>JAQFVV010012805.1:0-645042 GCA_028023455.1 Epiperipatus broadwayi | reverse complement strand
TAAAATAATTAAAATATATTATGCACATAGGGCGGCATCTATTGTTTTATTATAGAAATAAAAATAAAATAAAATAAATAAAATAAAATGTAAATAAAACTAAAATTATGAGACAACATTCGAAATTGGTGGAAATTTAATAAATGTTGAAATAAATTAATTAAGTGCACTATTATCTGATATTCAGTAATTATTGAAGATTACTATAGATGATGCTGTATGTGTGTAAAATGCTAGGGATGTCTTTATCATTTTTCTGTGTATGAATAAAAAAAAAACTTGATTGTCATTTATCAGATTTATCAACTTCCATAGAATAAAAGTTAATTTATTATCATTTAGCTAAGAATAGGGAAAATGCTTATATGCTAATCAATAATTGAGCAGGTAATTGGATTAGTTTTGAGTTGGTTACTTGGATATTAATCTTAAAGATTTCTTATGTAAATCTCAACATATCAACTCTTTTCATGAAACTATGTAATTCTTAAACACTCATTGACTTTGAGTTCAGATGAAAATGTAAGGACAATAGGAAAAGAAAGTGCAAAGAAGCTTGGGCAATTGCAAAGAATCCACATTCCATCAACAAAAAGTTTGATTGTCCAAAAAATGAAATATCTAATTACCTCATTTGCATATTGTGCTTCATTTATATATTACATCATATCGATTGTGTAAACTTATCTGTACTGCATAACTTTATTCAGCAAAGTGATTTTGGCAGCATTTTGCCAAATTCTGATTCAGTGCCATTAATTAGTTTATGTTTAAACCACTAAACATCACATGACCACCATTTCTTATGCTTGCTCATAACTGTTATTAAAACAGGCAAAACTCTCAATACAGTAGTGCCACTCAGTGCAAGACAGAGTAATCAATGGATACCAGAAGTCTTGTGCATAAAATCTAGGTGCAGTGTTCTCAGATCCAAAGCTCCTCACTGATAAAAGCCACAAGCTAGAAAACAGTCTGGGGATATTGGATGAGAATGCAATAGATAGAGATTTTATGCACAATCCTTCTGACATCCATTGATTACTCTGTCTTGCACTGAGGTGCACTAATGTATGGATAGTTTTGCCTCTTTTAGTTCATGTTTATTAATTTTTACCTTTTCATCTGAACTCAAAGTCAATGACTGTTTTCAAATTAAAATTGCTTAGAAATTCTCAACTACATGAAAAAGATTCCAAAAGTTCACCTAGATTTGAAATTCAGCATGTATATGTAATAACAAAAAATAGCCATGTGTATATATTTTGCTTATATATGTATATACTGGACTTGCATTTGGCTGTGAAAGAATGGGTAAATTCTTACTGATCACTCTTTATATCCTTGTTATTACAGCTGTTAATAATGTGGGAATAATTCAAATAATAAACGAACATGAATGGGTTTATTGGATTTTTTATTTATGAGTTAAAAGTCAATAAATACCATGATGTTTCTTTTCAGTTGCATGACAGTTCTTAACTAAAATGCTGGTTGAGTTTTTTTAAAATAGAAGGATGTGTGTGCATGAATGAATTTTTCCATAGATATTTACAGAAATGTAAATTATGGTTCTTATTTCAAGGAGGTTTTAAAGATAATGGGTGCTAAAAATTTTTCTGATGGTCCAGAATATAAGTTAGTATTTTTATTTAGGTACCTTCAATTGTAAATCACTTTCAAGTGATGGAAGAGTGGATGAATTGGTACAACTGCCTAATATTAAATAGGACATTTTCGGGCTTTGTAAAGTTGTAAGACAACTGATTGAAAAAGTATTTTAGTACAAAGGTATAAATAATGAAGCTCAAATTCTGGAATTCAGTATAACTAAATAATGGAAGAACAATATTGTGGAAGTTGATTTTATATCATAGAATAGACAGATTTGTTATTAAAATAAAAGGCAGATATAAAATGCTAGTAAATCAAGTTTATGCCTCAAAAGTTCTCATTGTAATGCAGAAAAATGATTTGTATATGCATGTACAAATGCATTTTCTTAGACCAAACAGGATTTTAAAATTCTCATGACTTCAATGCCAAAATTGGTAAATGATTAAAAAATGAAAGTTCCACAGATGAATTTGTTTATAGCGATAGAAATAAGAGGGAATGTAGACTTTTGGAGCTTATAAAAAGGCTAAACACTCCATTGCCACTCAGTGCAAGCCAGAATAATCAATGGATGCAAGAAGATCTGTGCATAAATTTCCCACCTAGCACTTACTCTCAGATCCATGGCTCTTCACTGATGAAAGTCATAAGCTGGAAACTGGTCTGGTGATATTATATCAGGAGGTAATAGTGCATAAACCTTCTTGCATCTATTAATTACCCTGGCTTGCACTGATTGGCGCTACTGTATAAAGAGTTTATTCTTTGCATAAACAGCTTGTGCAAGCAAAAAGGATGGTAATCATGTGATGATTAGTGGTTTAATACCAATCTTGCCCAATAGGATTATGGTGACTATGGTTATTAAAGAAGCAAAGGCATTAAAATATATGAATGCTGAACTGAGTTCAGGTCTATAAGACTATACACACTAATAAGCTGGAATTGAAAACATTTTTGTATTTTCATTTTAGACTTGAAGCTTTATAGTTAGCTAATAACGTGAAAGGTGGCTGATAAAAGGTTGCACTGGGTCCTAAGATCTAGGCGCAGTGCTCTCAAATCCAAGGCTTTTCATAGATAAAAGCCACAAGCTAGAAACTAGTCTAGGGATATTGGATGAGTAGGCATTAGATGGAGATTTTATGCACAAACCTTCTTGCATTCATTGATTACTCTGACTTGCACTGAGTGGCACTACTGTGTGGAGAGAATAGCCTCTGTGTAAGAAGGTTGTGTAAGCATAAAGAATGGTGATCATGTAATGTTTAGTGCTGACTTTTGGAGTTGGTAGACAAATGGTATATCATACATTTTTTTTGAGGCAAATGCTAAATGGATATGAAATCACCCAAATGAAGGTACAACAGAAATGGATTAGATTGTGATTAACAGAAAACATTCATAGTGTTATTAATAAAGTCAACATCAGATAACTGACTAATGAGATATAAAATATACATTAAAGCAAACATATAAAGATAAAAACTATTAAGAAAGAATAAAAGTTGATATTATTAAGTCTCAGAAACACTCTAATGAATTTAATTTAGAACATCATAAATGTTTTTAAATACTAATTAATTCTGAAGATGTTTTAAACTTGACTGAAATCAATAATAAAGTACCTAATAATTTATAGAGAAGTATGAGAAATATGATAACACATAAAAGTTGCAAATTATCAATAAATTTTCTACTGAGTCAAAACAATATATGAAGAAAAGAAAGTGTGTTAAAGTTTTTTGGAAATGATGCATTAAAAAGAATGAAATATGTAAAGTTTTGTCGAATCCTACAAAAATGTATTATTAATGTTAAATGAAAATATAATTTTGAATTGCCAAAAAAAAAGCTATTAAAAGAAATAAAAGTCTTAAAAGTGTAAAACAAGATCTTGTTATTGGAAAGTAAGTTATTTTAACAATAAAAAGAAAAGATGGAATTCTTACTAAAAAGAGAAATATTAATATGTGGAAGACCTCTATAAAGAAATGAATATTATTAAAGTGAGAAAAACGAATCATTTTCTACTGTTACTACATTTGGATTTGCAAGCATTTTAAATAAAAAGATGAGATCTACACCTATCTATGAAAATAGTAAAAGCTCCGGGAAATGATGGAATTAATAAGAATGCCAAACTCTTCATACAGTAGGGTCAAGCTTTTGTAATGAATGGATGCAGGAAGATTTGTTCATAAAATCCCAAACTAGTGCCTACTCATCCAACCTTCCCATATTAATTTCTAGCTTGTGATTTTCATCAGTGAGAAACCATGGATTTTGGAACACTATCAGATCTTAGGTACTAATGCAACCCTCTAGCAGCCATATTTTACCTATTTGGTTAAATATACAGCTAGGAGCCCAAGATGAAGGCAGCATAATAGTTCCTACACAAGCACCTTTACTTGTATTGTCATATAGATCTGAACACAGTTCAGCATCTAAACATTTTGGTGAAATTTTTTTTCAAAAACCAGAGTTACCAATATCCTATGTGCAGGATAAGTATAAAAAACATCAAAACATCAAATGATTACTCATTCATATGCTTACATATGTTGTTAATAAAAGTAACAAACTCCACATATAGTAATGCCATCATATGCAAGTCTTCATAATCAATTGATGGAGGAAGACTTGTGCATAAAATCCCCATCTAGACACTACTCATCCAAATATGTAAAACTTTACTGCTGGAGGGTTGCATCAGATCCTAAAATTTAGGTGCAGTGCTCTCAAATTCAAAACTCTATATTGATGAAAACCACAAGCTAGAAACTAGTCTAGGGATGTTGAATAAGTAGGAATTAGATAGGAAATTTATGCACAAACCTTTCTGCATTCATTGATTACAAAGGCTTGCACTTGATAGCACTATTGAATGAAGACTTAGTTATTCTTAATAGCAGCATTTTGGATCATATGAAATAAAACAGGCAAAACTCTCTATACATATTGCCCTCCATGCAAGCTAGAGTAATCAATGGATGCCAAAAGGCTTATGTATAAAATCCCCATCTAGTGCCTATTCATCCAATATCCCCAGTCTAGTTTCTGGCTTGTGGCCTTCATCAATGAGAAGCTTTGGATCTGAGAGCATTGCACCTAGATCATAGGATCATCCAGCAGCTACCTTTTATTTCTACTTAACTACAAAATGATGAGAATAAAATTGAAAATACAATAATATTTTCAATCTAAGTTCAATAGCTTATATAGTCATATCGGTCTGAACCCATTTCAGTACCTGTACATTTTGGTGTCTGTGGCTCTTGAACAACCATAGCCACCACTATCCTATTAGGCAGGATTGATGTTAAACCACTAAACATCACATGATCACTATTTCCTATGTTAGCACATTACTGTTATTAAAACAGGCAAAACTCTCCACATAATAATGCCACTCAGTGCAAGGCAGAGTAATGAATGGATACCAGAAGGCTTGTGCATAAAATCCCCATCTAGTGCCTACTCATCTCAACCTACTGAGGAGCCTTGGATCTGTGAACACTGCACCTAAATCTTATGATCTAATGCAACCCTCCAGAAGCCACATTTATCTTTATTTAATTACAAAACTATGAGTCTTAAATTGAAAACATCATAATATTTTCAATCCAAACTCATTAGCTTATATAGTCATATTGTTTTGAACTCAGTTCAGTACCTATACATTTTGGTGACTTTGGTTTCTTAATTACTACAGCCAACACTATCCTATTAGGCAGGATTGGTTTTAAGCCAATAAATATCACATGATTTTCATTTCTTATGCTTTCTTATAACTGTTATTAAAACAGGTAAAACTTTCTTTACATATTGCCACTCAGTGCAAGCCAGAGTAATCAATGGATGCTGGAAGGCTTGAGCATAAAGTCCCATCTAGTGCCTATTCATCCAATATTCCCAGACTAGTTTCTGGCTTGTGGCCTTTGTCAATGAGGAGTCTTGGCTTAAAAAGCCAAAGTCATTAAAATGAATGGATCTGAACTTAGGTCAAACCTGTGTGACTATTTATGCTAATGAGCTTGGATTGAGAATATTATGTTGTTTTCAATTTAAGACTCATAGTTTTGTAGTTAAGTAGATATAAAAGGTGGCTGCTAGATTGTTGCATTAGATCCTAATATCTAGTTGCAGTGCTCTCAGATCCAAGGTTCCTCACTGATGAAGGCCACAAGCCAAAAACTAATCTGTTGATGTTGGATGAGTAATCACTAGATGGAGATTTTATGCATAAGACTTCTGGCATCCATTGACTATTCTGACTTGCACTGAATAACAATTCGTATAGAGACTTATGAAATAATGATCATGTGATGTTTCAATGGTATTAAATGATGGAATTGTTATTGATATTTTAAAAGAAATGGGTAAAGAAATAAAAATATATTGTTGGCAAAGTTATTTACTCAATGCCTAAGTAATAAAGTTGATTCATATAATTGGAAAAATATATTACTACACTAATATTTAAAAGAAAAAGATATAGAGAATATTAGAAATTACATATGCATCAGTACTCTATCAGATTGGTACAAAATCTTTACCAAGATGGTTAATTATAACTAGTTTTCAGAAAATTTTAAAGCCTTATCAATTAAAAGAACAAGCTGTCTCTAAAAGAGTTTTAGCACTGTGGACAGATCTAAATATTGAAAGGCCTAATAAATATGAGTTGCCATTATGCTTTGGATTTGTAGACTATGTATAGGAATTTGATTCTATATGCATTTTTATGGCACTTGACACTTTGAAACATCAAGATATAGATTAGGAATATTGTTTATCATTCAGAAGTAATTTGATGTCATGGTGATATTTCAAAAATAATATTGAGAAGAGAATTACAACAGGATGATTCCATATCTTCAAAAGAATTTAAGGCATTTTTATAAGACATATTTTGTGGATTAAAATTAAAATCCAAAGGATATACAGTAAATGAATATTATTTAAGTTACATATATTTTACAGATGGTATGGTTGTTTTTGCAAAAATGTTTCCAGAATTTTAGGAATGGTTGCAAGAAGTGCCAGATAAGTCAGAACGTTGGACTCGGCTAAGGCTGGGAAAAAATGAATTTTTTCAAAAGATGGAAATAAAAATTGATAATTGTGACTTAAAAGAAGTCAACTATAAATACTTTGATTATATTACTAATACATATAGAAATAATTAAGAAATAAATTAATTATGGAATTAAAATTTCAGTGCTTTTGGTAAAAATTAATATTAAAAGTTTATATGCATATACTTTTGAAAAGAATAATTTTTAGTAGATGAACATGAATTGACATTGTGCATTGGATTTGTAGATTATGAAAAGGCATTTGATTCTATAAACATTTCTTCAGTGATTAGAACATTAGATCATCAAGGTATGAACCCAAGATATTGTCATATTCTGATATAACAATGCAACAGCAACAAATAGATTACATAATTATACTAGGAAGATTAATGTTGAGATAGAATAACTCAATATCTCCAAAATTTTTACAGCAGTTTTGCAAGAATTAATTTAATGTAAGAATAAAAAAAATATAATCTTCCCAATTAAACAAGTAATATGCCTGAATGCACCAAAACATAGCCAATGGTATTTGTGAATTAAAATGGGAAGCTAAAGTCTAAAAGTAAATGAAGATTATTTAAGTCATCTAGATTTTGAAGATGATAAAGTTGTTTTTCAAATAATGCTTTGGAGCCTCAATTAAAAATTTGCAAGACTTATGAGGTGAAAGTAAGGAAGTAGGACTAGAAGTAAATGTTCAAATGACTAAAATAATGTTCAATGCATTTTCTCAAAAGTTGGAAATAATCTTGGTTAATAACTATAAATTCCCTTGATCAAATTATTACTACAAATGGAAACGTAACGGATGGAATTAATCATAGAATTAAATGTGTTTGGAGTGCTTTTGATAGAAATAACTTAATATTAACAGGTAATGTGCCTATGTGTTTGAAAAGAAAGGTTTTTAATAAATGTGTTTTAACAGTTCTTACTTATGGATCTGAGAGTTGGACACTTAATAGAAAAGCAATACAGAGACCTCAGACTATTCAAAGAAGTATTGGGAGATGCATGTTGGGAGTAACAAGAGATTGAAAATAAAATGTATGAAGGAGAGAACAAGCCGATGTTATTGACATCATTAAAAGAATTAACTGATAGGCTGGACATAGAAGATATGATAATAAATGAACAGTTAAATTGCAAGAGATTGTCAAAGATCTAGAAAAAGGCCACATGTGAGATGGATAAATGGAATAATGAAGTGTTCTGGGGTGATGTGGAGAACAGATATTGGCGATCAGAATAAATGGATTGAACTTGAAAAGACCTTCATCCTGTAGTAGATTGATAACTGCTGATATTGATGATGATACATTATAAGTTGTGAAATTGATTTTAAAAATAAAATTAGACATATTAAGTGAAGTTTATTTAGAATATAGTGTCAGTAAGCTTTTTTTTTTTTTTAAAAAAAAATTCAATCAAAAGCAGAAATATTAAACACTTCATTTAAAAGAATATTTCATATTTTTAATGACATGTGTACACATATATTATTTTGTACACATTAAATATATTTAAAAACAAGTATAATATATATATATATATTATTTTGTACACATTAAATATATTTAAAAACAAGTATAATATATATATATTAAGTTAGATGTAATTAGAGGGTATTTGAACTCAGAATTTCAAACTCCCTTTAGTTATCCACTCTGTTGTATACAACTGATACACATGACCACATACATGTGGAAAAGATAACTGATCTTCTCATGTATGTGGTCATGTGTATTGATTGTATAGGATGGAGTAGATAACTAAAGGGAGTTTAGAAGTCTGAGTTCAAATACTCTTTAATTATATCCAGCATTCAGCCTGTATTCTGCCCATCCCTCTTCTGTGCATTTAAGTGGCTTAAAGTCCTGCATATGAGAGGTCAGAATGATTTACAATCAACATGGGTATGACAATAAAAGAAACTGACAATCAAGGGATTTGAATATGCCATCATCAGATTTTTAATGATATGGATGGTTGAAGAGTTAAATAGTGGAGAATAATGAAGCCCGTTCAATGAAGTTTGAAAATTTCTATCTTAATATAGACTGAACCCTGATTATGTGTATGTGTGGGAGATGATGATTAGGACCGACTGATGAGTGTTATATATATATATATATATATATATATATATATATATTTGAAATCCAATCCATGCTTCACACCTTCCTATAAGCTGGATTAATATTGTAAACCTAAATTAAGTTTATAGGCCAATATCAGCAGGGTTTTGCATTACAGCTAAAATTAATTACGTTTATTAAATTTGTATTTGCTTGTTCTTTTAAATAAATTCCATTGTAACATTAAATTGCTGTTAAAAATATTGCTTGTGAAAACCGTTTAGTCAAACATATATATATGTCAAGCATATATATATGAGTTAATGCAAAATTCTGCTGAAATAAAACGCTTATTTTATTAAAAGAAATAAGAATGTATTTTACTTTTAAATCTTGTTCAAATATTTAGTATGATTTGATTTTGAGATAAGCCCACCAACATTTCTAAAAGAATGTATATTTTAATTAGTTAAGCCCATTCAAGTCAAATTAAAGATGGCTTTCTCTTTCTTTTTTTAATTAATAAAATCCCAAAGTTTAAAGAAAGAAATTTAGAGTAAAAAAGTAAAAGTTATTTTGGAGGGTGTTACTTTGAAACAAAGGAGCATGGGGAGGCTTATCAAGATCTCAGATCATACAAACAATAGAAGGTAGCTAAGAAAAAAAGTTATAAAAGGGAGAGAACAAAAGAGGAGAGGAAGATATCAGATTTTGCTATTGCAAGAATTACATTAAGATTTTGCTATTGCAAGGTTAATTCAAGATTTTGCTATTTGAAGGCATTCAGATTTTGCTATTGCAAGTTTCATTCAGATCTGCTATTGCAAGGTGCATTCAGATTTCTCTTAGGAGAACTCTGTCAGATTTTATTGTGATTTTACTCCAAAAAGGTCTACAATTATCGTCTACAAATCATGAAGAAGTTTGAACCTGCTCAAGCTAAAAATCATATAAGTATGAGGGATTCTAATATGCTCAGCTAGGCAAATAAATCGCTTTGCCTATCGCCGGGGTTCCTCAATACCAAGAAATATGCCGTAGTATTTGCTCAATCATCATCTGAACTCTGTGCCGTGTCTGGAGGACTTTTTGTGAAACCATGCTACCGATTTCCACTTTCCTTGACTGGTCGAACACATCTCATCAGACGGATCAAGCTACGCCCGTTGATGGAATATGACCAAGGAATAAGGACGGTAATCATATCTCTCCTCATGAACTATTCATTATGCTACCCTTTTTGTCCATATTTTTTTTATAATTGCTTTCTTGAATATTTATGAAATGTTTGCTTAATGATATTTATAATGTAACTGTTTTTATTAGACTAGTTAGATATATGTATATGTGATCATCTATCTAGATATTTAACCCCTTTTCTTCGCTATTCTTCATTACTCCCCATGTGTAAATATTTTAATTTTATTGTGGTTAAGTTTATTAGTTAAATGTTCACATAAAAAATCCCTTTCCAGTTTTATTCATACTTGTAAAATTTAGTACGAGTAAGTTTTCTTTTTTTTTTTGTTTGCCAATTTGATCTCCTCGATAACACTTCTTTTGTCCGCCATTAGCTTCTTACGTATGTCAGATTTAGCGATATACACTTTCAATATTTTAAACTCTATTTTAGTGCAAAGCAATTAGAAACTGCTTTGCGAAAGATTTTTATTATTACACTTTATCGAGCAGATTCGAGTTGACAATGTTTAATAAAACTGGGAAGGAAAGATTTAGACCGCAAGCATATTAATCGGGTTTTCATTGTCTCATAAGTTATTCATAAATTTCGGGGAATAGCGAAGGCCATTAAATTATTAATAATATTTCAATGTCATTGATTAAAGATATTTATTTAACTAAAAAAACTTGAGTTTGCTAGTTATCTTTCAATGCTTTGGTTTTACTTTTAAATGATCCAGGCACGCAGAACACATTTTCTAAGTATTCTTATAATTTAACTATATAAGCTCCGCAGGTGGTTCTGTCCATGTCTTCTGCTGATGCTAAGCTCGTGGCTTGGGAAGAAAATATCTATGTGTGTCGCAGATAGTGTTGTTCGGTTGATGATAGCTTCGAGACTAGACGAATAGGGCAGAGGTCATCGTATTCTGGGTTTAATATCTCGCATATGGGTGGCCTCGAGGTACTTTTGCCTAGTATTCGAACTGGGTTAAATCAACATACATCATCTGACCGTCACAATATATATATATATATATAAACAAAAAAAGACTTATAAATCCAATAAATAACATTATATTTCAACCAGAGGACTGGTTTTCATCAGAAAGAAAAAAAATACACAGTAAAATGGCGTATTTTTTTTCTTTCTGATGAAGATCAGTCCTCTGGTTGAAATATAATATTATTTATTGGATTTATAAGTCTTTTTTTGTTTTTATATGTATTTCCTTTGGTTAGTTTGTTATATATTAATATTTTGATATATATATATATATATATATATATATATATATATATAAGACATTATATAAACGTGTACAGAAAGAAAATATATCTTCAGTAAATATGAATACTCCATCAATTATATTTGATCATAATAAAACATGTAATTATGGTTTTAAATTTAATAATAGAGATATAAAAATTATTCAAATTGAAAGGTGTAGTGAAAAACGTAAAATTAAAGAGGCTATGATGATATCTAGGAATAGAGGTGGTTTGATGAATAAACAATCGGCTAATATAAAGACAACAGAATTGTGGGAAATTTGAATAGATTGAATGATGGGTAATGCAAGTTTTTATTTTTTGTACGTTTGTATTAACAGTTGAAAAAGATTGTCAGTGAAACAATTGAAAGTACTTCTGGTAAAGAATAGATTATTTAATTTTGAATACTGTGTTAAATATATTTGTTTGAATTATTATTATATAATTTAAAAATACAGACATTTAATGGTTGTAGTTATTTATATATATATATATAAGATGGAATGGATACTAAACTTGAAAAATCTGAGTTCAAATAATCTCTAGTTATATTAAATGCAATATACCCATAAAAAGTATATATTTTAACTTACAGAAAAAATATCTAGTGATGTATCACCTACAATTGCCAAATCGTTTTAAAGTACATTATAGTTTTATATTTTTATTTAATGTCACATAAGTAAAAAATTAAAAATAATAGGAGATAAATTTTTTTATATATATTAAATACCTTTATTTACTGTACATTTTAAAAAAATTGTTTTTTCAATGACAATTGTGATTTTAAAACAGGCAAAACTCACTATATGTATTGCTACACACAGCAAGCTAGAGTAATCAATGGATGCCAGAAGGCTTGTGCATAAAATACCCATCTAGTGCCTACTCTTCCAGTATCCCCAGACTAGTTTCTGTCTTGTGGTCTTCGCCTTCTGGCATCCATTGATTACTCTAGCTTGCTCTGTGTGGCAATATGTATAGTGAGTTTTGCCTGTTTTAACAACAGTTATACACAAGCATAAGAGGTGGTGGTCATGTGATGTTTATTGGCTTAAAACCAATCCTGCCTAATAGGATAGTGGTGGCTATGGTTATTAAAGAATCAAAGACACCAAAATGTATGGGTACTGAACTCGGTTCAGACCCATATGACTATATAAGCTAATGGGCTTGGATTGAAAACATTAAGGTGTTTTCAGTTTAAGACTCATGGTTTTGTAGTCAAATGGAGATAAAAGGTGGTTGCTGGAGGGTTGCATTAGATCCTAAGATCTAGGTGCAGTGCTCTCAGATCCAAGGATCCTCATTGATGAAGGCCACAAGCCAGAAACTAATCTGGGGATATTGGATGAGTAGGCACTAGATGGGGATTTTATGCACAAGCCTTCTGGCATCCATTGATTAGTCTAGCTTGCTGTGTGGCAATATGTATAGTGAATTTTTCCTGTTTTAAGAACAGTTATGCACTAGAATAAGAGCTGGTGGTCATGTGATGTTAATTGTGATTTTAGATGTATCTTGAAATAAAAGCATGGGTGATTCAGAAATTAATTAAGATAATCCCTATTTTTTATAACAAGGGATTGACATAATTAATTTTTGGATCTCTTTCCCTCATGCTTTTATTTCAAGTTAAGTCTAAAAACCCCAATCGTGGTTGATGAAACAATATTTTCTATTTCTATTATTATTGAAAATTATTAAATAAGATCTTTTTTATATATTTTTTTAATTAGAGCTGAATCATGGTGCAATTAACTAAGCAACCAGTCACAAACTGGATCAATGACTAAAATCACCTCATCTAGCAACAGTATTTTTTATTTGTTTAACCCTCAATTGATGGAGGAGGTAAATATAAATGCTATGGCTGGATGATGTTACTGTTTTGTTTTTTTTGTTTAGTTACATTACGATTGAGCTCTTATTAAAAAATATACTGTCGAAGATCTTAATTTAAAAAAAAACATTCAACACTTACGTTTATAAAGTATATGACATTTTTCTATTTTAGATATATATATATGTTAAAACGAAGATTTGCACGGGTTAAATATATAAAATACATATTTTGCGGGTTCATCCGTGTTAAAAACTTTTAATATCAATATACTGACGTTTCGACTTGGTCACACAAGCCATCCACAGAGTTATAAAAAAGGTAGAAAGACGGTTGTAGAGGCGCTACAATCACTGGTTTGAATAAAACATTAAAAATCCCACCAATAGCAAAAATGTTAAATTTAAGAATGTTTTTTAAAGAAATCTTTCCAAATAGGAGGAAGTTTGCACGTATCATCTCGTTTATTGATACAATCTGGCCTTTTAAGTATCTCAATGGCTTCTCTGATTTTGCATTGGTAGAGATTATCACATCTGGATATGATCCTGGTACTAGAAAAATCTATTTTATGACCTGAATCTATAGTATGGAGTGAGAGTGCTGATGATGATGAGTGTTGTTTAACTGCATTAGCATGCTCATCTCTCCTAACACTGATGCGACGATTACTCATACCTATGTAAGAAGCTTTACAATTTTTACATGAGATTTGATAGACACCATGAGATTCAAGAGGGATTGAATCCTTAGGCTTGGTTATTATATTGCTGATCTTTTGATGAGCAGAAAATGCTGTATCTATATTATAGCGTTTTAATATACGTCTGATACTGTCTGTAGTTCCTTTTACATATGGAACACAAATCCTAATAGCTGACTTATCATCTTTTTGTTTCCTATTTTGTCTATTTTGGGCTTGAAATAAGGCTTTTTTTATAAATTTGTAATTATAACTATTTGCTAATAAAACACTATTAATATGATTTATTTCTTCTTTCAGATGTGTGTCATCTGAAAGGTTAATTGCTCTATTTAAAAGAGTTTTGGCTACAGAAACTATCTGAGTTGGGTGATGATGAGAATGGAAATGTAAATATCTGTCTGTGTGTGTATCCTTTCTGTAAATAGAAAAAGATAAACTATTTGGTGTTCTGGTGACTAGAACATCAAGAAAAGGGAGTTTTCCATCAGACTCTGTCTCCATTGTAAATTTAATATGAGGATGCATATTATTTAAATGTAAGAAAAAATCATCTAATGTATTTTTTCCATGTTGCCATATGACAAAAGTGTCATCTATGTATCTGAGCCAAATGAGAGGTTTTAAAGATGATGATTCTAAAGCACGAGTTTCTATATATTCCATGAATAAATCAGCTATTATTCCTGAGATAGGTGAGCCCATAGGAGTACCAAAAACTTGTCTGTAATGCTGTCCATTGTATACAAAATATGTATTTAAGAGACAATGTTTAATCAAAGCAATAATATGGTCTGGTAAATTGCAACGTTGTGATATTATATTTAAAGCTTCATCAATTGGAATGTTTGTAAACAAAGACACGACATCAAAACTGACCAGAATGTCACTAGCATTAATTTTTAAACTTTTTAAAACAATCCCATCTATTAAATCATATATTAAAAACTCTCTTCATTTTATTTCTGTTTTAAAAAGTTTAAAAATTAATGCTAGTGACATTCTGGTCAGTTTTGATGTCGTGTCTTTGTTTACAAACATTCCAATTGATGAAGCTTTAAATATAATCTCACAACGTTGCAATTTACTAGACCATATTATTGCTTTGATTAAACATTGTCTCTTAAATACATATTTTGTATACAATGGACAGCATTACAGACAAGTTTTTTT
The DNA here is from genome assembly GCA_028023455.1 of Epiperipatus broadwayi. Lineage (NCBI taxonomy): Eukaryota > Metazoa > Onychophora > Udeonychophora > Euonychophora > Peripatidae > Epiperipatus > Epiperipatus broadwayi. The sequence continues at coordinate 630,081 of JAQFVV010012805.1, read as the reverse complement.
GGTACTCCTATGGGCTCACCTATCTCAGGAGTAATAGCTGATTTATTCATGGAATATATAGAAACTCGTGCTTTAGAATCATCATCTTTAAAACCTCTCATTTGGCTCAGATACATAGATGACACTTTTGTCATATGGCAACATGGAAAAAATACATTAGATGATTTTTTCTTACATTTAAATAATATGCATCCTCATATTAAATTTACAATGGAGACAGAGTCTGATGGAAAACTCCCTTTTCTTGATGTTCTAGTCACCAGAACACCAAATAGTTTATCTTTTTCTATTTACAGAAAGGATACACACACAGACAGATATTTACATTTCCATTCTCATCATCACCTAACTCAGATAGTTTCTGTAGCCAAAACTCTTTTAAATAGAGCAATTAACCTTTCAGATGACACACATCTGAAAGAAGAAATAAATCATATTAATAGTGTTTTATTAGCAAATAGTTATAATTACAAATTTATAAAAAAAGCCTTATTTCAAGCCCAAAATAGACAAAATAGGAAACAAAAAGATGATAAGTCAGCTATTAGGATTTGTGTTCCATATGTAAAAGGAACTACAGACAGTATCGGACGTATATTAAAACGCTATAATATAGATACAGCATTTTCTGCTCATCAAAAGATCAGCAATATAATAACCAAGCCTAAGGATTCAATCGCTCTTGAATCTCATGGTGTCTATCAAATCTCATGTAAAAATTGTAAAGCTTCTTACATAGGTATGAGTAATCGTCGCATCAGTGTTAGGAGAGATGAGCATGCTAATGCAGTTAAACAACACTCATCATCATCAGCACTCTCACTCCATACTATAGATTCAGGTCATAAAATAGATTTTTCTAGTACCAGGATCATATCCAGATGTGATAATCTCTACCAATGCAAAATCAGAGAAGCCATTGAGATACTTAAAAGGCCAGATTGTATCAATAAGCGAGATGATATGTGCAAACTTCCTCCTATTTGGAAAGATTTCTTTAAAAAACATTCTTAAATTTAACATTTTTGCTATTGGTGGGATTTTTAATGTTTTATTCAAACCAGTGATTGTAGCGCCTCTACAACCGTCTTTCTACCTTTTTATAACTCTGTGGATGGCTTGTGTGACCAAGTCGAAACGTCAGTATATTGATATTAAAAGTTTTTAACACGGATGAACCCGCAAAATATGTATTTTATATATATATAGGAAATGAAATAAACCACTTTTTAATTTAAATAATAGGAAGCATTTAACTTTTTTAACATAATATTTATGTAAAGTTTTCTATCTGAAAGCAGGTTGGGTCAACTAAGCAACATCATTTCTCTGGTCAAGTAACAACATTTAATTAATATTGATAAATTAGTTTGCTATTGTTGACTGACTATATAATTTATTCTAGCATCTACATTTTAAAATTATATCATACATTTTAATTTAAGATAATATATAATAAAAAAACGTTCATTCTGTCTTATCAGGAAACTGAGAAAAAAGACCCAGAAAGAGACCACATGTGAGATGGATTGATAAAATAAGAAAATGTGCAGGAGTGATGTGGAGAAGAAAAGCTAAGGATTGGAAAAGATGACTTGAACTTAGAGAGACCTTTATTCTGCAGTGGACTGATAATGATTGATGATGATGATAATAATAAAAAAATTATGAAAACATTTATGGTGAATTTTTTTTTTTGTATAATAAAAAAAATAAACAAAAATGATTATTATGATGTTTATTTTGTCATAGAATTATACAGTTAGAAGTCTGATTTTCTGTAAGAATTTTATGCATTCGTACAAATGCTTTACTGCATGGAGAAAAAACTTAAAAATACTCATTACCTATGTTTTGAAATACATTTTCTATACAGGAAATCGGTTCAAAAGACAAAAATTAGAACATAGTGCATTAGACAAAAAAAGTTCCACATGAAATAGCAATTTAAACGTCAGTTTATTTTTTCATACTACAAACTATATTTAGTTAAATAGTGTAGGATTATAGTTTCATCAGAAAATCTGTGCTTTAAGCTGCAGCGGGATTTTAAAATTGAAAAAAAAATATAAAAATTATTTGATGACAGAAAACTGCTACCAATGATTGTAATACTATGCATATGCATAGAGCATAAAGCCAAGTGATCATTGGGGAGTAGGAGATCAGCAGAAGTAAGATATTAAAACATTGACTTTGAATTTAAGCTGCACCCTAATTACATCTTCACAAATCTAAACCATGCCTCTTCTACTTTATATTTTGTATCATCATGAAGCTAACTATTATTCTGACTAGAATAAAAAGAAAAGGGAAATAAAAGAGTTACAGTTTGTCTAATTAATAGTATAAACTCAATGTTGAATCCAAAACACATCAATGTTTGATTGCATATAATTCAGAGCATATGCAAATTGATTCAATTTGCATTGCTCTTTCCTATAGTTCATTCTATGCTTAGCATATTGTTTTTCTAAGTTTTGCCTTTTGAATAGGTGATCTGCCTTTAAAATGGATTTAAAGATTTATGTAATTAGTAATTTTAAATGTTTTACTTCCTGCAAAAAACATTTATGTAAATGTACTCAATTTAATAATAGTTGTATTTTTTTTATGTTTTAATTTTTTTATTTATTTTATATTTTAAAGTTTCTATATTTAAAATATAAATATTGTTTGTAATTTGATTTTTACATTTTTAAGGTTTAATTATGTTTGTATGTAAATACATGTCATATATTACACATAATTTGTATCTAAATAAAATTATTATTGATTAGGACCATATAATGATAAGCACTGAAAATGAACAATTAAAATGACTCAGAATAATAAATCAAAACTATAAAATGAATGTTATATATTTAAATACTATTGTAAACACCCCAAAGCCATATTATTACAGCCACATTCCCTGTTTAATGAATAGTGCTACATATAAAATTGTTGTTTGCAACTATTAAATAAAATCATATATTTAAATAACAGAAAGATTTTGAAATTAAAATATCTCACTTGAAATAAAGAAAAAATCTATAAAAGTTTAAAGATTTTTTTATTATTAGTTTAAAACAGTTTGCTAAAAGTCAATTCATAAAGTTTTATGAATTAAAGAGTAATTGAAGGGGGGAGAAAAATTAACTTAGCAAAAACTAAACTTTAGAATAAATTAAAAAAGTGGCTTTAGAAAGTTAGTTTTATTATAAGAAAATACAGTTAGCCTGAGGGGGTGTGTAACTGAGAAAATTTACAATATTAAAGAAAAAAAGAAGTCTTAAAAACTAAAAAAAGAAAAATCTCTCTTTTCATTTATTTAGTTAAAATAAAATATGTATGCGTAAATAATGAGTTGATTTTAAATATAAAAAAAATAATAAAATGTATGTGTGGAAAAAATTAAAATATGAAAGTTAAATATTAAAAAATAAAAGTTTATAAGTAAAAATTTCCCTCAAACATTGCATGTACTCATAAGCTATATAAAAACAGGATTAGCAAATGGTTACTAATTAAAATCCATAAACAACAGGATTAATTAAAAGGCATCTTATCAAAAGAATTTAATCAAAGCAGTGGACGAATTTAAAAACTAATTAAAAAGGATAACAACAAGGTCATCATATAAATAGGGCCAAAAATTTCATCAGTCATTCACGTATCTAAAGTTAATCACCTATTAGACTTATTTTCCAATGAATACACTGCAGTATTAAGCAGTTTTCAGAGCATGTGATGAGCTCCAACCTCCATCCACAAGAACAACAGCAGACTGCCTGTCTGATAATTTGAAGCCACCAGGAATGTCTAACTTCCTAAATAAAAGTAGCCCAGAACCACAATAGAAGCCTAAAATCCAACCGGTTGGTAAACCACACACACAGCAGTAAATAATATGAAGCCACCATGTTTGAAAATCCTATAGGTAATAACATTCTTTTATTCCAATTCTTGATATTAATTAATGTAACCATTGCAATTTTTGAAGCCTCCCTGAGTCAATTTAATAAATGAACTGTATAGCCTGCATAAAATGAACTTAGTAGTTAAAATAATAAATCAATAGCATTAGAACATTGAAAACCATATAAACCAACAGCTCATATGATAGAGTGTGTGTGCACTATATATTTTGATACTTATGTTTATTTAATGTTTAATTATAATATGTGTGTGCCTGAGATATTAGAAATTATTGTTTATATTTAATTAAAAGATTTATAAAATTAGTTTACAAGTTATGTGAAACATTTTATTTAAAATAAATTATTCTACAAATTAGTATTTTCTGGTTAATTTCTTAATTATACTACCAAAAAAAAACCAATTTAGCAGAGAAGTTATATAAACAGTTTGTTATATTATTCTTTTGACAGAGCTAGTTGAGATTTCTTAGGCATTGAATTAGTTTACCATTATTCAGAGCATGTTAGCTATTTGTAGTTAACTGGCACCTGAAGTTATACTTCAAAACAAAAAAGTGCTTTGAATGATAGGTGTTAAATTTAGCACTTGAGAAGGTCTATGGCCTTGAAATGTAGTCATAGTTATTTGGCTTGGTCATAGGTACCCTCTGGGTATTATGCTTCTCTGCCTAAGGGACTGGTGTGGTGCAATACTTAAATTGCAGTTGAAGCAGATCGAATATATAATAAATAATGTTATAATAATGTCATATTTTATATAAAAGAAGTCTTACAATATTTGCTTTTTACAATTTCTATTATATTAAAGAGTTAAAATTTTATGCTATATTTTGTTTTCTATTCAATCTACTACCCCATCCAGTTTAATATATACACACACTCAATGGAGTTGTGATATTCCAAGTTCTTCCTCCTTTAATTTATTTGCTATATCACATATAATATTGTAATCATAATAAAAATAATAAAATACAATAGTAATAAACTATTATAAACAGTCTTTCAATCCATAGAAGTACTTTTGGTGAATTTCTTAAACTTGCCATTAAATTAAAAAAAAAAAATGGAAGCAAACATCATCAATTCAAATCCCATGATTCCCGAATTTTAATGTTAGCAGCTTGTCTATTTATTAAATGCATTTTATTTCTATTTATAAAAATTGCCTCCTTAATTTTTCTTTTATTATGGTTTCTCTCTTTAAAGAATTTTCACACTTTCAATATCAAATTTAAATTTATATTTACATGTTTTTTTTAATGATCTAAAAAAACTGAATATATTTTCCTTTCATTAGAATAAAAAATATTGTTTTTTTATAAAGATATTAATTTAGAAAAGTGTACTAAATAATTAAAAAATAATGAATGCTATAAAATAAATGTGATATACTTAGAAAAACAAATAACATCTATTTACATTATTTTTAAAAGTGAATTGATTTATCATAATGAGATAGAAAAAAAATTATGAATAAAACATTTTATCTATGGTATTGATATGCAGATTGGGCAAAGGATGGGTTGAAAATGGATGTGCCAAGATGAACAGTGTGATAATATTATCAATAAGTGAAAGAAATAGGTACAGGAATCTTTAAATATTTCATTGTGGGCAAAAATTTCTCAAGGTGTTTTATATAGGAATAAAATAAAAATGCTTATCAGAAACAAACTGACAACAAGAGGGTATATGAAAAGTGGTGGAAATAGAAACGAATATAATTAGCTGAATAATTGTATTTTTGATCGCAGCTTATAGGTGAAAAGTGAAATGAGGTACTCCATTTCATATATAAATCAGCTCCATTTGGATTTATAAAAAGTACAAGTTTGTAAGAATTAAAAATAATTTTTTAACTTCAAACAAAAACGGCATTGGATTTAAGAGTTTTTTTAATATACCATTAAAAATCATTTAATGCTTAGCAGCTTATATCATGTGATGTTTGTGCATCAGAAATGATACATTGGACCTCTTTAGCTCTCAAGTTTACTGCTCTACCACTGGGCTGAATGGCATAAGACAGTTAGCTAAAGTGGACTTCCAATTTTTCGCAAATATAAAAATGAAGGAAAAAAATTAAACAATTACAAAATATATCTAACAATGCTTGTTTTTATAATGGTTAAGGTTTCATGTGAAAAAAGTATGGCTGAAAATTATCGACGATTATATTTCCTTTTATCAATCCACTACAGGATCAAGGTCTCTCCAAATTCAATTCACCTTCTCCAAATTCTAGCTTTTCTTCTCCTCATCATCCCAGCACACTTCTTTATTTCATCCATCCATCTCACATGTGGTCTCCCTCTAGGTCTTTTACAATCTCTTGGAATCCTATTTAAAATTCCAACTGTTCAGCTGTTATCATTTCTTTTAGTAATATGTTGTTTTTCTTATATGTTGTACTTAATCATTGAATTTCTTAGATATGTAGCTAATATACTGTCAGACTTTTTTAAGATATATATAAATAAATAAAACACATTTAATATAAAAAGATTAAAGCAATTTTAAAAAAAAAATTTATGAAAAAACTTTCAACTTTTGACTTATTATAATTTTGATTGTCATCTTTTTTTTAGTTTGAAAGATTAAAATGAATTATTTTATCAGAGCTATTTTTTTTGAGCTATAAAGGAAGAAAATGTTTCATTATTAAAGAAATAATGGCACAAATATAAACAATTCTTTCTCATAATTACATTATATATAATGTAAACAAATGTGCTAATAGCTCTAATCAAGCTTATTTTATTTATTTTTTCTTTTCTGATAAATACCAAAAGAGAACGCATTTGAAATCTCTATCTAGAATCATCCCCATTCCCAAACCGGTTTTGAGCTGTTGGCTCTTCTCAGTGAGATGCTAAGATATTCAGTCACTAGATCTAAAATATCACCAAAAGTCCAGCATTTATCTAATATTTAACTTTTAAGTAGAAAATGTGAAATTTTCAGACATCCACATGTATTTTGAATCTGGATTATTGATGTTTTAGCTCCTCATTGATGAGAGCCAATAGCTCAAAACTATTTTGCTGATGGGGATGATTCTAAATAAAGATTTCAAAGGTGTCCTCTTGTGGTATTGATCAGAAAAATAGAGAAAATAATAATAATAAAATAAGTTTGTTTAGAGCTATTAGCATGCTTATAAGTCACATGATATGTGGTTTGATTTCATTAATATATATATATATATTGAACCTGATTGAAATCCGATTACGTTTTTAATTTTCACTAAACTTAATTTTTGTTAAATCTTATATGTTTAAATTTTATTATTATTTAAAAAAGAATACGTGTATCAAAATACACAAGTGTTTTTATGTAAAATGCGTTTATATCATTTTAATGTTTATCGATTTATTTTAGTCTTCTTATACCGCTTGTTTTTACTTTAAATCAATTAATTAAAAAAACAAGCAACCTAGCTAATTACATTCCTGTGGCTTTTGTTTTAAAGAGCGGAGATTTGATTTTTATGTAGTTGTTTTCATTTCAATAATCCCTGGGTAGAATTCCTAGATTAGATTGAGTGGGAGATTAATATTTGCCCTGCCTAAGGCGTAGAAATTGGACAACAAGAAAAGTGTTTCGCGGGAAATGGAGCAACGTATAAATAGCCCCGAAAATTTGGAGTGTCAGTTAATTCATTATTTGTAACTAGACAAGCTGTTTCTAAAGTGAAAGTTTATATCAGCGTGGACATTTAAATTCTTAAAGGAGATCAGCTGTTATTAAATACTTTTGCTTGCAACAAGATGAAAAATTCTATGCGTGTTGTCAAAACCTGAATGGCTTGCTAACTCAACAAAAGACGTATCCCTGACTTCCAAATTTGCTCCAGTAATGCCTTAAACACCTACAAGAAGCCGCAACCTCATTACATCTACCATGCCATGGTCGAAGAACCTGAAAATGAACTTAAGTAAAAGTGTGCACTCTATGTGAACATTGCTTTTACCGAAAGGTAACTATTTTCTTTTTATTCTTCCCAGGGTAAATTAATTCTCAGTAAATCTCCACTAAATCTAATCATAAATATGTGTTCTTAAATAATAGTTATACTCATATTTAACCTTTATTGTGTTTTCTTATATTTTTGTAATGGGTTTTGGAATCTTAGTTTTAAGATTCCCAATTTGCTTTCAGTTTTGTTTATTGGAGAGTGACGAATGAGTTTTATATTTATATTTTTATGCCTACAACTTTTTATAAATGCTTTAGCAGTCATGCCTTTTAAATGCTTACTTGTAATTATTTAGTATTCATTAATTAAGTTGTAAACACTGTGTTTGCACTTTTGCAAACCTCCGAAAATCTTTTGGCTGGCGACTTTATCGTCTAATTTGCCGCAGGCGGAGATTTTGTTTTTAATATCTCTAAAAGCGGAAATTAGAATTGTGTTTTTCTTTGTAATTTTATAAGTCATCAGCAGGAAGATAAAATTTATCCTTTCTTAAATTACAGGTGAGCAATACTTTCGTTCTGCTAGAGTATTTAAACTTTTAATATTTCGTTCTCATGTGCACTCTCTGATAAATTTCTGTTTGTATTTATTATGGGTGCTTTAAATTTATCAGAGCGTGTACTCAGAATTTGTTTGTAAGTTTATTTTCTTTAAATGCTGGGCAGACGTAACTGTTTTTATAATTATTTACTTGTCCCTTATTGAAACCTTTAATTATTAATTTTAAAGTAATTTTCACCAATCATTTGGCTGGGATTCACCAGTTTTTAATTGTTTTACTTCCTTTCAATTTTATTTTTTCGGTTGTTCTTGAGGTGGATCAATCACTGTTATTTTAAACATAGTAATAGGTGCAGTGCTTACCGATATAAGGACATTCAAGGTCTGACCATGTTTAGATCTCGAAAAGCTCATCGGCACTGGCTTCTTTGATCTATTTCAAGGACGTATTGTTTGAATATCTGAAAGTGAGAACCAATGTTAAGGTGAATCCTCTGTTGAATGAAATTTACATCCTCCCTTTTATAATTCATTTACTAGAAGATCAGTCGGTCTGTCATAGCTTTACATTTAGTCTTTCTGGTACATGCCTGAACTAATTATATTTGTTAACTTATAAACTGTTCTTATAAGTTAATTTTCTCTGAATAAAATTTTATTAAATATGTTTAAACTTAATTTGGCTGACGTTTGTCTTTGTGCTTTTGTCTCAATTGTCTAAACAATTTAAGATCTCTTGTTTCTCCCGGAGTCTAGTCGGTGCAAACCATCATCATCATCTATTCTGATCACAGTAAACAAATTTTCCGGATACATAGTGATATGGTGGTGCCCTCTGTATCAGAATGGATGGAGTGTCCGGTAGATAGGATATAATTTTTAGCACAACCAAAGTGAGGCTTCGAGTTCAAACCTATGTGAGATTTTGTTAGACAATTGAGAAATATTTCAGATGTAAGAGGCAAGATTTAGTAGGTGGAGGTTGGGTTTTGGTTAATTATTGCATGTATTTTGGAGCAGTTTGGTAGAATGGGGTTCGTCTTCTTTTTAATGAAATAAGTTATAAACAGTAAAAAGCGTATTTTCAAAAAGTTTTGTCGGAGTAATTTTATTTAAAGAGTTAAATATAGTTCATCTTCTTTTGTTATAAACAGTAAAAAGTGTATTTTCTAAAAAGTCTGTCTGCGTTATTTTTTTAAGAGTTAAATATAGTTCATCTTTGTTATGAAATAATTTATAGCGTTTTATTGGCTTTTAGAGTTTAGATTTTTTTTTTTAAAAAAAGTTAGCATTGCGAATTTAATATTTGTGTAAAAATGGAAGTCAACGAAGAAAGCGACAGGGCAGCATGTGTAGAAGAAAGCCCTGTCTCATTTAAAAACCCTCAAATTGTAGAAAAAGAAGAAAGTGAGTCACAGATGATGATGAAGATATTGATGAAGTTGGTAATAGAAATGAAGGAGGATTTGAGTGAATTCAAGAAAAGTCAGCAAGCAATGATGGCAGAGTTTAAAGCAGAAATAAAGGAGGAAATTAAGCAGGTCCAACAGGCAATGAAGGAAGAAATTAATGAAGTTAAGCAGGGCCAGCAGGCTATAAAGGAAGAAATGATTATGGAAATGAAAGAAATGAGATGAGAAATAATGGGAGAAGTAGAAGAAACTCAAGAAGTAGAAAAAGTTGAGGTCATAAAAGATATAGAAGTTGAAGTAGCACAGGATAGTGCTAGGACAGAGAAGGTGGAAATAAAGTTAGGTTTAAGCACAGATGGGGTACAGATAGAAAGTATGATGGAAAATCTAGTAAATGTAGATATAGAAATGGAAGAAAGTTATAAGATAAAGACAGAAAAGCAAGTAGAAGATTTTCCGTGTGAAACTAAAAATAAATTGGTTTCAATAACTGTTTGTGTTGAATATGAGTTTGAAAAGAAGAAAAAAATTAATAAAAAGATTAAGAAATATGATTTTAAGGTTGAAATAGAAGCCATATATAGAAGGATCTTAGGTCAAACATTCAAAAAGTTCATAGACGATAAATTCTTTCCATATAATAATGCTGATAGTATGAGTAATAAAAAGGGACACTTAGTAGAAAGGTGTTTTGCTCGGCAAAACAGTTTTCCATTATATGAGCTAGAAAATAGAACAGAAAGAGAAAGAGACAAGAGAAGTTTGTATAAGCTAAGAAAATATAGGAGAGGGAAAGAAACTTATTTCAGTAAGTTAGTAAGCGGAGTAAAAGAACCGCTGGACAAAAGTTAAGAGTTCAGCATTTAGCAATCGGACGGATTGTTTTTAATAAAAATAAAAAAGATTTTGTTAATGAATTACGAGAATGGAGAAAGGTTTTGATTAAAATGAAATATTGTTTCATTTTTCATGAGTGTGAGGCAAACGTCCGGCTGAATTTCTAAAAATATTTTTAAAGTGTTTATAGTTTAAAAAAAAAAAAAAGTTGCAGGAATGTTTTTTTTTTTTTTTTTGATCACGTTTTGAGGCAGTTGAACCTGATTGAAATCCGATTAAGTTTTTAATTTTCACTAAACTTAATTTTTGTTAAATCTTATATGTTTAAATTTTATTATTATTTAAAAAAGAATACGTGTATCAAAATACACAAGTGTTTATATGTAAAACGCGTTTATATCATTTTAATGTTTATCGATTTATTTTAGTTTTCTTATACCGCTTGTTCTTACTTTAAATCAATTAATTAAAAAAACAAGCAACCTAGCTAATTACATTCCTGTGGCTTTTATTTTAAAGAGCGGAGATTTGATTTTTATGTAGTTGTTTTCATTTCATTGAGCGGGAGATTAATATTTGCCCTGCCTAAGGCATAGAAATTGGACAACAAGGAAAGTGTTTCACGGGAAATGGAGCAACGTCTAAATAGCTCCGAAAATTTGGAGTGTCAGTTAATTCATTATTTGTAACTAGACAAGCTGTTTCTAAAGTGAAAGTTTATATCAGCGTGGACATTTAAATTCTTAAAGGACATCAGCTGTTATTAAATACTTTTGCTTGCAACAAGATGAAAAATTCTATGCATGTTGTCAAAGCCTGAATGGCTTGTTAACTCAACAAAAGACGGATCCCTGACTTCCAAATTTGCTCCAGTAATGCCTTAAACACCTACAAGAAGCTGGAACCTTGTTACATCTACCTTGCCATGGTCAAAGAACCTGAAAATGAACTTAAGTAAAAGTGCGCCTCACGTGAACATTGCTTGAAAGGTAACTATTTTCTTTTATTCTTCCCAGGTAAATTAATTCTCAGTAAATCTCCGCTCAATCTAATCATAAATATGTATTCTTAAATAATTGTTATACTCATATTTAACCTTTATTGTGTTTTCTTATATTTTTGTAATGGGTTTTGGAATCTTAGTTTTAAGATTCCTAATTTGCTTTCAGTTTTGTTTATTGGAGAGTGACGAATGAGTTTTATATTTATATTGTTATGCCTATAACTTTTTATAAATGCTTTAGCAGTCATGCCTTTTAAATGCTTACCTGTAATTATTTAGTATTCAATATATAATTTGTAAACACTGTGTTTGCGCTTTCTCAAACCTCTGAAAATCTTTTGGCTTGCGACTTTATCGTCTAATTTGCCGCAGGCAGAGATTTCATTTTTAATATCTCTAAAAACAGAAATTAGAATTGTGTTTTTTTTTTGTAATTTTATAAGTCGTCAGAAGGAAGATAAAATTTATCCTTTCTTAAATTACAGGTGAGCAATACTTTCGTTCTGCTAGAGTATTTAAACTTTTAATATTTCGTACTCATGTGCATTCTCCGATAAATTTCTGTTTGTATTTATTATGGGTGCTTTAAATTTATCAGAGCGTGTACTCAGAATTTGTTTGTAAGTTTATTTTCTTTAACTGCTGGGCAGACATAACTGTTTTTATAATTATTTACTTGTCCCTTATTGAAACCTTCACCAGTTTTTAATTGTTTTACTTCCTTTCAATCTTATTTTTTCGGTTGTTCTTGAGGTGGATCAATCACCATTATTTTAAACGTAGTAATAGGTGCAGTTCTTACCGATATAAGGACATTCGAGGTCTGACCAGGTTTAGATCTTGAAAAGCTCATCGGCACTGGCTTCTTTGATCTATTTCAAGAACGTATTGTTTGAATATCTGAAAGTGAGAACCAATGTTAAGGTGAATCCTCTGCTGAATGAAATTTACATCCTCCCTTTTATAATTTATTTATTAGAAGATCAGTTGGTCTGTCATAGCTTTACATTTAGTCTTTCTGGTACACACCTGAACTAATCATATTTGTTAACTTATAAACTGTTCTTATAAGTTAATTTTCTCTTCATAAAATGTTATTAAATGTGTTTAAACTTAATTTGGCTGACGTTTGTCTTTGTGCTTTTGTCTCAATTGTCTAAACGATTTAAGATCTCTTGTTTCTCCCAGAGTCTAGTCGGTGCAAACCATCATCATCATCTATTCTGATCACAGTAAACAAATTTTCCAGATACAGTGATCTGGTGGCGCCCTCTGTATCAGAATAGATTGATAGACGAAATTAAAAGCTTTCATCCGGCACAATATATATATATATCGATTTAAATAGATTTTTATCCCCCTTTGACTGACCAGGGTTAATACAGTATTAATATTAAATGTGTAACTGAAGTAAATTTGGCCTGAAATTCAAAATGTAATAATATGCATGTAGATTATGCAAAAGTTGATATTAAATTGATGTTTGAACATCTATTCTCCAAAAAGAATAGAATCTGTTTGAAATTTTAAGTGCATTATTTAGATGTAAATGGTACTTCCATGTACAGTTGTAAAGTTAAGAATATAGTGGTGACAGAATCCTGGATCTAAGCTTACTGTCACTTCTAGTGTCCAAATCACATCATCTCCTGAAGGTCTAATTATTTGTTTATAAAGATTGAAAAATGTATAAACAAAATTTTTAATGTGAAAAACGACAAAGAATAATTGCACAGTGACATATTTTTATGGTAACCCCCTGATCACATTGAAATTATTAATAGCATATATAAATATAGGGGATTTGAACTCAGACTTTGAAGTCACTTCCATCATCCACACTACCTCAAACTATTGATACACACGACCACATACATACAAAAATGATAAATAATAACCAACATAGTATTTTGTGCTGAACCAGCACTCATCAGTTGATCCAGATTATCATCTCCCATACATATATATATATATATACGTGATATCCCGCTTATTGATTTGACCTTCTGATACCATATTGGGAATTATCCATACTGACTCATATTTAATATGATTGAGTTAAGGCGACAGACTCACGGAGAGAAGAAATACAAGCTATAATCAAATACATATTTTATTACTTGCAAACAAATTTAAAAATTAATCTTCTGTTATTTTTGTAAAAATAAAATATTGGAAAGATTATAATTACCATTTTTGCTCATGTTTTGGAATAAATTATTGAAATAAATATTCTTCGAGAAAACATTTAATTGTCTACGGATAGCACGTAACCTCTCAAAGGAGCTTCCAACAAGAAGTAAATTAAATCACCATTTGTTTAACATCTTAGAATTCTTTTCTTTTTTTTTCTCTTTTTTTTAATTTTTTTTTAAATAAAAGTTTATGTCATTCCGGTCAAAGAATTATTCTTCAACTCCTTCAAGAAAAGACTTCACATCAGAATAATTCTATTTTAATTAAAAAATATAATTCGCTTTCACAAACTTTTGAGTTTCAAAATCTTTACAGAGTTACAATCAATCTTCAAATTCACTGACATTAATTCTCGGAGGGAACTTTCATTAATGACGGAATCATGTTCTCATCAATAGTTTTACTACCGAAATCATTTATGTTGAAAATATTTGACCTATTATATAGTGTTGACATAAAGCTGTTGTGAAAATGAAAATTTGTTTCTCCAAAAGTTATTTTTATTTAACACACCGTCCAATATAAAATTGATGTGAATTTTAATGAGAAATAACCCTTAAGCTACATGTTTGCAAAATAATATATATATATGCAGGAAAGTGCTTCTTGAACTCTCAGGTCTGAGATCGAATCAGTGTCGAATAATCTTGAAGTTTTTTAACTAGCTTTGAAGCTTATTTTTCAAATTGTCTAATATTGATAGGTGAATGGATATCTAGATATTCATAGTTCTTCTATAAGAATCTTTTCAAGAAGTTATTGTCTAGTAGTGACTTACTTAGAGAAAAGGCTATTTTAGTTTACACCATTTGGCAACTTTACAAGTCTTGTTTATTTTGACAGTATCTTTATAATTATTCCTAACAACCACTAATATTTAACCAAATCTTGAATCCATATTTGCTGTCCTTTGAAAAAATGTATAAAATTTTAGTTTTTTATTTCTCTTAATAACTAGGTAACAACTGAGTTAAATAGTATGGAAAGATCAACCTCTCATCAATTCAGCTGGAGTTTTCCATGTTGCAGTTCTAGGTCTAAAGTGTTGGTTGTACATTGTATCTATCGAGGCTTCAGACGTGCTTATACATTTCATTTTCTTCAAACTATTTTTTAAAGTTTGAACAGCTTTTTCATTAATCCCACTATTCTTCAGATGATAAAAAGAAATAAGGATATGCTTAATTCTTCTATCATGAAAGAAATCCATAAATCTTTGAGATATAAAAGCTGTACCATTATCAGTTACATTCAGTTCTGGTAAACCATGAGTAGCAAAGACTTCATTTAATGAAGATATAGTGCATTTAGTACTTATATTCTTGACAGACTTATATCCCATCCATCTAGAGTAGGTTTTAAACAACATAAATATTAGATTATATCATTGGGGCCTGCATGGGTATGAGTCCAAAAGTTATGGGTCTTGTCTATGTTTGTAATTGCTCAATGTAAACATTTTTTACTAAATTTTCTAATATTCCCAGTGAGGCTACCAAATATAAGGGTGAGTGAGAGCTTTCATTATAATCACTCCCAGGTGATGTTTATGTAATTAATTTACTACACATGTGTCTTGTTTTATGCAGTAGATAGGTTCCACAGAAAACTCGCATTAAAAAAAATCACACAAAAATAGACTTAACTTACCTTGAAATATGGGGGATAGGTTCTGTAATTTTCAGAATTCGCATAAAAGCAAAGCAAAAAGGAAAAATTACTTTAAAATTAGCATTAAAAAAATAAGCATTTAAATTATGACTAATAAAAATTTCAAATATTTGAAAAAAATTAATACAAGACAAAGTTTTTTTACTTTTTTATTAACTACAGTATTTAATTTTACATTTTTCATACATATTTTAATCATTACCGCTAGCATTCATTTGTAAACTGGTAAGAAATCAGACTTGATGTGATGTGATGTATTGTGGTTTCTCCTTAAATGAAGTCAAGAATCTCTTAGCAATTATGCCCAAAGAAACCTGTTAGCCACTTTATTTTTATTCATGATGTGATGTACAACTAGCACCACTTTCAGTCTTGTGCTGTGTTAATGGTTTTCTGTTTCTATATTAAAAAAATGAGATCGCAATCAAAACAAAAAGATTATACATTATCATTAGAAAGATTATTTTCAGTTTATAAAATCTTCATTTTTTATTTTAAAAATCTAAAAGATTATTTATTTCTGTTATATATAGCAAAATATGTTTTAAAAGTTTAAATTTTTTGAATATGTATTGCGATATTTTTGTATGTAATTATAAATATATTATTATTATTTACTCATTAGTATAAATAGGTTATTTACATAGAAGCTAAGATTCTTAATACAGCTTCAGGCCATATTCATGTTAGCTGCTAATATAACATTATATTTTTGAAAAAAAAAGTATTTCAAGTCAAAATAAGTTATTAATAATTTAAATTACTTGGTATGTAATAAATATAGTGAAATATGAATGATATTAAGAAAAAACATGAATCACATAACTTCAAAATCGCATTAAAATAATCGACATAAAATGAGACCCAGGTGTATTTTATTTCTTCCAGAAGAATGCACCAGTACATGATCAGCATTCAATATATATCCACAATAAACTGACAGTCTATCTATTTATCCAAATTATCTTATTTAATTCAGGGGAACAAATGTTAGGCCAACTACTTTTAATCCATTTCACCTTTATCTAATTCAGTTTATTCTGCTACTGCAGCATTATTTATTATCTGTGATTTCACGGAATCTATACAATTTATTTTTTAAACCATATATACTTTTTCTTTATGATTGGATAAAAGCAAAACAAAGTGTCTCTCATGTTCTATTTCACTTCCCTGTTTGAAAAGAAGTTGTTAATCATAAAGAGACAATATATTATTCCAGAGTTACATTCTCTAACTTGCTTGAGTGGGAATTTTTTTCAAAATCCACCAGAGGGTGTTGCCTGTATAAGTTTTAAACCTATCCATAAACATATTGGTGGAATATCTTAATAGCAAATATGTCAGCTAATGCTTTCTTGTCAATTTGGCTGTAATTCTTTTCAGCCAATGTGAGGATTGTTGCAGTATATGCAATTGGACATTAATCTCCAAAGCATGGGTAAGAAATAACAGCTCTTACACTGTATTATGTTGTATCAGTCATTATAATCCCGTTCAAATTGCTCCTATGATGGACTAATAAAATTTCTGAAGTTACCATCTCTTTTGCAATGTGAAAAGCCTTTTCATGCTCACTGTTCCAGGTCCAACATTGCTTCTTTTTAAGAAGTTGATATAATGAAGATAAATAGTGCAATTTTTCTTTTATAAAACTATCATAGAAATTTAAGAGTTCTAAGAAAACATGCATCTCTTTCATATTTCTAGACTTAATAGCATTCTTAATAGCCTTAACTTTATTTGGATCTGGACAATGTCCCTGAGTATTTATGACATGACTGAGAAATTTTCTCTTTTGCACACCAAATACATTTGCTAACATTTATTTTTGCTTTTGTCTTGGCTAATTTTAAGCAGACTAAATCTACCCATTTTTCCAATTCAATAGCACTCATAATAAAAATGCCATCAAGATAAGAAATTACATCATCCATGGATCTAAAAAACATGTCCATTTTAGTCTGAAAAACATTTGGGTTCATACATGTAAATCCTTTGTGTTTAGTCAATGTCTACAACTCAGCTGCATTTTCAGTTACAGGTATTTGCTAAAAAGCAGATTTTACATCTATATTTCATGAAATAATCAGGGTTCTGTAACAATCCACTACTGCATGAATATTACTTACTGGATATGATCCTGTTTTTATATATTTATTGATGGTAATCTTATAATCACCACATAAACACAAAGTTCTATCTAGTTTAATTACTGTAACTATCAGCATGACCCATCAGCATTAAGACTCCTTTAGCAATTATCTCGTTTAAAGTTATCTCCACTTTATATCTTAAAGTAAATGCAACTTTCTGAAGTTTTTCCATAATCAGTTGTGCATTACTTATTTATTCCACATTTACTGATTTCATTCTTAATTCTGCTAAAGCAGGCTTGAACAGTTCTGGGTATCTTCTTTTCATAAGGGTTTCCACATGAACCATCTTTAATATATTCCTTCTTATACCTAACAGTTCAAATCAATTTACTACATGCAATACAAGCGATTTCTGCCTAGACTTCAACTTTACTGGAACTATTATTTTGCCATGAATATCATCTTTATTTCCATTTTTATCAGTTATAATCTCATTTGTATTTTTAATACAACTTTTTTATGACGTTCATTGATTCACATCCAATATTTGTATAACATTAAGGACAGATGTGCTTCATTATCAACTTCCATTGTTATCCATTTACCACAGTCTCATATTTCAAGAAGGATGTAATCTGTTTTGTTGTTTATACTTTTTATCACTAATTTTTGTGCACTGTGTCTCCACCAAATTTGAAATCCATTTACTTCTTAAGTGTTTCTCAATCTTAAAAATGCCAAATGATAATCTAAACCCTGCATATTTTTTTCTTATTCCTACAGTTCATTTTTACATGTCTGTCTTTTTCACAACAATAATACATTTGTGTTTTTCTTACTTCTATCCAAAACTTGAACATCTATCTCATTTATGTTTCTCTTTAGTAAACAAAACCCTTTCCAATGGCTGAGAAGTTATAAATTCTGAAGCATTCTTCAGCAGTCTCCTGAGCTATGCTCTTCTTTATGGCCACACTGTAGGTTAAATCTGTATCAGTACCACTTTTCTGAAATTATCATCGGATATATTATCTAAAAACTGTTCCACACAGGAAATAATTTATCTCTGGGCCAAAATCATAATTTCTGTCTTATTTGTAAGGCTAAATAATAATCAAAATATTTCTCCTTTCTCCTGTGGTAACAGTTTTTTATTTTATGATCTAAGCCATGCTACCCAATTTTTAAAGTTTCAGGACAAAATAAGCATTTAGAATTTGTATAAGTTCCCCATATGGAATGTTCTTCAGATGCTTTGTGTCTGCAAGACTTTTATCTAACTGCATTTCTTCCTGTCCCACAAAATAGAGAAGTGTGGAAATTTTAACATGATTTTCCTCTATCTTGTTGATCACCATATAATATTCATTATGTGACACATAGTTTTTTCAAGAGTCTGTATTATTTACATCAAACTTTTATATCATAACATTACTACTGCCAATTTCAAATATTCCTGTTCCACCATATCCTAATTGTCAACTGTGCCACTCTGCTATGTCTGAGGGTTATGTATGTAACCAGACAGACTGTGAATAAAATTTAACAGAAGTACAACTTGCTTAGCTATTTCTTTATTATGTATTAACAAGGTAATAAGAATAATAAAGAATATATTTTAAAATATAAAATAGTTTATATTTTGAATAACAGTAATTTGAAGAACAACTAGTTGTATACACATATTCCTCGACAGAGTTATGTCTTTTTTTCTAAAGAAATAAAACAATCCTAATGCATTTATGACTTGCTGTGAACAACACAATTTAGAAATTAACTTTTTTTTCCATTATTCATTGACTTCTATGACTACAGCTTCACTGAAGGAGACTTCTACTTCCATTCTCTATTGTTAATATATTGTACAGGCTTACACCTGCATTTATATATGCAATATATGTGGAATTCGAACTCAGTCTTTCACACAACCCATAACTCTCAGAGCGATCTTATGTTGCTGACAAATCTAATCACACACATGTTGTGTGAAAGTCTGAGTTCGAATTCTCTATTGTTGCAACTTCACAAAAACTTTCTTATCTCTGAGTTTAAGATTAAGAAGCACCATGTTGTTTCTTCTCAGTTGCCTGATAAGATAGAATTAATGTGTGTGAATGAATTTTTTTAATAGATATATACAAGCATTACAGTCAGAAATAAATCATGGCCTGTAATCCCATGAGGTTGTCAAGTCACAAGCCAAAACAGTGGCTGGTGGTGAAGAAAGAGGGTGCTAAGAAACCCTTAATTGAAGATGAATGGTGCCATTTGATGATGAGTTTTTATTTAGGTACTTACAACAGCTGCCTTTAATGATGAATTTTTATTTAAGTACTTTCAACAGCAGATCACTTTCAAGTAAAGGAAGATTGGAAGAATTAACAAAACTGTCTTATATTAAATGGGACATTATTGGACTTTGACAAGTTAGAAGAAAAGATGAAGAGGCAATTAAATTAAAATGTGGACTTATACTCTACTACAACAAACAAACATTGGTCAGACAAGTGGAGTAGAATTCATTATAAATAAAAAGTGGAAGAACAACTTTTTGGAGATTGATAGTGTCTCAGACCAACTGGCAAGATTAGTTATTCAATTTAATAGAAGATACCAAATGCAGACAATTCAGGTTTATTCCCCAACAATTTTTCATAGTGATGAAATAGTAGAAGATTTTTATATGGATGTACAAAAGGCTTTTGATCAGAGTAAACAACATTTTAAAATCGTTATGGTAGACTTTAATGCTAGAAATGGTAAACCAATGAAAGATGAAAGTCTTGTGGAGTTTGCAGGAAAGGAAAAACTTTATATTATGAATTCTTTTTTTGAGAAAAATGTTAAAAGGAAATGGACATGGAAGCATCCAAACGAACATATAGCAGAATTGGATTATATTTTGACTAACAGAAAATACATATTTCAAGATTGTAATATTCTTAATAAATTTAACACAGGAAGTGATCATCGATTAGTAAGATGTAAAATGCATGTTAATGCAAAACTAGAGAGACAAAAATTATTAAGAAAAATAATATTTACAGTTGATATTCTTAATCTTCAGAAACATTCTAATGAATTTAAATTAGAACTTACAAATAGGTTTCAAATGTTAGGAGATTTTGAACATGATTCAGATTTGAATGAAATTAATATGAAAATAACTGATACACTTTTAAAAACTGCAACAAAGATAGCTGGTAGAAAGAAGCAGCAATTGACCAATAAATTTTTACTGAAAGTAGACAATTAATGAAGAAAAGAATGAATATGAAGATATACGAATATGATGCATTAAGAAAAATTTAATATATATAAATTTTGTAAAATGGTGCTAAAAAGAGTTGATAATGATATAAGAAAGTATAATTGTGAACTAGCAAGGAAAGCTGTAGAAGAAAATAAAAATCCCAAAAGTGTAAAACAACATTTTGGTATTAGTATGAAACATATATCTGAAATAAGAAAAAAGATGGAACTATTACTAAAAAGATAGTTGACATCATGAAAGGGATAGAAGCATTCTATCAAGAATTCTATAGTCATAAAGAACAAGTAATTCTTACATCTATTATGCATTCTAAATTGCATAGGATTTTAAATGAAGAAGTGAGACATGCAATTAAATTTATGAAGAAAGGAAAAACTCTAGGTATTGATGCAATCATAAACAATATATTAAAAGAAACAAGTGAAGATATAGAAATTTTTTGGCAAAGTTATACACCAAATGTCTAAATAATAAAGATGTAGCAGATGATTGGAAGAATGCAGTATTAATATTAATATTTAAAAAAGGTGATAAAGAAGATATTAGAAATTACAGTCTATTAGACTTTTATCAGTTTTATACAAATTTTGTTCTAAAGTAATTACAACTCATCTACAGAGAACTTTGGATTTCCACCAACCAATAGAACAAGAAGATTTGAAAGTGGTTTTAGTCTAGTAGATCATATCCAGGTATTAAGAGAAGTTATGGAAAGAACTAATAAATATGAGTTGTCATTATGCTTTGGATTTGTAGATTATGAAAATGCATTTAATTCTATAAGCATTCTTCAATGATTAAAGGATTGTACCATTAAAGTATAGACCCAGGATATTACATATTCTGAAGAATATTTTAAAAAAACACAACAGCAAAAATTAGATTACATAATGATATAAGAAAAGTTAACATTGAGAAGGTGTAAGATAGGGTGACTCCATATCAAAAACATTTTACAACAATGCTGCAAGAAGTATTTGTGGATAAAAAATAGAAAGCTAAAGGAGTAAAAAAAAATGAAGATTATTTAAGTCATCTAGATTTTTCAGGTAATGTAGTTGTTTAACAAATAATGCTTCAGAGCTTCAGGAAATATTGCAAGAGTTATCAGATGAAAGTAAGAATGTGGGACTAAAGGTAAATGTTAAAAAGACTAAAGTAATGTTTAATGGATTTTCTCAAAACATAAAAGTAATCATTGATCTTGATGAATTAGAAGAAGTTAACAACTACAAATACCTTGGTAATTTATTATTTCAGATGGAAACATAATGGATGAAATCAATCATAGAATTAAACTTGGTTGGAGTGCTTTACTTGATACCAAAATGTTTGAAAAGAAAGGTTTTTAATAAATGTGTTTTACCAGTTTTTATTTATGAATCTGAGACTTGGGCACTTAATAGAAGAGCAATAAAGAGACTTCAGACCTCTCAAAGAAGTATGGAGAGATGCATGTTAGAAATAACAAGAAGAGATCAAAACACAATACATGAGTAAGAGAACAAAGAGGTGTTCCTGGCATCATTGTAACAAAAGTCTGAAGTGGAATTGGTCTGGACATATTGCTAGAATATGTGATAATAGATGGACAATTGAAATGGATTCCAAGAGATTATAAACGATCCAGGAAGAGCTCACAGAGATAAGTGGATGAAATAAGAAAGTGGGAAGGGGTGTTGTGGAGAACAGAGGCTAGATATTAGAGAAGATGGATTGAACTTGAACAGATCTTTATCCTGCAGTGAATTGATAATGGTGAAGAATGATGATTGATGCAAATGAGAGTTCATTTGCAATGCTCTCTAACATTCTAATTTATAGTAATTCAGCACACACTCTCTGCAATAGGAGAGTTAATCACTAATAAACAAAGGCATACTAGAAATCTAAACAGACATTTCAAGTACTAAATGTGGAAAGATAAGTAACAAAAATATAAAAGATCAAATATAATAACAGTAGATTGGCCGATGATCTATATTGTGGTAAACTTTATCAATGTAGTAGATATGATGTGTCAGAGGAGTGATTAGAGATTAGTGCAGCTGTAATATGTAGTGATAGTTCAACTATTCCCAAAATGTTTAAGGAGCTAACCTATCTGGATCACGAAATACAATAGTATATATTTCATACCCCAACTCTTATTGGAATAACACACAAATAGGAGATTTTATTAGAAATTAGGCAAAACTGTGATTAAAATGTTTGAAATGCTTCATACTGTATATGACCATGAAAACTTTAGTGATGTCAAAAGATTTTCAAGGTTTTGTGATGGAGAAAAAATATTAAAGATAATTGATGACACTATAGACATCCTAATTTTATGGTAAATATCCAAATTACATTCTTAAAAAAAACAAGTATTGATTCAGACTTCTGGTGCAAAGTTTTAGGGGACAAAATCTTTCACTTTTTCACTGGTACACATTGTATACAGATATTCTCTTGTGTGAATGGTCCTTTTCAAGTTTTTGAATTTATCAAAAACTGTATAATAGATTGTATTTAGATGTTAGATTATTTCCATTATCTAATATTAAATCATTAATGACTTTAGAAAAAGATATTAAACTTGATTTAAATTTTTCAATTTCATTCAACTGTTAGTATTAAAAAAGGTTAATATATATACATAGGTTAGAATGACTGGTATTATTTTCCTCTCTGTTTTCAGGTGTTGCTGGCCTGACCAGTGAGATTACTAGTATAAGAATTGAATCTGGACCCTTAGATTCTTGAATACTGAATTTTAAGTTAACACTCTATGAACTTAATCATTCTGTCAAAAGTAACAGTCAGTAGACAATTTCATATAATTGTCTGTGACATTCCTCATGATTTCATGTTTTTTCTAAGAGCAAAGTTAATTAATTACTGGCTACCAGATATTATGCATCATCATATTAGGGTGAATTATGGGATTGTTTTCCATTGTCATGTGATAATGTTTTATAAAGATTATTGATGACTTCTGAGCAGTTATATGATATCTATAAATATCTATGGTTTTATTATTGGTTGATTTGATTTATGGAATTATTATTATTATAATTTGTTAATCATTACCATAATACATTTAGATATTTTCTTGGCTATTCTGTATTATATTTAGCTTTAAAAGAATTATAATCTGTGTTGAATCATGTTCAGTTACTGATTTTATGATTTTAATCATTAATTTTTCTTAGTAGTTAATTCCATAAAATATATGTCAGTTGGACTTTGTTGGTATTCAAATACATCTTCTCTCTTTTTATTATGTACTGTAAACTGGCTTACTACTTTTGATGATGGTTCATGGATTATCTTTATTGACCAAATTTATTTTGATTGCATATGTTTTATTCCTATCTTTTCGATGTTCATTTATACCTCTTCCAAATTGTGCCAAAATCTTAATTATCTAAAAGATACATCCTGCAGTACTCTGATTAATATATTGTAATTTTTTTAATATAACTTGATGAAATTATGTAGATTAGAAGTAGTTCCTTTTCCAAATCTGACAGAAAATTGTAATTAGAATATAAAATTATCCATGATACTGAAATAACTATTTTATTTCACCTCTACTTTGTAATTAATAATATGCTGATGCATTGCGGTGAAACTTGTCTAAATAATAATTTATGTAGACTTTCTATATCATAATTTCTTCTGACTGTTGCATTGCGGTGAAACTTGTCTAAATAATAATTTATGTAGACTTTCTATATCATAATTTCTTCTGACTGTATCATATATAACTGCAGTAGCAAGACACTTCAGTAAAACTTTACAAAAAGAATTTAAACTAGGATTTAGAACGTCTCCAAACACCAATAGGCTTATTAATAATACTAAAGATAAAATAAATATTAAAGCAACCCCCCCAAGTAATATATAGAATTGTGTGCCCTTAAATGAGGTGTGATGCTGTTTATTATGATGAAACTTGTGCCACAATTGGCAATAGATTGGCTCATCACAAATACACATATACAAGAGCAATAAACAAAAAAGAAGGCAGTTCTGTATTTGATGACCATCAGCAAGAGCTCAACCACAGATTTGAACCCTCCAAGGCTGATATATTATGCACAGAAAGAAATGACATCAAGAGAAAAATCATGGAAGCTTGTTCTATCACCAGTGATATCAACTCAATAAATAGAAAACACGTGTTTTGCCATTTCCAGAAAATGGATAATATAAGAGATAGGTTTGCATACATTTGCATATAATGATGTTAATAATCTAAAGAGGCTATGATTATGGAGTAACAAAACTCTGAAAGTGCTTAGTCTGCAGAAATTATGATATAGAAAACCTACAGAAATTATTATTTAGAAAAGTTTCTCCACAACGCATCAGTGTATTATTAATTAGAATATAGTAAAAAATTCTCAAATATTTACAGTTTTTTGCTGATATTTGATATGAGAAAATTTTAATCGGTTATATATATATATATATATATATATATATATATATATATATAATATATATATATATATATATATATATATATAAGTTGATTCTTTTTCTCTTTTCAAGTCTTTCTTTAGAAAATCAATTAAGGTATATTAGGCATAATTATAATAATATTTTTCCCATGGTCTACTTTCTTTATCCCAATTTTAACATAAAATCTGTGTAGCCTAATACCTTATTCATTTCTTATTTTATCAACCTCAATATTCTTTCTCTATCTTCAGTAATGTTTTATAATTTTTATCCTCTAATACTCCAATGTCAATTGTTTTTTTTTGTTCAAATATCCTATATTTTATTATATGTGCTAATCTTATATCTTCTGTCCCTTATACCATTTTCCTAGTTAACATATATCCTGTTCCCACTGTGAACAACCAAAAAATATCCCTTTCTTGTTATATAGATTGTCAATCTTCACACTATATGCTTCCACATAACCACAATGTACTTCTCTTCTATGCATTTTCTTTGCTGTTTTGTTCTTCTTCCTCACATATCATTCTATTTAATGCCATAAATCTTATCTTATTAATTGCCAATTCTTATAATGTTGTTTGCTAATTCATTCTACTTTTTGAACATATAGATAAAAATGAAGCAGGTAGATTAAAAGAGTGGTAAACTTTACTAGATTGTATACTAATGATTTAGTGAATTTTACTGCCCTTTTAATCCACCTAATCTCTTCAAATTACCCTATTATTATTTTTATAATTCTATTAAAAAATCCTTTACTTGCCTTGATCAATCTATTTTTCTTTAAGTAGTCTTATTTCCCATCTACTTCTTTTTAGTGTATGTTTTCCAATTTACATATTCGTCTGATTATAATGATACCTGCAACTTCTTTACTGCGACAAACCATTCCTTCAACCTACTTTAAGTTTACATTACCCATATAACTTCTTATGCTTCATATCTATTACAAGAAATAATGGCATATCCTTTAACCACATCTCATTCCTTATTTCTTTTCTATTTTTTGTTTTCATTTTTTAATTAGTATTAGTATATGATGTTACAGCTCCATAAACAAAGTCAAATGTTTTTTATGCATATGTTGTATGTCTAGAAATGCTATTTGTCAAGTTAAAGATTCTCTCCTCAAAGCCTTAACATAATACATTCTGCTCACCACTTCTGTTACTCTTTATCATTAAATTATGTTTTCGCTTTTGGTTTATTCCCCTTCTCTCTTCTATTGCATTTTAATAAAAACTGTTTTGACAGTTCCTTCTTCCTGCCTTTATATTTTCTAAATTTGTATAAACAGCTAAACAAAAAAAAATTATAGAAGCTGTATCTCTTTCATATATAATATTTCTGTAGTGTTATTTTCACTACACCACTCTCATGCAAGATAGCTTCACCATATATATATATAATTTTCAATTTTTTTTTTACCGTTAAATTGTTGGAAAATTACATATAATATTTTTTATAACCGATATTATACTTTTACATTATATATACATTTATATATATATATATATTAAAACTGAGACTACATTTGATGTTTAGAGGTTGTTTAAACTAAAGCTTGGCTCTAATCCTCTGAATATTGAAATGGTGATGCTTATCATATATATATATATATAATAACAAGTCAGATGTATATCCTCTGTATAGTATATGTTGATTCTTATAGATATATATATATATATATATATATATATATATATAATCAATAGATCAAATTTACTACCTCATTGAAAATTATGTATATAAACTTTGCACAAATCTCAACAAATGCTAGAAGATAGGTGGTATCATCTACCTTTTGGGACTTTGTTTATGTTGTATAATTCATTGAAAGCTTCAGTTTGTTCCTGTTCAGTTAACATCACATACACATGCAAGCACGTATTGAATATGGAAGAATAATAAAAGATAAACTACATACATGTAATGCGTTTATTATTTTTTTCCATTTATCCATTCTTATTACTCTTTCTATTGATTTGTTTTTCATAAATTAGTTGTAAAGATGTTCCTAATAATTAAATCGCAACTTTGATTTTTAGATTTTTGGGTAACTGTGTAATTGTAAATTTATATAAAAGATTATATAATAGTCAATACATTCAAATTTTAAGAAAGAATTAAATATAAAGTTGATACTTTTGTATTGCATATGAATATTTATACCATATAGAAGAGTTTGAATTTCAATTTACATCAAAAAAAATTAATAATTTTTCAAATGAGAGCTTTCAAAACCATGCCCATTTTCTTATATGGAGACTCTGCAGATAATTCATCTGTACTTAAAATTCTCTTTGTAAACCTAAAACATTGTTTTAATTTTTTTAATTTTAACACCTTATTGCTTTTGCTTTCTGCCATTACGAATAATATTTTCACATACCCCCAACTGATCTGCTGCGTATCCACCAGGAGGGGTACGTACCACAGGCTAGGAGTCGCTAGTCTAGTGTTTTTAATAAATGTTTTTATTATTTGACTGTCAAGCGTTAGTGGTAAGAGGTCAGCACAGCCGCCTGACAAGCAGTTGTCCCGGGTTAACGAGTTCACTTCCCGGCCGATGCTATGACACATGAAAAAAAAAAAAAAGAATGCTTTAGAATTTTTGCCCTCCAGTAAATTATTTAAACAAAAGGCTTCTTTTGTTATATATATAGATTTGTGTGTGCTCATAAATTATAAATAAAAAACAAAAAAAGATATCAAAATTACTTTTGTAAATATTTGATTTCTCAACCAATAAGTGAATTATTATTTTTTTTTTATACATTTTAAAAAATTGTATCATGCTTTTTCTTATACTTTTCAATGCATTGCAATACACTATTTAATGCGATAAAGTGTGTTGCATTCTGGAATTCAAAGACCTGGGTTCGATTTCAGTCTGGTACTTCCTGCGCTAGAATTTTTTATGAACTTCCCAGAAGAAAAGCCATTTGATTATATATTTTAATTTCGTAAAATTGAAAAAAAAAAACATTTATTTTAATGGTTAAAAATGTTTATTCGATGATCTTTTTCTTTTCTGAGTTTGTTTTTTGCTTTTGTTTAACGCAAGTCTTTAATTTGTTCAAAAGGATTTAGATGTCTGAGTTTTGTAGCTTAACCATATGAGAATTGATTGTGAGGTGAAGCATAAGGTTTGGCTTGTAAAATGTCATTATATTTTTAGAAAATTCTTTGCAATCCTAAATTATCATAACAATATAACACACACAAAACTACCGTTAAAATCGAACAAAAAATATTGTGTTGCTTAATATAGTTAGATACCAATTTAGTAAACAATATTAATATATTTTGAAAGCATGTTAGACAGGAGTCAGTACTTTACACTTGAAAGAAGTAATTGGCATTTATGAGAATAATAATGAATGATTTTTTAGCTGGACTCTATAGTTAGATATTAGCATATACTAATATTTGCCTGAAGGTTTGTGATAATGATGTTTTAAGATGTGATAATAAGTTGGTTTATTCCAATTATCTATCATTGAATGTCAAATTTATAGAAAAATTTAATCCAAATATAAAGATCTGTTGAAAACAACACACAAATGCACAACATATGTTAGTAGATTATACATGTTGAGTAGTATTATCTCCACTCTTTTTAGACTGTTTCAGTCCTAACCAGTGAAAATACATGCATAGAGGTCATGCTTAAGCACTGAGTTTTAAGGAAACATTCTAACCAAATGAGCCTTTGACAGAATAACACATTTGGTTAGATCATTCAATACTTAAGAATCTAAAGATGTAAGTTTGACTTTTATATTACTATATTCACTGGTCAGGCCAGCAATACCCAAAGAAGAGCTGAGAATAAAATTACTCACAATACTGTGTAATCTACTCACCTATGTTGTCTATTTGTGTATTATTAGTAACAGTTGTTTGTATTTGGAAAATAAATTTTACCAATTTTTTAGACCTTCAATATTTAAAGATGGTTGATGGAAATAGTCCTATATACTATCATATCTAACATAACATATCACAAACCTTCAGGCAAATACTTATATATATATATATATATATTCTTATTTGATTATGATCTATATCACAAACCTTCAGGCAAATACTTATATATATATATATATATATTCTTATTTGATTATGATCTTGGTTCAAATTTATACTAATTTTTTTTCAACAGACTAATTTTTTTATGTACATAAGTCATAGCTAATACAGATAGCTATAATACTATATAATAATTAAATCATCCATGCATTTTACTACTGTTACGTAATGCTTTATTTACCACCCTCTTTTATAGTTTACAGTTTTGATTGTTGCAGTAATCTTCTTTGGAACTTTTATATCTCCTAACATCAACTGTAATGCTTTATTTACCACCCTCTTTTAGAATTTATAGTTTCAATTGCCCCAGCAATCTTCTTCAGAACTAAAAGTTCTGAAGAAGATTGCTGGGGCAATCAAAACTGTAAAGTATAAAAGAGAGTGGTAAATAAAGCATTGTGTAACAGTAATAAAGTGCATGGATTGTTTAGTATTATATGGTATACATTTGGCAATGCAATAAGAAATTACCCTTCTTGAAGATAGCTATAATAATATTATTGTGCTAAAGATTATCTTATTAGTCTTAGATAAATAGTAAAATAAGATGAAAATCCACTCAAGTCTGTTGGCTGCTGTTATATATACTGTTCTTTTATGAACTGTTTTAAAGCCTAAGCCCAGAAGTGGGCTATTTAAAAGCACCTTTATTATATACTCTTAACTATTGGATGGATATTGTAAGCTATGATTCATTTCTGTATCTTTATTTACTTTTTGTTATAGTATTCTCGAACATGCATGAATTGTAAAGGCTTTATGTTTTAGAATTGTCAACTTGTATTAATAACTAGATAACTATTTACTCTCAGTGGTTATACTTTTCCTGATGAGATTAAAAATAGACATAAGATACAAAAGTCATTGAAAAACAATAGTGTTTGTAACACAACTATAGGCATCAATTAATGACAGATAATAATGTTTATGACACAACTGTAGATGAGAATGTCATAGTTAGAAATAATGGCATGAAAACCACTACGAGAAAAGAGAAGCTAAAAGTTTTTTTTATTTCCTTTAAAAATACATGCCTTTAATTAATTAGAGCAATTTGATTTACAAGTGTCAAGATTTCTACACTAATAACATTGACATTGTCCATTTCAGATCAATACTTTAATAATTATTACTAATTATTTATTAGGCTGGAGCTTATTATATTATTTCTAGTCAAAATATAAACATTGAACCCAGTTAAATATTAATATATCTGTTTTTAATTAAACAGAAACACATGGAATAATTAATCCAACTTCTGCTTCCGTTTTTCATGTCTAATATCATTTCAGTTATTATTATTATTTTTTTCAGCATACATTTTCAAAACATATGAATAAAGATGTAATCCCCAAAATGCTTTTTACATTTGGACAGCACTTTTCTGTTGGTAAAAACCTTTCACAAATACAGTCACTTATTATTTATCAATATTTATTCCATTTTTATTTATAAATGTCAATCTTTCTGTACATACAACTTTGACACCATTTAGATAAATACATTATTTATTGTTAGATTATTTGTTAGGGTTGAGATTATCATATCTTTCCTCATTAGATATACACCTTAAACCACAGTTCAATATTAATATACTTTTTTAATTAATCGTAAAGAAATGGTGAAGATACATGAGAGACATTGTGTCCTGGGCCAATTGAAGAATGCTAGTCTTAGTATGAAATGCATCTTGGAGGATCATTTTCCTTTTTCAGATAATTTGTAATGGTCTGGTGATTTATTTATTTTATTGTAAGTATTGATTGTATTAATCAATTATTTTTAATGGTTGTTCTTAAGAATACAACTTGTTACAATTGGTCCACAAAGCTATGAAAGAGCAACACAAACATAAAATGATTGCTCTTATATTTGACAATCTTTTTTTGTAGTCTGTGTATTTATGTCTGACTTATCTACAATGTATTAGTACTATTATAACTAAATTCACCATATTTTAACACAGATCTGGTTAATCTAAAAATACATTTAGTCTAGTTTTTTTTTTTCATTTTAAGTAATATTTCTACTATTTTATTGGATATTTAATCATCAGTTAACATTTATAAAATTAAAATAGTTATTTATTGCCAAAATAAATACATTTATTAAATAAAAATGTTAGTCTAAACAAACTATTTATAAACAGCAGCAAACTCTCTGTACAGTAGTGCCATCTAGTGCAAGCCTTAGTAATCAATGAATGAAAGAAGGTTTGTGCATAAAATCCCTATCAAGTTCCTACTCATTGTTGTTTTCATCAGTAAGAAGCCTTATCTGAGAGGACTGCTCTTAGATTTTAGAATCTGATGTAATCCTCCAGAAGCCACCTTTTACCTATTTAGTTAACTATTAAGCTGTGAGGCTTGACTGTGTAGCATTACTGTATGGATAGTTTGTTTCTGTTTTAACAGATTGTGTAAGTATAGAAAATGGTGATTGTGTGATGTTTTAGTGGTTTTATACCAAAAATTTACTTGGTATTACTAAAATCATAAAAAGCACCAAACTTAAATATTTTAGTAAATTAATTTACATATGTTTATTTTTATTTTTTCATGGCCACTTTGATAAATAGACTAATTTTTATGTTTATTTTTTATTCTTGTATTATTTATAATTTAAAATTTTTAATGAAAGGTATTCTGCTGTAGACGTCTTTTTGTTAAATGGTATTATATATCTTCACCAAACCTACGGCATGAATTGAAACCTCAATATTTCAACAGACTTATTATATTATTTATCCAATTAATTATCCAATATTGATTGGTAATAGATATCTACATATTTTAATTAGCGATTAAAATAAGTAAAAAATATACACTTAAATAATTACTACCCAGTGGTTTGAAAGTTCATTTATCTAAAAGATGCTGCTGTAGACATCTTTATCTTGGAATACCTATATAAAAGAAGTTTACTCTTGTAATAATTATCTGTATATTTTTATTGCTTGCTTTATTATCAAGTCATATTTATATGTTTGTATATATATTATCAATATTTTAATAATCAAAAATCTTTTGTGACTTTATGAATGTTAAGAACCACTTGTGTAAGGAGAATAAACCAGTATGAAAAGTTCATATTAACATGTCCATCACATTCTTATATTAAGCTTATAATTTATTTTTATGTATGCCTGCCATTGACATTATAATCAGCTTTCACAAACATACCAACAGTAACTGTTTTATCAGTTATACCATTTTTTATTAAGAAATCTCAGGTATATGATTTTAATAGTAATGTTTTAATTCTAACTAAAGTCCCTAGATGGCAGCATTTATCAGAGGTCAAAAAATAATAAAGTAAAAAGATGATGAACCTTATTGTTTGGAGTTGAAAGTACTTCACTGCACTTGGCTATATAGATTTTTTTGTTTACATCATAAAAACAAACAATAAGTTTATACTTAATATACTTATCTTTTTTAACATTTATTTTTTGTAAAATTATTAAATATTTGTATTTAATAAGTGTATAACATGAATATTTTATCTAAATATATTAGTCATTTAGCTTGAAAATGTATTAGGTACTTGTGAGTTTTCCAGTAAACCAAGATGGCAGCTTATATTATTGATAAGTATCAAGGACCTATAATCTACTGAAGATGTGTTAGTTGTGTTAAATTAAAACAAAATTAATAAATCAACTGTTAAATTTAAAAATAAGGAATAAATTCTGATAAATTTTACTAAGAAGCTTTTTTTCAATTCTTTTTATTATTTATATTATAATGTGGGGAATGACAAGACACTGTTAGCATTGTTGTGGTTTGATTCAATTCAATGTGTTTCTTTTTGTCAGCAGTTTTTTTGATCAATTGACACAAGAATAAAAATTTGGAATCTTCCTGTTATGGAATGTGATGCAGTGGATTATTTCCAAGGATATAGGATGTTGTTCTCCCAAAACATAGTCATTAATGATCATTATATGATTGCAGATCACTGATATGTATAAATTATATATATTGTATTTATATTTTTTTTACATTTTTCTGTTAATAAATTATTCCCCCAAAAAATTGTAAATTTTGTAATTAATTTTTCAACAATGATTTCTTTTTTAAAAATAACAGTAATAAAAAATAGAATTTAAATATTAAATACAATGTTTTCTAGAAACTATGGATTTATCAAAAATATGGGCTGCCATCTTGGTTGACTAGAAAACTCCCAAGTACCATTTATTAATGATATAAAGAAAACTTTTCTTGACAATAACATTTTTGTAAGTATAAGTCAAATTTAATATTTCAAATTCAGTTTTTATTAAATGAAATATGCCTGAAGTATTCTGATTTATTGGGAACATTTTTTTCCATTAAATACATTTTTTAAAAGAATGTTTTTTGTTTTTATTATTTAAAATATTAACCTTTTTTTATTTGTAAAGTTGATGTTTTTCTTTTAGAATTATTTTATTTTTCTACGATAAAAATTTTTTCTATGAAGAGAATTATTTTAATCATTGATTTTACAATTTTTTAATCAAAATTGTAAAAAATTAAAAATAAAGTTGAAAATAAGTTCTATTTTATTATAAAAAATACAACCAAAAACTAAATAAATAAAAGGTGAAACAGATTTTAAATTCGTTAAACAGAGAATCACTTAGAGAGTTAATAAATAATGTTAATTTTATATAGTATTGATATGTATGGGTATGCTTAAATGCACATACATATATATATAAACTTATAGAAAGAAAAAGTTATAAGTTAAATAAATTAAAGAATTTTAAAAGACTGATTCTTTTAAAATTAGTAAGTAAAAGATTTATGACTTTAAGATTAGAAAATGATTATTTTCTAAAATGAATAATAGTCTAATTAAATAGAGTAGAATACGTCATTGATGAAATAAAACAATTAAAAGAGTTTGAGTTAGATTTCCTTTATAAGATAAAGGATACGCTATAAAAATAATTCATTAATTAAAGTCAGAAAGATAATATAAATTCTTGTTTGGAGATTAAAATGAAGAAACACCTGAGCATATGGACATAGTATTAGTCAGTCAATTGCAGGGATTTAAAACAATGAATGCCTCAGTACTAATGGAATAAAGAAGAGTACACTTGATCCTTGGAGATTCATCTGTGTACACATACATATATGTTGGAGCAGAATGTCTCCATTGGCACAGTGACTTTAGTGCAGAGATCTGGTCTCTGAATGTGAGAAGAGCCAGCAAGGACTTTTACAGGTTGTACTGATCTAAATTATTATTTATGTATGCCTTCATGCCCTCTTATGTTAATGATTGTATATATGTAAATATTTAAACACTATTAAGCAATGTAAGGAAAGAATTATACAAATATTAACTGTTAGTATTGATTTGTACTCATGGGAAGTACACTTGTAGATTAGCTAGACATAGCAATTGGTGCAGTCACTGTCTTAATTTGGACCATTAATTAAAATAGCAGTTAAATTTTGGTAAAAGACTAGGCAATTCAAGTAGCAATCAGTGAATTTGATGTCAGTGAGGCAAGTAGTTGGCCCCTATATGGTCAATGTGTATGAAAATACTTAATCATTAATAAAGTTAAAGATGATAAATATAAGATTGCTTCATTATTATGCTTTTCTGGGAAAGAAGTTATTGATATAGCCAACAGACTCACTGAACCTTTAACTCCTGAAGATTGTACATATGATCAGGTTAAAGAATGTTTGTCAAACCATTTTAACCCCCAGTCCTTGATGTATGTCACTAGACTGCAATTCTGAGCTCAGAACCAAGGTTGGGATGAAAGTATAAAATATTACAATAGTACTCTTTGTAATGTAGCAAAGAATTGCATCTATTGCTCTTTTCTAGGTGAAGCTGTGCTGGAACAATTTCTTATGGGTTTGTGTAATGAAAGTTTACACCAACAATTATTGGCCATTAGTGATTAGATTATTTAGATGCTATAAATCATGGGATAGCTTATGAACTTGTGCTTGAGCAATCTTAAAAATTCACTGAGTTCAAGAGTTATAGCAAATTGCAAACAGATGTTTGTAAAACCATAAAGAAAGAGTGGTTAAAAGGTAATGAAAATAGTGCTAACGGCTAAAATCTGTTTATATGTTTTTGCTGTGGAAAAAAGGGCCACAAAGCCAGAAATTGTTTACATAAATGAAAATGTTGCAATAATTTAAAAAATAGGGCACATGGAAAAAATGTGTAAAGAAAAGAGTAATGATCCCAAAAAGGAAAGTAAGAGTCATAAACTTTCATATCAATTCAGGCAAACCAATATAAAAAATGTCCATCAATGATGCCAAAATTATGTTAAAACTAAAGCTGTGTGATCAGCCCATATCTATGGAAGTGGACAGTGGTAGTGCATCATTATAAGTCCATGATTGGTATACTCTTATTTTTAAGTATAGGAAAATACCCATATTTTCTGACCTAAAGGTATTAGATATAAATGGTAACAACATTAGAATAAAGGGCATAGTTGAAGCACCAATACATAAAAGTCAGGGCAAACTTAGTGTACTATCACTATATGTAGTATGTGCCTTTATAAATTCCATATTAGGATGAGAATGGTTCAGTGAAATGGGAGTAAAAAAATAATAGCCCTGAGAGAAAAATACTTTTCCAAGGGAGTTAAAATGAATTTGAGCAAAATAGATATACTCAAAGATAAAAAAAACCTTTCCAGCAGCCAGTAATTAAAAAAATCAGGTCAGGCAAGGTCCATGATGCCCAAAAACATAAGAAAATGAAGTACAAATATGTAATGAAATCAAAAGTTAAACATAAAATTATAGCTCATTGAACAACTGAAGACACTGGCTACCAATGGATTATGAAGCAGATTCAAGAAGGCTGGCTAAAGCAACATCCCAATTTTTTCACAAAGAACTATAGCTGCTTAGAAGCAACTGTCAGTATGTAAAGGCTGCATTATGAAAGGCAATTGTATGCAGATTCCAGTCAAGGGTAGGCATCATATAGTAAAGTGGCTATATGATAGCTAGATATCGGCAGAGCAAGAACTCTAGTGCTTAGTTGTGTCTGGTGACCAGATATTAGCATAGAGATGAGCAAAAACAAAAATAATAATTATGATTTTCAAACAATTACATTTCCTGAGAATGCACCTAGTGAGTTGAAACATAATTCACAACAGAGTACTAAAAGGAAGATGAAAAATCCCACATATCTTAATAACTCAGAGTAAGTTCAGAAATTAAAACTGGATCTTGATATGTATGTGTATGCTTAAATGCACATACATAAGTATTTATAAACTTATAGAGAGAAAAAATTATAATTTTAAATAAATTAAAGAATTTTAAAAGACTGATTTTTTAAAAATTAGTAAGTAAAATATTTATGACTTTAAGATGAGAAAAAGATTCTTTTGTAAAAAGAATAACAGCCCATTCCTTGTATTAAATGGATTATGTCCTGTGTATGAGGGGTCAGATTGACCTTAGCTCAATATGGGTATGACAAAAATCTTGGCCTTAGGGTGACTTTGAGCATTCCATCATCAGAATTTTCAATTGGATGGACGGTTGAACAATTGGAGTGTGGAGTAGATTGAAGCCTGTCCATTGAAGTATGAAGATTGGCTATCTTAATATATATCTGAGCACTTATAGCATATATGTGTAGAGATGGTAATCTGAACCAACTGATGATTGCTGTTTTAGCATGAAATATGTATATTGGTGATTATTTATCTTTTCAACATGTATGTGTTCAAGTGTATCAGTGTTATGAGATAGTGTGGAGAGTGGTGGCTCGTGTGAAAGTCTGTGCTCATATATCCTATATAATAATAGTCTAATTAAATAGAGTAAAATATAACATTAATGAAAGAAAACAATTAAAGCAATTCAAGTTAGATTTCCTTTAAAAGATAAACAACAAGCTATAAAAATAACTCATTAATTAAAGTCAGTAGAATAACGATATAAATTCTGGTATGAAGATTAAAATAAAGAATCACCTGAGCAGATGGACAAAGTATTAGCCAATCAATTGCAGGGATTTAAAACAATGAATGTCTCAGTACTACTGGGATGAACAAGAGGGCACTTGATTCTTTGAACTCCATCTGTGTACACGGGCATATATGTTGAAGCAGAATGTCCCCCTTGGCACAGCGACTTCAAGTGCAGAGATCTGGCCTCTGAACATGAGAACAGCCAGCTACGACTCTTACAAGTCGTACTGATCTAAATTATTATTTATGTGCACCTTCTGGCCTTCTTATGTTAATGATTGTATATATGTAAACAGTTAAGTGCTATTAAGAATCGTAAGGAAAGAAATATCTAAATATTAACTGTTAGCACTGATTTGTACTCGTGGGAAGTTCACTCATAGATTAGCTAGTCATAGCAGATATTAACACTTTCATCTCTAATAATAACAATTGTAATAATTTTAGTATCATTTATGTTCTTTCTTACTTTTTACAATGCTTTTTACAACCCACTATAAAATTGTCCCAGTAATCTTCTTCAAAACTATAACAAATACAATACAAATACATCGATACAAATAGTCCCAGTGCTTAATGCTATACTGAAATAAAATATACAAATATTAAATCACCCAACATGGTTAAGAAACTTAGTACCGCCCTCTGTGAACTAATATATAAATACATTAGAGTTCGTGTTTCAAAATAGCCAACTCAAAATGATACACTTTGAACTGTACGCTATTAGATCTTAAATATTGAAATACGAACCCTAATGTATTTATATATTAGTTCATAGAGGGCGTTACTGGATTTCTTAACCGTGTGGGGTGATTTAATATTTGTATATTTATTTCAGTATAGCTTTATGCACTGAGATTACTTTCTATACATTTGTGTTAGGTGGCTTAAAGATTAAAATTACTAATGTTTAGTTTGTCTTTATATAATAATAGTAAGAACGTTTGTTTGTAGCAAAAGTTAAGATTATTGCTTATTAAAATTTCAAGTTCTTTGTTTTAATTTGTTCGTATTTCAATATTTATGATCTATTAACATACAATTCAAAGTGGTATCATTCTGAGCTAAACTAATCAATAAAATAATGAAACTTACCCCTAATCTACAACTAAATATTTGTTGTGTTTTAGTGATTTTTTTTTTTTTTGGCTAGTCCAGGTTAGTTTTGGATTTGGAGTAAGTTTAATTGTATGTAAGTATATATTCATAGTATTTTTTTCTTGGAGCTTCTATATAATAAAAATCATAATAGCTAAATAGCTGATGTTTCATTACAATAGCAAGTACTTTTCTCATAACTTTTACTTTCTCAAATCATAAGTGATAATATTTAAAATCATATTTTTTTCTTTTGTTTTTCTCATTCTTAAATTCTATTGGTTGAGAAGTTTTAAAAAAATATTTTATCCCCAATAGCTTTTTCCAAATATGGTTAATTTTCTTTAATTCATACTTTTCATTTATGTTCTTAAGCCTTTTAAAAATCTCTATAGCTTCTTTTAGCAGTCTCTCATCATATTGTTCAATTTTTGCCAGAATGTATGTTTTTATTACAATTGATGTCATCGTTAGTTAATTTAACTCTTTAACTCCTGGGACGCCATCTTTAATTTAAAAAAAAAAGAAATACAAAAAACATAATTTTATATATATATTCTATTTTATTGCAATAAATATAAATATAACTACATTTTTATAAAGAATGACATGAAAGAATGTAATAAAGCTGAGAAAATAGTCATAAGTTTAAAAAAAAAAAATTAAAAAAGAGATTTTTAACACTTTTAAATATTATTTTTACACTACTTCACAAATTCCATATTTTGAAGGTTATATGTTAAAATTACAATTTCATAGACAGCTTTATCACATTTGTCATGAAATTCTGAAAAAAATCATATATTATACTACTTACCTGATATTCATGATAATACTAAAGAAAATAAAGCAATTGTTGCTTTCTTTTGCTGGTAGAAGACCTAGATGTTGTCCTTGAATACAGGGTATCTACTAGTCCTTCCATGCAGGATATCTATTTTACAAATGCTAGGTTTTAGTGAAAGCAAAAAAAAGTAGCAGTAAGAACTTTAGTAAATTGTAAATTATGAAAAAAATATAATTACTATATTATTGGAAAATGGGAGGGGGGTGAGACCTAAAATATGTATTATTTTTATGCAAAATATGTATTCAAAAAAATAAATATCAAACAAAAAAAATTTCTCTACAATAAAATAAATATACATAAATAAAACAAAATAAATAAAATTAATACAAGCAATGATTATATGTGTGGTAGATGATGATGATGATGATGTGGACTACCTGATGCATGTTGGTTCAGCATGAAATATATATGTTAGTGATCATTAATCCTTTTCATGTGTCTAGTCATGTATATCAGTTGTATGAAATAGAGTGGATGGATTGAGGCAGCTTAAAAGTCTGTTCAAATACTTGAAAATATAAATTCATGAAGAAAATCTAGAGAAAAATAACACTGAAGATACATACAGTAAATCATAAGTAATTAAAAATCTTCAAGCAAAGTTAAAATTGTCTAAACTAAAGCTGAAAAAATTAAGATGTACAAAATTGCAACAAATGAACATAATATAATATAAATGAAATCATGTTATATCTTACCTATTACAAGTTAACATTACAGTGATCTATGATTGGACTGATTTTATAAAGTCTATCATGCTCTTTTAATAATAATTGTGGCATGGATTTATTGTCACTGAAATGCAAGTTATTTCAAATTTCATAAAATCGATCTTGGGTCATAATTTTAGCAAGTACCGATTGATGCAGAAATTCATTTTTTAGCCCAAATAAATTTGAATCTTGGCAAGCATGACAGAGAACATTCGTGAATTAGCATGCCAAAAAATGCATTCAACTGAGTGGGTGACAGATTAACCCACTTAGGTACTGCTTTCCATTCTGAAGCATAGCTATTGCTTTCACCATATATGTAGTCATAATTTCCTATCAAAAATAAATTAAAAAATCAGTAATTTAGTACTCATGAGTGATGGGAATTTTTAGCTCTTGAGACTTAGTAAATGTTCCGATTTGTATGCATGGTTCATTAACATTACCAAGAAATGCATGTGAATCACATCAAAAAGGTCCATGCATCACTCAGTTGCCATCCTAAGAGAGACTTTACAAAGCTTTTCTTTATTTTTCTGGATACTTCTGCTTCTTCATCATCTGATAAATCACTATTATACGATGAGTTGCTAGAAGAAGAGGCCTCAGAAATATACACATCAAAAATAGGAAATTCTTAATCCACATCAGACTCAGAATCAAATCGAAATTCATTGGTGAAAGTAGTCATTATTGCAGTTAAAAATAATTTTATGTTTACTAAATCTAAGAAATAAAAAAAAATAAAAAAATTACAAAATGTACTTTACAAAAAAAATCATAAAAAATTGACCTTTCATCGCAGAGAAAAAATACTTACATATAAAGAATGGTAGAAAGATGGTGGGAAAAATGTAAAAAGACACATAAGTGTGAAATTTATCCCTTCCACACAAATGCAGTTGAAATTTGAACCTGTGTAATCAGTCATTCTAGGGTGCCATGTGAAGGAAAAGGATTTAAGGTGCAAATAAATAGTTGATAAATTAGACTTTTCTCTATTTCTATATGATTATTTTTGTTTCAAAGCGGGTAATAACAAATGTAAAATGACAAAATTAAGTAGAGTCTTTCAAGCAAAAGAAAAACAGAAAAAGAACATTGAATTTCATTGACATTTGTTCATAT
Source organism: Epiperipatus broadwayi (assembly GCA_028023455.1). Classification (NCBI taxonomy): domain Eukaryota; kingdom Metazoa; phylum Onychophora; class Udeonychophora; order Euonychophora; family Peripatidae; genus Epiperipatus; species Epiperipatus broadwayi. The sequence goes on along the minus strand of JAQFVV010012805.1, from coordinate 588,860 downwards.
AGTGCTGAGCATATGATGGAAAAATGACAAATTTGAACTGTTTTCCATTCATAAAAATTTCTCATACAAAGGAATTTTTATTAGATATGCCTGGCAATGGGTTCCTTCCAAATGATATTGTCATCCTGGTTGTTTTGTGTGTGGTAAAATTAACTATATTTATAATATGATTTACATAGAAAAATTGTCTTTTCTTATACCAAATAGTAATATAATTTACATATAAAAATGTCTATTTTTAAACCAAATGATAACCTATTACCTGATTTTGTTAAAATCAAAAAAATTAAAATTTCACATGGTCACGATTTTCTATATTGTTAATAAGAGTACTAAACTCTCCATACAGTAGTGCCATCAAGTACAAGCCTTCATAATCAATAAATGGATGCAGGAAGATTTGTACATAAAATTCCTATCTAGTGTCTACTCATCCATCATCCCCAGAATAGTTAGCTTGTGGCTTTCAATGGTGAGAAGCCATGGATTTGAGAGCACTGCACATCTTAGGATCCAATACAACCCTCCAACAGCAATCTTTTACTTATTTTGTTAACTGCAAAGTTAGGAGCCCAAAATAATAACACCCTAATGTTTCCAACCCAAGCTTATTTGCTTGTATAGACTTATAGATCTGAACTCAGTATAGCATCTATACATTTTGGTGTCTTCGGTTTTTCAAAAACCACATTCACCAATATTCTATGGACAAGATGGTATAAATCATCAAAACAGTGCCTGATCACCATTTCATATGCTTACACATGCTATTAATAAGAGTACCCAACTCTCTGTACAGTATGTGTATGCATATGAAATGGTGATCACATGATATTTTGATGGTTTGATACCCATCTTTCCCAAAGGTTAATGGTGACTGTGACTTTTGAGAAACCAAAAGGTATAGATGGTGAACTGAGTTCAGATCTATATGAATGTACATGTGAATGAGTTTGGGCTAAAAATATTATGGTGTTTTCATCTTTGGCCTCTAGCTTAATAGTTAACCAAATAAGTAAATGGTAGTTGCTGGAGGATTGCATTCTATCCTAAGTTCTATGTGAAGTGCTCTTAAATCGAAGACTCCCCACCAATGAAAGTTACAAGCTAGAAATTAGTCTGGGAATGTTATGAGTAGGCACTAGATAGGGATTTTATGCACAAATCTTCTTGCAACTATTCATTACAAATGCTTGCACATGGTATCACTATTTTATGGAGAGAATGATACTCTTAATAAGATTAAAGTTTCTAAATTATTGGTTCTCATATTCCATATGCTTATTTGTTACCCCTATGGCTTTATATTTAATATATTTTTAATTAAAAAAACACATTCATATTATACCTATGACACATTCAAATATGTTCAAATGCTTTGTGGAAGTAAAGTTTGTTTACATATATTTTTAAATTGGAAATAATTCACTGAAATTATAATTATGTTGTGAGTGATTTATTTATTTCATTATGGGATATTCAATCATAAATTATGCCTATGTGTAATGTAGTATTGATGAGTGACATTTTTTATCTAATTTTAACATGAGTCATAATATCCAGGGTAGCCATGTGAGGTTGTGTAGTTACAAGGGTGCTTCATTACACAAGTGCCAAGATGTAAATAAGAATGTTTACATTTTTGAATCCCTTCATTGTTAGCAATATATTTGAGTGTAAATATTTTTTATTTATTATGGAATGCTTCTTAAACTAATTATTACAATTGCTCAAGCCAAGAATTTTGTGGTTCGAGCTCGAAATATACTACATATGTATTCTTATCTTTGCATTAAATTCAACAGGCTGTATGCCATTTTGTCCAAATCATTTATAAAACTTATATGTAAATATTTAGATTTTGAGATCATTTTATTGTTAGAAACAAATTCTTTTTAGTTAACTACCAAATGCAATAATTATTTACTTAGACATATTGTGAAAATTGCTCAAGCCTTGAAATATACTATATAGTGTAACCAGTTGGGTTACCTGGCATACAACATAGTTGTGGGTGTGTCATATGTATATAAAACAAAGGAAACGCTAAAATAAACACAGACAAAAATTTTTGTAGATAATTTCAACATGTCACTGGGAATAATAACAACTATAAAGGGTTAATAAATAATTCTGAATTTAAACAGAATTTCATTATGAAATAAATATTTAAAAAGATCTAAATAAATATTTTTATTTGTAATTCTGATTTCAAAATTAAAAAATCAAACATGTTTTATGATAATAGATCTGATAATTGTAAAAATGTCTTTTATCTATTTTAAAATGTTTTTAATTAATTGAACAAAATTTTTATATATTACATTTTTTTTAATATAAAAACTTGTTTTCAAAAGGGATTAGAAATATAAGAACAATTTTTAATTAATGTTTTTGTCCCTCAACCCAACCATGACTATAAAAGGTTTGGTTTTCAGTTGGATTCAGTTTGACTAGTAATTTTTTTGAAGAGAGTTTGGTTTTAATATTTTTGAGAAGCAGTTGGCAGTAAATATAGCTGGCCAGTTAGTTGTCTAGCAAAATAATTCAGATCAGAACAGAAATCTACAGTGAGGATATAAGACTGCAAGATTGACAAATCCAGCAGATTCTCTATTGTGCACTATAGAGAAGAGTTTTGATTTATGAAGCTGGACTCAGAATTCTGTATTCAATAGCCTGATACAAGACATATGCTTTCCTGTAACAATTCTAGACAGAAGGGAGATCACTACAGACCAACTCATCTGTAGTATTCCTCTCAAAGAAGACTATAAATTAATTTCCCCATGAAAACTTCAGCTTTCTAAAGAAGTTAGCTATACATATACTGTATCTAGATGCAAGGAACCACAGATCAATGTATCATATTTATATAAAGTGAGTTGTTTTAAAATAATTCATTTAAAAATGATATTTTAAAAATGATAGACACATATAGAATATTTTAAATTGTTGAAAATTTATATATTTAAATTTAAAATGTTAAAAAGTAACCTGTGATAGTGATACATATATAGAGAAAATAATTTTAAATCATTTAAAATCTATATATATATATATATAAAGATAAAAAATGCAAGTAAATAATTAAACCAGTATAATTTTGACTAGATTAAAAAATCAAAAAGTAAAGAGTAGATCATTTTAAAAGCATTATAATTAATTAACAACACACCTGTCAACATTGATTTTTTTTTAAAAAAAAGGAGAAAGAATTTCCTCTGATTGACTGTAAAAAGAAAGACTAATTGCTACACGTGTGTATGTGTGAATTTAATGTATTTTAACCAGGGAATTAGTTATCGAAAGTATATTTTGAATAACTTTTATTATTGTTTGTCAAATCAAAAATATATGATATAATCATCAATGTGCACATACATTTCTATGGGCACAAACATATATGTTAATTACATGATATTAAAATTACTAGTTTTATTATTTTGATAAATTCAAGTATGTTAGATGGATTTCCTTTATATGTTAAATCAATATATTGCACATCTGTGTGATTTATATATATTTATGTGTTTAAGTAAACCTATTGGAACATCTATGTAAACCATAATGTAAAAATTTAATTTTGTTTTATGTTAATCAAATAGAGCACATATATAAAATTTAATTACTTTTTTTATTTTATTTAATGTCAATTGAAATGTATTCATTGTAAAATGTACATCTGTTCACGTATCTATCTATATATATATATATATGTATGTGTGTGTTGTATGTCAACTGATTAAGAATATTGTCAAATCAATGTAATAATTTGACTTGTGTATAGTAATCAAAATCAGAAAATTTATATGTATAGTCATATTCTACAGACTTTAATTTCATTTTTTATTGTTATTAATAAACTTGTATTTCATTATAAAAATTATTCCAGTGACTTAATTTTCAAGTTTAGATTATTGCATGCTCTGTAACATCTCTTGATCACAATACAGTAATAGAGCTTATGTTCACTGAGCTAGATTCATGCATAATGGTCTATATATAAAAGGGGATGTATATTTTAATGCAGGAGCATTCCAGTATGACATTGTCCTGGTTTTGGTGCAAAGAGGATACTCTATACAGCACATGTACTATATTTTACTTTAGTTTAGTTTAGTCTCTATCAGAATTTAAGCTTATAATGACAAGTACATTAATGACACTAAGTTGCCAGAATATTGATGATGATCAGCATGTTTTAATATCCCAGCATTATTGTTTTTATTATTATATATCCAGATGAATTAGCACTTAAGTTTGTGTATTCAAATTAACATTTAAATAATTACCCCAAGCTGGCAAGGACTCAATAGTTAGCCTGCTATATAGTAGACCCATTTCAAATCCAGTCACATAATTGACTGTGGATTTATTTTTTATTGATAATCACTTACAATGATGAGTATTACTTTTGCTTATTGATAATTCTGGGGGTCTTATAGTTACTTTAAGAAGTTAACTGAACTGATATCTCACATAGAGATATCAAGAACACATGCATATAATATATAAAATTACTTATATATATTTTGTAATATCTCTGAACTTTAATATTACTTTATTTATACTTATATATTATTTTAATATTATATTTTGAAATTTATACTTTAATAATTATTTGAAATATTTATGTTGTTTAGTTGGTGGTAATGATTTGCCACTACCTCAGGTATGATCAAAAACCCCATCCCACTATAATATATATATATATATATTGTACCCTTTTCTATAGGTCAAGAAATAGTTATAATGGTCAATTACTAAAAAAAAATTTAAATTTGAGAATTTATTTATTGATGTATTGAATATATTAAATTTATAGAGTCTGTAAAGTTCAATTTAAAGCTAAAGCAAATACCTGATACGTAAAATCATTTAAAAAATTAGTTAAATAAAGATTAAAGAATTGCTCATATGGTTGTAAAAGCTGGCCATATTAAAATAACACAGCTATCAGTAATAAAAATGTATTTAATAAGTCAATTTTAATAACTTTAAAACTTAGAATAAATTAATATTATATAGTATTTAAATTTATAAACTATATTAAATAATAAAAATTAGTGTAATGTATTTGAATAGTAAATATTATGATGTTGAGAATTGTATTTATTTCTATATTTTTTCTAAATTATTTCTTCAAAATTTTATATAAAAATTTTATATAATATAAGTGCAGTAAATTTATTAAGACAGACAAAAATAGACAAAACACTGGAAATGATTACGTAATTGTGTGGAATATTTTTATACAAGCACTTGTTTCAATTAATACCAATATTTTAAAGTATTTAAATAATATTATAGTAGAAATGGATAGAATTTATTAAACATCATAATAAAAATAAGTAGTGAATAATTTTATTAAATATTGTTTTGAAAATTATTTTAAAAGTGTTTAAATTGATTTAAATATAATAATTAGTTTTAAATAATAATTAGATAGTGTTTAAGTGTTACATTATCAGTTTAAAACTTTAGAAAATTATTTATAAATCCAAGTAGGATTGACCAATAGTAATAGAGCTTGGCAGACTCCCAAAATCGCACCAATTAATTGTATAATCGAGGAGAACAAGAATTGACAGACTCGTGTGAAGAGGTAAAAATTTTGAGCTCTCTAATAATTTCTTTTCTCCAATTTATTCAATTTTTTCAATATAATTTTAATAATATCATTAGAACAAATTAACTGACAATTTTAAAAATCATAGAGAGAGTCTTAAAATAAATATTTTTAAAGTTTTCATAAATTATGTATCACTAACTTAATCGAACCTGCCAGTGAATTCTATAGAAGTACAGTCGGAATTTTCAGTAAAAAATATGGATAGATTCTTTAAAACCAGTTTTAAAGTTTATAACATTTCAAAATTGTTTATATTGTTCATTGATACCGCTTATATAGTGTATCCAAAGGAAACTGCTTTTACGCGTGTAATATAGATGAAAAGACATTGTGCGCAAAGTTCAGAAAGAGAATAAAATATAAAAATCATTATGATTCATCTAAGAATAAATGGACAAATATAATTTTAAAATTAAAATTATTGGAATTGCTTTCTTTAAGATGACCCGAAAAAGAAGTATACTCTAAAAAAAAATAGTTAAAGATCAAAAAATAATGTACATAAAATTAAGAATGAATGAAATAGAGCTTGCTAAAGAGAAATATTTGTATAAAGAAAAATACGGAAGAGGAATATAAAAAATATTGGATCCATAAAACGAAATTGGTACCTAAAGTATTAAATATTCGTAGTCTAATTAAAAAGGAGAAAGATGCATCGACGCGCCGAGGGAATATTTGCCAGAACATTAAAAAAAAAAAACTTTGAGGGATATCTAACTAAAATATATTTTAATAATCTGATGCTAAAAGCTAAAATTAAAGATCGTCTAAACAAATTTATTAAATAAACCAAGTTATTTTAAAACTTTGCGAGTCATAATGGAGAACATTCAGATAAAAGAAGAAGAGTAATATTATGGGACTAAACAAGATTTACCGTCAGAAAAATATTTAATTATGGTTTGAATTATTTTTTATCATTATTATAAGCATTAGGTTTCAGAAAACGATAGGGAAACAAAAGACATTAATTTTGGTATATATAATATTATATGAAATATGTTTGATTTTGAATGTTTTTTAATAAAATTGTATGTGTGTAATTGTATATTTGAGATGCTCAAGGAAGGAAAAGAAGCCTACTGCAAAGCCTAATCCGAAGATAACAATTGTTTTTTGGTAACATTTATAATTATTGATGATATAATGTATGTTTTATTTATTTAGATCAGCCGAAAATTGAATGAATGTAGTACAAAAGTTTTATTATTATTATTATTGTAAAACGCATTTAAAACAACACATTGAAACATTTTGAGATGTGATTAGATTTTTGAAAATATGCATACGATAGTCATTTTATTTGTTGATAAATAATAATTTAATATAATCGATGATTATATTACATTTTCTATTAATTTTTCCTATTGGGGTATTTGAATATTATTTTAGTAAAAAAAAAAAAAACGTAAAGGATGAACATACAGTGTTATAAAGCGAGATAAATATTCGCGAATCTTGTTTGTTTTTTTTTTTTTTAAAGTTGTTTGTATTTATCGATGTTTGATATAGTGAAAATCTAGAGAGATAATTTGGGTAGTGACTTGGGAGTACAGGGGTGATTTGGAAACCAAGATGATGTATGAAAATCTAGGATGATACAGGGAATGGAAATAAGTAGTTTTGTGAGAGAATCAGCATAGTTAACATAGCCCTATGGCTGATCCACATTTCGTTTTATAGGTGATAATCAGCGTAGTTAATGTAGCCCTACGACTGATACACATGTTGTCTTGGACAGTGTTATTTTATATTTCATGTGAGTTGCCTTGATGTTTGGTAAAGCTGAATAAATAGCTGCCACATCACTTTCTTATCTTAAGGGTTAATAGACAATAAATGTCGAACCTGTTCACACTGTTCCATGCATTCTTGAAGTACATTGAAAACAAGTTATCCATCTTTCTTCCCAATATCCTATACATCTTTCGCTATCTTAATCTGTATTTCGTGCTACTACATCGTATATGATAGGTTTTATTGAAAGGAAAACAATAGATATTTTAGAATGTATGTTATGATTTTACTTGGAATAAGAATAGTTAAGAGTTAACTAAGAATAGATTATAACCATTGAAAGAAAGATACAGATGTCCTAAATAATGGAAGAAGTTATAGAATCATTTTAATTTAGAAATAAACTATAATTTTTTGTAAAAGTATATCAAATGAGAATATACAAAATATTAAAATATATTTTCACACTCTTTTTATTATTAATTATATTTTTAAAGAGATAAGTGTTGCATATTTAAAAATACTATAACACTCGATAATTATTGTCATATATTTGAAATTGTAACAGGGTGATATTTAAACACATTATAATATTATACAGGAGTATGGCTTATGCAAAAACGCATTATAATTTATATGAGCATGGGAGAACAAACATTAAAGTTAATCATAATATTTAATAATATGCTGTGCAATTTGTTTAAAGTAACAAGAAATGTAAATTTTCTTTTTTAAGACCATATTTATTGATTATAAAGTGTGACGTTATAAAATATTGATCCACAAAAATAATTTAGAATATTGTAAATTTAGTATATTTAAAAGGTAAAAAATGTTGTTACCCATAAGTAGTTCAAATAAATAGTGTGATAAACCTAAAGAAAATAATTAAAATAATTTTTAAAATGTATAATGATTGGATTAACTATAAAGAAGTACAAAAATGTAGAATTAACATTTGTCATGTGTAAGGAAAGAAGGATATCCGTTGTAAATAAGATGTAAATAGATTTGTTTTATTTTACTTAAATTTATTTGATGTTAATAAACTTTGTTAAATTTGTTTTATTAAAACTTGTGTCTGGGTATTGTTTTCACTACATCATGGTACAAATTCACAGAATGTTTTCGCAACCACTGAAGTACATTTTGCACAAAAGATAACTAAAAATATGTTTAATCTTAATTATTATTGATGTTCTTATAATTAAGTAATTATAAAATTGCATTAAGTTATTGGTCATAAATCCACTATCCTAATATTTTGATAAATTATATGCTATTAATTGCCACTTACTTTATTTATCAGATTATCTAAACACTACCACTTCTTAGTTTACTTTATTGTTTAAAGACAAACGATGATATTGATATTGATTGATTTATTATGGTAATAAATTTGCAATAAAAGAAATTTATACCAATTTGATTAAGTAAGAAAGATTGTAATCATTATTGTTATTAATTGCAGTGTAGTAGATATGGCATAAAATCCCTTACCATATGTGCTACCGCATTTTGTTGAAGTATAAATAAAGATTAAGAACCTGAGATTATAATTTATTGAGCTAGATAATGATTATTATTATTAAAGATAACAGAATTAATATTATAGTTATTAAATGAGTCTTAGTAAGTAGACGTTGCGAAAGTCATAAGAATACTATTTAGTTATTATTTGAAATAATAGTATAAAGGGGGGATGGTGTTCTTATGCCATTGAGGTGGTATCCTGTGGGATATTGGCTCAATGTGATCTACCTTGCCAACTTGTATTTCCACTTCTCGTCTCATGAATACATTAAATCTTTATGTTAATTTACTTTAAAACAGAACCTAAGTTAATTTTAAGAAATTTGAGCTAGTAAAACATTTTTTAATTTAATATTTAAATTTAAGCTAGAACCCGGTGACGTTAAATATAGTAATCTATTTATTTGTAAGTGGAGGTACGAGGTCGACGGCGGGCACGGTTAGAATATATATATATACTTTACCAACCATTACTTCAGGTATGATCAAATTCCCCATACTTTATTATATATATATACTTTACCATTGCACAAAAGTGAACAAGTTTATCCTCTTATGTAGCTGTAATTAATAAAATTTATATGTAAATGAAAATGTTTAGATTTTCCACTCACTTTTATTTATATATCCTAATTTATATTAAAAAAATACATTACAATTAATGATTTATTTAAAAATAAAACTTGTTTTAAAAATAATGTCTTAAAATTACAATAATTCTTTATGTGATGAAATTGTATTTATTAATGCTATTTTTTATATTTCATCTGTATTAGTCAATTTATCATAGAGGTAGAGTATCCAATTAAGGGTGGTTGTATCCTGCAAAATTTTTTAAATAGCAATAATACATTGTACAGACTTAACACCTGCATTTATATATGTAATATATGTGGGATTCGAACTCAGATTTTCACATGACCAACAAGTCTCAGGGCTATCTTATATTGCTGACTCACCTGATCACACACATGTTGAAAAAATAAATAATCACCAATATACATATTTTGTGCTAAACCAGCATTCATCAATAGTCCAGATTACTATCATTTATTGAATAGCTTTTTTTTATTTTTAATAAAATTATCTTTTTTTAATCAATATTATTGTTTAATGGCCCTAACTTGTAATGCTTGATTAGGAAAGTGTTGAATATATATGTACATTAAGAAAATAAATTATCTTAAAGATTTCTATTTGTTATATATTGTTACATAATTTTCTGCTAAAGGAAAAGAACATGAGTGTAACTAAAAAGCAGAAATAAGAAAAACATGTTTCTATTAAGTGTTGGGGATTTGGATTGTTATTACTGAAGTCTAAGAGTGTGATTTGGACAGAGGCTTTTTCCCAGTCAATTTTGCCACTGGAGATCCCAAAGCACAACTTACAGACAATTTCAGACTGCACAAATTTGATTATTAGTTTGAATAAGTCATGAGACATATGTCACAATTTTTAATAGATTAATGTACATAAGTATTAATTTGTTATTCAAATAAATTCCATTGTATAAACTTACATGTTTGAGGATTATTTGGTAAAATATTTGTTGTTATTTAGATCTACAGCAAATAATTAAAGTGTTAAAAAGTGCTTAGAAAATATTTTATCTATTCTAGTGGAACAAATTGCTTGATGTTTTTTTCACTTATTATAATCTATCATTAAACCAAAGAAAGTTCAAGGCGTGGTATATGGCTTCCAAGAATTGATTTTATAAACAGTGTTAGTATGAAAATATCTTCATTTAAAGCAAATCCTTAAAATCCCTAGATACTTATTATATAACTTGACTAAGTTAAGCTAAATAACAAGCATATAAAAACATATTCTATTATTAAACAAACATTTGAGATTAAAAAGCTATTTTTTAATAAAAAGCATAATTTATGTATGGGAGATTCTAAAGGTATTTCTGAACTAATTAAAACATTGGTTAAACCTGATTATTATTGATCACCTTGTGGTTATCAAAGTCTAGAAAATTTTATGTAAATAAAAAGATCAAAGTATAAATAATGTTATTTTTTTAATATTCTGTCATGTATATAGAATTCATTTTGTTTTAATTAAGCAATTTTATTTTATGGGTGCGGTGGGTCTTCTTCACATGATAACATTTCGATATTTAAAATTGCACCCACTAGTTCTTATAATGTATAAATAATTATTTATTATAAATATGTTTTTGAATTAATATTTGAAAAAACAAAATACATATAATCACAAAAACCATATATTTTATTTTATTCTATTTATCAAAATTGTTTCTTTGATTTTTTTTTTTTTTGATGTGCTTTTTTTCTTGTGAAAAATTCTAGTATTTTTCAAGTCAAAATTGAACATAAAATTACATATTTTAATTATTCATACTCTTATTTTTTCTGAATTTATGTAAATGTTAATATTCTTTTAACCCTATCTCAAATTTCATGTAAATGCAAAGCATCTGACATAGGTGAGTTGAGATGTAATTTAAAAAAATTATGAAAGAACACTTTATATAAATTTATAAAATATATAAAAATAAGAGCAATAATGATTTTAAAACACCACATAGTTTTTTTTTATCATTATGATAAAATATATGATTTTACTTTCAGTTTCAACCTGGAAAACATCAGAACTTTTCATGAGAAAAAGAACTAGATGAAAGAAAAATTAAAAGGGCAATTTTGATAAATTTTTAGTTTAAAAAATAATCTGAAAATGTCATTACTATATAGACCTCATATAAAATTTGTATATGAAAGTAATTTGACAATTCTTGGACATCACTGATTAGTAGATTATTTGGTCTCAAAGCAATTGACTGTGTATTTTGTTTGTATTTCCAAAAGAAAAATTACAATTTTCAGTAAATTTATTTACATATTTAAGCTTACTGATACAATATTTTTATAAAATATTTATTTTAATTCAAAAAATACTTGATTACAGTTATATTTTACTTGAAAATGTTTATTTTTAAGAAGGCAAGTTGTAAAAACATATTTACAGTGAAAGAAGAAGTTCTTTTTACTGGCTAATGACTACTGCTTTTGCAAATGTTGGTGAAGAAATGTTTTAAGGAAATTTTAATAAAACTAAATGTAATTTTAAAAACATATATTCATTCTTTTACAACATCACAACTGGAATTGAAGTACAAAAAATTTTGTTCTACAATTTTTATAAATAGTCCAAAAACACAATTAAGAATTCAGTATAGAACTATTCAAAGCTCAAATATTAACTCTTAGAATGTCTTTTATTTATAAGCTTATATTTGTAATGAATAATATAAAGATTATTACTATAGGATATAGAATAAGAGTTTAAATATAAAAATAAATGTTACAAATATGATCCAAGTTCTCTCTGAGTATTAAAAAAAAACAGAGGAAGAATGGACAGTGTTAAATCTTAATTTTATAAAAGATAAATTTGATAATGTTAAATTTAATAGAAAATTGTGCATTTTAGCAAAAAAATTAAATAGAAAATTTATTATTGGATAGTAAACTATGGTAATCAAAAAAGCAAGTCATATATAATGTGACATTATTTTGACAAAAATGCAATACAGAGAGCGTACCAATAGATCAAACAAGCTTTTAATTAATAAGTGGGGTATGAGAAAATATTTAAAATCTCAATTCAGAACACTCATTTTCAAACCAAGTGGTTGCCACTCACATCTCCAGACCAACTGGTTGTGAGCTTATGGCTCACATTGGTGGAGAGCTGGAATATTAAGACACAAGATCTAAAATATCAACTCAAAACCCAGCACTTATTTCATACGTATATTTAAGTAGAAACTGAAATATTCGGACATGAAAATGTCTTTAAATCCAACTATCTAACTTAAATAGCTATATGGGACTGAACTAAATTCAGATCTACCATATTTTAATAGCCTCAGCATAGCCAAAGCCTTAAAGGTAAAATTATAATAATCAAAAAAGCAAGTCATATAACACGTGACATTAGAGTTTCTACTTAAATATAAGTATAAAATAAGTGCTGAGTTTTGAGTTGATATTTTAGATCTAGTGTCCGAATATTCTAGCTCTCCACTGACGTGAGCCATAAGCTCAAAACCAGTTGGTCTGGAAATGAGTGTTCGGGATAGAGATTTTAAATATTTTCTCATACCGCATTTATTAATTAAGAACTTGTTTGAGCTATTGGTACGCTCTCTGTATTGCATTTTAATAAACTATGGTGAATGTAAAAATTAACTAGCACTGGATTCTGCTTTTCTCATTTAGATAAAATAAATCCAAATGTGAATTATAGAATACTTTAACATTGGAGCTATCTTATTTCATCGATCTTCAAATTGGTTTGGTGTGAGATATTTTAGAAAGTATAAAATAGGCTGTCAGACAGTCAAATTTGTCAAAAAAAAAGCAATTAAAGCATTGTGGAAAATGCATCAACAGAAATATATTTTTATATCAATATATTGCTTAACTCAATATCAAATTCAATTGTTAAGATATTTACTAACATAATAGCTTCTGTTTGTTTACAAGTAACTTAAACTAACAGTTGTTTTTAATTAAAACATTAAAATAATACAATTATTTTGTACATTTAAGAATTAATTTCATGGCTTGTGAATTTAATATATAAATGGGCTCTTTAATATTAAATATTTTTTTTTACATTTATTAATATATGTTTATGTACAATATTTTATAAACTTATTAGAGTAGTTTCTTATATTTTATCTAACAGTATAAAATATTTAAGTGTTTCATTAATTATTTATATATATAAAAAGAAGCTTTTAACAAATAGTGATGATAATAATAATAAAATATATGTGCAAAACTTTTTTATTAGTCGCGTTATTAGTAATTTTTTAACAAGTTATTTGTTAAAAGTTTTATCTGCAGAGTAAAAAAAAGAGTGAAAATAAAAATCTAAAATTAATCTCTAGAGTTCCATTTAGCAAAAGCCGAGAATCTAAGCGGTAGAAAAGCATCTTAAATAACTTGGTATTTTTGCTTTTTTTAAAAAAATTCTAAAAAAACAGGCACATATATATATATATTTAAAGTATATTAAAAAGTTGATTATATATATATGGGTGTATATATATATATATATTTGCTCGTTTGATATTTTTTTTAATTAAATAGTCTAGAAAATAATACAGAAATAAATATCGACAGACAAAGAGAAACTTCTCTGTTTTTTATTTTTTAATACACAATCCACAAATATGTATATATGCATAAGATTTATTAGATTCAAAACAAAATTAAGTTAATAAATATGATTTTAATTTCTCCTTATATGTAAAAACAAAAAATACTTAATTGTAATTATTAATTAGAGAAAATATAACTTACTATTAAAAATTTATCGGCTGAACGTTTTCGAGGAACCATGCCTCATACTCATAGCCTTCATGAAAAGTGTAATAAATATATGCAAATGTAAATATTCAAATTAGCTACTGTTACGTAGCCCATTTTTTCGAGATCTCGAAGCATGTGTCCTTTCTGTTAATGGCATGGATGTCTTTATTAATATAGAATGCCTCCTTTATTTTTCTCCTGTAATCATTTGGCTCTGAACATAAAATAATGGGGTTGGCAGGTATGAAGTTGTGCCCAGATTGTTTACTATGTTCGAAAAATACGGAGGATGTGTTGCTGTTCGTTTGAGCTCTGTTGAATGTGTAATGATGTTGAGCCAGTCTGGTATTAATTGTGGCTTTCGTTTCCCCATAATATGTAGCGTGGCATCCGGCTTGAGGGCAGGAAATAGAGTACACCACGTGTGGGGTGAGCGATCGATCAATGTGGTCTTTAGAGTTATTGATCAACCTATTGGAATTGGGTGGAGTTCTGAATATTATGTTGAATTTATTGTTTAAAGTTTTCGTTAGTTTGCTGGATATTTTAGGGATGTAGGGGATTGTTATTCTAGGTAGATTAGTGCGAGGTAATTTGTTGTTTATTGTACTATTAAATTTCATGATTTTCTTTTTAATGGTTTTATATTTGAATCCTGCTGCTAATAGATCTTTAGTATAATTGTTTATATTTTCCTTCCTATGTGCTTCGTATTTACACAGATGAAAGTTTCTAAACAAAAATGCATTAAGACCTGCAAATTTGTGTGATGCAGGTGAGTTAGAGTTAGGATGGATACAGCTGCGAATTAAGTTAAATAATTTATTGTCACTAGAGGGGATTTGAACCCAGAGTTTATGCTCCCTTCAGTTATACACTCCATCTTTCATAACTGATACACACGTATGTATTTAAAAATTAGTACATATTCAGTCTGTATTTTGCCCATCCCTTTTCTGTGTATGTAAATGATCTTAAAGCCCTACATATAGGAAATCAAAATAATTTATGGTCAGCATGAGTATGGGACGAAAATTGACAAACAATAACTTTAAACAGCCCGTCATTAGATTTTCAATGACATAGATGGCTGAAGAGTTAAAGAGTGGAGAAAATTGAAGCCCTTCCATTAAAGTTTGAAGATTATCTATTTTAATATAACCTAAGCATAACACTAGCAAGGTAGACATGCACTAAAAGAAAGACAAAATTTTGTAGAGTTTAGAAGAGAGAATTAAGGAAAATGATAATTAAAAGCTATATATAAAATGCACTATTGTATGATTGTGAAACGGAGTCAATGGGTGAAAAAATAAACATGGATTGAAAGCCTTTGAGATGTGATCATGAAGAAGGATGAAAAAAATTAGTTGGGTGAATAAAATGACAAATGAAATTTAAAAAGAATAAATAAAAAAGAAGAATGATCAATGAAATTAAAGATAGAAACTTGGATTGGACACATATTAAAAATAAAGAATAATGAATAATGTTTAGAGGGAATGGTAAGTGAAAGAAAGAAGAAAGAATAGAAAAGACAAAGTTTTGAAAAGAATAAAAGAAAAAGATTGGTTGAGGAAATTAACAAAGAGAAACTTGATTGGATAAATATTAAGAAGAAAGAATAGTGTAATGAAAGATGTTTTGGAGAGAATGGTGAGTGGAAACAGTAAGAAAGGATAGAAAAGATTGACTTGTTAGATGATATAAGAGATGTAAAGAAATATATGGATTTGAAGAGCTGGGTAATGAAGAGAACGGAGTGAAATAATGCAAGTTTCTGTAATTTGAATATGTTATACAGCAATAAATAGTATATAATAGTTGGAATGATATATACATAGTATGAATCCTCTGTTTAGTTTAGTGGAGCAATATATTTTGGAATTCAAGATCCATAGATCGATAGTAGTTCTGTCATGACTGGTGAATTCTCTTTAGAATCTCTTTATTCAATTATATATATATATATATTCTAACCTAGATATGTATTTCCTTTGGTTAGTTTGTTATATATTAATATTTTGATATATATATATTGTGCTCTTTTCTATAGGTCAGATCAGTTCACTAGAGTAAATTATTAAAAAATTTTAAATTTAGAATATGTTCTCTTTATGTGTTAGTTATATTGTATTAATAATATCTTAAAAGTACAATTATGATAAATCACTTAAGAATAATTAAGTAAAGGTCAAAATATTTATTTCATATGGTTGGAAAAGCTGGCCATAATAAATAATACAGCTATAAATATTTAAAGTATGTTTAAAAGTTAAATTTTAATAGTTTAAATTTATAGTTAAATAAATGCTATATTTAAAATTATAAATTATATTTAATAATTATAATTAATATCATATATTTTAAAAGTAAGCTTTTATGGTAATGAAAATTGTATTTAATTCTATATTTCCAAATTATTATTCCAAATTTTGTATTATTGTATTATTTTATTTAATATATCAAGTGTTGCAATTTATTATTTAATTTTCAGACAGAAAATCAGATACAATATATCTAGGTTGTAAAATCATGTGACCTGCATAATACAGTAATGCACCCATGCTCGCTAATATTTGTATTAACAAAGTTCAAAATATTATTAAAATTGCATTATAGAATTGAATATAATTATTTGCCTATCATAATGGAAAATATTTAAGTTAACTATCACTAAATGTTTTAAAATAGTATTATAAAATGAAGACAGCTAATAAAAGTTAAATATTTTGTTTTAAAATAAAATAGATAAATTAAATATTAAAGGTGGGATAAAATTATTAAATATTGTTTTTAAAAGTTATTTTTAAAAGTGTTTAATTAATTTAGTAAAATAATAATTGATTTAAGATTAATATTTTAAATAATATTTTAAAATTATAATGCGTCATATTTTTATTTTAAAATTTAATTATGTGAAACTGTAACATTATGCAAATTCAATATCAAATGAAAAGTAAGAATCCACCAATAGGATGAGGTATTTTGTAGAATATAAATACTCTTGCATGATTAGTATCTGGGGTGATCAAAGTCAGTGGTAATAGATGTAATAGTAATTTTTAAATTTTTATTTTAGTCAATTTTTTAGTGCTCTCATATAATTTATTTGCAAAACTAATAGGATATTTATTTAAAAGTATTTGCAAAGGGAGTGTTAAATAAGTATATTTTAGTAACTTCATTTTAAATATGCATTGCTAACTTTAAAGTTCTTTTGCTAGGAGTATTCATCAGAAACTTAATATAACTTTGCAGTAAAAATATGGAAATGCCGATAAGTAAAATGTATTTAATGGAAACTTTAAATATAAGCATAATAATTATGAATATAATATTAATAATATTAACCAAGAGAACTATTCCAGTGGGTGCAGTATTATTATGAACATTGTACAGAAAGCTTAATAGAAAACTATTTGCCATTTAAAAGTAAAGTACGCATTTTTATTTTATATAATAGCAAAATAATCTTGTTGAAGGCTAATAAGTAATATGACAAGTATATTATATAATAATTTATGGAAACAATGCTATAGAAATAAATGGTATGTCCTTTTTGAAGTAAAACATAAATATTTGCAAAAAATTATTTTAAGTAAAGACTAATGGAAAATATTTATGAGAGTGTATGTTATAAAACCTGAGGTATATAGGGTTATATGTGTTTATAAAAATTGTTTTAAAAAACTGAATTTTAAGGCAAGAAGGATACCATTAAAAATAGGTAATAAATAGCAATAAATTTTATTAAAGAAGAAATCTACAAAGAAAAGGAATACATGAATAATTGAAAGTAAGGAATTATAAAAATATTTTATATTGCGCAAAAAGTTTATCCAGATAATTTGAGCTAAGCCAACAAGAAATGATGCATCATCAGGCAAACATAGAATATTCTAAAATAGTAGCTTCATGGAATTATTTTTAAATGTTATGATTTTATTATGATTTTAATAATCATCTCTCTGGACAATAGAAACATAAACTATTATTCTATAAACTTTTCCAGGATGATTATTTTATTTAATTTTTCAAGATTTTTCTGACGTCGTATTATTTTTTTTATTATTCATTTTTTAAAATCTGAATTTTTCGTACCGGAAGGAGTACAACACTCACCACCAGAAACAGTTTTGTCTTGTTCATTGTTAAGCAAGTAAAAAAACTTAGCAACAGAAAATTACTCTTGAAGAGAACATTTAAAAAAAAAAAACTCTCAAGAAAGGAAATAAAAAATATTTGAATTTTTCTAAAAAATATTCATCTCAACTGAAGGTTTACATAAATATGGTTTTTGACTTTTTTTTAAAAAAAAAATTAATTATTTTGGTTTATAAGAGTAGGAACATGAATATTAATTTATTGATAATATTATAATCTTATAGTAGAATAATTTAATAATTTAAATAAGAACATTTAAATAAAAGTATGGATGTGTTTTCATGTATGCAATGTTGTATCTAATTGATGGAAATGAAGACTGCAAAAGTGATGACAAGTCGATATCACTTGATAATAGTTAATGAATATTGATATATTTTATGATGTATAATTTTTTTTTCACAGATTGCCTATGAATTATAATGTATGAAAGTATAAATGTTGAATTATATGCAAATGCATTTGTACAACACATTTAAATTATGAGATTAGGATTTATTTTGGGAATATGCATATTTTAATTTTATATTAGTAATATAACATAATATGATGATGAATATTTATGTGATTCTTTTAAAAAACTTTCATATTATTTGATGTTCAAAGTATTTATATGACTAGTTTGTATGTGTTTAGAATATAGAATAAGAAAGTAAAACAGACTTTTCTTGTGGATTAGTGAGATCACTCTAATTATAATTGAATTTTGTTTATTATTTTGAATATGTAAGTTAGTTAATTGTCGATGTAAGATTTGATAAATTTTTTAGGAAATAATGATAAGATGGTGACTTGGTTGTAATATTGTGAACATGAACCCAAGAGATGACATTAAGATAGGATGTAATAAGGGAATATGAATAGTATTTTATAAATTTAGTAGATATTCAATACAGTTAAAGCCCTGTAGGTGTATATTTATTTGTGGGCAGTGTCTATTTTTTAAGTGTTGATGTTTCAATAAAGCTGAAGAAATAGCTTTGACATCATTGATAGTATTGGAGGACATTAGACAGAATAGGTCATGCCTTTATTTCTTATATATATACTGTACCATGGTATTTTCTCCAATATGTGTTATGAGTTAGACTCTAATTTTTGTTCTTCCCTATGCCTACTCATCTATTCGCTATCTAGATTTCCAAAGTAACTAGATCACACAGTATGGTATATTTTAAAAGAAATAATAGATAATTTAGAGTTTAAGATATGCTATTGTTTGAATGAGAAAAGTTCATTTACTTGTAAGAAGAAGTAGAATTTGTATAAATTGGAATTGAAAATCCAATGGATCCTAAATGGGAAAAGAATCCTAAAATATATTTTATATTTTATTTTGGAAGTAAAATAAAATTTTCAGGAATAAAATATATAAAGTAAAGTTGCTCTTTAAAAGGTTAAATAACTTTTAAATATTTTATTTTGTTTTAAATGAGTATTGCATATTTTTAAGATATAATGTTATAAAGTAAAATGATATAAACAATTTAGTACAATTTTTGTATTTATTAAATAATAGGGAATATATTAGTAATTACAACTATATGGTATTAGAGTAATATTAAATGGATATGTTATATTTAATAAACATAATATAGTGAACAACAATATCCACACAAACTAATTATAAATTATCAGTAGATATTTATATGATATATTTTAACATTGCAAAATGAAATTCTCTAGTGAAAGATCCACACTCTTGATATTATTATTATTTGTGTTTTCTGTACTATGTTTCAATAGATGTTTTAATAAAAAAAGAAGCATAGTTAAATAATAGTTAAGGATATAATATTTTTAAATAGGTATAAATAAGTGTAATTTTATCATAAGATTGATCACAAAGAGATGAATAAAAATTGAATTGTTTTATTATTATTACTTTAAGTCAGAGTGAAGACTTAACTAGGTTCTAATAAAAATATGTAAAGGTGCAAATTTAGGATGTCAAATGTAAATACTGTAAATAAATTGTTATTTTATTTTGGTGTTATAATAAACTTTGTTAAATTTGTTTTTTAAAAAAATGTGTGTGTTCAAAGTGTTTCTTTTTCTTCTTACAATGCATGAGATACATAGAATAATTGAATCAAACATAATATTTTTGCACAGAAATAAAGAAAGAATTATTTTAAGAATTCAAATATTTTCTTGGTATTTATTTATTTAAGTAATCACATTTTACATTATCTTATGGTCATAAATTAATTATTACAATGGTACATTGAATTATAATGCTATCCATTGCCACACATATATTTTTCAGATTATCAAATACTACCATATATTTATTATGTTATTATATGAAGATAAAAGATTGTATTATAGTATTTTATTATTTTATTATGGTAATAAGTTACAATGAAAAGAAAAGATATGCAGAATTAGTTCATACAATGAAGATGATTATTATTATTATTATTATTATTATTATTATTATTATTATTATTATTATTATTATTATTATTATTATTATTATTATTATTATTATTATTATTATTATTATTATTATTATTATTATTATTATTATTATTATTATTATTATTATTATTATTATTATTATTATTATTATTATTATTATTATTATTATTATTATTATTATTATTATTATTATTATTATTATTATTATTATTATTATTATTATTATTAAGTGTAGTAGAGTATGACATAAAAATCCCTTATCATGTTTTACTACCATGATTTTAATTAACTTAGAATATTTTTATAAACCTGAGATTTTATTGAGTTAAACTATAATAAATAAAAGATTAAGATTTAATTATTAGTTTAATCTTAATGAGTAGGAGTTATTAAAGTTGTAATAATACTATAAGTTTATTTAGTTGAGATAGTAATAGGTGAATAGTATTCTTATGCCATTGAGGTAGTATCCTGTGGAATATTGACTCAATGTAATCTTTCTTGACATCTGTATTTTCACTTCCAAGTCTCATGATATAATAAATATTTTATTTAATTTATTTTATAAACTGAACCTTATTCTTATTTTTGAATTTGAGCTAATGGAATATTGAATATTAATGCAGAATATTTTATTTATTAATTATTTGCATTTTAACAAACATAATCATTAACTGAGCTAACCCATTTTATTTTATATGATATTGCCCTGGAAGTGAGACTGCAAATGGCATATATATATATTTATTTATTTATTTATTTATTTATTTATATATATATATTAAGAGAATGTTTTGGAAACCAAGAATGTGATACTATTGGGAAATTACGATCTGATTGGACACCACCACATCAAAGGAATGTGTTATCAGATACATACATTGATAATGTATATCAGGATATTATTAATGAAATTAGACTTAAACAACATAGTAAGTATAAGAGTAAATTAACATTGAGAGAGAGATGAATGCATTACGCAATTTAGTGAAAAGACAGGATATTATTATAAAACCAGCTGACAAAGGTGGATCAATAGTAATTATGAATAAAGATGATTATGTTAAAAAAGCTCTGGAGCTTTTAGATGACAAAATTTTTTATGAGCCTATTTCACTAACCACTATTAATTCATTATTCAAGGGTATACTTTTTAGTTTAAAAGATATGAGAGCTAGGGGTCTTATAAATAATAATGTATATAACTTTTTAGTACCAACCAAAATTCATCCTAGTAGTTTTTATATTTTGCCAAAGATTCATAAACCTGGTTGTCCAGGCAGAACTTTTGTAGCTAGTATTGGTAGTCCTACAGAAAATATTTCAGCATATGTTGATAATATTATTAAATTTATTCCACCATCGTTTAATTCTTATGTTAAAGATACTACTTATTTTCTTTGTGTGTTAGAAAATATTAAATCTGAATTACCAGTTGATTGTTTTTTAGTTACTTTGGATATTGTATCATTATACACAAATATACCTCATGATGATGGAGTTGAGGCTATTAAATGTGCTTTACAAGATAGAGAGTATGATCATGGTCTTATTACTACTATGGTTGAATTAATATATTTGGTTTTAAGAAATAATTTTTTTACTTTTGATTCTAGATACTATTTACAGAAACAGGGTACTGCAATGGGTACAAAGATGGCACCAAGTTATGCGAATATTTTTATGTCAAAACTAGAATCCTCTATACTTGATAATGCTAGGCTGAAACCTCACACTTGGCTTAGATATATAGACAACATTTTCATGATATGGCCACATAGTGAAGTTGAACTTCATAATTTTTTAAGTTATTTAAATAATTTTAATAAAAATATTAATTTCACAATGAATTTTTCAAAATAAATTGCTCATTTTCTTGATGTTGAAGTTATTTACACTAATATAGTTCTTACTACTACTGTATATAGGAAACCAAATGATAGTAACTGCTATCTACATTTTTATAGTAACCATCCTAAACATTTAAAGGCTAATATTCCTTATAGTCAATTTTTAAGGATGAAGAGGATTTGTAATGATGAGAAATTTCTTCAACAAAATAATAGTATTTTATATAATAGATTGCTCAATATGAGGTATCCTAAGACATTGTTGGATAATGGAGTAAGGAAAACTTCTTTAATTGATAGAAAGAAACTTCTTTTATCTGAAAAGAGTAAAAAACAATTAGATGTTCCACCATTGGTTCTTACTTTTAATAGAGATTTACCTAATATTAACCGGATATTGGCAAAATATTTTAACATATTACAGTCCACAGATTATTTAAAATCTATTTTTTCTGATCCACCTAAGGTTGTATATCGAAAACATAAATCACTTAGAGATATACTTGTCAAAACAAATTTTATTAGTAGTTCTGTACAGGTAAAAGGGTGTTCTCCATGTGAGGATAAAAGATGTTTTACATGTAAACATATTGTTGTGACAAAAGTGGTCTTTAGTACTAAGAATCGTAATTTTAAATGGTATATTCCTAATTATGTTCCATGTAAAAATGTTAATTTGATATATTTTATAGAGTGTAGTAAATGTTTAAACCAGTATATAGGCGAGTCAGCAAATAGTTTACATGTCAGAATGACTAATCATAGATTTGACATTTTGCATAAGAATAAAGATAGACCGGTTTCAAACATTTTAACTTACCAAATCATTCAATTGATGATTTAAAAGTAGTGATTCTTCAGGAAGGTTTTTCTTCTACAAGGGAGAGGAAACAAAAGGAGAGTTTTTTTATTTTTAAATTCATGACCTTAGAACCACATGGATTTAATTTAAACACTGGAACTATTACATCTCTGGGTTACCTGGTCTCCTAAATGATTTCTATATGTGAGTTTTTTATGTGAAAATTTTCTTATATGAGGTTTTTTATGTAAAGATTGGTTATATGGATGTTTAATATCTGTGTTTAATTGGTATATAGATAAATAATTAGTTATTATAAATTATTGTACTTTGCACTAACTATAATTTTTGATTAAAATGTATAATTATTTTAGTTTTTAATAAATTTTATCGTGAGCACAGCTATTTTTTGTATGTAAGCATAGTCTAATTTTTGTATGTATGTACATATGTATATTTTAATTTTTAATTTTGGATTTTTTATTTATTTATTTATTTTTATATTTATTTTAATTTAAATAGAATTTAAGCTTGATTAGGAGGGAATGTATTTATTTTCTTTTTTTGTTTGAATTTTGTCATTGATTGGGTAGATATTCTGTGTTAGATTTTGTGACCAATCAGGGGGTGTTTGTTAATTTTTAATCTTTTACCAAATCTGTAATTTTTGATTATCGCCATTTTACTGTGTATTTTTTTTTTCTGATGAAAACCAGTCCTCTGGTTGAAATATAATATTATTTATTGGATTTATAAGTCTTTTTTTGTTTATATATATTGTGAATGTTCAAATTGATGATCCAGGTATATATATATATATAAAAAAATAAACAATTCAGTACAATATAAGTTTAACTAAATAGGATCGATATTATTTTATATATTTCATATATGAATGCAGTCACCATAGTAACATTATTATATACAGTTCAATGTTTTTATGTTGTGTATATTTGTTTATAAATTAATTAAAAAAAATATTATTATTAAAAAAATATAGATATGTGTAAATTATTGATGTTTATCAATAATTTAAAAGGTTATTATATCAATTTTGTATTTTGGTTTGTAAATAATAAAAAAATTGTAATCGAATTTGGATTTAATTTTCATGTATCTTTTTCTCCGAACTTACCCCAAAACTGCGTGAAAACCACTATAAGAAAATTGATAGAATTGAGTTTTTTTTGAGTAATATTGAATGGTCGTCAAGATACGAAAAACGTCAGAAAGAGAACATATAAAAAAGACGCGACAGAATATAACAGGATCTTCTTCATCATTTTGCTATAGTCAAGGACAGACATATTTTCTGTCTTAACAAATAAAGTTTTTTCAATATTTTTTTTGTGTGTAAAACCATAAAACATGGAAAAATAGTGGAATTATCTGCCCGTTCAATCATTTAGCGGGCAGTTGCGAAAAGTTTCCAGGGAAAGCGGCAGCAAAGTAAAAAAAAAAAAAAACCTATGAGGTAAAGGAAAATGCTTTATAAAAAAAAAATGGATTTGCGTAAACATCGTCTCACGAGTAAAGGAACAGGAACCCACTGGATCAATTCACATCATAAAAGGGATAATCAAAGTGCACTCACCTCTTCGGATGGAAAAAGAAAACTTTTAGTGAAGCCTTATAAAGTTTGCGATTATTATTTCTGACAGAGAAACTTCTCTTTACACCATAAGAACTGAAGTCAATCAATGGGCCAATAAATAGTGAATGAACAGACTCATATATATATGGTATGATTTTTTTTTTATATAAAATGTGTGTGTATTAATTTTTTTTATGTAATAAAAGGGGATGATTTTGTTTTATTATCTCTAAAAGTAATATAATTTATTAAATGAAGATGATCGGAAAGACTCAAATATATTTATTATTTCATATTCATTTATCCGTTATTATTTTGATAAACAAATAGATTTTGATACCCTCCTATTTCACATTTTTTTTTGGTATCGGTTATATGTAAATTTTTTTTAGTAAAATATCCAAAAGCCTTTCCCGTCATTTACTCATTCATTTTTTTTTGTCGTTATTGTTATTGCAACATATTCAGAGATACACACAGCAATTTGATCATTTTTATTTAGTCAACCAATCTAAAATATAAGGTCATTTCCGATGTATTTTATCATTAATATTGCCAATTTTCTTTTCTATAATCTAATAAATTGAGTTAATTTAAATATCAAGACTAGTTTAATTATTTTGTTTTATTTGGATTGTATAAGATGGCGTAGCTATTTAAGTAACAAGATTCAAACTCAGCTTGGCAAGCGAATTGGAATATAAGATAAGGTATGTTTTGCTTATTAGTATTTTATTTTGTTTCCATATGAATTTTATATTTGTATTTGCATTCGAATATTATATATACATATTCTCATTTATCTTAGTTAATATTACAAAGTCAATCATTTCATGTTTGTCTGATTCCGTCATAAAAATCTAAATAGATTATACTTTATCGTTTGGTTCAGAATAATTCGTCTTGGATATTTTCCTTAAACTCCTATAAAATGAAGGGAATAAACTTCATTGACCGATTTAATTGAATATTATTTTGATTTGTATAAATATCAATTATAATCATATGTTTTAATTGTTGCCAGTCAATTTTTATTCAATTGTTTAAAATTTCAAACAGATTGTATTAATAATCACAGGTGAATAAACATCCAATAGAAGCTCGATATGTCTTTTATGTAATGTGGTTGGACATTGTAGATTTAGAGATGAGCTAATAGAGTGTTGATATTAAACTCCAGTGAAGTATTCTATTTTAAAAACATAAACGAAGCACTAATTAAGCAGCACTTTATTGGAAGATATTTATAAATTATTTATAAATTATTTTGTAGCTTCTTAGTAAACCATAGACGTATATTAATTTGTTTAAACATTTAAGTGAGTGCATAAATTTTCAAAGTGTTTATAAAATTATAATAAAACCAGTTGATGCCCACAGAAAATTATTAATTCGAGATTGAAGTAGAAAGAAATATATATCGCTTATTAACACGAGTGTTTATCTTTCTATTTAGCGTTTATTAAGATAGATAGATAGATATATATTTGGGTTCAAGTATTATTTTGTTTTGATATTTAAATAATGTCTATGTGTAAACAAATGTTTTGTAAAGTACTATTACAGGTACTTAGAAGCTTATCCATTAAGTTAAAAGGGCAGCATTTTTAAATAATAAAGTAGATTTAAATTACTATAACAGTAACAGGCTAATAAAGTATATATATTGGAATCTGTTTTGGTTATTAATTGGATTTGATTTTGATTAGATTGCCAATCAAGTAGTTAGCCGAATCCTATATTATTGTTTAGGGCAATAGTAGTTGGTTTCACTGCTCTTTGCAATTTATGTTGTAATTGTGATGGATTTGTTGATGTCTGGAGCAGATAGTCTCATTATTCCTTCATTTCACTTATAACTTAAGTAAATTAAACTTTAAGAGAGATTATTTGTGCTTTGTGATGGTTTATTACATAACGGCGACCCGATTGAGCTAGACCAGATTAATTTAAATTAGATTATTAGATTTTTATCAGATCAGATTGATCATCCTAACCATCACCTTCATCCATCAATTCAATCAGTTACAAATTGGCACCAACATTTTGGGCCTTCTTTCTTCAATTTAAATGGAATACAGCATTCAACAATTCCAACGGTTACAATATATATATATATATGTATAAAGTAAATACATATCATGTAAAAGAGATTCATATTATTGTGATAACATATCCTTATGGTGTTTTCATAATATAATTTGATTCCAGGCTAAGTTCAGTTTTAAATATTTTTCAGATTAAAATCAGATATAGGATTGTTTTTCTTGTATCTGATCCATATTTGATCCAGACATCATTTAATATTGATTGATAAATAACAATGCTGCAGTTATTAACTAGAAATTAAAAACAAGGATAAGAAATTATGCAAAGACTAGCCATAGAGGAAGTGGAAAATGTGATAAGTAATATATACTGGCCTTAACTGTTCTTCAATGTATGATTTTTGAAGAAAGTCTATGTCTTTAGATCAGTTATTTAATAACAAATGTTACATATAATGCAGTCATGCATTTTCAATGGCCCCATCTGTGTAGATTGGTGCAATTGACAATGCATCCGTCTTGGGATTGTAAAGTCTCGAGAGCGCTCCAACTTCTTATGAACTCCCGGGCAATAAAAACATTAAAATTTTACTTTTTTTATAGTGATTTGAACTGTTTGTTTTATTATGACCTTAATATGATTTTAATAATAATAATAATTATTGTTGTTGTTGTTGTTGTTATTATTATTATTATTATTATTATTATTATTGTTGTTGTTGTTGTTATTGTTATTATTATTATTGTTGTTCTTGTTGTTGTTATTATTATTATTATTGTTGTTGTTATTATTATTATTATTGTTGTTGTTATTATTATTATTATTATTGTTGTTGTTGTTATTATTATTATTATTATTACTATTGTTGTTGTTGTTGTTGTTATTATTATTATTATTGTTGTTGTTGTTGTTATTATTATTATTATTATTGTTGTTGTTGTTGTTATTATTATTATTATTATTATTATTATTATTATTGTTGTTGTTGTTGTTGTTATTATTATTATTATTATTGTTGTTGTTGTTGTTATTATTATTATTTATTATTATTATTATTATTGTTGTTGTTGTTAATAACTGAAACACACAGTCTTATATATACCTGTTATATTGTTGTTATTGTAGTAATTGCTATTGCAGTTGCCATTGTTATTATTATTATAAGTTTATATAGGACAGTGTTCTGTTTTTAATGCCAGTTGACAATGTTTTTTGACATTTTCTTTCTTTGAAGTATTTTTAAAGATTAAAAATGTTATAAACTTTATAATAACCCTTTATACATTGAATATAAATTTTTAATAATATGTTCTTTTCTTTTTTATGTATTATTTTTAAACATCTTTTCTAAAATATTTGGATAAATTATTTAACTACAATACGATTAATGATTCAGTATTAAACATTAAAAAAATAATATTAAAAAAACTTTTAATGTTGGCAAAATAATATATAAATATAGATTAATATATTATTAAAGGACTTCATTAGACTTGCCTTTAGCAGGGAATATATATATGTTAAAATGAAGATTTAACAGGAAGTAGGTATAAAACATATACATCCAAGTTCAATTATGTGTAATTAACAATTCTATATACTGCGTTTCATTTACATTTTTTTTTCTTATGTCAAAGCACAGCTCGGATGCGAACCTGTGACAACTGTCTGCAAAACACTACTTGCAACGCAGCTGTGCTGACCTCTTGGCTTCCAACACTTGACAATTTTCATTATTATTCGCGTTCAGTTGGCTTAGGATCATATATATATATATTTATCGATATTTCTAAAATCTATTGGCTTGCTTTTATTTTTCTGGTATTTTTAATGTATTATTATTATTTCTATGTTTACAACTTCCGGTCTCGGTTTAAGTACACATGAAAGTACGTGTAATATTTTTGCAGATAACCTGCATATAAGGGATTGAAACATGGGGATAAAAAGCTATGTAAAATATAAAATTTCATTATTTAATTATAGATGTAGAAATATACAGAAATACTTAAAATAATACTGATTATATATATATGCTTAAATGATTTTTATGAGCAACACACACACACATATATATACACATATATATATATATATATGTGTGTGTGTAATTAACAGTTCTATGTTTTGATATTTCATTTAAATTGTATCTATGATTAATTGACTTAGGGAGTATTAATATATGTATATAAATATTCAAATCATCCTTTGAAACATTACGCTTTTTCAGCAACGCCATCTGTGAACAAATATAAAGTCTGAATATCATACAGCATGACTTAAAAGGTTACATTTGTGAAAGTAATATAAACATTTTGTATTTGAATTTTCAGACAGCCTCACACACTGGAATATTTTCTTATATATGTATATCAATAAATCTTATTAGTCAAGCATTTGTGGCCTAGTGGTTAGCATAGCTGCCATCCAAGCAGATGGCTTAGGTTCACTTCCCGACCAATGCTTTGACATATGGAAGGAAAAAATAATAATTCCTATTAACTCATTCCCTTTGCTGCATTCTGGTTTGTTTCTACTTTATATTATTTCTATGCTTACATATTCATGCACCCCTGTTTGATTAAACCTCAGTGCATATTTAATATCACTGATGATGATTTGAAAATGAGAGCTTGAAACGTATAAATAAATCTATTTAAAATATAAAATTTCACTTTAGTTAGTAATTGATGCAGGAAGATAACTCATGAATAGTAACAATGATTCTATATAGCCTTGAACATTATTAATTTTATTATCTAAGCAATACAGTTTCAATGGAATTTAAAGGTTATAATTCTCTATTTGTTAGTCTCTTTCAGAACAGATATTTACTTGTTTAATGAAGTTTATTTAAAATTTGTTGAGTAAATAATCTCATTCTCTTTAGGCAAGTTGCAATTCTTAGGTTCTGAATAACCATATTGGACTATAAATAAAGGTGGATATCCATCTTTATTGTAAAAGAAAGTTGCATTGACAACAGATTGAGATGTTGATTGTTATTGATATTGGTGTTGTTTAAATGTTGACTGTTTTCATGTAAATATATGTACATAGGAAATCTTCTATGATGTAATAAATCTAAAATAAAATACAAATGAAATTTAGCCTAATGTATATGTATATACATGATAAAAATGATACTCTCTGCCTGCCAGCATAATCTATATTACATCTCAATAATATCGGATGATAGTTTATTTAAGTCCCCATTTCAAGAAGTAAGACATCTTGTGTCTGGAATTTGCTTTTGCAAACAGGCTTGTGATTTAAAGTTGGAAGTAATATAATCATGCAAGCTAGCCATCACTTTTAAATCCATTTTATTATAGATCCACACCTAAAATTTCCATTCACCCAAAACTTTTAAAGTTAAACTAATTTTATTGAACAATTATATAAATTTGACTTCAGATCAGTAATTATATATATTAGTAACTTCCAGTTTTTTTATTAACTATAGATATGAATATCACCTGGCTAGAAATAATAAGGAAAAAATATAATTCTTTATCTTATACAATGCATGTTAAACAAGATTTAATTCTCCATTCTAGTTGTTTTATCTACATTGTTAAAACTTGAGTGATTTGATGCAGGTGTATATAAAGTGCATAAATTGTAAATACATTGCACACCCATCTATATAAGATATTGCTTTCTTCAAATCTGAATCTTTTTTCATCTGCCTAGAAGCACCAATTGTATTGCCTGTGTGTTCATATATGAGTACTGTGTTTCATATGTTGTGTTTTACATATTATATAACTTAAAATTTATTTTCTTGCACATATGTTAATATTTAGCTTATTTAGAGCTATTAGAATGCTCATTATGTTATTTTTATAGTACAAGCTTAATAAGTTATGTCACATAATGTATGATTTAATTTTCTTACTATTGTAGTTTGCCTTTTGAGGCTTAGGTGATTTTATATTGCTAAGGCTTTTAATATATTGTGGATTTGAAATTTAGTTCAGTCCCATATAGCTATTTAAGTTAGATAGCTGGATTTGAAGACATATAGATATTGCAAATTTTCAGATTTTCTGCTTAATAGTTAAGTATTAGATAAATACTGTGCTTGAGTTGGTATTTTAGATCTAGTGTCTGAATATTCTAGCACCTCACTGAGGAGAGCCATCAGCTCAAAACTGGTTTGGGGAAGTAGGGATAATTCTAGATAGAGATTTTAAATGCTTTATTTTCGGCATTTATTGGACAAGCTTGTTTAAAGATATTAGCACACTCATTATATTACTTATGTTAATACTAATATATAAATCATTTATATAAAGCATATTTTTTAAAAAAGTGGTTTGATATTATATATATTGTACCAGTCAGTTTTGTCTGTTCCTATAACAAGATCTAGCATCTAGTCAAAAGTACATTGAGTCCAATCATGCACAAGATACATAAGTCAGGAACACTCATGAACTCTGCCCTATTTGCCTATTTTTCAGATCTACCAACTTATGAGCAACAATCCCGATGATACCAATCTAATTTATCTCTCACTTCTGGCATCGCAAAGCAGAAACACAAAAAGACTCTAATTTGAAATTATATAACGGAATATTTTAGCATTAAATAGAAGTTTGACCCATTTAAAGATCATGACCTTTCATATTAATTATATCTATGAGATTAGCAGGAGATTATCTAGCCAGGGTGAGCATAATTTAATAACTAAAATATTAATATTTTAAATAAAAAAACAATGATTCTGCCAGTTTATGATATATATATATATATATATAAGATTTATTAATTTAAAGAAGTATGCATAAATACTTGGTTTATTATTTAATTAATCGTCATTGGCCTCTTAACATACATATAATTTGATTGACATTTATACAGTAGCAGGTAAATCACATGAAATGTATTTACAACTTAGAAAATGACAAATTGAATTGATTACTTTATTTGATTGTGGCTAACTCATATGCCAATAATTAATAACTATACTGATGAACAGTTGACTTAGCGCTATTGAGGAAATATCTTTGTGAGATACCAATCCGCCCCTAGGAAAAACAAAATATAGCACTTAACCGATTTAGCTTACAAAGATTATTTTATGATTGAAATATTAACCTTATTACAAAAATACATTTTTATTAATAGGTGAAAGAATCTCAGTCTTTACTGGGTGAGAAATGTGTGTGGGATAGCTCATTAACATATATATATATATATATATATATAATGGCATCACAAAAAGACACGCATATGATAATATTAATAAATTAAATAAATAGATCTGTTTAGTCTAATCATAATATTATGGTTTATGGACATTCATAGGTTTGAATTATGATGAGAACTTTAAGAGAGTGGTGTATGCATGATGGTGGAATTTAGATCATCCAATCTCGGATCCAAAAACGTGCTTCCAAATTGAAGGGTGAAGAAAGGTGATTGAATTTCTTCTGCTACTTTGGAAGGTTCAGTTCACAGAACAAAGGTGTCAGCTATTAATAACAATAGGCTAGGTATTTCCCAGAGTGACCCTATGTCAATAGCTCATACGACAAATTAATTCCCATGGAGGGTTTACCAGCCATGTTCTTGGACTTGGAATGAATATATGGGATCCGTATTACCCAAAATCCCAGGGAACAAAGCATAAATACACATAGATTTATTTGAACATGAAGGCATGTTTGCATACAATGCTTGGAACGAAAACATATAATATTCTAACACTAAGGATGAATTAATTATAACCTATATATATATATATTGGGAATGTCCAACATAATAGTATGACCTAAATACAAAACAGTAATGGATTATTTAAACTTATTATTAAAATACATATTCATTAGAATAGAGAATCCCCTTCCCCTTACTTTAATTGATCTATAGACTTCCCACAACATGAAAGAAATATGAGAATTTGGTTACAAGTGCTTTATTATAATACTAAACATATACGAATGGGGTGGTGAGTTATTTATTTCATAATAAACAGATTTAATTTCATAGTTTTTAAGATTAGTGCTTATTATTTAAATAAAATAAAAGAAAAACATTTCTTAGAAAAACAGATTTCTATTCTGTTTTTCTACATTGACTTAAGATAATTTGTTTTGCCAACTTTGCAAGCGTTTGCTGTCATCAAAATAACAAACTCGTTTGAATTAAAAGCTAAACTGACCTTCCCATGAAAAGAAAAGGGAATAAAATAAAATAAAAAGATGAGCAAAATTCTTGCAACTTTATGAAATTATTGGCATATTTAAATATATAAAACACAATAATGAAAATTATAAAATATTGCAGCATGAAGGTGAAAGAAAAATATTACATTTATTTAATAGAGGCTCAATGATAAAAAGAAATTAAAGAAAGTTATATAGAGTTATATACAAGCTAGTGGTAAGCAAATTACAAATCATTTTAACAAAATATTAAATTTATGGTTGAAGAATCAGCTAATAGAATGATATCTTAAATTATAGACAGGGTTATTAGGAATAATTATGGAAGGCTGAATTTAAGAGTTTAGACATTAGGCAGGGGCTAGAGTTCTTTTACCTTTATAAAATTAGTGATGATCCTTGATGACTCAGTGTCCATTGGGATTGGTGAATTAGATCTAGATTTGGTTGTCAGGCATGTAGCATTTAATTATTCAGTCTTTAAGCATATTACAGTTCATGGGTAATGGGATCTTGAATGATCATTGTGGGAAAGAACATGTTTGAATGAAGAGAAAGTTGACACTATACATTGAATTATTGTCATGACAAACATGGATTATCTCTACCATTGCCGTTTAAATATTATCAGTCTCCCTTTCTGGATTCAAATCTAGCAGTATTTATACTATTTTTTCATTGATATTGGAATGCATTTAGCTGCTAGACCTGAGACACTTTATCCATATAGTAGATCTGTAATTTGCTGAATGGATGCACCTTTTGTTTAAGTAAGTTTTAAAGACAAAGCAATCCTATTAAAATTTTTCGAACTGATTGTTTTACAATATGATCTATGATTTTAAAACAAATATGAAGTGGATAAAATTTCCACTATTGGATTCTTACATTATTCTATAAAATTATCATATGTTTTAGATGGACTAATTGTTTTTCCGGTAAATTGTCTTAATTACATTCAAGAATATTCTTACAAGGATTGTGTCATCTTTTCTGACTGCCATGATTAAAATAAATAATGAATTAAATATAATTTTTAAAATATACATTAATATAATACATTTTTCCTTTATATAGGTTTTAAAATTAATCTCCCGTCACCTATAATATGTACACATCCATTACACACGCATATGAATTAAAATAAAATTAAATATTTATTTATTAAAATTAGTTACATTAAGATATCTATGTCAGTTATCATTTTATTAGTTAAGCTACAAAATATATGTATTAATGAATATGTATATATGCGTAAGGATGGAGTTTGAATATGGTTTGGTGGTGGGAGATTCTGAGTGGGCTGTGAAGCTCAATCTGTGTATCAGGTCGATTGCTTCAATATATATATATATAATATTACAAATCGATGTCTGTATTTCTTCAAAATAATATAGGTTAATTTATTAATAAATATTAGAAAATATAGTACTTAAAAGTTTATAAAATTATATCTATAACCATCACTTAGAAGCACTTTCAACTATCTTTGTAGTTTTTATCAACTAATACTTTTAAAATGTCAGCTTTCCCATAATTCCATGATGTCAACTTTTCCAAAATTTTGTGATCTTAATGTTTGCTGCTTGTCTATTAATTAAATTTTGCTTGTATTTATATATTAACATCACTTCTTTAATTTTTCTTTTATTACTATTTTTTTCAGTTTCCAATATTTTTACATTACTATAATTAAAATCAAAACCATATATGCATGATTTATTATGGTCATAAAAGACAGAAGCTGATAAATTATCATTATTTTTATAATTTTGTTTTGTATTTTAAACCCGTTTTAATAACAAGTGCTTCTTTGTTCTTTTTTCATTGTGCACCTCGATTCACCTATATATCCACTGCCACACCTACATGTCCATTTGTAAATGATACAATTTTTATTTGTTACTAAAGTCTTATCTTTTGAATTATTTATTTAGTGTAGGTGGTGTATAAAATGCATTATCACATATACCTTTATAAATTTCTTTAATGAAATTTACCTGTTGATTTAAAATAATTATAATTACAATGTTGTTTTAATTAATGGACATATTATTTATATCACACATACACACACACACACATATATATATATATATTAAAAGCATAAAGATGAATTAGTCAATAAATATTCAAAATTACCCGAAATTCACAACTCAATGGGACTAGCAAAAAAGATAAACTCTAAAACTATACCAATAATTTCACTGCTGAAAGCAGACTTCTCAATATAATATAATATTGCATATTATATGCTAAAGACAAATATAGCCATTAAGACTATAGAAACACTATATATATGAAAATAGACAAGACTTTCCATATAGTAGTGCCATTCAGTGCAAGCCAGAGTAATCAAGGGATGCCAGAAGACTTGTATATAAAATCCCTATCTAGTGCCTATTCATCCAATATCCTCAAACTAATTTCTAACTTGTGGCCTTCATCAGTGAGAAGCTTTTTATGCACTGAGAGACACTACTGTATGGAGTGTTTTGCCTGATTTAATAGAAGTTATAAACAAGATTAAGAAATGGTGATCACATCATATACGAAAATAGAACAAAAATGACTAAGTTTCAGTATCATGAAATAATTAAACAAACCCATCACAAATGAAAGAATAAATTAGATTATCTATTCTTATGGATTTTGATGCAAATAATGATGAGCTTGTTGAAGTTTCAGAGTGGAATATTATAATCAGATATTCATATAACATTATTAATTATGAAATATCTAACCAGGTAAATAATAAAGTCTGTGTCTTAATTTTAACTGCCCCTGTACTGATAATCAAACATAAATCAAGTAATACTAATAAGTTATTAAATATTAACTTTGCACAACATTAATTTTATATAAACGTACAGACGAAATAAGTTTTGGTGAAGTAATTAAACAATTCCAGCACATTTTATGAGCAAATCAAAGAATCGACTTGGCTATCTATTCTTATGCTTTTCAATGTACATATTCTAAAAACAAAACATGGCTTATATTCTTCCTAGTTAGGTATGATTTCATAATTGGTAGTGTCACATTTGTCTGGTGTTAGAAATAATTCCACTTGGAATTGCAATGTGTTTTGCAAATTTAGTTTTATGTATGCTGAAAATCATAGGAGGAGCATTTCAATCTTTGTCTTGCTCATATTATCTCTTCTCTATTTTTCTATTTATAATGATAATTTTTTAATTGATTCCTTGCATTTATAACTACACCAAAATGTTAGAATAAAGTATAAATAATTCAGGAAGTCAATGTTCTATGGCTTCCGCTGATTCATTCATTGCATAAAAATGTTACAAGTAGTAAAAATATCATAAATGTCTTACAGGCTTAACATAAAAAAATATTTTTATCAAATCTTACATCATTTTTGCAGGCTGGGCCAAAATATGTGAGTACCATAATTTTTTGTAAGTTTTGGACCTATGTTACCCATTTAATGATGATTTCTTGAAACTTTCCACTAGTAACATTATACAGGGAATAGAATAATATGATAACAATCGA
Source organism: Epiperipatus broadwayi (assembly GCA_028023455.1). Lineage (NCBI taxonomy): Eukaryota > Metazoa > Onychophora > Udeonychophora > Euonychophora > Peripatidae > Epiperipatus > Epiperipatus broadwayi. The sequence goes on along the minus strand of JAQFVV010012805.1, from coordinate 552,011 downwards.
CCCTTAAACTATCAACAATCTCAACCTGTAGGCAATAATAGATGCATTAAAAAAATTACACTTACAGATTATTGTCATCTAATAATTTTAATGATTGATATCAATATGTTCCATCTAATCCATATTTACTTTCATTTTTTAGCAAGCTTGCAATACTTTTAGCCCGATTCATTTATGATGTTATTCATCTGTGGCTGTCTGGGTTATCCTCTTCTTCTTGGTGGATACACAGTTCCAATCATGATATCTTTGTTCAGTTATATTAACTAACTCATTACTTGCCCACCATAGTGCAATTTTCTCCACTTTACCAACAATTGTTTTTGTGCATAGTGAAAATCCATTCAGTAATTCTTCTAGATGTCCAACATATTTTAACCATATTTTAGTAACATTTCCTTTCAAAAGTATTAAACTTTCCTGTCTTGTTTTTTCAATGTCTATGCCTTGCATAATAATGAACCATATCAACGTTTTAAATAATCTTATTTAATTAATATATGTCGGAGTGGGGAGGCAAATCCATTATTAATTTAACTTTTTAATCAATAATTTATAAGTATGATAATTAATATATAAGCTATTTTATGTTATTAAAATATTTTATTATATTCCTGCTTTAAATATTGACTGATTATTTGTTTTATTATATATCTAGAAATAGAACTTTAGGATTTCTTTACTGGCAGTGTTATGAGATGTTCACTTGTCAAAATCGATAATTTCATTTACAGAATTTGAAATAAGTATAAAAAGCACATCTTTGTACGGTTTCATATCTTGTCAAGATATTTTGTCAATAGATAATGGCATTATTTTGTATTTTTGACAATCAACATATTTTGAATACGAAGTTGAAATCAAAAAAAAAAAAGAAAAATCACTCAAATAAACAACATGGGGCAGCATTTATTTAAAAACTTTACATTAGAAACATTTTCATATATTAAAAATATGCACACAATAAAAGTCATTTCAAAATCAGTTCCTCGCAAAATTTAAAAAGAAAAAAAAGAATATTTAATACATTCATTAATTAAATAAAACTACAAGCCAATGTGTAGAAAAGTACATAAAAAAATTACATTTACTTTTACAAAGTTTTACGGAAGACACTCATATGTCTTTTTTTTCTTTATATATATATAATGCTGTCTAAATGCGATGCGTGCGCTATGGCTTCTCATTTATCGAAGTCAGAAATTTCTCAGTCACTATTCCCAGAGAAACTTGTTAGCCACATTACCTTCCCTTTTTATTCTCCACCCTAAGTTTTTTACATATTCTTCTCTATCCTGCTCCATCCCATTTCCACAATATCATCTTTGCCCACTTTATGGTTTTTATTTCGTCCAAACCCAGCATAGAAACCAAAAACCCACTTTCTGTATAATCATTTGGTTTATATTTATTCTACAACAAACTTCATTATTTGTACCCTTTCTTCTTGTAAACATTTACATTCAATTATCAAATTTTAATGTTTTCCATGCTATCTTTACATAACTTGCAGACGAAATCATCACATTTCTCGATTTATTTATTTTTTCATGTGTCATAGCATCGGCCGGGAAGTGAACTAGTTAACGCGGGACAACTGCTTATAAGAAAGCTGTGCTGACCTCTTGACAACCAATGCTTGATTTGTGTGTATATTCTCTTGTTGCTAACGATCCTGTTCGAGCCTTAAATAGTAAACTACTTTCCTTGCTATTATCGTAAATTAACTCACATACAATACTCTGTTTACCTCTATATATATTTAAAGTTTTTATTCTCCATACTAGTTCCCCATCTCTCCAATTTCTTATTTTTTATTAATACATTTATTATTTTATCTCAATGTTTGCTACTGTAGCACTCAACAATCTTTTTAACACAAACATCTCACCTTTTTTACAAGTAAACTGACAAAGTCTTTATCCAAATCTAGAAAATAAAATGACGAGCACCCACCAAGGTATATAATCAAAATATTTTCTATTTCTTACATATTAATTTTAATTTAAAAAGAATATGATTTTTAATATACATTTTATGTTATATTGCTTGTACTTAAATCGTGACAAAATATAATGCATTTATAATAAACAGTAATTGAGCACATTTAAACACGCACAGTATGAAAAACTTGGGCCAACTATCAATAGATATTTGGTGGAGACATATCTTAAAGATTGTCTCTTTTTTTCCGATACTTTATTAATTTATTTGAAGTTTGATATTATTGAGCGAATATTTATACATATATATACAATCAGTGGAGTGATACATTTTTCCAAGGTTGGGTCCCAAAATGTATGTTTCCATTTGCAATCCCATTCATATATATATATATGTGTGTGTGATAAAAACATGGCAAGAATAGTATATTGCACTGTAGAAGAAATAATCAAACAGAGAGGACATTATTATGACTGTACCCTACACCCCCTTATTATGTAAGACAGTGGTCACATCTATCAATCATAGAACACTTTTTGGAAGTATATACTATAATAATCTGTTAATTTTTAAAATGTATTTTATTTCAGTGCAGTCATTGCTATTTCATAACGTTATAAGATTGATAGCTAACCCTAGTGTAAAGAGGGGTGTACAATTTACTCTCATCTTTTGCTTGACTTTTTCACGTCTACAATTTAACTATTAGTTATTATATATATAAAGTACATTAGTTTAAAAGTATATATAATATACTTTGTATGTAAAGATTATATATAAAATAGAAACATCATATAACATTACCAAACTAGAAAAAAGCATAATTTTATTAAAACTCTCAAATGTCTATGGTTTTAACTATTAGATAGACATTTTCACATGAATTTCTACAAAATACAATCGACATATATATAGAAAACGGACTTCCCATGATTCACTTTGAAAATTAACCACCTTTAACAATGAAAGATATCTTCTCTGAGGCCATCAAATTCATCAAGACATACATTGATGTTAAAAGTGATTGGTTTTTGAAGTGAATTATGGAAAGGTTTTTTTGTTTTCTCTATATATGCTGTTTGTATTTTGTTTAATTTTATTTGAAAAGATCTATTTGTTAATGGATAAAACCATGGTTGTAAAAGAATTTTAGTAAAATTTGTTTTTTTTTGCTAGTTTTGTAATGATATGTAATTTTCTATTTTATTTATCATTAATAAGAGTACCAAACGGACATGGTGATCATGTGATGTTTTGATGATTTTATTTATCATTGCTAATAATACTTAATATATATCACCATTCTTCATTGTCAACTATTATCACTCCACTGTAAGATGAAGATCTCTCCAAGTTCAATTTATCTCTGATCTTTAGCCTCTCTTCTCCAAATTGCTCCAGCATAATTCTTTATTCCATCCATATCAAGTGTGATCTCTTTCTGGGTCTTTTACAATCTCTTGAAATCTAGTTTAAGATTTCAACTGCCCACCTATTATCATCTCTTCTAGAAATATGTGATATATATATATATATATATGAGTAAGAAAAACAAGTTATAAATCACGTAACTTGCTATCGCTTGTATTTATGATCAATAGATGGAGCTTTACCAAAACCTTCGAACAAGCATATTTTTATTTACATAAACATCAAAAGAGTCAAATTTCACTATCTCTTTCATTGGTTCCACCTTCAGATCAGCTGATTTCAAGTTAATTTGCTATTATCAGTGAAGGATAGGGCTAGAAACTAGATCTAAACACTAACTCCAAGCGTTTATGCAACGAGTTCCTATCAGTTAGCAAGCATGAATTTTTCAGACACATAATGTCTTCAAACCCAGCCTAACAAGCCAGATAGCTATATGGGTCTGATATCAGTTGTTTCACCACATAGTCAAAGCCTCTGCAATATATATAATTGCAAAATCCTTTAAAGGTACATTTATGAAAAACAAAAACAAGTTATAAATCACATAACTTGCTATTGCTTGTATTTATGATCAATAGATGGAGATTTTGGTAAAGCTCCATCTATTGATCATATATATATATATATATGTGTGTGTGTGTGTGTGTGTATGTGAGTGTGTGTCATTAAAAGCCATCCAACACTTAGAAAATCTCAATATCAATAACAATCAACAATTTCAAATTGTTGTTAAGGTAACCTCCTTTTAACAATAATGTAGGGATAAATAATATCATATAATCTTTATAGAAAAACTTTTAATTTTTTAAATTATAATTATTATCAATTAAAAATATAGGACTGAAAACAAACATGATTTTTCAGGATCTGTGTATTTCATTATTGAGGCATTATCTATTTATTGTAGAGTTTTTAAATGTTTCTCTTTCTATGGTATCTTTCTTTATTTAACATTTTTACGTGGCCTACAATGATTCTACAAAATCTTATTACACTAACTTTAACTTCACTTTCAATCTCCCTAAAATAACACATGAAAAGTAGTACCATACAAAGACTAAAACTAAAAGCAATTTTTTTATAAATTAATTAAAAGACTATGAAATAAATAGATTCTGCAATGAATACTGAAATACAAAAGTGCTGGAAATGATAGTGATATTTTTACTCCACACGATTTTAACTGATAATGATTGTGACTAAAATAATTAAAATAACTTCTGTATAAATTATGTATTATTATTTATTTATATTGTTATTACAATTTAAAATAATTATTCATAATATATTTTGTACATAACTATATATATATATACACCGTCTGTTTAACAGTCGATATCTCAATAATAGCAAACTTCAAAATGATACCAATTTGAAGTTGTAGGCTAAACAATGTTAAATATTGAAATACAAACTAACTCCAACACAGAGCATGAAATTTTAAATAGGCATATGATCTTAAATTTTGCTAATAAGTTTACAAGGTTATTAAAGACAAACTAAACATAAGATTTTAATATGGACTTTTAAACCAAGGCCATTGCTGGATATTTGTAATTGTATAATGGCATATATATATATATGTGTGTGTGTGTGTAATTGTATAATGGCATATATATATATATGTGTGTGTGTGTGTGCGTGTGTGCTTATGGTGCACAACTTTGAAAATATATTGAATAGAAGAGAAAACTGAAAATGTGAACAGTTTTAAAATAATTATATACTTCATAAAGCATATTAACACACATAGGTAATATTTGTTACATATCTATATATATAATCATGTGACTGTTTGACCATAATACTGTCACCTGTTTCCTGTGAATATATGTTTCTCCATAAGGCTGTCACACGTCAGATTTACAAAACAACTATTGCATTATACAAAGGAAATAATTTCCCTATTAACAAAGCATAATTTTTTATGAAGCAGATATCTGTAAGACTGTCAATTTCCCATATCAAATATAACAGGTGTATTTAAAAATTTTAATTTAGCGTTACTAATGCCTTGGCCAGTACATTTCTGAAGTGTGAATTTCTTACATTTAATTATATAATATCTAATTTGTTTAATTTACATTAAATCTTTTAAAAAAAATGTTAAAGCAATCAATTTAAAAAAATGATAACTTTTTTAAAGACAGAATGCATCTGGTATATATATATGAAAAACAAAAACAAGTTAATCACGTAACCTGCTATCACTTGTTATTCATGTTCAAAAGATGGCGCTATACCAAAACCGCCGAACAAGTGTAAGACTTGTTTTACATTATGTAAAACAAATCTTACACTTGTTCGGCGGTTTTGGTATAGCACCATCTTTTGAACATAAATAACAAGTGATAGCAGGTTACGTGATTAACTTGTTTTTGTTTTTCATAAATGTACCTTTAAAGTTTTCTTGCAATGATATATTATGCAGAGACTTTGATTATATGGTGATTCTGAACTGAGATCAGACCCATATAAATATCTGGCTTGCTAGGCTGAGTTTGAAGACTTTACCGGTCTGAAAAATTCACGATTGCAATCTGATAGAAATGTTTTGCATAAACACTTGAGAGTCAGTGTTTTAGATCTAGTTTCTATACTCTATCCCCCACTGAGGAGAGCAAACCAGCTTGAAATCAGCTGATCTGGGGGTGAGCAAATGAAAGAGGTAGTTAATTTCAGACTCTTTTTTCGTTTATGTAAAACAAATCTTACACTTGTTCGGCGGTTTTGGTATAGCGCCATCTTTTGAATATATATATAAAGTAGAATAGAAATAACTAAGCTCCATCTAGTGATAAAAATTAAGCAGAGACACCATAGCATACCCAGAAACTAAAGAATAGAACAGATCTATTCTTTTCTTTCTGATATAAATAAAGTTAAGTTTGCCAAATGTGTTAAAATTTCAGAATAGAAGTAATATTAATATTAGAATATGTAAATGTGATATATCATTTATATAATTATATATAATTTTAAAAAAAATTAATAAGATTGTGTTTTATTTTTAATATCCACAATTTTGATAAACAGATTTAAGCCAAATAATAATAATACATAATAAATAATAATTAACACAGCATTATCTGGGTATAAAAATAGAAAGGAAGTGATTAAGCTCCACTTATCTGTGAAATAGTTAAATAAATTCTTTATAGTACATCATCATGCTAATAACAGAGCTAAAAAATTTATATTAAATGTGTTTATTGACTGTGCACTAAAAAGAAATAAAATAATTGTTTCATCAACCGCAATTGGGGTTCTTGGCTTTAATTTGAAATAAAAGTATGGGCAATCCAGAACTGAATTAAGTCAATCCCCATTTAGATTTAACTTGAAATAAAAGCATGGACAATACAGAAATTAATTAGGTCAACCCTTGGTATAAAAAATTGGCATTGACTTAATTAATTTCTGGACCCCATGTTTTTATTTTAAGTTAAATCTAAAAACTCCAATTATGGCTAAAGAAACATTTTTTTAGTGCACAGTCAATAAAAACATTTAACATAAATTGACTGGACACTTATTTTTATATATATATATATATATATATATATGCTCACTACTCAACATTACATCATTGAGCTATTATATTAAAAAGATGGAAGTTCTTTTTCTTTAATTATGTACCCTTTATGTATATATATCATATTTATTATGTATACATAAAAATACATGTGTATATTTTACTTTACATTAATATTACACATACAGTATATATAAGTCATTAGATATTTCTGCAATAAGTTAATATATATTTATATACTCTTAATGTATATATTATCTTTAGTATGTGTACATAATTATATAAGTATAATAAAGCAGTAACTAATTTTTTTATTTAAATTGATAAATGTATTTTTATTTAAATTTTTTTTTTTTTAACAAAAAAATGCTAAAGAAAAGAAATTGAGGTTTTCTTTAACTTTTCATGATTGTTTTAAATTATTTAAGTTTACTGTTAAAAAAAAACACTTATTTTTAATTAAAAATAGAAACAATTTTAAATAGAAAACTTAATTATTGATTTTTTATACATATATAATTATAAAATAGAAAGTTTTATGATTTCAGCAAAACAATGAAACTTTGCTAAAATTCTTATTCAACCATGGTTTCATCTGTTAACTAATTGATCTTCTCTAGTAAAATTCAACTAAACATACAACATTTATATAAAAAGCAAAATACTTTTTCCATCATTCACTTTAACACCCAACTTTCTTTAGCATCATAAAATGTCTTCATGATATTGATGGCCTCAGATTTAGAATATTTTATTATGAAAGTTTCTTGTATTTTTCTGTTCAATTCACTTTTTTTTATAAAAGATAACCTCTGCATTGTCAAATAACATTTTACGACCTGCATTCAGTTCATGAATATACAAGACTGAGTTTCAATATCTACTTTTTTAATATATGGAAGATTTCTTGAGACATTTGCAAAAAACTAGAGACTTGAATTTATGAAAGTTCTAAGTCTAAAGTAAGATGTGAAACTAACAAGAGTGCAACTATAGTTAAGGCTTAGGTTCCATACATGCAAAATCGACTCTGGATTATGATTCCTTGTGTAGACTGTCAGGAGCCAGTAAGAGATCTCTGATACAAATACTTTTTAATAGACCTATGAAAGTTCCAGTTACATTGGAGTTTGCTTTCCAAAATACAAACTTACACCTGGTAAGCCAGACTGTAAAGGAGAGAAAAATGGCAATTCTGATAATTGAGTAAATGCCAGTCTTGGTTGTGTTTTATGAACTTTAACTCTTTAATTAAGACTTCATTTTCTTTGACATCCATAAATACTAAATATGATATATACGTTAAGAGGTTTAAATGATTTTTAAAATGTTATTAAAGGAAAACAAAATCATTTTAACTGCCTTCTTGTGACTATTATTTAAAATAAATGAAAATTCTGAAAAATAAGTGTTAATATCTGATACATGAAGTTATCAAATTTTTTTTCATATTTTTCCCACCCTCTGTTCCATATCTAACCAACAAGTTGACATATTAAAAGGATAAGAGTTTCGATGGATTAGGATGGCATAACTTAATTATATATCAATTTTCAAGTAATTCTATTGAAATTAAATATATTACATCTTGATTTTAAATATTCATTCTAACTTGGAAAATATCAAAAATTAACAAACAAACAAAGCAATTTTCCAAAATAAATAAAAGCATTTAAAAATCTATTCATTAGTTTGCTGACATAATATGGTGAATTTATTTATTTCATAGCTAGATGCTTAGTCATTGATGACCTACTTTCATAAACATATTACCACTGTGCAATGTTTGAATTCAGACCAAGTGGTAGGCAAATAATTTATCCTACATACCTATTTATACACGTAGTATATACATATATAAACCTATATATAAACTAATATGTTTGAGAAATTAATTCTTATTTTTTTTATCTATTGTGAAAAAACAACAAATTCATTATGCACATGAACTATATATGCATATGAACATACATATAAACTAATATGTTTGTCTATTGGTAGAAATTAATTGTTTTTTTTATTCATTTAATATCATTAAGTAAAATACTAATTGATTGACTTATAGAACAGTCATAATCAAATATCAAAATTATGTGAGTTCAAAATTGTTGTTAAATGATCGAATTTGGAATAGTGAAGATTAAATAATAATAATAATAATAATAATAATAATAATAATAATAATAATAATAATAATAATAATAATAATAATAATAATAATAATAATAATAATAATAATAATAATAATAATAATAATAATAATAATAATAATAATAATAATAATAATAATAATAATAATAATAATAATAATAATAATAATAATAATAATAATAATAATAATAATAATAATAATAATGTTTTATTATTTGTTTTTTTTCTTAAGTTGTAGCAATAGGTTTTAGCTAGTGTGAGACAAGTTAGTATTTCTTCACTTGAAAAGTAACAACAGAACCATCAAGACATAAAAATAAAGTCTCTTATTTTAAAAGTAATCTAAAGTCTTTTTAATTTGGATAGAAGAAAACTGGAAAATTAAACTTTGATTTATAATTACCAGGAATGAACTAATGACATAATTTATTTTGCAAGCTGGAATTTATTATTATAGAAATAATAAAAAGGAATCAGGAAAATATCAGAAATTAATTGTTTCTTCAAGCCATTTTCATATATCTATTGGAGCTACAATATAATTAATAATGATTGATAAAATGGTCATTACAATGTGGGTGGGGGAAAAAAACCAGTACTGTAGCATCTCCAAAGCTAGCTTCAATGTCATTATGTTATTATGAAATTATAAAATTTTCTATCAAGATGTCTATTGAGAGAATGCTGATGTACATTAATCTTCCATGGATTTATATACATTCAGGCGAGTTAATTGGTATGTGTTTGTTTTAATCAAGCAATATGAAATATATGAATATTAACAGAGTTGGTGAACAGGAGCGTTATACGTGGATATTGACATTTTATAACCTTTTAACTGTAGACAAAATGCTTGTTTTCTTCAAGATAAATAAATTTTGTTTTGATTCACAGGATTATCATTATTTTTTTTGCTTTTATCATTTCTATTTGAAAGTGTATGTATTGTAATTTTTTTTTATTGTGTATTCAAGATTCATTTTCAAATTCGATCTTCTGCAATTTAAAAGTGGAAGCAGTAAATAGATGTGTCATATGTTGACCTATTTTAAAAAAAGGAATCATAGTCAATTAATATGTATTATTTTTAATAAAAGTAAATTTACAGATTCCTCTGGAATTCAACATTGTTCCATCAAGGAGACCTCAAGTAAGGTTTTTATATATTTAACATTGAGGGCAAACTTTAGAGAAACAAAACTATATTATTTACTAATAAGTTTTAATAATATTTACTTGTAATTTTTTTATTTCTGAGTGCAAAATTAACCCACTTGAATAAATGTTTTTCTTTTCGTATCTATCATTAATTTTACAATGACTTACACACATATATAGAGGAAAGTGGGGTTATACATATATATATATATATGTTTTAATATAAAAAAATAGTTATAAATATATTTAGCCTAACCTAAAAATATCATTCTAATAATTACATTAATGGGATAGTTTTAGAATTAGTGAACTCTTATTTTGCTTTTTTGTTTTGTTTTACGTATATATTTAATGAATTATATAATATAATTTTGTATATAATATACTTCAAATTATTTTGTTTTATTGTGTAAAGCAATCAAAATGATAGAAAACCATTTTTGATAACCGAATATTTATTTATTTTATTATTTTTTGTTTGTAAATAATTATTATGTATGTTGTTAATAAATTAAGTTGTTTAAACCAATCGGATTTCTGTTAGATCATCACCATCATCATTGTGCATTTATGTCATTAAAAAGTTTCATCATCACATTATGAATTTACACCATTAAAAGTTTGATCATCACCATCATCATTATGCAGTGCTCTTTTAAATAATTGATCATCATCAGTATTTTTCTATATCTATGCTTATATATAGGCATATTTGGTTAATAACTGAGTAAGTCCATCCCTGAAGAGAGCTGACTGCAAGAACTTCCTGAGTTTGAATTCTGTGGTATAATGGAGCCTAAAAAGGGAGGTGTAATGAATATGCACTGGTCTAAGTTACATTGAAATATTGTTAGTAAATTATAAGTTGGTATATTGAAAGTAGATATGATTTGGAACTATGAATTTGATTGTGACATCTTTAACATCCTATTCGAAGGCCTAGGTCTGACAATAGTAAGATGCACTCCTTTTGTTATATGCCATTCATGATTCAGTAACATCTGATGCACCCAAATGTGTCATTGAATCATGGATTTTGGATATAACTTGTTGTAAGTTGATTGACACATTGTATTCAAATCATCCAACTACTGAGTTGTATTCATGTCATCATATGGTGTACCCTGCAGTTTTGTTATAATATATATATATATATATATATATATATATATATATATATATATATATATATATATATATATATATATATATATATATATATAGACATGTTGCGGGTTCATCCATGTTAAAAAATTTAAATATTGATATACCAACATTTTGACTTGATCACACAAGTCATCCACTGGGTGATAAAAGGTAGAAAGATGATTGTAAAGGTGCTACAATCACTGATTTTGAAAAAATATTAAAGTTCCACCAATAGCAAAAATGTGAAATTAAGAATGTTTTTTAAAAAAATCTTTCCAAATGGAGGAAGTTTGCATGTATCATCTCACTTATTGATACAATCTGGCCTTTTAAGTATCTCAATGGCTTCTCTAATTTTGAACTGGTAGATATTATCACATCTGGATAGGATCCTGGTACTAGAAAAATCAATTTTATGATCTTAATCTATAGTATGAGTAAGAGTGCTGATGATGATGAATGTTGTTTAACTGCATTAGCATGTTCATCTCTCCTTACACTTATGCAATGATTACTCATACCTATGTAAGAAGCTTTACAATTTTCACATGGGATTTGATAAACACCGGAGTAGAGGGTTGAATTAGGGTTGGTTTTGATTGTGAGGAAGTTGATTATGAAGGGTTAATATAATACTGTCTTTATATATATATATATATATATATATATATATATATATATATATATATATATATATATATATATATATATATATTGTGCCCTTTTCTATAGGTCAGTAATAGTTCATAACAGTCAATTACTAAAAATTTTAAATTTTAGAATATGTTCTTTTAATACATTAGTTATATTAAGTCAATTATAACTTTAAAGTACAATTTGAAGCTAAAGAGAATGCATAGTATATAAAATCATTTAAAAATAGTTATAAAAAGCTTTAAATATTGTTGCATATGGTTGTAAAAGCTGGCCATATTAAATAACACAGCTATAAATAATTAAAAGTATATTTAAAAATTCGATTTTAATAGTTTAAAACTGATAATTTAATAAATGCTATGTTTAAATTTATAGTCATATTTAATAAGCAAAAATTAATATAGTATATTTTTAAAATAAACTTTATGATGGTGAAAATTATATCTAATTCTATATTTTCTAAATTGTTCTTCCAAATTTTTTATAATTATTTTATATAATATAATAAGTGTATCAATTTTATTAGTCAAGGCAGAGAAATAGATTGAAAATCGTCTGTCAAAGTTATTAATCATGTGACTTTTAATGTAAACTTTCACACACACGCTTGTTAGAATTTAATAACAAAGTTTGTGTATTATAGAGTTGAATATAATGATTATTTATCATAGAAGTGAATATTAATATATTACGTAGTTATTTCCAAATGCTTAAATGATGTAATAAAGACGAATACATTCATAATATAAAAATTAAATATTTTATTTAAATAAAAATAGATAAATTGAATATTAAGAAATGGAATAAGTTATTAAATGTTATTTTAAAAGTTATTTTAAAAGATTAAATAATTTAAATAAAGTTATAATTGAATTAAAAGTGGTATTTTAAATAATATTTTAAGTTCATTACGTCATAATTTTTAATTTTGAAATTCAATTCTGCTATAAACTGAAAATACGTAAATTTGTTCTCAAGTTAAAGTAAGAATCAACCAATCAAAGGAGGTATTCTTACAGACTATAAATATGAATTACACAGGTGTATAAGGGGAGATTAATAATGTATTGAAACCAGAGAAAGGTAAATTATAACTATCAAAAAGATAGTATTTTTTAAATCTTTTATTTTAGTCAATTTTTTTTTTAGTACTTTCTTATCGTTTTATTTGCAAAAAACTAATTGATAATTTTTAAAAGTATTTTTTTGCAAAAGAGAGTTTTAAAATATAATAATTTAGAAACTTCGTGGAAATGATTTTCTAATTTTTAAAGTACTTACCAGTCGTATTTTATCTAAAAAATTTAACCTAAACTTCGCAATAAAAAATGGATATACTGTGGAATAAAATGGATAGAAATTGTAATACTGTAAAAATGTTTGGAATATTTATTGATACAGATTTATTAATATTTCACCGAAGAACTGTTTTGGTACATAAAAAACCACAGCTCGGACATCATACGGAGTCTAATAAAAAAATTGGAGACGCATTATTATTTATAAGCCTATCCAAGATTTATTTTTTAAATAGTAATAAGACAATTGTATATTGCATGAATTATTTTATATAATATTATATCAAAAGGAGTAAAATGTTATATCCTTTCTGAAGGTAATATTTTTTTTTATTTTTTATTTTTTAAAGTGATATATAAAAATACCAAATGAAAGTTTAAATGTATTAAGAAGGAAACTTATATAAAAAAGTGAACATATAGTTGAATAAAAGATGGATCCATAAAAATACAAATAGTACTTAAAGGTTTATCGGATAATTAAAGCTAAATTAGATGGAATATGCATGGATACGCTAGCAGAGAAAATACTTAAAAAAAAAAAACTTCACGGGATTAATTAATATTATGATTTAATAATTATCATCCTAAATACTAAAACCAAGAATTATTTTCTATAAATTTTACTAAATGGATTAATAATTATTTTTATTTTAAACTTTAACGCACTTGGAGGAGAACATTTTTAAAAACTCTAGAGAAAATAATAAACATGTTGGACATATCAGGAACTATTGTCAAGAAAATATGTAATTATAGTTTTGATTCCTTTTATTTTGTTAACCTAGTTTAAATCTAAATTTTTATATAAGATTAGGAAAAACATAAAAACATTAATTTATTAATATTAAAATTTTATAATATAACAATCTAATAATTTAGCTAAAAATATTTTAATATAAAGTGTATGGGTGTGAATTTTTTTTTATATCTGCAATGCTCAAGTGGATAAAGGAAGCCTACTGAACACGATGACTAGATAAAGGTTATTGGTAATAATAATAACTATTGATAATTTATAATGTATATATTTTTTTGTTTTCTTTAGATCATCCATAAATTGGAAGAATGAAGTGTAAAAGTTTTTTACTTATATGTACCGCATTTTATACAACATTTTAAAAAACATTATGAGATAGGATTGATTTGAAAATATGCATATGATGGTTTTTTTTTTTTATTAGTGATATAATCCAACATAACAAATAATTATGTGATTCTTTTAAAATTTTCATGTTATTGGATATTAAAATATTGTCTAAGTAGATTGTATATGATTAGACATATAGAATAATGAAGTAAGCAGACTTTTCTTGTGGAACAGCTAGATTGTTTAACTATTAATGAATTTTATTTATTGTTTTGTAAATGCAGATAGTTATTTATCGATGTAAGATGTGGAAAATCTTGAGAAATAATGTTGAGATAGTGGCTTGGAAGTACTTAGTGATCAGGAAACCAAGATGATATTTTAAAAGATAGGATGTTATAAGGAATGGAAATAATATTTAGTCTTTATATATCAGCATAGTTAACAAAGCCCTATGACTGATACACATTTTATTTGGACAGTGTTTATATTTCTTTAAATATTTGATGTTCTAATAAAGCTGAAGAAATAGCTTTAACATCGTCCCTGTACTAGAGGATATTAGGCAGGTAAATGTCATACCTCTTTGCACTATACCATGATTTTGAGATATGTTAAGAGTAATACTCTAGCTTTCTTCCTTAATCCCATGCATCTGTTTTCGCTATCTTTATTTCTTGTAACTGCATTGTTGAGTAAGATATGTTTAAGAGAAATGATAAATAATTTAGAACTTAGGTTATGCTATTGTTTTTGTATAAGATTAGTTTATTTACTTATAAGGAGCAGAATATTATAACTTAAAATTGAAGATCCAAAGTATCCTAAGGAAAGAAAAGAATCATAGAATATATTTTGAATTTTATTTCAGAAATGAAATATAAAATTTTTTAAATAGGGTATTTAAACAAAAATATTTTCTTTAAAGTGGTAATAATTTTAAATGCATTAGTATTATTATTTTTTTTAAGAGAAAAATAAGTATTGCATATTTTAAAATACAATAGTACAAAGTAAATTATGTAAACAATATGCATAGTATATTTTTTTGTTTATTGATTAACAGAAATATATTGATGATTACACTTCTATCATACTAAAGTAAGGCTTAAAGAAGAATATATTATGATTAGTAAACATTGTGTGATAAATACTAAAATTTAGTACTGAATTTTGGATAATATTTTGTGTAACATCTTTGACTTTGCAAGATGAAATTTTTTTTAATATTTTGAGAAATCCATACTCATTATAAAATTTTGTTTTCTATAGAATGTTTTCTAAGTATGAATTTTTTTAAAATAATATAGTTTAATAATATTAAGGATAAAATGCTGTTGCTAATAAAGTCATCATCATCATCATTATCAACCATTATCACCACTGAGGATGAAGGTCCTCCAAGTTTAATCCATCTCTCCAATCTTTAGCTTCTCTTCTCCCATCCCCCTACACATTTTCTTATTTCTCCATCCATCTTACATGTGGTCTCCTTCTGGGTCTTTACAATCTCTTGGAATCCAGTTTAAAATTTCAATTGTCCATCTATTATCATCTCTTCTAGCAATATGTCCAGCCCAACTCCACTTCAATCTTTTAATTTTTTCAATGAGGTCAGTAACACCTGTTTGTTCTCTTACCCATACATTGTTTCGATCTCTTCTTGTTACTCCCAACATACATCTCTCCATACTTTTTGAGTGGTCTGAAGTCTCTGTATTGATCTTCTATTAAGTGTCCAAGTCTCAGTCCATAAGTAAGAACTGGTAAACACATTTGTTAAAAACCTTTCTTTTCAAACACATAGGCATATTTCCTTTTAATATCAAGTTATTTCTACCAAAAGCACTCCAACCAAGTTTAATTCTATGATTAATTTCCTCTATTATGTTTCCATCAGTATTAATAATCTGACCAAGGTATTTGTAACTGTTAAATTCTTCTAATTCATCATAATCAATCTTTATTTTCATATTTTGAGCAAATCGATTAAACATTCTTTATCTTTTTAACATTTATCTTTAGTCCTACTTTCCTACTTTCATCTGATAACTCCTGCAACATTTCCTGCAGCTCGAAGCATTATTTGAAAACACTAATCATCTGAAAATCTAAATGACTTAAATAATCTCCATTTACTTTCCTCCTTTAGTTTCCATTTTATCCACAAAATACTTCTTGCAGCACTGTGTAAAAAGTTTTGGAGATATGGAGTCACCTTGTCTTCACCTTTCTCAATGTTGACTTTCCCAGTATCATTATGTAATCTAATTGTTGTGTTGATTTTATAAATATTCTTTAAAATATGACAATATCCTGGATCTATACCTTGATGATCCAATGCTTTAATCCTGAAGAAATGTTTATAGAATCAAATCTTTTCATAATCTACAAATCAAAACTAATGACAACTCATATTCATTTGTCCTTTCTATAACTTCTCTCAATACTTGAATATGATCTACTGTACTAAAACCCTTTTACATCCAGTTGTTCTCTTGGTTGGTGAAAATCCAAGTTTCTCTGTAGACGAGTTGTAATTTCTTGGTAAAAATTTTATATAAAACTGATAAAAGGCTGATAGGTCTGTAATTTCTAATATCTTCTTTATCACCTTTTTTAAATATTAATATTATTACTGCATTCTTTCAATCATCCGGTACATCTTTATCATTTAGACATTTGGATATAACTTTGCAATATTTTTTCTGTTTCTTCACCTGCTTCTTTTAATATATCAATTATAATTCCATCATTACCTGGAGCTTTTCCTTTTTCCAACATTTAATTGATTTCTCCTTCTTCATTTAAAATTCTGGGCAATTCGGAAGATGTAATAGATATAGGAGGTACTTGTTCTTTATTACTATATAATTCTTGATAAAAATCTTCTACCAATTTCATAATGTCATTCCTCTTTTTAGTAATAATTCCATCTTTTTTCCTTATTGCAGATATAAATTTCCTACCAATACCAAAATGTTGTTTTACATTCTTAAGACTTTTATTTTCTTCTACAGCTTTTCTTGCTAGTTCACAGTTATACTTTCTTATATCATTTTCAACTCTTTTCCGCACCATTTTACAAAATTCGAGATATTCAATTCTTTTTAATGCATCATTCTTGCATATCTTCATATTCCTTCTTTTCTTCATAAGTTCTCTAGTCTCGGTAGAAATTTTATTAGTCAATTGCTGCTTTTTTCTACCAGCTATCTTTGTTGCAGTTTTTAAAAGTGTATCAGTTATTTTCATATTAATTTCATTCAAATCTGAATCATGTTCAAAATCTACTAATACTTGAAACCGATTTGTAAGTTCTAATTTAAATTCATTAGAATGTTTCTGAAGATTAGGAATATCAACTGTAAATATAGTTTTTCTTAATAATTTTTGTCTCTCTAGTTTTACATTAACATGTATCTTACCCCTTACTAATCGATGATCCTTCCTGTGTTAAATTTATTAAGAATTACAATCTTGAAATATTTTCTGTTAGTCAAAATATAATCCAATTCTGCTGTACCTTCATTTGGATGCTTCCATGTCCATTTCCTTTTAACATTTTTCTCAAAAAATGAATTCATAATATAAAGTTTTTCTTTTTCTGCAAACTCCACAAGTCTATGTCCTCTCTCATTTCTATTACCATAACCAAAATTACCTACAACACTTTCATCTTTCATTTGTTTACCAATTCTAGCATTAAAATCTCCCATAACAATTTTAAAATGTTGTTTACTCTGATCAAAAGCCTTTTGTACATCCATATAAAAATCTTCTACTACTTCATCACTGTGAGAACTTGTTGGGGCATAAACCTGAATTATCTGCATTTGGTATCTGCTATTAAGTTGTATAACTAATCTTGCCACTCTGTCTGATACACATCAATCTCCACAATATTGTTCTTCCACTTTTTATTTATAATGAATCCTACTCCACTTGTATTTCCAATATGTGTGCCTTTATAATAGAGTATATGTAAAATGTTGTTGCTAATAAAGTAGATAAATATATTTATAATAAGTTAACCATAATGAGAAACCAAATAGTAACATTTTTTTTTAAAATTTTGTCCTAAATCTAAATAAAGATATAATTGAAATATATATATATATATATATTTTTTATAACCCAGTAGATCAAACTGTAAAGTACAAAAAGTTAAGGATATCCTCTGTAAATAGTGTAAATAAATTGATTATTTATTTGTTGTTAGTAATAAACTTTGTTAAATTTTGTTATTTCAAAAACTTTGTGTCCGAGTTATTTATTTCTCCACATTGCTGCATGAAAACACGATATATGCTTAATAATTGAAACAAATATATAATTTTGCACAAAAGATAAATAGAAAATTATTTTAAGAATTTTAAATATTTTATTGGTATTCATTATAATTAAATAATCATAATCTTACATTATTTTATTGGTCATAAATCAGTTATCACAATATTATATTAAATTATATGCTATCAGTTACCACACATGTTTTGTTTGTCAGATTATTAAAATGCTGCCACGTATTTATTATATCATTACATGAAGGTAAAAAATTATATAAAATTATTTTATTATTTTATTATGGTAATAAAAATATAACAAAAAGAAAAGATATCCAGTAGTAATTAAACAATGAAGAATATTATTATTATTATTTATTATTATTAGTTTAAGTGTAGTAGATTATGACATAAAATCCCTTCTCATATTTTACTACCGTATTTTTAAATTAACTTAGAATAAACTTTATGAACCTGAGATTATTTTATTGAGGTAGATTATTACAAATAGAAGATTAAGACTTAATTATTAATTTAATCTTAGTGAGTAGAAGTTATTAAAGTCATAAGAATACTATGAGTTTGTTATTTGAAATAGTAATAAAGGGGGGATAGTGTTCTTATGCCATTGAGGTAGTATCCTGTGGGATATTGGCTCAATGTAATCTATCTTGTCACCTGTATTTTCACTTCAAGTCTCATGAAAATATTAAATATTTATTTAATTTATTTTTATAAACTGAACCTTATTTGTATTTTAAATTTGAGCTAGTGAAATATTTTAATTTTAATGCTAAATATTTTAGTTGTTAATTATTAACTGAGATAGAACCTGTTTTATTTCATATCATATATTATCTGGAAGTGAGGATACACGAGAGCAAGGTTAGAATATATATATATATATATATATATATATATATATATATATATATATATATATATATATATAACACTGGAGTTCACTCTACATTTTTCACTATTTATATATAAAAAAAGAAGAATTATAAGTCTAACTACAATTATTATTCATTTATTTATATTTTGGAATATTCAAAATTAGTGTTAATTCCAGTATTTTTATTTATTATATATTATTTTGTCTAATATTATACTATGATTCTAAAATAATATTAATAAACAAATGGACATATGGAAATGTATATTTTATTTATAAATGTTATACATTAGTGCAGCCACTTAATATAATCATAAAAAAGTTATTAAACATTTTTTATAACATTGAGATTCTGAATTGACTTTTCAATTAATGATTAGGATGATGATGATCAAAGTAATATTGTTATTGTGTAAAAATCACAGACAAATTCCATAAAAAATGGGTTATATTCTTTGGTCATCACCAGTTTACAGCCATCTATATGAAGTTCAGACTAAGGAAACACTTCATTTAGTATATTTGTTTATAATCAGGATAGATCAGGCATGTATTATGAGATCCAATCTCATTATAAAAGATTACAAATAATGAATTAATATCCTCATGTTGTAATATGCTAATTTCTTCCTTGTTTGGTACTATAGACAGCTCTATAGTAATATTAATGGTTAAATTTGTTTACCTGAAATATAGCATTCTGTATGTTAAAAGAGAGAGAATGAGAAATGCTGCTTTAGAAGAAAGTGCAATTTTTCTAAAAGAAAGTTATTTTATGGATTAAAAAAGAACACCTTCTGTGTTGGCACAAATCCCTCCCCCCTCCCCATTTTGACAGAAAAATAGGTTTACTTCTATTTCTTTATGTTTTTTCTATAAATAATTAAACATCTATTTTTTAATAAGTATGTAATGTTTACATCTACCTTTTTATTAAATAAATTGCATTTGCATCATTTGGATTCTTTTATTTGTTTATTTATTTATTAACTCTTTAAATAAAGCATCCATCACTCTTTCCATCCACTTCCACTCCATTTCTACATCTAATGTTTTGTTGACCTTTTATTTTGATGATCTTAAAATCTATTTTCCTACCTGTTTTATTCCATTCCAATTCCTATCTTCATTTTTTAATTCCCTTAATTGCCCTTCTTAATATGTTTGTATGTTTTTTTATTTAGCTTGTTCTCATAATATATATAAATAAATTTTTTATTCAATTTTTTGTATAGTTTATCACTTATTTAGCCTATTTATAATCACTTAACTTATTATACTTTTAATGCTATACTTAGATTATTGAATCAACTAATTGTTGAATAAACATCAATTTAGACTTACAACTTGGTTTAGACATGTTGAGTTCTGTTTACAACAATAGAGATAAGATTCATCTCATTTATATATTTGTGCCATTATTTGGTCACCAATATATTAATGCAAGAAAGCATTATATATATATATATAAGTAGATAATATATTATAATATATATATATATATATATATATATATATATATATATATATATGTAATTTTTAACTAATATATATATAATAGGGTAATGAAGAAAATTTGTTTTGCCTCAGGGGGGTTGTCGATTAGTAGTAATTGATAGTTTTTTGGCAACATCAAAATGCAAAAATTATCTGTGTTTACATGGACATTTTATTCCTATTCTTTATTATAATAGCAATCCATGAAAATATTTATTTCACCATATATACACATATTCAAAATATTCTGAATTAGAGTCTACAATATTTTAATATACCAATATAAAAAATCAATAAAGTGTATGCTACCCTGAGTAGCATTTAACAAATAAAATTTAAACAAAAAAATCTCATTAAATATTTAAATAAAGTTTTAAATTTTTCTAAAGACATTTATGATTTAATGTTAGATGGTGGTATAGTCCATTTAAAATGCCATCAAAAGTCTTCAGGAAAAAAACTGAAATTATTATGTCTCCAAGCTTATTAATTTAATAACTTGAATTCATGATGTTTGTATGTATTACCACTGTTAAATATAACCACAACTCTATTTTTTTAAAAAAATTCAACCTCATGAATGTAGATAGGCATGTAATTATAAATGCATAAATTTGCACTTGGAATATCGTGATTAAAATTAGAAAATTAAACTTTACCTAAAAGAACTCATGATACAATGTTAATGATGATAACAATTTTGCCAAGCCTTATTAAAAACATGAAGTACTTTTTTATTTAATAATTTTTTTAATGATTTCCTTTTGAGAGAAAAAAGTCATATGTTGAAACTGTCCAAACATTTGTTATAAGATAAAGGAACCTCTGAAACAGCTAAAGTTTCATTTTCAATACATCTTAAGTATTGAGTGAAAATAAAAAAAAATGTCAATTTTATGGGTAGATGATATGAACTGAAAGATTTCCAGTAAAAGAATGTTAGTATAAAATAAAATCAACATATAAGTAATATTATATTTTCTATATCTCATCATCATTCATTTATATAAAAAAACAAAAAAATTATGTTTTTTTGAGAAAGAAACAGAATTAAGTAGTGTGCACCCTTTCAACAAGTACTCACCTAAATTGCAAGGTCGTATATATATGATAATCAAAACAAGTTATAAATTTCATAACTTCCTTTAAGCTTGCATTTTATGATCACTAGATGGAGATTTACCAATAGCTCCTAACAAGCAAAATTATGTAAAGAAAGCACATTTGTTAATTGAATGTAAATGCTTGAAAACAGAAAGGGTACATATAATGAAATTATGGAAAAATAAATATGAAAAAAGTGATTATACAGAAAGTAAATTATAAGTTTTTATGCTGGGTTTGTGAAAAGATAAGGGGGATTTAGATATAAAGATTATAGAGTTAAAAAAATTATGTTGTAGAAATGGGAATAGAGCAGATTATGGGAAAATTTAGAGTGAGGAATGGAGAATAAAGTGTCTAACAGGTTTATCTGGGCATAATAGCTGAGATATTCTTGACTTCATTTAAGGAAAAGCCACAATACACCACATCAAGTTTTGTTAGGAGCTATTGGTAAAGCTCCATCTAGTGATCATATATATATATATATGTCAACAGATGGCATTCTACCAAAAAACCATCAAGCGTATGTTTACATAAACGTCAGAGCATGCATTCACTATCTCTAACTTTAATTCCACTTTCAGATCATGATTTCAAGCTATTTCCTATCATCAGTGAAAGACAGGAATTTTAGAAACTAGATCTAAACACAAACTCTGAGCGTTTATGAAACAGTTTCTATTCAGTTTGCAAGCATGAATCTTTTAGGTCTGATCTCAGTTCAGCATCACCACATAGTAGAAGCCTCTGCAATATATATCATTGCTAGAAAGACCTCAAAGGTACATTTATGAAAAACAAAAAACAAGTTAAAAACTTGCTAACGCTTGTATTTATGTCAACAGATGGCATTCTACCAAAAACACCATCAAGCATATGTAGCTATCTGGCTTGTTATGCTGAGTTTGAAGACATTACATGTCTAAAAGATTCATGCTTGCAAGCTGAATAAAAACTGTTTTATAAACGCTCAGAGTTTGTGTTTAGATCTAGTTTTTAAAATTCCTGTCTTTCACTGATGATAGCAAATAGCTTGAAATCATGATCTGAAAGTGGAATTAAAGTTAGAGATAGTGAATGCATGCTCTGATGTTTATGTAAACATACGCTTGATGGTGTTTTTGGTAGAATGCCATCTGTTGACATAAATGCAAGCATTAGCAAGTTTTTAACTTGTTTTTTGTTTTTCACAAATGCACCTTTGAGGTCTTTCTAGCAATGATATATATTGCAGAGGCTTCTACTATGTGGTGATGCTGAACTGAGATCAGACCCATGTAGCTATCTGGCTTGCTATGCTGAGTTTGAAGACATTACGTGTCTAAAAGATTCACACTTGCAAGCTGAATAGAAACTGTTTCATAAACACTCAGAGTTTGTGTTTTGATCTAGTTTCTAAAATTCCTGTCTTTCACTGATGATAGCAAATAGCTTGAAATCTTGATCTGAAAGTGGAATTAAAGTTAGAGATAGTGAATGCATGCTCTGACGTTTATGTAAACATACGCTTGATGGTGTTTTTGGTAGAATACCATCTGTTGACATAAATACAAGCATTAGCAAGTTTTTAACTTGTTTTTTGTTTTTCATATATATATATATATTGTAATGGTAATGTTTCATGGCACACAACAATAGTAGTGTGTGTGTGCATATGTATATAAATTTTGAAAGAAAATTTGAAATGAGCATAAACAAAATTTATTATAGTTATTTATTTTAAATGCATACACTGAAATAAATTAATGGTGAGATTATAATTTTAATGTTTAAAAGTACTATAAATTATTTAAAATCAAACATTAAAAAACATTTTTAATGTTTTATTTTATTCTGATTTTTATTTTAAAAAACTAAAATAAGCTAGTTTTCATTAAAAAAAAATTCTTTTAATTATTTAGTTTTTATCAATAATATTTTGGAAAACAAACCATTTTTGACAATATATTTTGAATACAATTAATTTCATAGTCTATTTTTGTTTGATGAATGAAAAACATCTTTAAGGTTAAAACTGGTTTTAATTATATCAGAAAATATGTTTGCAAGATTGAATGATATAAATAAGCACACTCAGAAAATAATTTTATTTTTCATCATTGCTTTTTGCCTGCTCAACATGGATTACATGGATCCTCACCTAGCAGGTAAATAAATCAAGATGCATTGCTGAGTGCCACTAAAGTACTTCATTGCCAGGGAATGGAATTCATAACCATCAGGATGTCAAACACTACCTGCTGAATTAGATCTAACGCTGTGCCAACTATCTTCACACATATTAAACTTTAGCTAAAACAAACATGCTTCTTAACAGTGAAAATTTTATACCAGCTCTACCAGGAAATGTAAATCTAAATCTGTGGATAAAAATAAAATGCTTACAGATAGCAATTAGTTTTTGTAATCCCTAAAAAATATGTTGAACTGACATTTTAAATCTGTGCAATAAATAAAACAAAGATTAACAAAAGAAATCCATTTTCAAAGAATTTCCATTAATAATGAGATAAGCTATTTAATTCTCTGACAATCCATCAACATTTCATCATTTTCTTTGTTCTCACATTCAATATAGAATTTAAGATTAAACCATTATTACTTATCAGAAAATAATAAATTTGACTTCATTTAATAGATATGTTTGTTTACTACTCAAATAAATTTTAATGGTTTATACTTTTTCTATAAATATTTAAAAAATGAGATTGTAATCAAAACAAAAAATTATATGCCATCATTTCTAGAAAGATTATTTTTATTTTACAAAATCAATGAAATCTTCATTATTTGTCATTTTTTAAAAAAATCTGAATGAATATTTATATATTTCTCTTATATCTAATAAAATATGCTTAAATTTTTTTTTGCAATATTTATAGCAAAATTACAATATTTTTATAGTCATTATAATTAGATTACTTATGTAGAAAGCTAAGCTTCTAAACAGCTTTAGGGCCTATTTGCATTGTCTGCTAATATAACACTTTATTTTTTGAAAATGATGTACTTCCATTCTAAATAAATTATTAATAATTTATATTTTGATTTCTAAGAAATGTTGTATAAATTATTTTATAAAAAATATTTAGAATAATAAATTTGCAAATAAACACATTTTTGGCTATTCGATCTATTTTCTTTAAACAATGTTATAAAAATGTTGATGTCAAAAACCTGTCAGAATACCATAGAGGGACTTGTCAGTGTCCAGCTAAATTCTATTATTTTGAAAAACTTTTTGATTTTTTTGCCATCTATGGAATTTTTTCAAACTAAATTTTTTTAATACAATGAATATAGAGAAATACACATATTACTGTATAAAGGTTGCAGAAATTCTTACTAGGAAAAGAATTAATAAAAAAAATAAAGCTATGCATATGAAAATGTCATATAGGTAATACTTAATTAAGCTTTGTTTGAATAATGTAACTTTTTAAAAACAAATTTATTTAGATGAAATTAATTAGATTTTTTTAACTAAATTTAAAATTGAATTATTTTTATTTTAACCTTTTCATTGAAGTTTTTTTTATTTTCATTGGCCAAGTGATTGGTCAATTAACAAACTCAGCCATAAAAATATATTCATCTTTTAATATTATATTCATTTTAGTTTTGTTTGTAAAAAGTATATTAATAATTTGTCAGAATATGAAAGTGAATGAAAATTTTTTTCAAAAATAAATTTCTATTTATAATTATAAAAATATTCGATAACATTCGATAGCAGAAGACCTAAAAAGAAAAATTGTAACAAATTAGAAAGTGCTGTGCATGCCATTGATTTTTTTCTCAATTTACATTAGTGTAAAAGTAAAGAATTTTTTACTAAAATCTTACTATTTTCCTAAATTATTATATTTTCAGCATATTTTATCAACTTACATTATAATATGTAAATAAAAGGCAGCAAAATACTCTAAATTATTTATTTCTGTTTGAAAATTAAATAAAGAGCTTGAGGTGGTAAAAATTGTTGACAGGTGTCAAAATTGTTGATAACACTGGCTTCATTTTCAATTTTACTATTTTTCTAAAATAACTATATTTTCAGCATATTTTATTAAAATAATTCATAATATGTATGAAAAATAATAAAAAAAACATTTTAAGTCATTAATTTTCATTTTCAAAGTCAAAACAGAAGTTGGAGTGGTGAAAATTATTGACACACACTCTTCTATTGTCCAAAATGTGAACCAACCAATCAGAATCTAGGAAAGCCTGCCTTCTCCCTTTGTTGTAGCTTCTTATGTCAATATTATTGATTTTTTACTTGTAAAATAATTCTATAGGGGACAGCAACTTATGGTACATTCTAAGCTTTTAAATAAGCATAAAAATACTTACTGTGGCTCAAAAATTGACAGTTTCTGATTGATTTGAAGCCATGACTGCCCTGACACAGTAATTTCTCAGGAAATGTTAAATACGGTCGGTTGTCAATGTGTGTCTGTGCATATAATCGAATTCTAAATTTAATTTAAAAAATCTAATCTAATTTATAAAACCTGAATTATAATTTAAGATTGTCAACTACTTTTATTTTTAAATATGAATTATAAATTGAAGTAGTCAATCTATCTCAATCTGTGTGTGTATATATATATATATTACCATTTATTTATATATGGTCCAAAGATATTGGCATTTGGTAAAAGCTAAAAGAAAAAGTAAATTTAGCTATTTTATTAAAAGATGCAATTAATTTTTTTTTTTTTTAATTTGTGTAATTTTTTTTTTAAACATACAATGAAAGTTACATTTTTCGTTCATTTTTTTTTTTTTATGTGATTAAAAATAAAATTTAAAATTGGAAAGAATAAAAGACGCACAAATTACTAATCCAGATAAAGTAAAAAAAATGAAGAATTTCACACATACATTTCAATCAGTAAAATCTTTCTAATTCTGATTGAAGATGGCAGAATTATGCTAAAACAAAAGTCTTTGTAACTTAAATTTAAGAAAGAATGTACAAGATTACCTTGTATGTTGATAAAAGGACAACAGAAAATATGCATGGAAGTCTGAACACAAGACCTCTAGTATAAAAGAAAGAATGTCCGTGTGATCAGGGTCTTGTCTGCATTTTCTTTTGGCTGATCCTGGATCATGAAAGATCCAGGAATAATTTACACTGAAATAATTATTCATGCTGGAGTGGACCAAAGCTTTTGACATCATTCATTATGACCTTGACCCCAGAAAAGCTTTTGTGACTAGACTTTAGAACCAGAATCAAAAACAAGTTAAAACCAATGGCCATGAGCTCATTCTAACTCATGAAAAACTATTCATGGTAATCAACAATCTTTGTAAACTCGCTAAACTTAGCGGTAAGCTAAGATTAACTATTCCCAATTGTGACTAAATTAAGCATTTTTAAACCATTCTCCAATAAGCTTATAATATAATACTGATAGAGACATTAAATTTTATTATTCAAGAGAATCTTATTTACTTAAGAAATCTAAGTGTAATATGAATTGTTTTAATTAATTGATTCATGTCTGGATTAGCCTGTGTGTAGTCTTTCCAACTTATTAGTAATTTATCTTTAAATATTTTAATTTGTTAGAATAAAATATTTATTTCTGATATCAACTTTTCATTATGCATTATTAATGTTAGTTTATTAGGATTTGAGTGTATAATTTACCTTTGCCAATATTTGTTGATTAAGCCCCGGGATCTTTTACTTATTTGCATCAAAATTGTGGGATACAAGGAAGTTAGGAGTTTATTGACTATGGCGCCCTCTTATAAATTAAAACTAACTTTGTCAGCAATCCCAGTCATAATAATTAGTAGGCCAGATAATCAGGAAACGTAGCTATGTTTTTGAAAATAGGAACAGGATATTTCTTTCTCAATAGCTTGATTAACTTTCATGCACTTGATAGTGTATAAAAGAAGGCCTAACAGAATCTAGCAAAATGGTTAAAATGTTAGAATACACACACACATATATATATATATATATTAAAAATCAGTCATATATCACATGACCTATATAGCTTGTATTACCAATATGTAATATATAAAGAGCCTGCTACTAGCTCTAAACAAGCTTAATTATTTTATTTTTTATGATAAATGCTACAAGAGAAAATACATGAAGCTTTTATCTATGATGGTCCCCATCCCCAGACCGTTTTCAAGCTATGGCTCTCATCAGTGAGGAGCTAGGACATAATATTCAAAATATTAGCTCAAGCCAAGCATTAAGAATTAGATAAATGCTTGGCTTGAGTTAATATTTTGAATCTTATATCCTAGCTTCTCACTGATGAGAGCCATAGCTCGAAACCGGTCTGGGGATGGTGACCATCATAGATAAAAGCTTCATGTATTTTCTCTTGTAGCATTTATCATAAAAAATAAAATAATTAAGCTTGTTTAGAGCTAGTAGCAGGCTTTATATATATATATATATATATATTAGAAATCAGTCAACGCTTACAATATAAATAATAATAAACAATCTCAAACTGTTGTCAAGACAACAATCTTTTAACAATATATATAGAACTATTTTACATATATATGGCTCAAATATATTGGCATTTTGTAATATTTAAAAAAGCTTTAAAAAAGTAAAATTTAAAAATCTCTTAAAAGATGCAATTTGTTGTTGTTGTTGTTTTTTACATTTGTATGATTTATTTTTAGATAACATGCAATGAAAGTTATTTTTGTTTTGAATTATTTGTTTAATTAAAAATAAAATTGGAGGGAATAAAAAAGACATACAGATTACTAATCCAGATAAATAAAAGAAAGACTACACTAATTAAAGATGGCAGAAAGCATTTATTAAAAAAAAGAACTTCGTAACAAAAAAGAAAAGCAAACATAAAAGATTATCAACTTACACATTCTCATAACAATAATATGTGCAGAAACTTCCAAAACTGGTAGATAGGTATAAAAACCAAATAACTTCAAGTATTCTGTCTTGTCTGATGCTGGCAGTTTCCGTATGTCTGGAATGCAGAATGTATCCTGGACTACTCCATGCTGAACTAAATTGTCATGTGGGAGTGAGACCAGAGCTTTTTTGGACAACTTCTTTCATCACAAAAGGATCATCCCAAAAATGCTTTCAAGACCATCCTTAAAGCAAACCAGAAATGAAAAAAATATTGGCAGGAGAAATCAATTAACTTCCAGTGAGCTTGAGATCCCAAGAAATACTTGTATATTACAAGAATCTACACAAACTTACTGGAAAGCTACTAAAATTATTATTGGTCTAAATTGTGGTTTAAAATGTTTGCAAACTAATGGAAACTAGAAATAAGCTTATAATACCAATAGAAACATTTGCTGTTCTACTCTCTAATGAACTGCTTTAATTATTCAAATGTGAACTATTTGGAATTTATTAATTGATGTCCATTTATATCTGGATTAGTGTTCATGTTCTTTCCAATTTTATTTAATAATTCATCATTTAAATATATAATTTGTTATAATAAATATTTACCTTAAATATAACTCTTTCATTTGTACATTCTTAATTTTAGTTGTTTATTTTATTGGTAAATTTTAAATGTATAAATTACCTTTGCCAATATGCTTGTTTAGTTAAGCCCCAGGAAAAATTCATATAAAATTTTTAAAATGACAAAAATGTAATTCCCAATTTTTTAATAATTTGCTTTGTAAATGACCATGTGATGCAACATGAAAGATCAGTGATTTCTTGTATAGAATTCTGGCATCCTGTTTTAAATAAATAAAAAACTGATTCCACTGGCAGTGTACATCATAATAAATAGTAGATCAGTTAATCAGAAAATATAGCTATGTTCTTGAGATACCCAGACTCGTAAATGATCTGAATATATTTTCTTTTTCATAACTTGATTATCTTGCACTTATAGTGTGTAAAATAAGGGCCAATAAAACATAAAATGTATAAAAACATTACAATATATATCATTAAAAACCAGTCAACATTTAGACAATGCCAATGTCAATAACAACCAACAAAAACTGTTGTCAAGGCAACCTCCTTTCTAACAATATATATTATAATATTTTTAATAAATGTTTAGTGAGTAAAGTTATCCATTTAATATTACTTAATTAGAAAGCACTTTACTTTTAATAGTAGACTATCAAGGTTAACTTCTCCAAGCTAAGAGTGATAGAGAGAAAAAGAAATAGATAAATAAATAAATGAATTAATATATGGATTAATAGATAGGTGAATTGATAGATAAATATCATAGATAGATGTATGGGTAGCTAGATAAAGGGATATATTGATTGTTGAGTGAATGATAACTGGATAATGAGTACATAACTGGATAAATAGACAGACTGATAGGCCAGTAGAATAGTATAATGATAAATTAGTCATGCAGATTAATAGAAATATAGAGAGATTGATGGATGAATAGATAAATAGATACACAGATGAGATAGCTTTTTTAAATAGACCACTACCAAAAAAAGAAGTCTCTCCAATTTTATTATAAAAAAATTTGTGAATTTGAAAGAAATATTCATTGTGCTATCTATATTAATGCTAGGTGATAGTAAGATTTTTTGTTTTTCTGTGAACAAAGATAGATAATCATTTACCGACCAATAAGATTATTATCTGTTTGGCTTTAAAATATACAGTTATATATATAGTAAAAAAAAAATTTTTGGCAGGAGACAAATAGAAATTTTGGAGTTCATTCCTGTTTATATCTGCTTGTTCTAACAATTACAGCGCAAAACATTTTTTTGTTTAATTTTACCTGCTATCTAACTTGTGGCTCAGCCCTGTTTCCTTTTATAGCACCAACATTTTTTTAATCTTATCTAACATTGGCTACTTTGATGATAGCAGATAAGATCCAAATAAAACTTTGGGGCTGAAAATAATAATAAGCAAACACACGCGGATAGACATAAACAGTTTATGTATACACGCACGAACACATATAAAGTACAGAGATAATATAAGTCAAATATATATATGAAAAGATAATATAACTTAAATAATGTATTTATACACGCTGTCACTTATATAAGCGATAGAGATAAGATACAGCCAGAAAAAATTCTAAATTTATGAATAACAGTAGAAATTTATTGAATTTCAAAAACTAATAAAGTTGATGACTGTTTCGCCATTTCACTAGTCTACTTGAATATTAAAAATACATATTAATGTAATTTAAGCAACTGTTTGTTTAAATGTACATTAAAGTTATGAACTAAATGTTTAATGCCTTTAGATGTTGTCTGCAAATTAGTACATTCATTTCATTAACATACAAGTTGGAGTTAATTACCTATCATTTATGTTTTATGTAATTTTCCTTTGTTTATCATTACAAAAGAAATTTGATAAAGCGATTAGAATGATTTTCAATATAATTAAAGCACATTTATAATGCTAATCTTATTTAAAGGCAAAAACGTTTCAGTTTAAATAAAACAAATTTTATTATTCTCTTCGCCCCTCAAAAAATAATTAACTTAATTCAAATTTAACTATTAAAATAAACGTGTAAATGTGTGCATTGTATAACGCATATTATTATTTAATAGTAATTAATAAAAGAAATATAATTAGCAAAGTATAATAATTGGTTTATGCAATAAAACTTTAATTATTTATCTTTAAAAAAATGTTATTTTTATATTTTAAATAATTTATAATAAATTATCATAAAAATGTTTCAACTGAAATTACAAGATTTAATAATTTACCTTAATAACAACAAATTACGATGCAAATAAGCAAAAGCGTTGATAATAAAATTTAAAAGTTTTAGAAGAGATGAAAAATGAGAAGCAAAAATTATAAAGAAAGATTTATTATTACATTCGTTCGTATCCATAGTCACTTAATACTATTTATTGCCATACTTTTTTTTGCTTTAGTTTCAATGGTTGAATATATTAATTTAATGTATAATATTCTCAACTAAACATTCAAAATATAGCCTGTAAATTATTGCTTAGACAGAAGATAATAAAATAATAAAAGATTTGTTGTTTTATTTTTGACCATAAATAGAAACTTTCAAAAATGTAAAATTTCCCCAGTGGTTTAATTTTTGTTACAAATTATCAAAACATAGTTAACATTTTTGTCTCTTTTGAAATTATGTCCACTTTCTGCTCAAGATTTATTATGATATCCGCTATCATTATAGTTAATTGAATACCATAAATCTACTGATGTAAAATATACTATATGTTAGGACAAAAGATGGGATGATTGTGTTAGAAGGATTGTTGAGTGTTATAATGGTAAGAAATGGGATAAAAGAATAGATTTATTAATAAAGAATAGGAGGGAGTTAGAGAGATGGAGAACTAGTATGGAGAGTAAAAAGACATTAAATATATATTAATATATATATGTGTGTGTTCTGAGCACAGATAATGAAGCTATTAATTGTCAGTGAATTATTAAAATTTACCGCCAAGCACTTTCGGGACAGTTTACAGTCCCATATTCATGGTGACTTATTCTATTATTAACTGTAAAATTATACAAATTCTATGCAAATTTATGTGCAGATGTTACATGGACCATTTATAAAATAAGGAATAGCAGGCCTCTCTTCTGTTGATTGCCGATGGGTCACCCACAATGAAGTAAGCTTCCCTAACTTTATGTTTGGTGTCATTTGTTTCAGAGCAAATGACACTGGCTGTGGTAGGTAGAAAAACATGTCCAGTGTTTCTCTCATGCTTGACAAAAATTGAATTCTACCTACCACAGCCAGTGTCATTTGCTCTGAAACAAATGACACCAAATGTAAAGTTAGGGAAGCCTACTTCATTACAGGTGACCCAACGGCAATCAACAGAAGAGAGGCCTGCTATTCGCTATCTCGTAAATGGTCCACGTAACATCTGCACATAAATTTGCATAAAATTTGTATAAATTTTACAGTTAATAATAGAATAAGTCACCATGAATATGGGACTGTAAACTGTCCTGAAAGCGCTTGGCAGTAAATTTTAATAATTCACTGACGATTAATAGCTTCATTATTTGTGCGCACAGCACATATATATATATTAATTTATTTTAAGTGTTAATGAAGTAAAATCTTAACTATTAAATATATATAGAAATAAACAGAATATTTGGTGTGAATTAATATATGATAATAGTAAGGAAAGTAGTTTATTGTTTAAGGCTCAAATGGGATCTTTAGCAACAAGAGAATATACATGTACAGTGGAAAAATATGGGTGATTTAGTCTGTAAATTATGTAAGGAAAGAATAGAAAATATTAGGCATTTGTTAATTGTTTGTAAATGCTTGAAAACAGAAAGGGCACATATAATGAAGTTATGGAAGAATGAATATGAAAAAAGTGATTATACAGAAAGTGGATTATTTGTTTTTATGCTGCATTTGGGAAAAGATAAGGGGGGTTTAGATATAAAGGTCATAGAGTTGACAAAGATTATATTGTGGAAATGGAATGGAGCAGAATATGGGAAAACTTAGACTGGGGAATGGAAAATAAAGTGGCTAACAGGTTTCTCTGGGTATAATTGTTGAGAGATTTTTGACTTTGTTTAAGGAGAAGCTACAGTACATCACATCACATCAAATATATGGTATTGCTATCTGAGAAGCAAATATTTAATTTAATTTTATAATAGTAAACAACAATTCATAAATTGATTATATTTAAAGCTGTGTTTTTTTCAATTTTTCAAAAGCCTTAATTATACATATGCATTAATTATCTTTTTTTAAAGCCTGTCCATTAAGCTTTAAACAGTTCTGCTCTTAATTAATATAAGCTGGTACTGACTGTATATATGTATGGAAAATTAAAATCTGGCCTAACTGATGAGTGCTGATTCTGCATGAAATACATATATTGAGGATCATTTATCTTTTTCACATGTTTGTGGTCATGTGTATAAATTGTTTGATATGGAGTGGAGAATGAATAAAGATTGACAATCCTAAGTTCGAATCCCTCTCTCTATATAATCAGAATTTATAGTGCTTAATATTTTATGTAATATTTCAAGATCAATTCATTGTGGTCATGTGCATAAGTTGTTTGATATGAAGTAGATGATGACTAAAGACTGAAAATCCTAACTTCAAATCTATATTTTATGTAACAAGAAAAGCTTGAAAATGCAATATATGGGTAAGAGAACAAACAAGTGTTACTGACCTCATTGAAAAAATTAAAAGACTGAAGTGGAATTGGGCTGGAGATACTGCTAGAAGAGATGATAATAGATGAACAATTAAAATCCTAAACTGGATACCAAGATACTGTAAAAAACCCATAAAGAGACCACATGTGAGATGGATGGATAAAATAAGAAAATATACAGGGGTTATGTGGAGAAGAGAAGCTAAAGATCAGAGAAGATAGGTTGAACTTGGAGAGACCTTCATCTTGCAGTGGATTGATAATGGTTGATAATGATGATTTCAAGATTAATTCACTGCAACTGTTTAAATATAATTAAATTGTCCTCAAGCATCAGCACATGACAATAAATTTTAAAGGCAAAAGAGATACCTCTTTACCTTCTTCCTCCTTCATATAGATGAAAATTTATGAAAATAAAAAGAACAGAACTATAGGAAAGTTTGCTCACAAATGTACCCTGTGATAAACCATCATCTATTGTGAGGAAAAGTTTAAACAAGACAGTAGCTTACTAATCAGAACTAATGGAACTCATAACATATTACAAAACAACAGTATCCTTTCAATACAATACAGAATACTTTCTACAAAGTAGGATCTCTTTTTGTTTCTAAGTAAAAGTCACTAAGAAAGTGATTGTTGGCAACTGTCAATAGTAATTGATAATTGCCTACCAACAACACTACCATTATATTTCTCTAATGGTTGAATGGAATATTTCCTATTCTTTCCTTTGGTTACATCATAATTATTCCAGGAATATATTTAATTTAACATTTAGAGTTCTCATGAGGAGATGTGTAATATTTGCAACAAATGAAATGAGCATATGATTCTAAAACATCTTTATATTTATAAAAATAGTCAAATATATTTAAAAATACATATATACAAGCAACAAAGATAAAGAATTTTGAATATAAGAATGATAGATTTAATACAGATAGAAATATTGCTATATTACAGAAGGATAAATTTAAACAAACATATATGGGATATGGATATGCAGCGCATAGTATTGACAATATATTTTCACAATATGGGGGTAAATAGCAAGAAAAATAATAGATGTAGGACTGATAAACAAAAGAAGTGGATAAAAATTTCATATTTGCCTAGTGTATATAATATATTAAATAAAAAAGTAAAAATTATATAGATAAAAACATTAATGTGGGTTGTGTTAATAGCAAAAATTTAGATAAATTGATAACTAATTGTAGGATGAAAGATGATATAAAATATAAGTGAGGAATGGTTTATAAAATTAGATGTAATTTTTGTAATATGGTTTATTATGGCCAGATGGCAAAGCAATTGGGAGAAAGAGCTAAAGAACACAATGATGCTATTGCTAGGAAAGATGATAGATCTGCATTATATGTTCATTATTTG
Source organism: Epiperipatus broadwayi (assembly GCA_028023455.1). NCBI lineage: Eukaryota > Metazoa > Onychophora > Udeonychophora > Euonychophora > Peripatidae > Epiperipatus > Epiperipatus broadwayi. Next base: position 516,238 of record JAQFVV010012805.1, on the reverse strand, counting down.
CAGTATGGACATAAAATAAATTGTATTGATAATATACGTGTTCTTGATTATATTAAAAATGTTAATAGACATCAAATATATGAAACAAACTACATCATGTATAATAAAAATAACTGTATGGATATATACAAAACATCCATTAAGTTGAATAATAAATGGTTAGTGGATAGTTAATTAATATATATATATATGAATATATATATATATATATATATATTCATTCAATATATATAACAGAGTAATTTTGTAGTAGGATTGAAAAAAAAAATCACATAATAGATCATGTCAGATATCCATTTGTTTATCTGTCTTTTCTCATGTATTGATATAGATGTCATTGTATGTGCTTTAAATCATGGAGACATATTGAAAAGGGCAAAAAACAATTTGCCAAAAAAGGTTTTTCTATGATAATTTTATAATTTGTAATCTTTGTTGCTTGTATATATGTATTTTTAAACATATTTGACTATATTGTATACTTGAAGTGTAACATAAAAAAAGAATTGGTTTTAATTCTCACTCTTTTTCTGTATAGTAATTTATAAAAATATCAGTTTTAGTTTAAATCCATAACTATTTTTTGTTGGAAATAAAAGAGGACATTTTATTTCTAAGTAAATTCAAGATAAGAAAGCTATTGTTGGATACTAGAATAACCACTTTACTTTAAGACTCTCAATAGCTATTAATAGTTAATTAGCAACACTACTGTTGACATAATTCGCTAGATGTTGCATGGAATGGCTTACATAATTTCTAGTTATATTATAGTTAATCAATGAAAATATTTAAATTTTATGTATATAGTTCTCAGAAGAGATGTATTGATATTTACACAATGTCAATAGAAGATATGATTTCTCTAAGTCAGTACAAAAAATATCAGTCTGGGTTTAAATCTATGTAAAAAAATTAGATTTCAAACAAAAAAAAAATCTCCATTCATTTTTAAATGAACTCAAAACAAGAAAGCTATTACTAGTTATTAGAACACATAGTTTAGTTTAAGGACGGTCAATTGTTCAGAGATAAATACTTAAGACAATTGGTTTTAACACACCTTGCCTTAATGTTAATGTTGCAAAGTTGACTGTCAATGTTGTCTATAGACTTTCTTATATATTGAGAAATCATTCTGTAATTTGAAATAGTTTTTTATATAGTGCAGTAGTGGAATGATAGACTTAAGAGCTTAAGGTCCCTGAACTGTACATCAATTCTTTCTTTTCTCGTATTTGAACCACAAATGATCTCCCAAGTGACAAACCACATAATGACTTTCTTCAATCGTAAATAAAGCTTTTTTTTATTTATTTTATAAGATTTCTATAATATAAAGTTTTAGAAGTAATCAATATGTACTGGTAAAAAGATGAGGGATGATTTTTCTCACTCCAAACTTCCTCAGAGGCCATCTGTTAATCAACATGTACCAACATCATTTAAGTATTCATTTTGATAATTTACTAATATTTCTGGATCATGAATTATGATGTAAAATGAGAAAGCATATTTTGTATCATAATCCATGGTAGAACACAATTTTCTACTACTAAATTTTATTTTAAAGTGAGGAAAATGGCTACTGAATGGTTTGAAATGATCCAAACTGTGTCCACCATTGAATCCATGAGTTATAAAACATTTTCAAGTGGTTTACAAGGTTTTGTAGTAACAAAAAAGCACTTAAGGTAATTCCATTGACTATTTGTTTACATTATTGTTGTTTCATTGATCAGCTGTATTGTATAATGAATGTGATCTAGAGAATGATGAGTAAGGACAAGTTCGTTACTGAGGATAGACTTCGTAACAGTTTTTGTTTTTAAGTGGCAAATTATGAACAATTTTTTTCTATGAATAGAAACAAACTGTTTATCATAATTATTAATGATGCCAGGTTTTATACTTTCTCTTTTATGTTTTTAAAAATACTCACAATCAACAACACAAACTGAAAAACCCAAAAGTGTTTTTATATTTTTCTATTATAAAATTTTTTTAACTTTTTTTTAATAAAAAAAAAACTTCATTAATAACAAACTATATATGCAAATATTAATATATAGTAATAATAAAAAGTCAGATGTCACATGACTTATATATAGCTTGCATTTACCAATATGTAAAATTAAAAGCATGCTAATGAGCTCTAAACAAGCTTTTATTTATTTATTTTTTTATTATAATAAATGCTACTACAAATCATCTTTATCTTAGATTGTCCCCATCCCCAGATCAGTTTCGACCTATGGGGCTCTTCAGTGAGGAGTTAACACTAGATTCAAAAAAACAACTCAAGGTAAGCATTTATCTAAAGGTTAATTGTCAAGAAGAAGATCTGAAACTTTTACACATCTGTATGTCTAAAATATTAATATTAATATATTTATAAAGGACTTGAAGTCAAACTTTCAAACTCATTAAATGTATCCAATCTATCTTATACAACCGATACACATGACCACATACATGTGAAATAGTTAAATGATCTCCAATATATGTATTTCGTGCTGAACTATCAATATGAAATACGTATATTGGAGATCATTTAGGTTTTTCATAGGTATGGGGTCATGTGCATCAGTTATATAAGATAGATTGGATAGATGTAGGGAGCTCGATAGTTCAAACTCAAGTTCCTTATAATTACATTAAGTTTAATATAGACAATATATATTTATTTAAATATTAAATATTAATATATTTATAATAGGATAAATTTTTAGGCAACGGTTTTATGAAACTACAACCGTAAGGATATAAGTTGTTCAACTTCAATGACGTGTAATCCAAATTTGAAGAACATAATATTCTAACATAATCATGATGATTAAACTTAAGAAGAGTCCAGAAATTTATTTTCAAGGGTGAAATCCGATGTGAATGTTAACGGAAATTAAGGGTTAAGTAATGAGAGAGCACAACCGAGGTAGATTGTTGATTGCCATGTCTTGGTCATGATGTTCCTGGCTAAAATCTTTTTTGAACCTTTGTATGTGCGTATATATATATTTAATTATTCCAAAAATAAAATAGATCTAAGATCTTTTGGAATCATTTTACTCTTATTATTTTTATATTCAGTTCTTTAATTAATGAATTTATAAAATTAATTAATGAATCTTAGCTTCCTTTATATTTCTTCAAATTCTTTTGTGCGTCGTTCTATAGGGATTAATCTTTACTATTTAAAATTATTTTAATTAAAATATGGCAGACAAGTTTAAGCTCTGGGTTTTTAATTTGTAGAAATTTAACGTTTTACTTTCTCTACAACATCTTAACGATATCAAAAGCATTATTATATAAAATTACCCATAAGTCAAAACCCATTAAACGTTAGAATGATAATTCTGAATTTAAATTTCTACAGGTATACCATTATTACTCTGAATATCAGCAATTGAAAATTTTCTATTATTCATTATTTAAAACACAGATGGCCTAGCGGTTAGCATAGCTGCTTTCTAAGCAGCTGGCCCGTATTCGCTTCCCGGTCAACGCTTTGACATATATATATAAAACAAAAAACAGGTATACAAATATTTCATAGAATTATAATTATAACAATATTCATTGTTGTGAATATAATAAATTTATATAATATAATTTTTTTTTCCAAAATTTGCAAAGGGCAGATAGTTAAATTAATGATTAATTTTCATCAGAGTTGATTAAATCTGAAATTTTTACAAGCTTATTAATGATTTAGAGCTTGGGATAGTGGACTTCCTACAACACAAATTGTGTTTAAATGTTGATGAATATTTTGTACATATTATGCCACTAGTGATCAAATGTGATCATTTAGCAATTATATATTATCAGATAGATATAATTTGCAATTATTCAAAAAATAAACATACATATTTTTATATGTGAAATATTTTACCAATTCTTTATAATAAAGATTAAACAAAGTGCTATTATAGACTAAAAATAAGCCAAATTTTAAATCTATATTCTATATAATTAATTTAGGCACTAAAGTATATTTTGACTTAATTTCAAATTTATCAAGATTATAAATAGTCAAAATAAGAGTCACAGATCACATGACCCTATTCTCTTAAGCTTGTAAGTTATACTCATTGAGGAATTGGCAATCCCTCAATTTTCTATCAAGATTATGTTTTCTTTTAGTTTGTTTTTATGTGTAACTATTAATATTAGTTTATTTACATGCAACAGTTGTAACTACAAAATAACAAGTCCAGTATAGTTTGGCACAGTTGGTATATTACACACCTTTAGATTGAGAGATACCAGAATTCTGATGGTTGAAGTTCTTATGAATTCCTGAGCAATAAAGTCCTCAGCAGTTTTTTATTTTTAAGTAAACATAATTGCAAAAGATTTAATAAAAAATAAAACATAATAAAAAAAATTTTCCTGAAATATTTAATTTTGAATTAATTATAATAACAGATTCTAAAAAATATATTTAACCTGCAACAGCTACAATATCAATTTGTAACATAAAGATTACAGTGGTATGTGATACCACTCCAAAAAAAATATTTTATCATACAAATATGGTTACAAATTTAATTTTTTAAAATGATAAGCACTATTTACAATAAGCATTATAATATTTACATAATAAAATTAAAAAATATATAAATTGCAAAATATATATATATGAAGAAATAAAATTACATTTGTTTAGAATAGCATTTAATGTGGAATAGATGATTGCTTTTTTATGGTCAGTTATTATAATGAAATAAATGTAATTATTAATTGTAAACATTACTTACAAAAGCTATTATAATATTTGTATAAATAAAAAAAACCATAGATTGAAAAAAATAGAGAAATAAAATATTTTCATTTAAAATGTAACTGATACCATTTCTACATGGGAACGATTAGTTGCTTTTTTTAAGAAAAAGAATGATTAGTTATTATAAATAAATTTGATTTTTATTATTATTATAAGTATTACTTATAAAAAATTATAATAATTATATAAAAAAGTAGAAAAAAAATTAAGTTCCAAAAAAATGCAATGAAATTACTTACATTTAGACTACAGTGGTATGAGATACCACTAAATCCCAAAAAGTGGCCAGAAACTAAAACTGTAAAAACTGAATTCAAACAACTTTGTTTTTTTAACAAATGTCAGTAGAAAGATACTGAAACACCAATCTGTTCAATTTATAAATTTTTATAAAATTAAGGCATATGAATATTTTTATCAGTATCACATACTGCTTGTAGCTATTGAGGGTTAAATTTCACATGATTCAAAATTTCCAAAATTCAGTCACCAGATTCAAATCCTAAGTTGTGGCTTTCCATAAAGCTGCAATAACCATCACACACAATTATTGTATCAAAGCTTTTCATGTTTTATGCAATGGCAGTATAACAGAATCTGGGATTCAGTCAGAACCATTATGCACCAGAGGTCAAAGTGTGCAAGGCATCTGGAATGCAATCTTGGAGAGCAGCAGAGTTATAGAAATGTAAATATAAATTACTTTAACATTTAATTTCAGCACCTTGCTCAAATGAGTGCACAATATAATGTTTCCAACAATGGTGTACATAATAAAATAATTTATTATTCAAATGTCACTAATCATTTAATTATCTAGTACCATGTTCTCTTTGTAATAGTCATAAGGAAACTACTCTGATACATGTGCTGTATGAATTTATAAGGCTGAGAAATAGTTTAACTTTCTAAATGGAAGATAGTGTCTTTGAAAGGATGAGAATGAATCCATCTTATCTTTTTTACCTAAATTCATATATATATATATATATATATATTGAACTGAATACTTTATCCGATTCAAGGGTTCTATCATGTAAATTAGAAAAAAAGAAAAACCAAGTTTTATATGTGCAATAACACACATACTTATTTCTTTTGAAATCTTATATTTTTAATTCTAAGTTGATTTTAGTATAAAATATTTTTTTTTGACGCTTGTTTTCTTTTAAAATAATTAAAAGCAAACAAAGAATAATTAGTGCTCTTATATGTATTTTATTTAAACTAAATAATAATGATTTTTATAAGATAGAGCCCTGTAAGATATTGTTTTTCTAATTAAGATTGAGCGGGAGATAGAGATTTACCTTGGTTCAAAGTTGCAAAAAAAAGATTGCGCAGGAGATAACAAAGGACATAAATAGCTGGGTAATTTTTTTTTATTAGAGAGGAAGATTCAAAGAGACTATTCTGTTCATTCAGTTTTTATTGCTCATCTTATCCAGCTTCTTCTTATTGAGGATCGATCCAGATTTTAGCTGTTATTGAACTGTTGCATTGTGAAAGTGTCTAAATTTTTTTTTCATATTGGTGCCACGGGAATCACCAAGGTGAATTTCCATTGACCGACAATAACTCTATTTGCCACAATAATAGCAATCATTCAGAGGCCATGCCTGTAATATATGCCACGAAGAATCTCCATAACATGATGGGCTGAGCCTTTCCAAAGATGAACCTCTGGCGCTCCAAATTGTGACTTCAATCATGACCTAACTATCAAGTCCAGAGTGGACCCTGATAATACCTCCAGACTTCTGAACCTGTAGTAAATGACATCCGTTGTAGAGGACTCTATAAACTGAACTTTGTGTGAACAACAGAAATTAATATTATCTCGAGGTAACTTACCTTTCCATATCAAAATCAGGGCTAAATCTCTAATTAAGTCTCTCGCAAATCTCAGCTTAATCTTAAAAAGAAATTATATTTATGATGTGTAATTTATCAATTTAAATATTAATGTATTTTTGTTTATTTTACATTATAATCTTAGTAGCAAGATTTTCCATCTTAAAATGTTGCTTGTTTGAGAGTGTAGGGCGAGTGATATTTTATATACTTAATAATTTCTCAGTTTTATGATTAACCCTTGTTAAATGCTCAGATCGACCTTAATAGTTTTCTTTTATTTTTGTTTGTTTGTTTGCTTCGGCGTTAAACTAAATCAAACTTGGCTTTGGCTAGCGATCTCTAGGATATATGATTTATTTATTTTTTGGTAGAGATTTATTTGCTATAATTCAGATTACGTAGTTCATGTTTCTTTCTTGTGTGAGACTAACCTTGGCTCATTTCAATGTACTTGTCCATGAGCATTTTGCAGAATTATGACATTCTTGGTTCTAACATTTCTTTTCTGGACTAAGAAAAGCTCATCTGCGCTGTCCCGTTATTTTTCACAAACATCCATCTTGCTAAGTCTCTATAGGGAAAAGGGAATTGGTTGGGCAAACTGCTAGCAAGAAGATATAAGCCATTACTGTGTTATAGATAAGAAATGAACTTGTCTGCCTGGGTATTTATCGTAGTTCTGCTCGCATACACTCAATGTTAAGATCTGCTAAGTAAATGTAGATCAAGTTTCATGTTTATTTTGTTGTTATGTTTAATAAATTTAAAAAGTTCTTATAAGTATTTTGGCTGATGTTTGTCTAAGTGTTTTCTCAATTGTCTGAACCACATTCATTAGCTTTTGCTCTCCCTGGGTTTAGTCCGGCGCATTTGATTCACATATCCTGTAACCCCTTAAAAATAAATGTCTAGTTCCAAATTTCAGACTAGTGGCACCCTGGCGGTCAGTATATGCGAGTCTAAAGCTTTTGTCCAGTATAAAGGATAGTAATTTTGGTGACCAATGTGGGGCTTTCCCAAATATCAGCCATAAAAGATTTTATTTGCCAATCTATTTTGGCCATGATGCGACCTAGTCTATCTTCAACCTCTTCTCTAACTTTATTTAAATTCCCAATGCAACTTCTGTCTATTTATGAAATTTATTTATTTTTTTAATCTTCAACTGCTATTTATTATATATATATATTTAAAGCACAAAAGTTAAACTGTTTACTTTTTTCTTTAAATGTGAACCTAAACTCTTTGCTTGCTTTTTTTTTTATGAAAGTAACAGCTAATTTTTAACTTTAAAAAAAATATTTTATATTTTGTTATTTCTAAAACACAAACTGAAACTCTTTGTTTTTTGTTTTCTTTATTATTATTTTACGAATGTAGAACTAATAACTTTTTTTTTAATAAACAAAGAAACAAAATAAATATATAACTTCTTAATATCTTTTTGTCTGACTCGTCCGTTCAGTAATAACTCTAAAGAATGCTGTTTAATTAACTATATATATTAATTATTCATATTGAAAAGATGAACCCCCTACTCCCAACTGCTTTCAACCATTTAGCACAAACTGATCCCTACCTACTGAATCTTGCCTCCAACATTGAAATATTCCTCAATTGTCTGAACAAAATCTCATGTGGGATTTAAAATCGAAGGTTCATGTTGGTTGCACTAAAATTACTATCCTATATACCGGACAAAAGCTTTAGACTTGCATATACTGACTGCCAGGGCACCACTAGTCTGAAATTTGGAACTAGATATTTATTTTTAAGGGGTTACAGGATATGCGAATCGAATGCACCGGACTAAAGCCAGGGAGAGCAAAAGCTAATGAATGTGGTTCAGACAATTGAGAAAACACTGAGACAAACATCAGCCAAAATACTTATAAGAACTTTTTAAATTTATTAAACATAACAACAAAATAAACATGAAACTTGATCTATATTTACTTAGCAGATCTTAACATTGAGTGTATGCGAGCAGAACTACATTAAATACCCAGGCAGACAAGTTCAGATCTTATCTATAACACAGTAATGGTTTATATCTTCTTGCTAGCAGTTCGCCCATCCAATTTCCTTTTTCCTATAGAGACTTAGCAAGATGGATGTTTGTGGAGAATAAAAGGACAGCGCAGACGAGCTTTTCTTAGTCCAGAAAAGAAATGTTGGAACCAAGAATTTCACAATTCTGCAAAACGCTCATGGACAAGTACATTGAAATGAGCCAAGGTTAGTCTCACCCAAGAAAGAAACATGAACTACATAATCTGAATTATAGCAAATAAATCTCTACCAAAAAATAAATAAATCATATATCCTAGAGTTCACTAGCCAAAGCCAAGTTTGATTTAGTTTAACGCCGAAGCAAACAAACAAACAAAAATAAAAGAAAACTCTCTCACAGGGATTCGATTGAGGATTACGAATAGATGTTAATACATGCTGAATGCCCTGTTGCTAAATCCACTTTTTCTTGTGGTGAGATTTAAAGGGTGTCCCATGATCTGTAGGCATCATCTTGAGCCCAACAATCTAAGTATTGCAGCATTCACATTGACCATAGATGAGTCCATAGAGCAACAATTACTAAGGCTATCTGAAATACAGGAGACCAGTCCAGAGTATGCACAAATCATGACATATAAGAAAGGAATAGGAACTTCAGACCCCAGTGACACAGCAACATTGGAAAAAAATGAAGCCTATAGAATAAAAGATGGTGTATTGCAATACAGAGTTGCCATGAAAGAAGACTCATGGCGAATTCTTATACCCCAAACACTCAGGAACAAACTTATAGAGTATATACATTGCCTTTATAGACACTATGGACCACGTAAAGTAGAACATGTGCTCAGGGAAGTATTTTACTGACCAAGTTTATATTCAAATGTTGTATCAGTTTTGGGAAAATGTCATGTGTGTTCACAAACTAAATATGTAAATAAGAGATTTACTGGGATCTTGCAGCCTATTTTAGCACACAACCCTAATGAAATGTTGGCCATAGATTTTTATGGGCCTTTACCTGCCTATAAACGATACCGATATTTAATCGTAATGTATGACATATTTTCTAAGTATGTAACTGCATATCCATTAAAAAAGGCGGATACATGAAGTACTATCCAGATCTTACAGGAGCATCAGTTTCCTAAGATTGGTAGGCCCCAGATGATACTTACAGATTATGGGACACCCTTTAAATCTCACCACTGGAAAAAGTGGATTCAGCAACAGGGCATTCAGCATGTATTAACCTTTTAACCGCTAATTATATTATTGGTTGTATGAGGTAAAAATCAAATCTTTTAATTGGCCAACTCACAAACTGAAGACAAAGCCTATTGTTAAAACATATTTGCCTATAATATTAAATTCAACTCAGATATGTTTATAAAAAGTATATTATTAATTTTTCAGGTTATGAAGAGAACGAAAGTTCTTTCAAAAATAAATTGCTATTTATTTATTCTAAAATATTCAATTTCGGCAACATAAAAGCTATAATATAAACAAAAAGGTTGACTTTTACGTTATAGAAAAGTAAATATTTCTTTTAAATATTTCTTTAATATTTTTACTAAAATCTTGATCAATATTTTTCGAAAATAATTTTGTTTTTTTAGTTTTTTTTTTTAAAAACTAGTTTAATTTCTGAAATTATATTTTTTTAATACTTAAAATTGGATTCAAAATGAAAATCTCAGCGTTTTTCTTTATTTTCTTTGATCAGGCAGTTTCTTTGTTCTTTCCAGCCAATCAGAATGTCTTTTTCGGCTGAGAGCATGCTAAGAACCAATCACAAATAATGTTCTTTCTTTGTTTAGGTTTAAATGCGTTTTTTTTTTTATTTTACTTGTAAAATAAGTCGGAAGAGGGCACCATCTTACAGAACTTTTAAAAACCTCTTCAAAACCTATCAAATGAATTTTTTAGGATAAGAACTGGCTGAGTTAGAGTGACGTCAGATGTCTACGAGGAGCCTCGTAAAAAACAGTCTTTTGGTTAACATCTATTTGTAATCCTTAATCGAATCCCTGTGAGAGAGTCATGAGGGAGTTAAACCATTTATTTCGGCTTTATGTCGGTGAAAATCACCGTGGATGGGTGAATCAGACGGGAAACATCACTAACTACATAAATTGGACACAGAATGAATCTACAGGGTTTGCCCCCATCAGATTACATTTTGGACAGAATTATCCAATGCTGATAAAGGCTCCCTTGCCTGTAGATCGGGACAAAATTGATAAAGAAATGGATAAAAGAAAGGCTTGAATAAAGTTGAAACATATGGCTGAAGTACGCATAAAGCGGGGAAATCCACGACCATGTAGATTCGAGGTAGGGGACTTGGTTTTTGTATGAAAACCTCATGTCAACAATCCAACCCAGCATCAATATAAGAAATTTTTCCCAGTATTGAGGGACCCTTCATTGTACAAAAGAAAAGTGGTTTGATTGCCCTTTGTTTTGGAAGATGCACATGGGGTTTATGGATCTTATAATGCACAAAGCCTTAGGCCAGCCACCTAAAAGATGGAGGTACACTTAAGGAATTGATATCAGGGCAAACGTTCAGCCAGGGGGAAGGGATTTAAAAGTTTTAAATGTTGCGGTTTAAAGTTTGAAAAAAAAAAAAAGCAAATAGATGCTTTTATTTTTTTTTTGTTGGTATGAAGGGGCAGTTGAACTGGATACTTTATCCGATTCAAGGGTTCTATCATGTAAATTAGAAAAAAAGAAAAACCAAGTTTTATATGTGCAATAACACACATACTTATTTCTTTTGAAATCTTATATTTTTAATTCTAAGTTGATTTTAGTATAAAATTTTTTTTTTGACACTTGTTTTCTTTTAAAATAATTAAAAGCAAACAAAGTTTAATTAGTGCTCTTATATGTATTTTATTTAAACTAAATAATAATCATTTTTGTAAGATAAAACCCTGTAAGATATTGTTTTTCTAATTAAGACTGAGCAGGAGATAGATATTTACCTTGGTTCAAAGTTGCAAAAAAAGATTGTGCAGGAGATAACAAAGGACATAAATAGCTGGGTAATTTATTTTTTTTATTAGAGAGGAGGATTCAAAGAGACTATTCTGTTCATTCAGTTTTTATTGCTCAGCTTATTCAGCTTCTTCTTATTGAGGATCGATCCAGATTTTAGCTGTAATTGAACTGTTGCATTGTGAAAGTGACTAAATTTTTTTTTGATATTGGTGCCATGGGAATCACCAAGTTGAATTTCTGTTGGCCGACAATAACTCTATTTGCCATGATAATAGCAGTCATTCAGACACCATGTCTGTAATATATGCCACAAAGAATCTCCACAACATGATGGGCTGAGGCTTTCCAAAGATGAACCTCCGGAGATCCAAATTGTGACTTCAATCATGACCTAACTGTCAAGTCCAGAGTGGATCCCAATAATGCTCTCAGACTTCTGAACCTGTAGTAAATGACATCCATTGTAGAGGACTCTATAAACCGAACTTTGTGTGAACAACAGAAATTAATATTATCTCAAGGTGACTTACCTTTCCATATCAAAATCAGGGCTAAATCTCTAATTAAGTCTCTTACAAATCTCAGCTTAATCTTAAAAAGAAATTATATTTATGATGTGTAATTTATCAATTTAAATATTAATGTATTTTTGTTTATTTTACATTATAATCTTAGGAGCAAGATTTTCCATATTAAAATGTTGCTTGTTCGAGAGTGTAGGGTGAGTGATATTTTATATGCTTAATAATTTCTCAGTTTTATGATTAACTCTTGTTAAATGCTCAGACCGACCTTAGTAGTTTTCTTTTATTTTTGTTTGTTTGTTTGCTTCGGCGTTAAACTAAATCAAACTTGGCTTTGGCTAGCAATCTCTAGCATATATGATTTATTTATTTTTTGGTAGAGATTTATTTGCTATAATTCAGATTACGTAGTTCATGTTTCTTTCTTGTGTGAGACTAACCTTGGCTCATTTCAATGTACTTGTCCATGAGCGTTTTGCAGAATTATGACATTCTGGGTTCTAACATTTCTTTTCTGGACTAAGAAAAGCTCATCTGCACTGTCCCGTTATTCTCTACAAACATCCATCTTGCTAAGTCTCTATAGGGAAAAGGGAATTGGTTGGGTGAACCACTAGCAAGAAGATATAAGCCATTACTGTGTTATAGATAAGAGATGAACTTGTCTGCCTGGATATTTAACATAGTTCTGCTCGCATACACTCAATGTTAAGATCTGCTAAGTAAATGTAGATCAAATTTCATGTTTATTTTGTTGTTATGTTAATAAATTTAAAAAGTTCTTATAAGTATTTTGGCGGACATTTGTCTCAGTGTTTTCTCAATTGTCTGAACCACATTCATTAGCTTTTGCTCTCCCTGGGTTTAGTCCAGCACATTCGATTCGCATATCCTGTAACCCCTTAAAAATAAAGGTCTAGTTCCAAATTTCAGACTAGTGGCACCCTAGCGGTCAGCATATGCGAGTCTAAAGCTTTTGTCCGGTATAATATATATATATATATGGGCTAATCTAAAGCATTTAGACATGAGAGCATGAAAGGTTTAATCAATCATTCTTAATTCCATTCACTATACATTAATAAAGAATGTTCATGAAATTTTTTTTATTTAACTGCATGTCAGTATTAGATGTTATATATATATATATATATATATATATATATATATATATATATATATATATATATATAACTACAACCATTAAATGTCTGTATTTCTAAATCATATAATAATAATTCAAACAAATATATTTAACACAGTATTCAAAATTAAATAATATATTCTTTACCAGAAGTACTTTCAATTGTTTCACTGACAATCTTTATCAACTGTTAATACAAACGTACAAAAAATAAAAACTTGCATTACCCATCATTCAATCTATTCGAATTTCCCACAATTCTATTGTCTTTATATTAGCTGATTGTTTATTCATTAAACCACCTCTATTCCTAGATATCATCATTGCCTCTTTAATTTTACGTTTTTCACTACACCTTTCAATTTGAATAATTTTTATATCTCTATTATTAAATTTAAAACCATAATTACATGTTTTATTATGATCAAATATAATTGATGGAGTATTCATATTTACTGAAGATATATTTTCTTTCTGTACACGTTTATATAATGTCTTAAGATCATTATATCGTTTTTGTAATGTACATTTGGATTCCCCTATATATTTTATTCCACAACCACATTCCAACATATACATAACAGAACTTAATTCAAACATAGAAATTTTGGGCTTTGGAGTTATTTATCATATCATTTATATTATTTGAAGAGAAAAAAGAAATTCTACACAAGCCACCATAAAGTTTATTAATTAATTTAACTTGTTGATTAGATATAAAAGGAATAGAAATCCATTTATCACTTTTTAATTTACTTAATGTTTTCTTATTATTACTTTTATTTTGATTATATTTTGTAATTGTATTATAAATAATATTCCTTCCATAACCAACATTCAACATATCAGTAATATATACATTAATATTTTCAATTTTATCACTAAATATATTTGCACAAATAATCATTTCTAAATAAAAATGATTTCAAACCAGCTAATTTATGACTCATATAAACTTTAGAATTATATGGAATATAACCCCTAATTTCCACAGGCTTTAAAATCATATTATAATCAAACACATTATTATTTCTTTTAATAAATATATCGAAAAACTTTATAGATTCTTCCTTCTCTTCATTTAACACCCAAGTTATTTATCATATCATTTATATTATTTGAAGAGAAAAAAAGTGTTATGCATTAAGAGTAATTGTTGATTTTGGTGGTGTTTTTTATTATAATGCTTGTAGATATATTGAAAAAATAATGCAAGATGTGCTTGGATTTGGAGATTTTACGATTTCATCATCATTTGATTTTATTAATAGGATTAAAAATATAAAAATTGATAATAATGATGTTATGTGTACACTTGACATGTCTGAAATGTATGGTTCAATTAATCGTTTGGAATCAATAGAGATTATTGAAAGAGCTTTGGGTTTTAAAATCTATAGATAATAATATTAAGAATTTTATTGTTAAAATTTTAAAATTTGTGAATGATAATATATATTGTAACGATATATAAATATGTCGTTACATTAATTTAAAATAAAAACTTAATAAAAGTTCGCAAATAAAAGTAAAAAACAAAATGCTAAAATTAAAATATTGTTAAACGTATATATTCGCACAGATGCTAAATTTTAAAAATATTTTTTTCATAAACAAAAAAAAAAAGTATTTGAACGTATTTTTTTTAATAAAAAAATACAAGGTTGAAATATAAAAATATTTTAATAAAAAAATAACGTAAGTTAAAGTAAAAACAGGTATTAATTAATTCCTGTAATCTGTAAATGGAAATGATGTTTATTAATTATCTAAAAGCTGTGTAATTAAAAAAGTCAGATGAAAAGTTAGATAAGAGAAGAAAGAAATTTTAGCTTGACCAATGGAAGCACTAAGCCTTGGCTTGGACCCTAACGAAAGTGCTAGACTAGTGACGTTTTGTTCATTGAATCCTGGTGGATAATATAAAAAGGGAAATACAGTTTTTTTCGGACAGTTCCAGCTGTTTGTTGTGAGAGATGGGGTAGGATGCACATACCTCACTCTCTCTCTATTTTTAAAAATGAACTGATTGAGATACCGAAAGGAACCAGCTAATGCCACCTCCAGAACATTATCTTCTAAACGAGAAGTCACGTGAATATAAAACAAGAACCTGGACTCTGCTACTGTAAGCTATCGACAATGAACTTAAAAAATTTTTTTAAATAATTAAGAACTTTTGTGAAAGCAATGTAAATGTTAAAATGGAATTTCTATTTGACCTTTAAGTTTAAAATCAATTGATGTTTAATTTTATATGTTTGTTATTGATAAAAAAATCATTTCCATTTATTTTAATTGTATAAATTATTTATTGTTTAAATTTTAAATGTATGAAATTTAAATTGTTTATAGACGCTTGCATGGATTCGTTTGCGGTTAATTATATTTTGGTTTTCATATTTGATCAAAATATATAGACATTCGATAAATAATGATACCTTATGGTGAGTATCTAAAATGTATTTATTCGGATGTCTTTTAAGTTATTGGTGACAACGCAAGTATCTTATGGTGAATACTATTGGGTTACTTATAAGTTTCCCTCTGCGATTGTCGGTATCAATAATTTTGTATTTTGATCGTTTATGCTTATTTTGAAATGTTTTTGACCGTGGAATCTATGTAATCGATCTATACCCAACATTTTAAAACAAATTGTATAAAAGTTATCTGTGCGAACATATCTAAATGATAAATTTAAGTCGGGCATGAACGGCTATATAGTTTTGTAAGGTTATATTAAGGGAGGGTAAACTTAGGTTATTTGTTTCGTGGTTGAATTGGCTCAATGGTTTCGATATATTTATGTAGGTAGTAAATGTAGCAGGAGATCCGCCATGTGCAGGATTACATATATACGCCGCACACCCTCTGTTGCCTATGGAATTGGATAGTAAGGCGCAAGATGCAATCCATTCCTATGGAGTTTTATGTTTATTGTTCTACTCGCCATCAGAAGTAGCATTCCTGGTGGTGGAGAGCAACAATGTCTTCTCACTATACTGTTCAGATGTGCATTCCTGACAGTATAGTCTATTTAGTGCCGTTGTATTTTCATGCTACATTGAATACATAAGTGTATCGGATGGTTGGCGTCAGTTTGACTTTGAATTTTTAGCCTAGGGTTAAATAAGGGAAGAATATTGTCTTTTCAAATGCAGCTCTATGTAGCCTATTCATACCCGACCCTCTAAATAAAATATTAAACATTATAGCAAGCTATTTTAAATGTAAAATTAAAAGTTAATATAAAAATCTAAATGTTAAACTTATTCCTCGGGTTTAGAATGATTTTATATATGCGTAAATAAATATATTTCTGTGTTAATTTCTAGCAGTGGCTTTTATTATTTTTTTATATTTATATCTAAATTTATAGATATTTATCTCTGCGTCTCCACTGAGCTAGTGACAATGGGCTAACGATCTAAATATGTACATAAAGTGGAATCCTAACAGCGCGCATCTGCCTACTTTATAAATTTTTCTAGGCTCAAATGCCTAGATGGCGCCCTTGGTAGTGCGGTGTGGTGCGATGCGATCTCCCACTTCGTTTGGGATCGTTATAATATGTTAGGTTTAATGATTGCTTTTATAAAATGAATTTTGGTTGGCCAATGGGTCTTCCGGTGGTATCACAGATTTGTATTTTTTTTATTTCTAATTATGAGGTTAAGATATTGTCTCAGATAAAATATAAAGGAATTAAAGTATATTGTAGATATGTTGATGTATTTATATGTGCACATAATGAAAGAATAGTTAATTTGTTTAATGAGTTAAATATGATTAATAATGTAAAATGGGTGTTAAATGAAGAGAGGGAAGATTCTATAAAGTTTTTAGATATATTTATTAAAAGAAATAATAATGTGTTTGATTATAATATGATTTTAAAGCCTGTGGAAATTAGGGGTTATATTCCATATAATTCTAAAGTTCATATGAGTCATAAATTAGCTGGTTTGAAGTCATTTTTATTTAGAAATGATTATTTGTGCAAATAGATTTAGTGATAAAATTGAAAATATTAATGTATATATTACTGATATGTTGAATGTTGGTTATGGAAGGAATATTATTTATAATACAATTACAAAATAAAAGTAATAATAAGAAAATATTAAGTAAATTAAAAAGTGATAAATGGATTTCTATTTCTTTTATATCTAATCAACAAGCTAAATTAATTAATAAACTTTATAGTGGTTTGTGTAGAATTTCTTTTTTCTCTTCAAATAATATAAATGATATGATAAATAACTCCAGAGCCAAGATTTCTAAGTTTGAATTAAGTTCTGTTTATATATATATATATATATATATATAACCACAACCAACATATATATATATATATATATATATATATATATATATATATGTTGGAATGTGGTTGTGGAATAAAATATACAGGGGAATCCAAATGTACATTACAAAAATGATATAATGATCATAAGACATTATATAAATGTGTACAGAAAGAAAATATATCTTCAGTAAATATGAATACTCCATCAATTATATTTGATCATAATAAAACATGTAATTATGGTTTTAAATTTAATAATAGAGATGTAAAAATTATTCAAATTGAAAGGTGTAGTGAAAAACATAAAATTAAAGAGACAATGATGATATCTAGAAATAGAGGTGGTTTAATGAATAAACAATCGGCTAATATAAAGACAACAGAATTGTGGGAAATTTGAATAGATTGAATAATGGGTAATGCAAGTTTTTATTTTTTGCACGTTTGTAGTAACAGTTGATAAAGATTGTCAGTGAAACAATTGAAAGTACTTCTGGTAAAGAATATATTATTTAATTTTGAATATTGTGTTAAATATATTTGTTTGAATTATTAATATATATATATATATATATATATATACATACAACTAATTATCTATTTATCTAGTGCCGTGTTTTATTTGTACTAATCATAGGGAAATCATCCTGAGACATGTACTGTATGACTTTAGATAAAAAAGGGATTGTGGATTCATTTTCATTTTTTCAAGGATTCTATCTTGTGTTTAGTGATAATATTCCTCAGCTTTATAAATTTATACAGAGCATGTGCTGGAGTATGACCTTATTACTATTCAAAGTCAATAACCTTCTGATATTGTTAGCACTTTACTATTATAAGAACACACATTATATAACACAATATGCATTAGTTTTTCTTAAGCTACTGAAAGAGACAGGAGCTAAATTAATTTTTTTATAACATTGTCATAAATTGTGAAATCATTTAACTTTTTTCTCTATGATTTGTATTAACTCTTCTGTACTCTTCTAACATTCGGACAGATTTTTTTGTTCTCATCAGATTTAAGCTTTCAAGTTTCATTTTAATATTAAATCAGTTTTATTTATCAGAATATAATAAATTTGATCTCTTTCAATAGATATTTTTGTTTAGAAATTAAATAAATTTAAAATAAATCATATTTGATTTTTGGAATTATTTTAAAAATTACATTTTAGTCAAAACAAAATGCTGTCATATCATCAAATTTCAGATGAAGCCGATTCAATTTGCAAAATGAATGAAATCTTTTTTGTTTGATGTTTGTTTTAAAAATCTGAATGAATTGTTTTTAATATCTACCAAATCTATCAATTTATGCTTTAAAAGCTTAATTTTTTTTTAAAATTTTACGATATTGCCAAATATTATAAGTGTGCTGAATGACATCATTTCTAGTGAGTTATATTTCCCATGACCATAATCTCTATGGTAACAATATTCAGAAAAATATATACTTTTGTTTAAAAATAAAACATTTCTGTAAAAAATAAATGTGTAATAATATATATTTTGATTTCTAATAATTATTACACAATCACGATAGAAAGACAATCATAAACTTTCCAAAAAATCAAGTTTTTAAACCCTCGTAATATTTTCTCAAAGTAATTTTGCAAAGTTCAAGATTGCTGAATATACAGTGACTAGGCATCATTGTGTGGTTTCAGTTACTTTGAAATTCCTAATTATTGGATTGTCATGACATCTTTTGAATTTTTTTAAAATTAAAATCTTAGAAAATAAATATACATGAATTTTAAGGCTGTAAAAAAATGTTAGCAACATTTCTCAGTAGAGGTTGAAAAGTCCATCGCTTGGATAAATTGCTTGGTTAATATTTGCATCAAGGGAAATATATTTTTTAAATTAAAATTAATACAAAAAATATTTACACTCAAAGATGATCCTGCATAGTTTATATAAGTATACAATGTAGAATATGTAAAAAATTTAATTTGGATAAGTCTGTGAAAGAATTTTCATGTAAGAAAGCAAGAAGGACAAATCTGTAAGCATCTTTATTGTAAATAAATAAATATATGATTTCTCAATATGGTGGAATCTTTATTTATGATAAATTATTTAAACTAATTCATATGGGGTGAGAAATACTTTGTATTCAAACCCATAAAATGTCTCCAGCTCAACAAACATATGTTGTCACTTCTGGTGTTCAAATGAACTGCAGAATAATAAACCATTCAATTATTTTATTTGTTACACTACAGGATTGTGTTTTTGATTAGCCACTTAATAAAACATGTGGATTGAATTTAAATTTGATCCGGTTTCATTATCACTTAATATCGGAAGCCAATGAAAGTAGCTTATCAAATTAATCTATTCAAGGTTTATTCTTTATCTTTTCAATGGTAATTTTCTTTTATCGGCAGTTCTTTTTCTGGAGCAGTATCAGATCTAGATACGTAAATGGTTTTTATATAAGTGCATGTTACTCATGAGCATCAATGGAAAGTATTCTTTATCTTCAATTGTATTAAGTATCTTTTGAATTCAGAGAGTGATGTAAAAAAAAAACAAACAAAACAATTCCATAAAAATGTAGCAAAATGGAAGATATACAATAAAGATGATAAAAGTACAGTTATTAAATATTGTTTATTAAAAAAGAAATTCTATTTAATTTTTCTACTAGCTCTGATGCTATGGGACTTTGTTGTAGTGACTGGCCGTAGTGTTTTATTTTCAACTATCTGTAGAATTTTTTATGGTTATGCATTCATTTGATGACAAAAACTATAACTAAAATAGTTTTTAATTGATATTGATTTAGTTCTAACACAAATAACTAGATATTAGCATTTAATAAAAAGACAGTTCAATGACATCATATATTTACCTTTTTTTTCATATGCCATAGCATCGGCCGGGATGTGAACACACACCCGTCTGCAACCAACTTCTTGTTTGCAAGGCAGGTGCGATGACCCCTCGGCTAACAAAGCTTGACATCATATATTTACCTTTAAACCTCAGATTACACATTTAATTATTCTTGTGTTTTTTAGTAATTTGACCATTAGTGAGAATTTTTACAAGCTTTATATTGAAATATGCTTATTTTTCTATATATACATTGGAATATAAAATTTTAGTTCAAAAAAATTTAATAGATGGCAAGAAAATCAAAAATTTGGCAAAGATAACAGGAATTTAGCTTCACAATGACAAGCAGTGCTTTTGTAGTCTGACATTTTTTGACATTTACGATATTATTTATAGAAAATAGTTTGAATAACCAAAAACATTTATTTGCAATTTTATTAAAATAATTTATACAATATTCATTAAAAATCAATAAAATATAAATTATTAATAGTTTATTTTGGACAGAAATATTTTATTTTCAAAAATAGAATGTTATATTATCGGACAATGTAAATATACCCTGAAATTGTTTACAAGTTTAACTTCTATGTAATCAGTCTAATTATAATAATGAATATGAAAATATCATAATTTTATAATAAATATTTAAAAAAATTAACTTTTTAAAACATAATTCATTAGATATAAGAGAAATAAATAAATACTCATTCAGATTTTTTAAAAAAATTGCAAATAACGGAGATGCATGAAGCTTTTTGCTTTGACTACAATCTCATCTTTTAAATATTTTTAAAAATAAAATCTGAATGTTCAGAATTTGTATCAGTAGCCAGAAATATCTACCAAATGAAATCAAATTTATTATTTTCTGATTAGTGATAATGGTTTAATCTTAAACTTAATGTTGAATGTTTACAGTAACTAAGAACAAAGGAAATTGACAACTTGTGAGATGGTTAATAATAATCATTACTGTATTTAAATAAAGTGGATGGTGTCAACGATGTGGGTTGAGGTAGTTTGACACTTGTAATTCAAAATGTAATTATATAATATAAATACATATTTTTCATATAATGGAGATATAAATCAAAGATGGTGGGGCTAACTGATGTGATGAGTGTTTGTCCAACATGAAATGCATCTTGGGGGTTATTTGTCTTTTATTGTAGTTTTATTTATATGAAGTCAAAAGAATTTTTCGAAGGTATTGAGGTTATTTAATATATTTACAAGTTTTAGTTACTATAGGATCTGATTTGAGTAAAATAAAATTCTCTTTGTTATCCAGCTGTATTGATTATAATATTGATAATTAAATTTAATTTTTCATACTTAAATATTTTAAACCCTAAGATAACATTAGATTTGATTTATTTACATTTTAAAATCTTAAAAGAAACCACTAGTCACATAATTATTATTAGATGTTTTTATTATTATGCATATTATTTAGTTGCATGTATATATTATAACCTTGAGATATTGTCTTTTTACATTTGCATTACTAAAGACTTTTAAGCATATGAAAATTGTGGTTATGGTAATAAATTTATTTATTAGTTTATCAGTTATGCTAAGATTTTAGTTAATTATGTCTGGTAATTAATCATTACAATTTGCTTATTGATAGTTTGATAGTTACTATATATATATATATATATATATATATATATATATATATATATATATATATATATATATATATATATATATATATATATGGAGCTTACCAATAGCTCTAAACAAGCTTTATTTTTATAAGTGCCAAAAGAGAAAGAATTCAAAATCTCTATCGTTAAGTCCCTATCTCCAGACCAATTGGTTTCAAGCTTATGGCTCATCTCAGTGGATGGCTGGGACTCTAGAAACTAGATCTAAAATACTAACTCAAAAGTCAACACTTATAAAACATGTTTCTATCAATTTGAAAGTCTGAACTTTTCATACATGTAAATGTCTTCAAATCCAGCTTTTCAAATGAGATAGTTATATGGGTCTGAATTCAGTTTAGTTTTACCATATAGTAAAAGCCTCTGCAATATAGCATTACAAAAGCCTTCACTGAGGTGAGACATAAGCTCAAAAACAATTGGTGTGGAGGTAGGGACTTAATGATAGTCATTTTGAATTCTTTCTCTTTCAGCACTTATAGAAATAAAGCTTGTTTAGAACTATTGGTAAGCACCATCTAGTGATCATTTAAATGCAAGCTTAAAAGCAAGTTACAAAATTTATGACTTGTTTTATTAATTATTATAAATGTACCTTTGATGGTTTTTGTGATGCTATATTGCAGAGGCTTTTACTATATGTGAAACTGAGCTGAATTCAGACCCATATAGCTATCTGGTTTGAAAAGCTAAATTTGAAGACATTTACGTGTCTGAAAAGTTCAGACTTTTAAACTGATAGAAATGTGTTTTATAAGTGCTGACTTTTGAGTTAGTATTTTAGATCTAGTTTCTAGAGTCCCAGCCCTCCACTGAGGGAGCCATAAGCTCAAAACAAATTAGTCTGGAGGTAGGGACTTAACGATAGACATTTTGAATTTTTTCTCTTTTGGTGCTTATAAAAATAAGAATTAAAATTTGGAAAGTCATCGAAACTTATATATATATATATATATATATATATATATATATATATATATATATATATATATATATATATATATATATATATATATATATATATATATATATATATATATATATCACACAGATGAAAAATTATTAAATGAAAACTTTATTATAAAAAAGGAAAAAGTTTTAAGACTAAATTTTCAACAAAAACTTAAAGATAAAAATATATATTTAAGAACGTACAAATTTAATTAATTATATTGTGTAAAATGGAAATAATTATTTTAATTAGTTAAAAGTAAACTAGCTCTTGGGTATCTCAAAATGTATAAGTAAAGGTCAGATAGGAGAGAACAACAATAGAAACTAATAGCCAATAAAATAAATCCCTCAGGAAATGGACCTCAATGAAAGGATCATCATCGTCATGATGTAGTGTCCATTTGATCCGAAAGTTTACTATAAAAAGAAAAGTTTGGAAATAAATTAATAGAGAAAAGAAATTTGAAAGAAGAGATGTGCTATCTGGGTTAGTGTGGAGAGAGTTGAAGGTGAAGGGATTGAAAACATGCACTCTTCAATCCCTTCAGTTTTGTTTTTTTTTAAAAAAAGAAAGAGAAATGACCAATTGTTTTCCCATATTGCAGACTGTAGGACATCTGGGTCTGGCAATAAAATAGCAGCTACAATAAAGGACCAATGGCTAACTGCATACTGATCTCCTCAGGACTTTGTGGGAATTAACACCTTCCAAATTACAAGCATTAGAAACTATGGACTTTTGAAAACAGTAAGAACTATATAACTAATGAACATTTTCATTACAGTAAGAACTTTAATTCCAAAACCTTTTCATTATTTAATAGAAATTGAATCCTATCTGACAAACATAAATTATTATTAATAATTAATTTTATTTGATGTATTTTTTTTAATCATTTCCATTAAGTTATTTTTTTTGTTCTTTTAAGTTTTTATTATGATTTTTTTTTTGTTAAACAATTTTTAATAAATTTAAATTTAAGTCGGGCATGAAGGGCTGCATAGATTTGTAAAATTATATTAATTTAATTAAGGGAGAGTTAATCTTGGGTTATTTGTTTTGTAGTTAAATTGGGTTAATCTATTGGATATGTTGGTGTACTAGTAAATGTAGTATGAAATCCGCTAAATGCAAGATCACATTATATGCTGCACTAGGGGAAAATAAGCCTATTTCTTGACCATCGGAGACAGATAGTGTTCTCTGCTGCTTGGGTCACCCCTTTTGCCTATGGAATGGGATTGTAAGTCATCAAAAAGGACCGCAATTCCTTCCTACGAAGTTTTCTTTTTTTTATTGTTCTTCTTGCCAGACAAATGTAAGATTCCTCCACTGGATGAGAGATAATTTCTTCTCTAACCATGCTGTTCAGATGTGCATTCCTGACAGTATGGTATTGTGCTGTCGTATTCATGCTGCATTCAATACATCGATATATCAGATGGATTGGCATTGGTTTGACTGTGAACTTTTGGCCTAAGGTTAAATCAGGGATAGAATATTTTCTTTTCAAATGCAATCTATGTAGTCTATCCATACTTGACACTAATAAAATATTTAAATTCGTCTGTGTGAATTTTTAAAATAAAAGATTAAATTGTAAATTAAAATCTAAAGTAAATTTTTAATGTTTTATAAAAAAAATTAAAGTATACATACTAAAATAATAATGCTAAAATGCATATATGTTTAATAAATGTTTGTGTGTGTTATTACTGGAAGTGGCTTCTTTTATTTTTTTAATATTGAAAATATATGTTAATAAGAATTTATATGTTATAAATCTCTGTGTCTCCCTGAGCTAGTGGCATGGGCTGATGGTCGGAATAAAATATATATGTAAAAAGTTGGATCTTAACAGCATGTATCTGCCTACTATATAAGTTTTCCAGGTTCAAATAGCTTGGTGGCACCCTTGTACAGCAGATATGTAAGACTCCATTTACTCTGACCGTTATTAATATATATATATATATATAATCCCAGTATATATATATATATATAATCCCAGTACATAACGTTAATGCTATACTGAAATGAATATACAAATATTAAGCATTAAATCAGAGAGAGAGTCAGGGTTTATCCTTGTATAATTAGCAAAAGGTATTGTATCAATATTTCAACTGACCTGCACCTATTATTATACATACTACAAATAAAGTATTAAATTAACCTTTACATGGCAGACTCTTTTCTATAACATTCTAAAAGGAAATTTAGGGAAAAGAAGACATTATACTCCAAGTTATACAGTCAGCACTAAAAGTTTAGATGATATTTTATTTGTACTCTTCTTTATAATATTCACAAGATATCTATTTATCTACTATTAATTGGATAGCCACCAAAGTTAATCAAGAGCTGATTCTTCTGTAAAATCAAATCATAAGCCTGGATGTGCTGAAAAGGTTTATATTTTGTCCTTAGGACTCAAATTTTTGGTCATGAACATGACAGAATGAAGTACTACCCACTCCACAATTTAACTTTATATAGCAATAATAACAGGCATTTTAGGAAAAAAAATAGAAATATAACGGTATAACAAAAGTGAAAATAAAGAATTTGGTAGAAAGTAGAGAGAAACAGGGCCATGCTTACACACATATGCCTTAAAAATCAGTCTGAACCTGTCACAAATTCGAGGTGTTTCCAAAAATTGAATTTGGCAAACGTAATTCGAATTTTATGAAATTTTACTTTGGTTGGCCTTAGTATGTCGTTGTGGTGAAAGACGAATGTATAGAGAAAAAGAATGTTTAAAAATAGAATGCAAAAAATTAGATTTGGTCGACTGAATGTTGCCATACTTGAGTGGTGTAATAATAAAAAGGATGCTGAATAATTTGAAGTCAATGTAAAAATGTTAAACAAAACATTACTTCTACAAGTAACTTTTTATAAGGTTAATAAATTTAACATACTTTTTGTGTGTGTGTGTTTTTATCAGTTTTTTTTTACAAGTTTCTGTCTTTTCTTTTTTTTTTTTTTTTTTAGCTGAATCAGCAATTTTAAAAATCATAAAAGATTGGATGAAAGAATAGTTTTACAAGCTGAATTATGAGGCAGAATGCTCATCCGTCTTTCACTGATTTCTGACTGCAGTTTCAGTCAAGATAAAAAAAAAAAAACACTTCTTAGAAGACATATGTTGTTCACTTTAAAAGCGATAAAATACAATATAAAAATAAAATTTAAATTTATGTCATATTTTTCAATGATTATTGATCTATATTTTTAATTGCGTCGATTGTAATTTTAATAGCGTGTTTATTTCCGTTGTAATCCTTCGTCATTTTTATTTAGAAATATCTTTTTTTTTTCTACAGAACGGGCTTTTTCATACCTGCACTTATATATGTAATATATGGGGGGTTTGAACTCAGACTTTCACATGACCCTCAACCATCATGCTATCTCATACCACCGATGCACTTGATTACACACATGTAAAAAAGATAAATAATCACCAATATACATATTTCTTGCTAACCCAGCACTCGTCAGTTGGTCCAGATTATCATCTCCATACATATATATATAAGCAACGCTCAGCTTATATTAAGATAGCCAATCTTCATACTTTAATGGACAGGCTTCAAACTACTCCACCCCACAACTCTTCAGCGGTCCATTTCCTTGAAAATCCGATGATGGAACAAATAGAATTATGGAAGAAAGTTGTATATATGTATAGTACCGCCGTTAGAGTCGTGCAACTAGGCATTTTCCCATGGCTTTAAGGGTCCGCCTCTAACAAAAACTTGCCTTTTTATGAAGAATTTATTAAAATAAATATTAAAATGATAAAAATCCAATAAAATAAAAATATTATATTCATGTAAATCAAATAATTTTTAAAACATTTTTTTCGATTAATTCTTCTATTAATACTTTTTTAATAATATTATTAATTAAAGCTATAGTTTAGATAGTTGATTAATTCCCTCCCCATCACGCTCTTCAAAGGAAAATCACATTATTTTACTGTTTATTAATTTGTTTCGAAATGCTTTTGAAAAATAAATAGATTAGCGCGTAGAGAAAATACTTATTTTCATTATCTTCTAAAACGTTAAATTCTAAGTATTATGTTTCTATCACATAAATATACTGTATCATTTTTATAAATCTATTAACTAACCTCAATATTACCATACATTCTTTTAAATTCATATAAATAAAAATACAATTAAAGACAAATGACTACATTTATCTAACGTGGATGGTGTTAAAGATGTGGGGTGAGTTAATTTGACACTTGTAATTCAAAAAGTAAGTATCATTTTTATAAAAAATATTTTTTAAAACTTTCAGAAAGTACTAAGACCCCCCCCCCCCAGAAGTAAAAAAGAATTGAGAAGCAAAAAGAATTTGAAAAATCCTCAGAAGGGAATTTTGCTCAATTTTTTAAAAATTGATAAAGTTAAAAATGAATAGATTATTGCTAGTAATAGCTTAGAGATAGAGTAATATCCAAAATAAGAGTCATATATCACATGACCTTATTCTCTTAAGCTTGTAAGTTATAAACAGTGAGGATTGCCAATTCCTCAAGAAGCTTTGTGTTAAATGCTTAGCCAGAGAAAGCATTTAAAATATGTTAGGAACCCTTCCCCTAAACCCCTGACCATGGTTTTGTGCTTTGGCACTCCTCGGAGAGGTTCCAGGGTAGGTTAGCTCAGTTGGTAGAGCATTTGCCTTAAATTCAATATTCAAGAATCTAAAGGTGTGAGTTCAACTTCTAAGCGAATATTGTCACTGTGCATATAGGCCAGCAACACCTGAAGAAGAGTGAAGAATAATACTACTCGAAACGTTGTGTAATTACTAACCTGTATTGGGAGTAATATCCATCTCTCATAAATCCTAATTTAAATGAATTTTCAGATTGTCTATCCTTCATCAAGTTCGGGAGCATGATAAATAATGAAAATAATTCTATCAGTAATAAAAACGAAGCAACTGAAATATTAACTTTATTTGGCGGTAACCTGGAAAATGTCTATTATATCTTTCTGGTGAAATGATAAAGATTTTTGTGAATAATATGTTTTCCATCAGATGACTAAGATAGAAAATCTAATATTTAGTTTTATACAAAAAATATAAGTGGAGAAAAACCCTGCGTGAATTAGTTATTCTCTTCAAAACATGACCTTAGAGGATTTTAAAACAGCAACAACTATCTTTATATAGTACTATCACCTAATGCAACATCAATGGATACCAGAAGATTTATGCATCAAAATCCCTTTCTAATGCCTATTCATTCCCCAGACTGGTTTCTAGCTTGTGGCTTTTATCAGTGAAAAGTCTTGTATCTGAGAGCCCTATACCTAAATCTTTGGATGTAATGCAATTCTCCAACTGCCACTTTTTGTCTTTTTAGTTAACTATAAAGTTATGAGTTCAAAATGAATAATGTTTTCAATCCAAATATAGTTATATAGATCTGAGCTTGAATTGTAAACATTATTGTCTTTTCATTTTGGACTCACAACTTTATAGTTAATTAAAAAAATAAAAGGTGTCTGCTGGAGGGTTGCATTGGAACAAAAGATCTAGGTGCAGTGCTCTCAGGTCCAAGGCTCCTCACTGATGAAGGCCATGAGGTAGAAACTAATCTGGAGGATAAGTAGGTTCTAGTTAAAGATTTTGATGCACAAACCTAGAATCCATTAATTACTATAACTTGCACTGGGTGGCACCACTTTATGGATAAAGTTGCTACTGCTTTAACTGCTTGGGTATGCGTAAGAGATAGTAATCATAGTATATCTACAAATAGGCATCAGACTACTCATAAAGTTCAACAAAGATGAATCAATAAAGATGTAAAACATCAGAGTAAGATTATTAGTAAGAGTAATATTATATATACTATATTTGGCTAAGCATAATAACACATTTTATGGTATGGATATCATATTATTTACTGAAAACAATGAAAAAAATGTAGATTTAATAGAAATGATTTTAAAATTTGATGTAAGAATAATAGAACATATAAGGTGAATTAAAAGATAAAACAACCTATGATTATTATTTGGGCTGGAACATTCCCAAATGAGGTAATTAACTTATTAATAAGTGAAGTGAGAAATGAAATTATAAGAAAAATTAAAAATATAAATATTTAAATATAAAACTATTGATCTTTATAATAACAATTGAATTACCCAAAGGACAATGAGAGGAAGCAGACATTAATAAATAAATCATTGGTTCTACATTTATAAAAAAAAGTACTGGATTTGATTAAGTGAAAGATTAAGCAAACAATTTGAAAAATTTAATATAATATAAAGGGGATATGAGCACAGTCTTTCACGCGACCCACTCCTCTCCACTCTATCTCATAACACTGATACACTTGAACACATATATGTCGAAAAAATAAATAATCACCAATATATGTATTTCATGCTAAAACAGCAATCATCAGTTATCATTTCTACACATATATATCCAATAAGTGCTCAGATATATATTAAAATAACCCATCTTCATACTTTAATGAACAGGCTTCAATCCATTCCATTCTCCAACTCTTCAATCGTCCATTCAATTGAAAATCTGATGATGGAATGCTCAAAGGCCACCCAGAGGCTGAGATTCTCATCACACCCATGTTGAATCTTAGCCTCAGGGTGGGCTTCGATTGTTCCATTATCAGATTGTCAATTGGATGGATCATTGAGGAGTTGGAATGTGGAGTAGATTGAAACCTGTCGATTGAAGTATGAGGATTGGCTATCTTAATATATATCTGAACATTTATTACATATATGTGTAGAGATGATAATCTGGATCAACTAATGATTTCTGATTTAGCATGAAATACATATATTGGTGATTATTTAACTTTTCAACATATATGTGTTCAAGTGAATAAGGGTTATGAGATAGAGTGGAGAGTGGTGGGTTGTGTGAAAGTCTGTGCTCATATACCCTATATATTACATATATTGATAAAGTTATATAATAAGCCTGTATTTCATTTAAGAATTAAATATAAAAATAAATCAACTCTAATATGGTTGGCAAAAGAAGAGGGATTCAAGCAAGAAATTTGGCTAAAAACCCAACTATAATTTTTTACTATGTACAACACTCAGAATTTATTATTAGCAGACATGACCTCAGCTATTACAGTAACAATTTTTGGTATAATTCAAAGCCTTTATAACTTATTTTGGGAATCTATTCAGAGATGAAATATTTTAAAGGAATATTTAACAAACTGACTTCACAGGCTTTCTCATATACATGGTAGGACTGTTAATTAAATACAGTTGAACCAATTACATTTGACTTAGATAAAATTATAAATGCACTTGAAGAGTTAAGTGAATTAGCAGAAGATTGTCAGATTAAAAATGAATCAAATTCTTTTGTAAAATGTGGACATTTACATTTGTGATATCAGCGATTATTTGGTATCATCTTTTATTTGCAGTAAATAAAATAAGTAAAAGTGTGCAAAAAAATTGACATTAATTTAAAATTACTATTAAAGATATTTAAAAGATTTCAAACAAAATGGTTTCTTGAAATCAAAATCAATGTCAAATGAAATTTGTACAAAATGAGTCGTCTTGTAACGAAAGTGATCAGATCAAAAAAAAAAAAATATTTCGAGAATGAAAAAATAGTACATATATAAAGACAAACCAATTTCTACTGGAATTATTTTACCAATAGTAGATCAAAGAATAACTTTTTACAGTAGATCTAATTCAAATTTGCAAATGTTTGTTTATCTGCTTAAGGAACTGGTTTATTTCTTCTTTATAACCTGATACTATGAGCACTTTCAGTAAAGTTCACCATAATCAAACTAACGAGCATAATGCCATTTTTGGTTTTCTTTATAATAATTCTGTATTGAAGGCATTTATCAAGGATAATCTTAAAATACAGTCTGAATTTAGATTTAACATTAAAAAATGGTATTAATTGGGTATAAATAGTGACAATTTGGCTAAACTAAAGCATCTTTTACTGTATATCATGATGTTAAAAGCAATGTGATCCCATTATATATTCCACTAGTTTAAAATTTTTATTAACCATCCTTATTACCACTACCATGGTTGAACACACTTTTAAATTAAAAATATTAAAAATTTCTCTATCTACAATTATATTATAAGAGATACAATCTAATTTAGCATAACTGTTAACTCAATACAAATTTTGTGAGAATTTAATTCTCATGATATAATTAAGAATTTCTCTAAAATCAAAGTATAGAAGATAAATTTTAGGATAAAATTCATAACTTTTGTAATTTTTCACTCAGATTGTTTTACAACTTTATAGTTTAAATTATATTATTTATGTATTTTTAGTACTGTATTTTTGTATAAGTAGACATATCTTTGTTTTAATTTTTTTTATTAGAATTATGGTAAAAAAGATATAATGTATATTTCTGAAGAGATCTCACATATCATAATGAACCTGAATTCCATAGTTGCTAGTGGTCATGGTTAGACTTTGGAATGGGGGGGGGGGCACAATAATTAACAATTTTGTGGAAGAAAACAAAAAAATGTCAATTGCAAGTTTACTCTCACTTTCTTGTTTTATTTTTCTGTAAATTTACTGCCTTTCAGTTAATGTTGTCATTTGTTTTATATGTAACTTCCATGTGCATGTTTATATGATAAATGAATGTAAGTACAATTAATGGCCTAAGCTACTTTCTTCTTTGACTATGAACAAATAACACTAGTAAGAGAGAAACAAGAATAAAATGGATTCCCTAATTCTTTAAGTTTTTGATGTTTATATGCTTTCTTCATAAACTACTTATAGATAGATAGATAGATAGATAGATAGATAGATAGATAGATAGATAGATAGATAGATAGATAGATAGATAGATAGATAGATAGATAGATAGATAGATAGATAGATAGATAGATAGATAGATAGATAGATAGATAGATAGATAGATAGATAGATAGATAGATAGATAGATAGATAGATAGATAGATAGATAGATAGATAGATAGATAGATAGATAGATAGATAGATAGATAGATAGATAGATAGATAGATAGATATATAGATAGATAGATAGATAGATAGATAGATAGATAGATAGATAGATAGATAGATAGATAGATAGATAGATAGATAGATAGATAGATAGATAGATAGATAGATAGATAGATAGATAGATAGATTAAATGTAAAATACGATAACTCATTGTAAAATATTATATATAAAAAAAAAAATTAACGGTAAATACAATATTATAGTTTAAACTCTTTTAAAGCACTTTCGATTACATGGTAATCTTATCAGCATTAATTGAATTTCAAATTTTTTAAACTTAATGTTACATATATTTCCATAAGCTGTGTATGGCCATATTTGCAACTTACGTATTAATAACATCTTCCTTATATTTATCAATCAAAATTGCCTCTTTAATTTTCCTTTTTTTATGATTTCTTTCTTCCATTAAAATTTTTACTTTACTACTATTAAATTTAAACTTATAATTACAATTGTTTTCATGGTGAAAGAATACTAAAGCTGTATTAAATTGACTATTTACATTATTTTTAATTCGATTATATAATAATTGATGCTCCTTCAATTTTTTTTCCACAGAACATCTCAATTCACTGATATATAATTACTGACATCCACATGAAATCTGATAAATTATATTACTTCTTTGCAATTTAGTAATTATACTCTTAGAATTATTAATCATTCAATTAACATTCGGAGGAACACAAAGTGAAATATTATACTTTTCTTTGTGTTCCTCCGAATGTTAATCGATTGATTAATAATTCTAAGAGTATAATTCCTAAATTGCAAAGCAGTAATATAATTTATCAGATTTCATGTGGATGCCAGAAATTATATATCGGTGAATCGAGATGTTCTGTGGAGAAAAGATTGAAGGAGCATAAATTATTATATAATTGAATTAAAAATAACGTAAATCGTCAATTTAATACAGGTTCAGTTTTCTTTGACCATGAAAAGACTTGTAATTATAAGTTTAAATTTAATAGTAGTAAAGTAAATATATTAATGGAAGAAAGAAATCATAAAAAGAGGAAAATTAAAGAGGCAATTTTGATTGATAAATATAAGGAAGATGTTATTAATAAGCAAGTTGCAAATATGGCCATACAGAGCTTATAAAAATATATGTAACATTAAGTTTAAAAAATTTGAAATTCAGTTAATGCTGATGAGGATTACCATGTAATCAAAAGCACTACAAAAGAATTTAAACTATAATATTGTATTTACCATTAAAATTTCTTTATATATATATAATGATATTCTTATTCGATGTCTGTACTTCTTCCAAGTTACATATGTAATCTTATAATTGAATATTAATAAATATAGTAACTTAAATATATATAAAGTACAACTTTAAAAATTAAAACTTTTATACACTTAGGAGTGCTTTTGATTATGGACATAGT
The DNA here is from genome assembly GCA_028023455.1 of Epiperipatus broadwayi. Lineage (NCBI taxonomy): Eukaryota > Metazoa > Onychophora > Udeonychophora > Euonychophora > Peripatidae > Epiperipatus > Epiperipatus broadwayi. Next base: position 482,615 of record JAQFVV010012805.1, on the reverse strand, counting down.
CTTTATCAACTAATACTTTTAAACACTAATATTCCCACAATTTTATGATTTTTATGTTTGCTGCCTATCTGTTTATTAATTCTTGCATATATTTATATATTAACATGGCTTTCTTTATTTTCCTTTTATTATTGTTTTTTTCAATGTGTAATATTTTTACATTATTATAATTTAAATTAAAACTATATATACATAATTTATTATAGCTATAAAAAACTGATGCTGAAAAATTATCATTTCCATTATATTTTTTTTTTGTTTTTTGAACTCTTCCTAATAAAAACAAGTGCGATTTGGTCATTTTGTCCAATGTACATCTTTATTCCCCTATATATATACAATGCCACACTTACATATCCATTTATAAATAATGCAATTTTTATTTTAAAATGAAGTTTTATCTTTTCAATTAGTTCTTAGTTTGTTTACTCCAGAAGGTTCATAAAATGCAATATCACATGTATCTTTATAACTTTCCCATATAAAATTAACTTGTTTGTTTGAAATATATGGTATTGATATCCATATTTATTATTATTAGTAGAATCAACCTTATTAATAATATTTTTATTTTTATATTTCCTATTAAAATTTTTAATAGTATTATATATAAGATAATAATCATATCCAATATTTAATAATTCATTTGATTACATTTCAATATTTTTGCCTTTATTTGATGAATACTTACAAAGATTATTATTTCTAAATGAAAAGGACTTCAAATCTCCTGTTTTATATGATATTGACACTTTTGATTTATATGGAATGTAACCTCTTTTTTCTATTGGTTTAATCATCAAACATTAATCTAGCTTACATCTAGTTCTAGTAATCTTAAGATCAAGAAACTGAACACAAATTAACATTTTCTCTGTTTTGAACCATTTTAAGCTGTCTAAATTATTTAATTCCTTAAACAATTCTTTAATAATATAAAAGGATATTACTGTATATCAATATGTGGATGATGTATTTGTATATGGAAAGCCAAATATTATTAAAAAAGTTTTTAAGGAAGTAAATAGTTTAAATGGCTTAAAATGGATCAAAACAGAAGAAATAGATGTAAGCTAGATTATTGTATGACTATTAAACCAATAGCATAAAAAGGTTATACTCCATATAAATTAAGGGTGCCAATGTCACATAAAATCAGATCTGAAGATCTTTTTACTTAGAAATAACAATCTTTGTAAGTATTCATTCGATAAAGGCAAAAACATTGAAGTCTATTCAAATGAATTGTTAAATTTTGGATATGGTTATTATATTATTTATAATACTATTAAAAATTTTAATAGAAAATATAAAAATAAAAATATTAATTATAAGGTTGATTTGACTATGAATAAAAAAATATGAATATCAATACAATATATTTCAAACAAACAAGTAAACTTTATATGGAGATTTATGTGATATTGCATTTTATGCACCTCCTGAATTAGACAACCTAATAAATAATTTAAAAGATCAAACCACATTTTAAAATAAAAATTATATCATTTATAAATGGAGATATATATATAGGAGAAACAAGATGTACATTGGAGAAAACAACTAAAGAGCACTTGTTGTTTTTAAGACACGTTCAAAAAATGAAACAAAATTGCAATGTTAAATAATAATGTTTCAGCATTGTTTTTTTTACGACTATAATAGATTATATATATATGGTTTTAATTTAAATTATAATGTAAAAATATTACAAATTGAAAGAAAAAATAACAAAATAAAAATAAAGGAAGCCATGTTAATATATAAATATAAGCAAGACTTAATAAACAGATGGGCAGCAAACATAAAAATCATGGAATTATGGAAAGGTTACCCTTTGAAAGTGTTAGTTGACAAAGACTATGAAGATAGTTGAAAGCACTCCTAAGTGGATAAAAGTTTTGATTTTTAAAGTTGTACTTTATATATATTTAGGTCACTGTATTTATTAATATTCAATTATATATAAATATAAAAGACATATTTTGCAGGTTCATCCATGTTAAAAAATATAAATATATTAATATACCAACATTTTGACTTGATCACACAAGTCATCCACTGGGTGATAAAAATTCTTATCAACACACACACACACATATATATATTAAATGTAAAATACAATACTCGTTATAAAATATTATATATATATATAAAATTTTTAACCGTAAATACAATATTATAGTTTAAATTATTTTGTAGTGCTTTCAATTATGTGGTAATTCAACAGCTTTAACTGAATTTCAAATTTTTTTAAACTTAATGCTATGTATATTTCTATAAGCTGTGTATGGCCATATTTGAAACTTGCCCTAATAATAACATCAGTCTTATATTTATCAATCAAAATTGCCTCTTTAATTTTCCTCTTTTTATTATTTCTTTCTTCCATTAATATTTTTATTTCACTGTTATTAAATGTAAATCTATAATTACAAGTTTTTTCATGGTTAAAGAATACTGAAGCTGTATTAAATTGACTATTTACATTATTTTTGATTGATTATATAATAATTGATGCTCCTTCAATTTTTTCTCCACAGAACATCTCGATTCACGATATATAATTTTTGACATCCACATGAAATCTAGTAAATTACATTACTTCTTTGCAATTTAGGAATTATACTCTTAGAATTATTAATCAATCGATTAACATTCAGAGAAATACAAAATGAAATATTATACTTTTCTTTAAATATATTCTTAATTAATTTAGATTGCATGTTATTTATAAACAGCACAGATATCCATTTTTATTATGTAAAGTAATACTGCAAACTCTCTTCTTATTATTAAATAAATTTACTGTATGCAAGATTTGGTTTTTATCATAACCAACCTTTAAAAGTTCATTAGGAAAGAGTTCAATATTTAATTATGTAAATATAAGAGTGATAAAATTTTAAATATTGAACTCTTTGCTAATGAACTTTTAAAGGTTGGTTATTATAAAAACCAAACCTTGCATACAGTAAATTCATTTAATAATAAGAAGAGAGTTTGCAGTGTTACTTTAGATAATAAAAAATGGACATCTATGCTGTTTATAAATAACATGCAATCTAAATTAATTAAGAATATATTTAAAGAAAAGTATAATATTTCATTTTGTGTTCCTCTGAATATTAATCGATTGGTTAATAATTCTAAAAATATAATTCCTAAATTGCAAAGAAGTAATATAATGTATCAGATTTCATGTGGATGTCAGAAATTTTACATAGGTGAATCGAGATGTTCTGTGGAGAAAAGATTGAAGGAGCATCAATTATTATATAATCAGATTAAAAATAATGTAAATAGTCAATTTAATACAGCTTCAGTATTCTTGACTATGAAAAAACTTGTAATTATAGGTGTACATTTAATAGTAGTGAAATAAAAATATTAATGGAAGAAAGAAATCATAAAAAGAGGAAAATTAAAGAAGCATTTTTAATAGATAAATATAAAGATAATGTTATTAATAGGCAAGTTGCAAATATGGCCATACACAGCTTATAAAAATATATGTAGCATTAAGTTTAAAAAATTTGAAATTCAGTTAAAGCTGACGAGGATTAACACGTAATCAAAAGCGTTACAAAAGAATTTAAACTATAATATTGTATTTACCGTTAAAATTATATATATATATATATAACTGATGAAGAAGTAACTGAAGCTGTTAATGAGGTTTATAATATATATATATATTGTAATGGTCAGACTCAGTATATTTCAATAATTTACATTTTCTCTATTAATTTACATGATTTATACAGGTCTCACCTTGCTTTAACTATCAGGATATAGACAAACATATGTATATTTAAAACAATATTTTATTTTCTCAAATAATAGTAACCATCACTTACAATACCCATTTGTAATACCAGACTGGATTGTGAAGGACCCAAATTACTCCTGATGACAAGGGTAGACCATACAATCTTACATTCAAAAAGTTATCAAATTATATAACAATAATTTAATTATAAAATATAATTATTAATTAATATCCAATTTACACACTATTAACAAAATTCTTTTATCTTTGTACATTATTGCATTCTTCTATATACTTGCAGAAAGACAATTCTCACACATAAATATCCAAGATATCATTGCTAAGATTGATTTAATTGTTACCTTATAATATTTATATAATTATAAATATTATAGTATATTCACTACATAGCAAACCCCAACTTCAGTTGACTTAAAACATGACTCTACAAATGTATCAACCCATAAATATAAAGCATTTCTTTGATTCATATGATTTCTAGTATTGACATATACATATATCATATATGGGATAGACATCAACACTACCTTTATATGACAATAATTATAAAGGATACCCTTTTACATTCTAATCGTAATTGAATAAAACATAACTGTTATTCGTATATAACAATAGTTAAATGGGTGGCCTTTTAAGTCCTAACCCTAAATTAATATAATGACAACTTGTACACTGGATGGCTCATTCTGAGACATGATCTCTAATTTATTAAGACTAAGTAAGACTATTCTCCCATGTGAATATATCTAAACAACTTAACTATGAACAAACAACTGCATACACATAATATAAATTTATCTACATAAAATCTCATTCTCTGTACTCAAACATAAGATTAATTATGAATGAATGGATGATGGATATAATTACATCATTAGTTATGTTATTTAAGGCTGTGTAAATATTGCATTTTACATCATTTCTTTACTCTTTCCTTTTAAACTAATAATCATTTTAACAACATATATATAATAACAGAGTATTTTTTTTCTTTCTTTGTTTAAGATTTAAAATTTCTACACACAATATCTATGTTACAAACATTAAATGTAAACTCAAAATATTTAGGATGAAGTTCAAACAGTCTTTAAATATAAAAATTTATAAAACAAAATAACTGACATTTATTTCTTCTTTCTGATAAATATTAAACAGTTCATATCAAATTATACTATTATTTTACAAATTCAATCTCTGCTATTTGAAATAACATTGTTCTGCATTTTTACCAGAAATATTTTGAAATAATGTGTCAAGAGTCCAATGTCCAGGTTGGGTTCATCATTATTAGTGTTATCCCTTTCTTATTCACAAAACATAATGAAGGTCCATTGGGATTGGAATGAAACAATATCCCATCCTAAATGAATGAGACAAGAAAATTTGATTATATATGTTTTATTTCTTTTTTTAACAATTCATTTTAGTTCTTCTTAAAAAATAAATTTGCATATCACTTTGAATACTTAAATAATAAAAACAAGTTCCCTTTTATTGAAATGAATAATCCATTGTTCATTTCAATATATGGCTGCACTAATTAATGCTTTCATTTGTTAAGTACTATTTAATTATTAACAACAATGTCATTAAAATGAGACCTTTAGTCTCAATTATGGTATAATTGACAATTTAATAATTACTAATGCCACGTTTATGACTGATGTACTTAAATCACTTCATACTTCAATCATTATTGGCAGGGGTGATCTTATAAGCACCAAGAGCTTAACATATACATGGTTCCATTTTGATTTTTGATGATTTTTTTATCAACAGATTGTTTTTTGTTCATAACATGAAGTGGGATGTAATTTACCTCACTAATTTTCGATATAGTCTGCCAGTCCAATTTAATGTTCATAAATTTATATATATATATATATAACTACAACCATTAAATGTCGTATTTTTAAATTATATAATAATAATTCAAACAAATATATTTAACACAGTATTCAAAATTAAATAATATATTCTTTACCAGAAGTACTTTCAATTATTTCACTGACAATCTTTATCAACTGTTAATACAAACATACAAAAAATAAAAACTTGCATTACCCATCATTCAATCTATTCAAATTTCCCACAATTCTGTTGTCTTTATATTAGCCGATTGTTTATTCATTAAACCACCTCTATTCCTAGATATCATCATTGCCTCTTTAATTTTACATTTTTCACTACACCTTTCAATTTGAATAATTTTTATATCTCTATTATTAAATTTAAAACCATAATTACATGTTTTATTATGATCAAATATAATTGATGGAGTATTCATATTTACTGAAGATATATTTTCTTTCTGTACACATTTATATAATGTCTTATGATCATTATATCGTTTTTGTAATGTACATTTGGATTCCCCTATATATTTTATTCCACAACAACATTCCAACATATATATATATATATATATATATATATATATATATATATATATATATATATATATATATATATATATATATATATATATATATAACAGAACTTAATTCAAACTTAGAAATCTTGGCTTTGGAGTTATTTATCATATCATTTATATTATTTGAAGAGAAAAAAGAAATTCTACACAAACCACTAAAAAGTTTATTAATTAATTTATATATATATATATATATATATTCTTTTATATATATATATATATATATATATATATATAAAAGAAGGTACCTAAAAATAAGAGGAAAATTATAATATAAAAATATTTATTATGAAGTACTATAAATTTAATTTCTATCAAAATATTACTCATTTGATGCAATGCACAGGTCTAAATGTGTTTTCATATTTACAAATAGTATAATCACACTTGAAAAGTTATGCCTCTTAATGTCTGCATCATTTTCCTTTACTACCTCTAAGTAAGCAAAAAAAAAATTGAGATATTTTTTTTTCATTTGAGAAAATAAAAAAAAAATCACACAGAGTAAAAACAAATAAATATGTCTGATAAATAAGGTGGGTCATGCTAAATTTAATTTAAAATTATTTGATATTCTAGGCAGTGTATGCTGCCTTATGGTAATCAAAAACTTGCACACATTACTTGGCCACAAAATAGGATGTTTATGTTTTACCTCATTTCAGAAGTTGAAACGAAAATGCTAACAGGTACACCTAATCCTGAGAGAAATATGTGATGCAGAAAAAGAAGCAATAGCTAAGATTTAACATCTTTAGTGTATATGACACAAATAAATAAATAAATGTGCATTCAGTTCCTTCTGGTTTAGATTTTATGCAAAGTTTTAGAAATAAAAGAATTTTATTTATGGCCTATTTATAAAATATTTTTGATTATTTTTATACATTAATTGGTTTCTAAAATATTTTAAACATTTTTTTTTATGTATCTTTTATTTTAAAAATACAACTTAATAAACTTTATTGTAATATAAACAAAGAAGGTCACAACTTATGTAACAGAATTAACTGTCAAAATTGAGATCTTAAAATTTAACCAAATTCACTTCCTTTATTTTGCTGTAATATCTTATATAAATGCAATTTATCCACTACTTTGAACACTTTTTAACGAAAATCTTTTATTGTACCTATATGCTTAAACAATATTACATCTTAACTGTCCTTCATCAGAGTCAATTTTACTTTAAAAATAATAATGTAAAATTGACTCTGAAAAAGACTGCAGGCCAGTTGAAATATAAGATTGTATACACATATAGGTAAAATAAAAGGTTTTTGCTAAAAAGTGTTTAAAGTATTGGATAAATTACATTTATCTTAAAATTTGTTCAAATATTATAATAATTATAAAACAAATATCACATTTTAAAGGATCATTTAATTTATTTATTATAAATATGCATTTTGTTTTTGGATTAAAAAAATACTTTAATACAAAAATGAATTTATTTATTTTCCGAGATAGTTTACTTTCGGAACACTGTATGGTATAATTAAATTTTTTTTTTTAGTATTTACAACTCATTTTTTCAATTTTTATAAAATTCAAATGTGATTTTTGTTTTAATATTTGTCTGCAAAATTAAATTAAAAATATACAGTGAAAAAAGATTGAGTATTTTTAAAACCCTTCATCGGGTGTAACAATAAAAATGTCAGACATCATAAGAGTTAAAAAAGGCTATACAGTTAAATACATAGATGCATGATAAGAGTAATAAGAAGAGATTGTAAAAAAATGCAGTCATGGAAAAAGAAAATTATTTTGTGATAGGAATAAAATGCAAACCGTAGGTGACTAGAAATGTTTGTAGAGATGATAATAGTAATCAATTGATGTACTAAAATGAACCTAAAATTTTTTTAAAGTGTTTGCAAAATATATCATACTTAGTATTGATGGTTGAAATAAAAAAGTTTTAGTGATGTGAAACAAAGAATCCATGAATTAATGAAAACTGGATTAAATTTTGAAAGATCTTTATTCTGGAATGTAAAATATTGACTGAAAGTAATGATGATAATTATTTACAAAATGGTATAAAATAAGCTGAAATATACTGTCAGGAAATAATATTTTGACCATTTAACTAAAACTGAAAAAGTAATATTAATTACAAAGCTAATAAACTGGACAGTTAATAAAAAAATTGTGAGAATTTACTGATCTTAATTTTATTTTCTAGCTAAATATAGGAATATCCAATCATCAATCAAAAGTTAGAGAGTTACTTCAATAATCTATGAGAGTGGTAATAATTATTATTTATCTGAAACAAATACTGTTATATCCCAAAGTATTTATTATATTTCAATATAACAACTCAAGTTTGAAAGCTTATTATATTAACAAGATGTCATGCTGTGTGTTATGGCTTCTTTTTTATGAATGTCAGGAATCTCTTAGCCATTATGTCCAAACAAACTTGTTGGCCATCTTACTTTCTCTTTCTATTCCTCACTCTCATTTTTTTCATATTTTCTGTTCTCTATCTTCTTCTATCCCATTTCCACAACATCTTTGTCCAATCTATGGCCTTTATATCCAGATCCCCCTTACCTTTTTCCAAACTCAGCATGAAAACCAAGAACCAATTTTATGTATAATCACTTTGCTTATATTTAATCTCCCACAATTTGATTATTTATACCCTTTCTGCTTGTAAGCATTTACACTCAGCAGATGCTTAATATTATCCATGCCTTTCTTACACAATTTGCAGACTAAATCACCCACATTTCTTCATTTATGTGTACACTCCCTTACTGCTAATGATCCTAGTTGAACCTTAAACAGTAAAATAATTTTCTCCTTTATTATCATAAAATTAACTAACATCCAATATTATGTTTACTTCTATATATATTTAAACTCTTTTTATTCTCCATACTAGTCCTCCTTTTCTCCAAATCCATGTTTTTTTATTTATGCGTCTATTCTTCTATCCAATTCTTTGACATTATAACACTCAAAAATTCTTCTAACATAGCCATCTCATCTTTTATACTAATATACTGACATCTTCTGTATACCATATTACCTTTCTCACCCATCTTGTTGCCTGTCCTTTACTTATAATGAAATTAAATACTATTTTGGCTATTCTCTTACTATCTGTAAATTGCAATCTACTGAACATTTTTGTTTTGATTTTTGCATCACTCATATAAAAACTTGACCATCTCATTTCTCATTGATGAGTCTCATTTGCCATTCATACATCTGCATCTAATTTACATCTTCCTACTTCTCTTTGTACTACATCTAAGTATTTTAACATCCCTTTACTAACACAAAGTGCATCATTTCCATAAGTTAATCCTCCTACTGCCACTCCTTTCCATGCAATTCTAGCTACATCATATTTATTATATAAAAACTCTTAATTTATTTATCAGTCCCTTTTCTTTGCTTTATTTATCAATATTTCTCTCATTTATCCAACTCATTTCTCTAATTACTTAAGCTGATTTCCAAATAGTTATACCTATTCACCACATTTAACTTTATATTCCCCAATAAAAATTCTTTTGCTTTTCTTTTCCCTGGATTTATCATTACTTTTGATTTTTTTTCACTAAATTTAATCCCCATCTCTTTACCCACCCTTGTGTGAGTCTTCAGCCTAACTTCCACATTTTCCCTACTTTATGTGGACAAGAAGATATCTTCAGTCAATAAAAGACCTGATAATGTATATACTCCCTTGCCATCTATTAATGGTATCTTTACCCTTCTTTCTAGTCTTTCTATTGCTTTCTCCATTTCTCTTAAAATATAACAAAAACAAAATAAGTGACATAGGACATCTTTGTCTTAGTTCCACTCCATTCTCTTTCTATTCTAACACCATCTATTATATGCCTGAGTTATCAGTGTCTATTAGATGATAGTGCAGTTTAATCCCAATATAATCTGTATCCCCAGACATTTGACTTTTCAACGAGAACATAGAATTCAAAATTAAAAGCAATGGGGTTAAATATCTGACGTCTATCTCTAAGTCATTATATATGTATAGATAATCAAAATATTTTAGAATAACTACTAAAAAATTTCATATTCCTGTATAAAATGCAAATAAAATCTTTGCTATAGCTAGCTTATGGCATTTTCCACTACTAAAGATGGTGATAGTTAAATACCGTAAGCTATCTATAGTAAAGATTTTATTTGTATTTTATAGAGACATATACAAATTTTTAGTATTTATTCTAGAATATTTTGATTATTATATATATATACTTCGTTTGATATTATATATATAGACGTATGTGCTATTGTAAGTTTATGTATTTAACGTCTTTCGAATGTGTTGGGTTTTTTTTTTTAATAAGTGAATATTTCAAAAATGAATTCATTTCTTGTTTATCAGTATAACTTAATTTTTTAAGATTTTCTTTTCAAACTTTTATTACTGGAAACTTTTAAATTTATTGCTTAATAATTAAATAAAAGAAGCTTCCAGTAAATTATTTATAAATTACATTTAATTAATGGAACGGTGATAAAAAATCAAAAAGAAATTTTTCAAAATAATTTAATAATTTTCTATATTTTTTTCTCTTAACTTCATTATTATTACTTATGTTTCTTTCACAATTACATTCATATAAAATATTGACTTTTTGAAACAATAAAATATATTTATTTATTTCTTTTTAAAATTTAATTTGAGCGTTAAATGTTTGTTTGTTTCTTTTAAAGACAGAAAAAGAAAATAATTTTTTATTTAAATATAAAAAAACTTTTATTTAAATATCAAAGGCAAACTGATAATATTGGTTTTTTTAAAAAAAGTTTTTATTTGACAATAAAATAAATAAGTTTATAAGAAATTTGGACACAGGAAGAGATGAATTAGATCCATAATCCATTCTGAGATTACCATTACGTCAAACCACTAAGGGCTTTGGGCAATTAAGTAACTATTCATATCCATTAATAATTAATGATATGTAAATATAATACTTAATAAAATTTTGTAATGCTACAGAAATGCAAAAACAAATATTACATAGCATCATGCTAAAAAACGAATCAACTGAATATTCCAAAGAATGCAATAATTCATTGATAAAAATCAAGGAGAAAACAATTTTATGTATATTGAAAATGACTGCAATGTGAGTTGAAATTATGAAAAGATAAGATAATATATATATTTATTTACATTTCTGTCATTTTACACTTTAGAAATGTGTCTTGGTAGGAAGACAATTGGTGGTAGATTTGAGGTTTAATATTGTTTAATTATTTAACTATGAATTAGTATATTATGTAGTCTAGTGAGTGATGGATTGTACAACAAAATAACTATTTAGGACTCAGCATTAAATACCAAAAGCTAAACTAATGAATATAGTAAACAAAATATACCAAATCAAAATTAAATCACTAGTCAGTGTCCAATTAAAAATATATTGGCAGTGATTTAATTAACAAGATTATCCCTCTACTTCAATGGAATCTATAACATAGTTGTGTAATTAGTAAATTAGGGGTATGTCAAATTGCAGACAAATAGCAAGTGAAGGAAGATTGCATGAATTGAAAGAACTGTATCATATTAAATGAGACATTGTAAGGCTTTATGAAGACAGAAGAAAAGATGAAGAGACAGGGGCTCAAATATTGGAAGCACAGAGTAAAATGGCAAAACTAACATTGTGGTGATTGATGGAATATGAGGCAGAGTGTAAAGATTAGTTATTCAACTTAATAAAAGATACCAAATACAAATAATGCTGGTATATGCCCCAACAAGTTCTAATAATGATGAAGAAGAGGATTTTTATATGAATGTTTTGATGAGATCCAACAACATTTTAAAATTGTCATGGAAGACTTTAATGATAGATTTAGTAAACGATTGAAAGATGAGAGTGCTGTGGTAAATTGAGTTATGTTAATAAAAATGAGAGAATATTTGCAAAAACAGAAATATGTATATTTTGAATTTTTTGTTTGAGATCAATGCTAAATGGTAATGATCATGGAAGTATCCATATGAAGAGACAACAGAATTAAATTATATTTTGACTAACATTTTTGATGTTCTTTAGTTTGTTCATTACCAGAAGTGATCATCAATTTATAAGATGTAAGATATGTGCTAATACATAACTAGCTATAAAAATTATTAAGAAAACAGTATTAAATATAGATATTCCTGTTAGAATAAGTCCACTGTATTTAAATTAGAATTTACAACTCATTTTAAAAATATTAAGATTTTAATGCTGACATTAAGATTTTAATGATGACATGACTTGAATGAAATCAATAAAGAAATAAAGTCAATGTAAGATGCAAAAAAAAAGGTATATGATTTTTATCTAAAATGATCTATTAAAACAATTGAATATCTAATATATATATATATTGTAATGGTATAAAATATGTCATTACATTAATTTAAGATTAAAATAAAAACTAAGTTTGTAAATAAAAACTAAAAGCTAAAAAATTAAAGAGTTGTTAAACGTATATACATAAATATATTCGCACAGATGCAAAACTTTAAAAAAAAAAATTATTTTTTTTTAAAAATATATTTAAACATACTTTTTTTTAAAAAAAGTACAAGATCTAAAAATAAAATATTTTTGTAAATGAAAATGATTGTTTTATAAATTAATTGAAAAGAAAACTAGCCCTTGAGGCTCTTATAGAAAAAAGGTCAGTTGAAAGATATAGATAAAAGAATAAAAAATAAATGAGATGTCCAATATAGAAGCAGCAATGAAGGCCTGGACCATAATGGAAATTATTGCAACAGGAAACGATGTTCAATGAATCCAGAGGGGTACTATAAAAGGAAAAATATTGAAATTAAATGGAGTTCCAGCTTGATTTTTGTGAGAAGAGCGATAAGATGCACTTGTCGCTCTCTCTCATTTATTTCAAATAAAATGACTGTAATACCAGGACTGAACCAGCTTAGACTCTTCCAGAACAACAGACTGGACTTCAAATAGAAACATCATGGGAATTGGCACCAGGAACCTTGATTCTCCTTCTGTAAGACATGAACTATAAAATTTAAAAATAATTAAGAACTTTTGTTCAAGCTTTTAATATTCAGAATCTAAATTTTAAAATGAACTCTTATCTGACTTTCAAATTTTAAATTGATAATTAATGTTTAGATTTTATATATTTAAGTTAAACAAAAAATCATTTTCATTTTGATTTTTTTTATTTCTGCTAATATTTATTTGTATAAATTATTTAAATGCATTAAATTTAAGTTGAGTATTGATGCTTGCATAGATTCGTTCACATTTAATTATGTTTTTGTTTTCATATTTGATTGAAATATATAGACATTTGGTAAATAATATCTTATGTAGAATATCTAAAATGTATTTATTCGGATGTCTTTTTAGTTACTGGTGTCAATGCGGCATCTTATGATGAATGCCATTGGGTTTCTTGTGAATTCCCTCTGCAATTACATCAATGACTTTATATTTTGATCATTTATGTTTATTTTGAAATGTTTTTGAGCATGTAATCTATGTAGTCGATCTGTGCTCAATATTAAAAAACAAACTTTTATAAATCCATCTGTGCAAACTTATGTAAATGTTAAATTTAAGTTGGGCATGAATGGTTATATAGATTTGTAAAGTTATATTAATTAATTAGGGGAGGGTAATCTTAGGTTATTTGTTTCATAGTTAAATTAGGTCAATGGATTGGATATATTGGTGTAATTAGTAGATGTAGTATGAGGTTTTCTATGTGCAGGATCTCTATTATACACCACACACCCCTTTTTGCCTATGGAAGGGAATAGTAAGATGGAAAATGCAGAACCTTCCTATGAAGTTTTTTTATTGTTCTTCTTGATGATAGATGTAGCATTCCTGTTTGGTTGAAAGTCAATGTCTTCTCTAACCATACTGTTCAGATGTACATTCCTGACCGTATGGTAGTTTGTGCTGTCGTATTTTCATGCTACATTGAATACATCAATGTATCAGATGGATTGATGCCAGTTTGACTGTGAACTTTTGGCCTAAGGTTAAATAAGGGATAGAATATTTTCTTTTTAAATGCAAATCTATGTAGTTTATTCATACTCGACAATTTTAAAATAAAAATAAATTTCATCTGTGTGGATGATTTAAAATCTTAAAATAATAATTTAAATTAAAAGAATATTAAAATCTAAAATAATAAATGTTATTCCTCAAATTTTAAAATGATTATATATGTGCTTAAATAAATGTTGTTTGTGTGTTAATTACTGGCAGTGGCTTTAATTTTTTTTTATATTTAAGATACAAATTAAACAAGTTATGTATTATTATCTCTGCATCTCCACTGAGCTAGTGACTTGGGCTAATGGTCTAAATATAAAATAAAGTGGGATCTTAACAGTGTGTATTTACCTACTCTATAAATTTTCCAGGTTGAAATAACCTGGTGGTGCCCTGTAGCAGCAGATACGATAAGACTGGTAACTTCCTCTTCCTTTTGGACCATTATAATATATATATAATATTACAAATCGATGTCTGTATTTCTTCAAAATAATATATGTAAATTTATAAATAAATATTAGAAAATACAGGACATAAAGTTTATAAAAAAATATATCTATAAATGTCACTTAGAAGTGCTTTCAACTATCCTTGTACTTTTTGTCACCTAATACTTTGAAAGGTCAACTTTCCCATAATTTTGTGATCTTAATGTTTGCTGCCTGCCTATTGATTAAATCTTGCTTGTATTTATATATTAAAATAGCTTCCTTAATTTTTCTCATTATTATTTCTTTCAGTTTCCAATATTTTTACATTACTATAATTAAAATCAAAACCATATATACATGATTTATTATGGTCATAAAAAACAGAAGCTGATAAATTATCATTATTTTTATAATTTTGTTTTGTATTTTGAGTCCTTTTTAATAATAACAAGTGTTCTTTTGTTCTTTTTTCCTATGTGCACTTTGACTCACCTATATATCAACTGCCACACCTACATGTCCATTTGTAAATGATACATTTTTTATTTGTATATTCTAATATTTATTTATAAATTTACACACATACATACATATATATATATGAAAGTAGGACTAAAGAAAAATGTTAAAAAGACTAAAGTAATGTTCAACAGATTTTTTCAAAATATGAAAATAAACATTGATTATGATAGGTTAAAAGAAGTTAACAGCTACAAATACCTTGGTCAGATTATTAATACAGATGGAAACATAATGGATGAAATTAATCATAAAATTAAACATGGTTGGAGTACTTTCAGTAGAAATAACTTGATACTAAAAGGAAATATGCCTATGTGTTTGAAAAAGAAGGTTTTTAATAAATGTCTTATACTAGTTCTTACTTATGGATCTGAAACTTGGACACTTAATAGAAGAGCAATACAGAGACTTCAGACCACTCAAAAAAAGTATGGAGAGATGCATGTTAGGAGTAACAAGAAGAGATCACAAACACAATATATGGGTAAGAGAACAAACAGGTATTACTGACTTCATCGAAAAAATTAAAAGACAAGTGGAGTTGGGCTGGACATATTGTTAGAAGAGATGATAATAGATGGACAATTGAAATCTTAAACGGGATTCCAAGAGATTGTAAAATACCCAGAAGGAGACCACATGTGAGATGGATGAAATAAGAAAGTGTGCTGGGTGATATGGAGAAGAGAAGCTAAAAATGGGAGAAGGTGGATTAAACTTGAAGAGACCTTCATCCTGCAGTGTATTGGTAATGGTTGATGATGATGATATATAAATTGGAAAGGAAAGTTGCAGAAAAAAATAAAATCTCGAAAGTGGAAAACAACATTTTGGTATCGGAAGAAAAATTATTTTTGCAATAAGAAAAAAAACAGAACTCTTACTAAAGGAGATGATATTATGAAATGTGCAGAAGAGGTTTTATCAAGAATTTATAGTAATAAAGAACAAGAAAAAACTTCTGTATTGGCCAACATTTTAAATAAAAAAGTGAGACTTTCAATTAAATCTATGAAGAAGGAAAAATCTCCAGGAAATGATAGAATTAAAATTGACATTTTAAAAGAAGCAAGTAGAGAAATAGAACAAAGTTATATACCAAATGCCTAAATGATAAATATGTATAGATAATTGAAAGAATGCGGTATTGATATTTTAAAAAGGTGATAAAGAAGATATTTAAAATTACAGATCTATCAGTTTTCCATAATTTCTTTACAAATTCTTTACCAAAATAATTATGACTTGTCATCTGTGAAATGGATTAAAAAAACAAAAGAACAAGCAAGGGTTAAAAATGATTTGGATTATATCCAAGTATGTAGAGAAGATATGGAAAAGACAAATGATTATGAATTGCCATATTTTTTTGAATTTGTAGATTATGACACTGCCTTTGATTCTTTACACATTTTTATTGTGATTAAAATATTGAATGATCAAGATATATATCCAGAATATGGACATAGTCAAGCGAGTATTTATCAAAATGCAAACAGCAGTGATGATGATCTTACTAAGATTAACATTGAGAATGATGTACAAAAGGATGATTTCATATCTTCAAAACTTTTGCAGCATGTTTACACAAAGCAATTTGTGGATAAAAATAGATATCCAAGGAAACAATAGTACATGGAGATTATTTGAATCATTTAGATTTTACAAACAATGTAATCATTTTAGCAACAATGACTTCAAAGTTTCAGGAAATGTAGCAAACGTTATCAGAAGAAGGTAAAAAAGTATAACTAAAGATAAATAATAAAAAGACTAAAATAATCTTCACTAGATTTTCTCAGAAGAAAAATGAAGATTGCAAATGTTATTTTAAAGAAATTAAGCACAGTAAATACTTTGATCAGATTCTTAATAAAGATGGAAATATAGTATTAAACTTGGATGAAGTGTTTTTGATAGACTTGGACCCTTAACAAAAGAGAAGACACTTCAGACCACTCAATTAAAAACCAGTAGATTATATTGAATGTTATAAGAAGGAAATCTAATACTTGAATGACAGAACATAACATCATTGAAAGAGTTAAAGATTGGAATGGAGTTCGGCTGGACCCATTTTTAGAAGAGTTTCTAAAAGCTTTACAGTTGAAGTTTTAGAATAAATTCTCCTACAAAACATAGAAAGATCTTGACCATGTATAAGATGACTGGATGAAATAATTTTCTTTATTGAATGTGAAGAAGATTATGGAGTCAGAGAAATGGAATTAAACTTGGAGAGATCGTCAATAATGACATAAAATGACTCATATAGATGAACTAATTAATAAACATACATTGACTTACATTGTTTTTTGCAAAAAAAGGTCAAGAACTTCATTTAACCATAAATTTAAAATGAAAAAATTAGGAAGCCTAATAATGACGCCTAATAATGTGCCATTCTTAAAAATTAATCTCTATTTTGTTGCATAGCTATCGAGTTAAAGGAAAGATTGTAATAAAGTAGTTGATGTGTTTTTTGTTTTTTTTTGAATAGGGAAAAATCATAACAAACCCACAAAATATACAACCTAAATACTAAAGTGTCAGTTATTACGAGTGTTTTATTGATCATTTTGACATTTTGAAAGAAATGGCATAGCATATATATTAGTCCTATTTGATTTAACCCAAAGATAGAGATATCTCAATCTGCCACCTGATTCTCTGATCAGCTACGCGTTTAATTATTTTTTTTCATATAATGTATAGATAAAACTATGTATATATTCAATATTTCTATTCTAACAATTATTAACAATCGACTTATAATAAAGATAGCCTTATTGCGGCTAGTCAAAATATATAAATGTTGGATAAAAAAACGGAAAAACAACATCTCTGATTATTTATGTTTTAAATCATTATTTATTATACAACGTTTGCCAAAAGAAATAGGAAAACAAAACTATAAATTATAAAATAATATTTTTTTTCATTCTCCGTGGGTTTTTTTCTTCTTGAAAGCTCAAGATATTTAAACCTATTTTAAGGAAATTTATTGCATTTGATTAAAAAGTACAGCGCGATGTAACAATTCAAAAGTGATTGAAAGTCTCTCCTTCCCGAAATGTTTTTATTTTATTGTACCTATAAACATAATAGGACAGGTTAAAGACAAATATGTACATGGATTAAATAAACTAAAATTCTATCCAACTTTTTTTTTTACTTTATTCTCTTTACTGACAGTAATATTATGACATTCATATTTTTCCAATACTCTCTACATCACCCTACTCCAGAGCTATCTATTGTCAGTTTTAATAATAAACCAATACCAAATACAATAGCATTTAATATTGCCACTCAATGACCCAGTTTCAGGCATTTGTCTTCATCAGTGAGGAGTAGGATTTAATGTTGTAACTAATGCATGCGTCCACCTAGCATATACCATTATATTTTTAGACTATTCAAAATACTAGCCTGAAATTGATAAAAAAAATATAAGGATTGCATGAAACTGAGTACTCTAAAATATGTAGAAACTGACCTGGTGTCAGATTGTTATAAATATGCATATATATATATATGTAATAAATAAAGTTTGATATCTGTATTCGTTTCACAATATATGTAATATACAAATCAATATATATATATATCAAAATACAGTACAATTTATATAAATTATATTCTTTTAGAAGTACTTTCGACTATACACTTTGTAGTCTTTATCAACTATATAACATTGAATAATCAAAACGAGACAACCTTTAACAATACCCATAGTTCAATTCAGATTTCCCACAATTCTGTTATCTTAACATTTGATGACTGGCGATTCATTAACATTTGACGATTTCTTGAAATCAACAAGAAATCGTCAAATGTTAATGAATCGCCAGTCATCAAATGTTAAGATAACAGAATTGTGGGAAATCTGATTTCAAGAAATCGTCAAATGTTAATGAATCGCCAGTCATCAAATGTTAAGATAACAGAATTGTGGGAAATCTGAATTGAACTATGGGTATTGTTAAAGGTTGTCTAGTTTTGATTATTCAATGTTATATAGTTAATAAAGACTACAAAGTGTATAGTCGAAAGTACTTCTAAAAGAATATAATTTATATAAATTGTACTGTATTTTGATATATATATATTGATTTGTATATTACATATATATATATATTTGATTTCAGGCTACTTGATTGAATAGTATGTAGAAGTAAAGAGTGGCTACTGGTTGGATAAGTGCACTAATTCCAGATTTAAATCCTAGTTCCCATTGATGGGTAGAAGCCATTAATCAATATGAAAATGATGATATTATAGCACTATACCACATTGTGATTATTATTCAAGCCTACAGAAAATCACCCTCAAGTAAAATATAGACATTCTTTTAAATTGGTATTATTCTTTGCTCTTCTTCAGGTGTTATTGGCCTGACCAGTGACTATGCTAGCACAGGAATTGAACTTACATTTTTAGATTCTTGAATATTGAATTTTAAGGCAACTTTCTAACCACCTGAGCTATTCTGTCAAAAGCTTTGCATTGTCTTAAAATATGATATTCGAGAATCTAAAAGTGGTCTTGCATTGGTGGTTGAGAGGTCATCACGACTGCCTTGCATTTTCAGGCAGTTGCCCAGGTTGTGGGTTCATGTCCCAGCCGATGCTATGACACTTAAAAAAAAAAGAATCTAAAAGTGTAAGTTCAGTTACTAAGTTTATCGTTGTTACTGGTTGAATCAGCAACAATTATTCTTTTGTTTTTTACAGATATTAATAATTGTTTTACATTATATTTTTGCATTATATGATATATATATTTCAAGAAAAAATGCAACAAAACAGCAAATTTTGATGCTTTTAGTTGTTTCTATATTAAATTTTCAGCTTGGAAGCAAGGTAAAATTACCAAACAATAGAACAACTCTATTAAGTACACCTCTTGTTGATTTCCTGCAGTAATTTACTTCTAGTGTATGTTATTGTATCAAACTTAAAAAAATGGCCATGCTAGTACTGAACAACAATATTTTACTTCTTTCTACATAAGTGCTTTCTACATAAAACATATTCAGTTAGTGAATACCAGATGAATGTAATAACAATACTTCAGACCTACTGATGAAGTCCAATAACCAGAAATTACTTCAAAAGTTGTCAATTACTGTCATCTGATGTCTAGTAATTGTTCATTCGTATATTGAGAGCTCCGGAGGAGAATAAAAAGATGAACTGTTGATGTTAACAAAATCAAGACTATCAATATTTTTTAAAGAGGTCATCATGCAAATTATATTGCAAGCACATATTTTTATTGGGATGGCTTATAAATGTTCTTTAAGTTCAAGATATTTTACAATCATAAATCAACATCTCTTTACCAATCATTGTTAAATAGAAAGATTCTACCTTTATTTGAGACTTCATTATCAGTTAATCAGTATTTTTTCCCTAACTGTCACCTAAATTTTAATCTCTGGTTTATGCATAATGTAAGCAAATGCATAACTGCTGCACAATATAAAGTTCCATGCATTTTTACATCACTAACATACATAATAATATATTAAATATGTTTGTGGTTGCTAATTGAGAAATATTTACTGTTTAAAATTCTCTTACATTTTATTCCCATTTGTTTTTTTTTAAATTTATTTTATAAACTTTGGCATTAATAATTATTCTAAAATTAATTTCTTTCTTATAACCAAGTAACACATTTAACCTGTTTGAAGATGTGTACAATATGCAATTGGAACTTTGAGAGGGTAGATACTATAGTGTGTCTTAATGAAAAAGTTCTCTTTCTAATTTGTCTTAAGTTGCAATCTCTGAATTAAGATGCAGGTTAAATAGATATCTCAAAATTGTAAGGAATTAGCATATCTGTATAGAGATATGGAATGAAATGTGGCAATGTGGTTTGTATCATTGTAGATCATCTTGACTGTGCTCTCTGCTTTCACAATATTTTGAAACCCACTTGGAAAATATTCTTGAGACTCATGCGCAATTTGAATCATTTTGAACAATGAACACGTTTGTCCAATTTAAAATAAAATGTAACGTTAATGCATCATTCAATAATGGATTAAGTTATGTACTGCTTTAGTGTATGTTATAACTTGTGATCCAAAGACATTAACATCTTAACCCTTTCATACCTCCTAGTACAAAGTTTTGTGTCAGGAAAATGTTTTTAATTGGGTTAAATTTGGTTTATATGCATACCATTTAGTTTTTTAATGCATCAGCAAAGTATCCGCATTTGCACAGATGCAAAATTTTATTATACCCTTATGTTTTAGTATTTCCATTAAAATTAGTGCAAAAATATTAGTAATTACTTTGAAAAATTAACAACAAATAACAGTTGTTAGTATGTTTAGAAGTTCCACACAATTCAACTCTATAATTATTGCACAGGTCATTAATTATTCTTGCATTCATCTATCTGGTACTTATGCATACTGTTAGTCCTAAAATGTGGTATATATATATATTGAAGCTGTCGATGTCTAACCACCATCGAGCTTCATGCTTCACCATCTACATTAACCTCCTGCGAAGTCGGCAATTTAGACCTTGCTATAAATATATGCTATTCACTCACACACTGTATGCTGAATCATCAGAAAGATTGGTAAACTTAATTTTGTTTAGTAAAAATGAAACAGTAGTTTAAGTGATGCATATATATATATATTAAGACTAAAGGAATAATTTTATTGCTATGTTTATTGCTGGAAAATACATTTGCTTATATATTTGTAATTATTTTTATATCTGTGTGTATTTAATGTGACAACAAAGAAAATGAGGAAGGTTCGAAATACTAAAATATTTTTTGTTTAAATTCAGCTTGTTGCCTTTAATTAAAATTGTCAATTACAATTAAGATCAAAAACAAATCATTTATCAGTTGTTGTCAAATGATTTAAAGTAGCTAAAAATAGTATTTCGAGCTTTATCTATATAAAAACGTTGTTAATTAAATGCTGTTTGTAAGGGGATTATAGAGATAGTGATCACAATTCTTGGTGGGAAGAGAGGGTATAAAAAGTAGCCCATAAGACCTTTGAGAAATTAGTTAGTTGCTTTCACTTGATGAAGTAGTTAGTTACCTGGAGAGTGGACTTTTACATTCCTGATTCAAAAGTGTTGCCAGACCATCAGTTTAAGAAGTCAAGAGAAGTTTAGTGCAATGGAGCATGAGTAGTGGAACCATTCGCCTTTCTTTCTTTCTCTCGGAGAACTGTTTGCCTGCATCTGCCATGTTCCATCCGACCGGCCATACAAGATGACTATAGCTGTTCCAACTGCTAAGTTGTTATCTTTAGGTAACTTTTAATGTAGAGCTGACTTAATGCCTAAATTGTTTTGTAATTTCCAATAAGATGTAGTTAAATCTTTGTATTTTAATTCTAGTATTAATTTACAACTTCTAGCTAATTTTGCTTTTAAACTCTCTTTCTTTGTAATCCCTTACTAATATAATGTATTTTAACTTACCTTTCACGCTTCATTTATGTTATATAGCTTTGTGCAGCTCCATTTATATTTAACTTATTTTGGTTAATATATATGTCTATAATTTATTTTATTTAATATGCCAATAACCAACCTTGCAAATTTTATAAGGGGAGGAAAAGGTTGTTTAATTTGGAAAGAAGCGGGAGTTTCATTTAAAATACTTATTCTAAAGACGCTATGTCCAAATAATGCCTATCCAACATATATAATGATTTTAAGATTGTAAATAAATGATTGAGACCATATATTTATATTTATTTGTCAAAATGATTAATGCTAAATTATCAGGTATCTTTCTGTAATCCGAATCTGTTCCGATCTTTTATATTTGTTTTATTCATCTACAGCATTTCATTGGTAAACATTTGTACATTGGCATATTAACCCTGCACAAGTTATAACACACTCCATAGAATTATATTCATCAGATAATTAATAAAGGGATTTTATAAAAACAAATCCCAAGTTTTGTTAATCAACAATATCATTCTAAGCGTGAAACCTTTTGTAACATATATATGCATTTTCTACATTTATTAAATATATATAATTTCATGTAAATCCTGGTTTGTTTTTCAATTATTATTTTCTAGTTAATATTTAGAATTATTTTTTCTAACTAATAATTTGGCATTAATAAATAACTTTCATAAAATGTGATACCTGGGCTACTCCAGCCTCGATCATCATCATCAGTCTGATCTTATGCTCTACCGCTTTGTTTCTGAGCATGGAATTAAAATAATTTTACTGTATCCTCAGGATTGTTGTTCATTGGGTCAGAGATTCAAAGAATAGGCAAATAGGTTAGAATTCAGGATTGCTCCAGACCCGTGTATCTCGAGCAAGATCAGATTCGAGGTACTTTTGCTTAGGATTTGAATCTTGTTAAGTGAGCATACTATTTTGACCGGTACAATATATATATATATATGTATACCCTTAGTATTATTTTCTGGCACGGATAGAAAAAGACTGCTCACACAAAAAAAGTTAGAAGAGATAACAGAAAATATGTTTTGTGACTCTGATGGCGGTGATGATTCTCGTGAACATTTTGATGGCAATGATGATTCTTATGAACCTTCTGATGAAGAATCTAAAACAAATGATCAACATGAGGCTGACAATGAATCTTATAATGAAGAATCAGGATCAAATGTCCAACTCAAAATTAATGACCAAGTCAAAAAAGAAAATAAAGCTCCAGAAGATAATGCAGGTCCTTCTGGTTCTTTTATTTTATGGTTAAAACCAATTGAAACTTTTATCCTTAAAAGGCAAATTTCTTTAAACACCCATGAACCCTGGACTCTACCATAGAAGCTAATTTAATGTTGTATCAATGCTTCAAAAATCTATTCCCATCTTCTTTATATATATATTGTAACTGTTCGATTGTTGTCCCAACTACATAATATCACCAAAACATAAGTGCGCTAAGAATTGTAACCTTGATCACCGATCATTTCCCGCTGCACATTGTCAGCTATTAAGAGCTGTAACCAAAATCATATCATGCCATCTATATTGTGCACCAAAGACCACAACCAAAATCTGGAGCAACTTACCACAGACCAGACTAATGATATAACATAAACTTTTTATGATTTAATTTGATCGCAGCCAGGGTGTACCGTGAAGACCTATCATAGTAGTATGATAAAATACATTAAACAAATTATAAGTATGTAATGTTATTATCTTTCAAACCTTAATTTGCGACTTTCATTGTATGAGACCCAATGGCCGACCATGTACAAGATGGCATAATTTGTGGAACTACATAAGATTATGAAATTTTAAACCATCTATATGATTTTTAATACAAATGCTAGTCCAGGTAAAGCTTTGCAATAAATAAACATAAATACTTGGGTTCTTTTTTTATAGTTTACTATATAACTGAGACTCTTATTATACTGACAAATGACAATTTAAAAACGTTAAGTAAATATATTCAATCATGTCATTATCTGGTAAATCTGTTTACAGGTTTAATAATCAATTTGTATTGTATACTAGAATCAACTACCAAAGCTGAAATGATGGAAAAGGTAAATGGGATTTTATTGTACCTTACACATCATAAACTACCAAAGACGAAAAGCATCCAAATGTTTTCTCAAAATATCACTAAACTCTTATATCATGTTGACGATAGTATGTACTTCAATGTATGCTCTATCCAAGGTTTATGATTTCTGATTTTACGAATGACAAATAGCAACGGCACAGTAAGTTTAATTATAAATCAACGTTTATTTACAAATTTATGAATAATAAGTAATTAATTCTAATGTTATAATTAAAGGCATAAATAAACAAATAAAATAAATAAATTATAATTCCATCGACTTTCTTCAATAACATATCATAGGTACAGTTTTTAAAAACCTAATCATACCTTATATTTCAATTTGATATAATGAATGTATTGAGGAAATTATACTAAATTCAACATCAACTCATGAAACATCTAATGTCATTTCCAGATTCAATAAATCTATACCGTAAACTTATAACAATATAATAAATAATATTATATCTGTAGGATTTAGCTATAATGCAATCATTAAATAAAGTGAAAATTTAAACTTACATTCAGGTAAATAATAATCAACCAACAGTTAATTATTATGAGGTAACTTGAATAGAATGTCCTGCTACAATTTAATAATCTAACTTATAAATTATACTTACAAATGGAAGAAGATGATTTAGCAGAATAACTAAAATACTTTGCCCAACTTATATCTATGAAGTAAAACCATATTCCTGTGGATGCATTCATCTACACATAGGAATTAAATAACACTAAACGCTTTGTGGATTTATACACCATCATAAAGTAATAAGTATAATTACACAATTCCGCGGATTAACTACCAGCACAGGAATGAGTGTAAAATACAAAAAATGGCAATTAAGTAATCTGCGGATTAACCACTGGCACAGATTAATGCCTTTTAACATTATAAAACAACATTACTATTTACTTCACATTAAAGTGCAAAATCATCCTCCTCAGTTATTCTGACCATTCAGAAAACACTGACATTTTAGCAAATGTGGGTTCTTGCATAATAAAATGTTACACTAATCAGGACAACTAATGTACTAACTTATCTTACTTAAAATAAAACATATGTAATATAATATAAGTAATATTAGTATAGGAATAGAAATCTGGAAAGACTCACAAAATACCTCATGAAAAATTGATACATCTCATAAATTCATTTAGTACTTTTCAAGCTTTTTCGCAAGCGCTATTCTCTTGAATAAGTATTTTATTCAACCCCTATTAATTTAAACTTAATAAAATATAACTTATGAACTTCACATGCAAGTTCATATAACAATAAAATTAAAGTAATGCATTATTCATCAAATACATAAAATCTAACAGGTGTGTGTGTGATATAAATTAAATGTATAGCATTTTATAGTTCAATACATGAATTCTAGCAGGTGTGTGTATCACAAATTAAATTGTATAGCATTTTATAACTACAAATATGATCCATGAAATCCATGTACGATGTGTCGAACAATAAATATATGAAGTAATAGCTACAATTATAGTTGAATTCCATACATGTAATTTTATCCATTTGTATTAGTTATTATAAGCACTATTAGATTAACGATTTTACGTGGCTCCATAAACATGAAACAATTCCAATGATATGACACGCAGAGTTTAAATGAAAATGTTTTTTCATAAGTTATTAATTTCTACATTTCTCTATTAAAACTGTTCCAAGTTTATCACATCCATGCTAATATTTATTTATCCACGCTTAAATCTAGGAATACTAATTATAGCAATTAATTTAATCATTCCAAACTGACGATAAAATTAGAAAATAGCTTTGATTAATTATTTGAAGACTGTTTTTATTATCCAAATGGTAAACAAATTAACTAGCAAATATATTACTGGCATTGCAAAGTTAAATATCAATCAATACTATATTTTTTTTATTAAAATTATAAACGGAAATATTAAACTATGTTAATAACTTTAACATTTTACTTTAATTTAAACTTCTTCTTTTTTTAAAAAGCAAATTTTCATATTTATAAAACTTCTGTAATTAAAATACTTATTTAATTTTTCCAAATTGTAGAATAATAAATATTTTAAAACATACCAAAATCTTGCAATTATTTCTGCTTTTAAACTGGAAAGCTCTGACATATTTCAAATGTAATATTGGAAAATTATTACTGGCGATTTGATCCACCTGGCTAGCCGACTTGAACAGACTTTTAAATTTAGCAATTCATCTTATTATTAAATACCACTATGTTATTTTTACGTTTATAGAAAACTTTGTGGTAATCCGTTTACTTGTTAACTATTTTAAAATAAGCTTATCATATTTACACCATTTGCCTTTTACCATTTTCTTTTCTTTCTCCCTCCAAAAGCAACACTATCAGACGATCTTTTTTTTTTAATTCGCGCTCCTTTCTTTTTTACATTGAAACGCATACGTAATTACTGTATTTATTTTTAATAATTAAATTTAGTTGAACAAATGGTTTTTTTTAATTCAATGGAAATAATTTTTAAGACCATTTTAAACAAATAAAATATTATTATTATTTTTAATAATATTTTACCAAATTTAATGTGTTGTCAAAATTTTTAAAAAGTTAAACATTTTGATATGAATTAGTATATGGAAAGAAGCAATTTAAATTTATTAAAATAATATAGACAACAAGTAAGGCAAAATATTACCCATTCTCTCTAATAAATTATTTTGAATATAAGAGAGTAATCTGTTCAAAGTGCAAATCAAGCCAATCAAATCACCAAAAGAAGAAAGAGAAATTTTTATACCAGTTACATCAATTATTATATTTTATACTAAAATATATCAATTACAATTATATTTTATACTAAAATATATGGTTACAATATATATATATATATCAATGTACACATGAAAGAATTGAAATACACAAATAATCAAGTAGGAATGCCTGCTTGAAAGAAACTGATAAAGATGAACTACAAGTTGTGCTTGGGTGCGTGTTGGTTGTATGCTACAATCATGTTCCACAAATTAGTGACTATTGGTTGACTTATTCTTTATTGAGCAATGCACCCATACAGAATGCAATATCTAGAGATGGATTTAAAATTACTTCTTCAAAAATGACCCAAACCTTATTATATTGATGATGTTGTTCAATGTTTAAAAGTACATTCCAGAAATGCTGCCAAAATAGTGGCTTTCAAAGTATAGATGAATCAATGATTAAGTGCAAAGAGTGTTCATCTTTGAAGCAGTATATGCCACTAAAATCTGTAAAGTAAGGAAGTAAAAAGTGACTCAGATCAGATTTCTTTACTAGATATAATATTGATATGGGCCATAAAAGTGAATGTTTAGATGGAACTCATGATTAATGTGTAGTGAATAAAATAACCTCTACAGCAAGAGAGAAAGATATTACTTTTTGTTTTGATCACTTTTTTACTTCAATCATTGTATTGCAAAATATAGATTATGCAGCAATAGGAACTTGTAACCAAAATAGAAAAAAATATCTAAAATCAAGGATAAACTGAAAAGAGGTGAATATATGTTTCAGTACAGTAAAAATGGACTGTTGTTTGTGGAATGGCAAGACACAAAAGAAGTCCTTATGTTGAGTAGTTGCCATAAATCTAATGTTGTGTATGACAATAAAACTTTAAAAGATGGCTACAAAAGCAGTGTTCCATGTCCAGAAATGGTTGCTTCATATAGAGAGATTACGGAAGGAGTTGATTTGGCAGACCAGATAATGGGATCACAATTCAAACAAATAGTGGAAGGTTTTATATCACCTGCTTATGATGGCTGTCATAAATGCATGGATTATATATAAAAAGAAAATGAAGAAAAAATTGTTTTTGTTTTTTTGCAGTTTCTAGTGCCCCTGGTGGAAGAAATGATAACCAAAGGAAGTAAACCAGCAACTTGGCACTGTCTATCCAAGAAAGGAAGACTATCTAAAAAAAGACAATGACTAGAAAATATATCTTTACATATTCCAGGGAAGATATACCTTAGAAGATGCATGGAAAACAAAACAATATTTCAAGAGTGTGATATTCTGTTGTGTTCTAAATGTTTTGAAATTTATCATTCTTGAAATATTTTGTATTCATTTAACATTTTTTGAAGAAAGTTTTTGTATTATATACAATAAAAATATTTACAATTTTGTAAGTACTGATGGTACATAAAAGTACCACAACAAAAAACTAATGGTACTTATATGTACCACCATCCCCATCAAACCCTTGATGTTTTTTTAACATTTTCTAAAATAATAAAAGATAATTTTGACTTATAAAGGATATAAAAAAAACAAACAGGCACATATATGAAACTGGAACAGCAGGCAGCTTGGAGAGAGATTCAGTTAACAATTGCCTTATTTCCAATAAATGTTCATTTAATGAAATATAGAAATTAAAATATGATATTAATAAAACTACATTTTTCATTTTCGCTTTTTATAAATAGCACGGTTCTTACTTTAAAAAGTAATTTAACACTTCACTCTTTTTTAAAATAAATAAATATAAAACAATAAATGTTTTTTTTTTATATATTTATTCTTGCTGAATTTATTGAATAAATTATTATTATTTTTTTAAAAAAATAAATAAAATGTTTATTATTATTATTAATAAAGGCATTTTTTTAAAAATATAAATTAAGTTTAATGAAAGACACACATAAAACATTATATATATATAATGCAACATTTAATATTGAAATTTATTGCAAATAATAAAAAATAGATGATAAAGAAGTCCAAAATTAAAAAAACATTCATATTTTGACAATAAAATAAAAATTATAATTTCAAATTAACTATAAATGTAGTAAAACAAAAAAAAAAACCTAAGACAATTTTGAATAAATGATTACCATATTTAAATTAGAGCAGCAAATTTAAATATCTTATTCAAATTTTTATTACAAGCAAAATGAAAATATGATTTTGCAGTGCAAAATTTATGTATGAGTTTCATTTCTAAATTAAGATCTTAATTATTTATAATTTATAAAAAAATAATTAAATAAATATAGCAAGAAACAAATTATATTTCACAACGTGGTATTCATATAACTACTATTAGAAACTGGGGTCGTTTGTGTAATTATATATATATAAACAAAAAAATCTGAAATAATTTGTACAATATTCAATATATCAATATAAAAAATAAATAACAGCTGTAAGCAGATTATGGCATGTATGCTAGAATTTTCATGGTTATATGATCTATAAAGCTCAATACAATAATTTGCCTGATTTTATTACTCCATTAGCAAGATATTGCATTAAAAAGACATTTTTTATTCATGGTTTTCAAAAGTATAACAAATTAAAGGTCTTCCTATGGGATCTCCACTGTCTCATGTAATTGCTGACCTCTTTATGAATAATTTTAAAATTCAAGTATTAAATACTACTAAGTGACCTTCTATTTGGTTTAGATATGTGGATAATACATTTATTATATAGCCTTATGGTATTGATGCTTTGAATTCTTTTCTTGTTTTTATTAATGATTGGTATCATAATATTAAATTTACTATGGAAGTTGAAAATAGCAAATCACTTTCTTTTTTAGATATTTTGATTGCAAGAAAATATAATTACTTCTTATCAATATCAGTTTACAGAAAATTCACCCACACAAACAGATATCTTAATTTTAATTTGCATCGTAATCCATTTGATATATTTTTTATAGAAAAAAATATTTTGACTAAAGCTTATAGTTTGTCAGATAAAGATCATCTCACTCAAGAAATAGAACTAACAAAAATATTCTATTTTCTAATGGCTACAATGAAAACATCATATGTAAGGCTTTACATCGTATTGATACTAAAAAGAAGATAAAAGATGAAATTGATAATTCAATTAGTTATAGAGAGATTTTAACTTATATTAAACAGATAAATCAGCAGAAAACTATCTAATTTTAATATAGATTACCTTTTCCACTAGCAAAAAAATTGATTTTTACCTGCCAAACCTAAAAGATAAAGTAAGATGTGATATGTTGGACATCTTATAATATACCATCATTACAAACCTTCAGACAAATATAAAGTACTTTTGGAATATAGGGGGCTTATGAAATTCTACATTTAAAGTGCTTGAAAGTTATATAGGTCAGTCTAATAGATGAATTAATGTCAGAATTAATGAACATAAAAGTGCCTTTAATCAGAAATTAAATACATCAGCTTTTATTTCACATTTTTTAGAAATTGTTCGCAAACCTGATATTGATAATACTAAAATACTTGCTAATTTGGAAAAGCATGGTTTGAGTACCAAGAGAGAGTTGACTAAAATATTAAAAAAGGCCAGCTGATTTAAATTAAGCTGATGAAGCACAATGTATTCCAGCCTTATGGAGACCACTTATTTTATCTCTTTTTCTAATATAAACTTTAAATCAATTAATGGTGAAACTGGAAAAAATAAACATTTTGTTAATCCACATAGTCTTAATACTCAACTACTTCATGCTCAATCTCATTACTATTTGAGAAATGGTTTTTCTTTGAAAAGTTAACCTTGACAATGGAAGATCCAACTTCATCAAAACATTGGGAATTAGTTAATACTAACACATGGTTTAACCCCAAAACTATTATATATATATATATATACCTGGGTCTCGTTTTATGCGGATTATTTTAATGCGATTTTGAAGTTATGTGATTCATGTTTCTTCTTAATATCTTTCATATTTCACTATATTTATTAGATATCAAGAAATTTAAATTATTAATAACTTATTTTGACTTGAAATACTTTTATTTTTCAAAAATATAATGTTATATTAGCAGCTAACGTGAATATGGCCTGAAGCTGTATTTAGAATCTTAGCTTCTATGTAAATAACCTATTTATACTAATGAGTAAATAATAATAATAGATTTATACTTACATATAAAAATATTGCAATAAATATTCAAAAAATTTAAACTTTTAAAACATATTTTGTTAGATATAACAAAAATAAATAATCTTTTAGATTTTTAAAATAAAAAACAAAGATTTTATAAACTGAAAATAATCTTTCTAATGATAATGTATAATCTTTTTGTTTTGATTACGATTTTATTTTTTTAATATAGAAACAGAAAACCATTAACACAGCATAAGACTGAAAGTGGCACTAGTTGTACATTATGTCACGAATAAAAATAGTGGCTAACAGGTTTTTCTGGGCATAATTTCCGAGAGATTCTTGACTTTGTTTAAGGAGAAGCCACATTACATCACATCACATCACATCGAATCTGATTTCTTACCAGTTTACAAATGAAGGCTAGCAGTAATGATTAAAATATTTATGAAAAATGTAAAATTAAATACTATAGTAATAAAAAAAGGAAAAAAAAGTTTGTCTTGTATTAATTTTTTTCAAATATTTGAAATTTTTTTATTAGTCATACTTTATTTCCTTATTTTTTAATGCAAATTTTAAAGTAATTTTTCTTTGTTGCTTTGCTTTTATGTGACTTCTGAAAATTAGAAATCCTATCCCTCATTTTTCAAGGTAAGTTAAGTCAATTTTTGTGCAATTTTTTTTAATGCAGGTTTTCTGTGGAACCTATCTACTGCATAAAATGAGCCAGGTGTATATATATATGTTAAAATGAAGATTTGCATATATATATACATGCATACAAATGAGCCAGGTGTATATATATATGTTAAAATGAAGATTTGCATGGGTTAAATATATAAAATACATATTTTGCGGGTTCATCCGTGTTAAAAACTTTTAACATAAATATACTGACGTTTCGACTTCATCACACAAGTCATCCACAGAGTTATAAAAGGTAGAAAGTGGTGGAATTTTAATGTTTTATTCAAATCAGTGATTGTAGCACCTCTACAACTGTCTTTCTACCTTTTATAACTCTGTGGATGACTTGTGTGACCAAGTCGAAATGTCAGTATATTTATATTAAAAGTTTTTAACACGGATGAACCCGCAAAATATGTATATATATATAAGAAAAAAACAGTTTAGTCAGCATAGAGTTAAGGAATAAATCAAATGTACAAATAAAAATGAAAAATATTTTTTAATCTAAAAAATATCTGGACTACCTGATATCGTTTGTGCAGTTGAAACACATAATGATAGTCGATTGTTTTTTTAAATATCTATGAAATAGATTTCTTGTTAAAAAAATATGAAGATTATAAATTTAAGATGAAATAATAGCTATTTAGTGTGTATGTTTTTAAAGACTGCAATGTTCATACGGACTTTTATTTTAAGTGGAAAGTTAGAAAAAAGATATAATTAAACATTAAGAAAGTTTAAAGTTACATGTTAGAAATCTAATTGTATGTTTAATAGATGATTGTCAAAACTCAGTAGCCAATTACTTTAATATCCAAATCTATCAAATGTTAATGTTTGCAAAAATGATACTTGTTGTCAATGATGATGCTAATTTTGTTAAGTGTGTAGTTTCCAATGCCCGAATGCATTTAACAATGTAATAATTTCCAATCCACCTGATATGGTTGATTTAGTCAAAACTCAATTGGGGCAGAAAATTAGATACCTCATCCAACATTTTAGAAATGGACTATTGGTTAAGAAAAAGGGTGAAGATCATAAATTTAAGCTAACTGCTTCACAAATAATTCTTGTATTATTTCTGAAACCTGCTTAAATTATTTTGCATAATATTTGATTTATTTTCTCTTTTGAATAATCTTGTGATATTTTTACTATCTAATCATTATCATTAATTTCAACCATCATTAATTCATTGTAGGACTATAATCTCACCAAATTTAATCCAATTCATATGATCCCTAACCTTTTTTCCCATAATGCATCAGAAATTTTTTTTTATTCATCCATCTAATATGTGATCTCTTTATTGGTCTTTTATAATCTATTGGGATATGGTTTTAGATTTCATTTGTCAGTCTATTATCATTTCTTTTACAAATATGTCCAGCCAAGCTTTTTTCAGTGTTTTATTTCTTTCAATGATGTCAGTAACACATGTTTGTTCTGTCACCCATACATTACATTTTCATCTCTTTTAGTTATTCTAACATATATCTCTTTATACCAGAAAGAGACCACATGTGTGATGGATGGATGGAATAAAAAAGTGTGCATGAGTGATGTGGAGAAAAGAGGCTGGAGATCTGAAAAGATGGATTTAACTTGGAGTGATCTTTATCCTGCAGTGGATTAATAATGGCTGATAGTGATGATGATGACTCCATTGAGTCATCTGAAGTCTGTGAATTGCACTTCTGTGAAATGTCCACGTCTCAGATCCATAAGTAAAAAATAGTAAAAGACATAAAAAACCTTTTTAAACACTAGGCATATTTCTTTTTAATGTTAAGTTAATTCTACAAAAAGAATTCCATAACAAGTTTAATTCCAAGATTAATTTCATCCATTATATTTACACAGATCGCAGAACAGAGTAACTTCGGAAAATGAACAAAATCTTTATTAAGTGGATTTTTTTTTTCAAAATGTGAATGAAAAAATAACAATCTCTGATAAATCTTTCAAATTTTGTTTTGAAGTATGAAAATTATTTTCTATTTTTTTTAATATCTTAAATTATTTTGAGATAATGGTGAGAAAGATGTATTAGCCATAATTTTCATATGATGGGCTGATTAGAATTCCATGATTTTCTCTGTTAACGTTAAGTTAGAAATTATTACCTTCTATTTTTTTAAAATGTATAACATATGTGTAATGTATACTTTTGATTTCTAATAAATATTATCCAAATATTGTGTAAAAATAATCATCATTTAATATAAACTTCACAAAATAAGTGTTTAGTTATTGTAAAAACATTCATAAAATAGTCGTGCAAAGAGTCTGGTCACCAATTATAAAGAATGGCATTAATCCAAGAGAAGAAGGCATTGCTTAAAACGCTTTTATTTTTCTGCCATTTAATTTTACTGGCCTCCTTTAATTTTTCTCTAATTAAAAAATCAATATATTAAAACAAGATGAAACTATAAATTAAAAAAATCATTGGCAAAATATCGCAATAGACTGCTCTACAAATTACATTTTTTAAAAGTATAATTCCAATATTTTTTTTCAGATTTCTCTGACTGAATATGCTTCTGTCATAATGTTCTGTGTGGAACAACTAAACATCACATGATCACCATGTCTTATGCTTTCTCACAACTGTTATTAAAACGCAAAAATCTCCATACCTATATGACTATATAAGTTCAGACTTATATGACTATATAAGATAATGAGCTTGGATTGAAAATATTTTTGTTTTCAATTTTATTCTCATAGTTTTGTAGTTAACTAGAAATAAAAGGTGGGTGCTGGAGGGTTGCATTAGATCCTAAGATCTAAGTGCAGTGCTCTCATATCCAAGGCTCACCACACTGATGAAGGCCACAAGCCAGAAACTAGTCTGGGGATATTGGATGAGTAGGCACTAAATAGGGATTTTATGTACATGCCTTCTGGCATCCATTGATTACTCTGGCTTGTACTGTGTGGCACTACTGTATGGAGAGTTTTTTCCTGTTTTGTTCTGTGTGGTTAAGATATTTTAAAGAATTATAAATACAATTTACATTTTAGAACAGAATTTGATAGAATTATGATGGCTTTCTGGCATTTCAATCGTATTTTAAATGGAAATTGCAGTCAACAAAATTTCATTAATTTTCTGTTTTCATTGGTTTCCTTAGTTTTCCTTTATACTGGCTAATCTTTATTGTTATTTTTTCAAAATTTGCAAGGTTCAAATATTATTTTTTTAGAATGTATTTCATTTATAAACATATTTTTAACAAATGAAGTCCAATGAATTGATTCTACTATAAAATAAATATTTAATATTAAAGTCAAAGGTTGAATGATTACAAAAATTGTTACCAGAAAGAACACTAAAAATATCATGTTCATTATGAAAAATGTTTGATTATTTGTTAAAACATTTAGCAAGTTGTGATATTTTTGGTTATTAGACATGGTAAGATGTTAATATTTAATCTATTTCTTTTATGTAATCTAGGATATCAACTAAAAGTACTTTTTAATAAATCACGTGATTTCAATTTACAATCTAGTTTTGATTGACCTTTACCTGATTTCATTGCAGGTGAAATTTATCTAAAAAATAAGCAATTGATTTCCTGTATATATATATATATATATATATATTGTACCCTTACTTCTCGATGTATAATATAATTTGAAATACGACTAGCTCAATTAAAATTATAATGCTTAATTAAAATTTGCATATCTATTTTTAATTACTTTTATATTATCATATTCTAATTAAATTTATTATCAATTATCAAAATCAATATAGTTCTATAGTATGTACTAATTAAATAAGTATTTATCAAAATCATGAGACTGTGAAGTAAAGTTACAAAGTAATAAGTAGATTTACATTGAGTCAATATCTCCCAAGACATTATCTCAATGGCATAAGAATACTGTCACTTCCTTATTAACTTACTACTACCTCTACAGCATTCTTATGGCTTTTAAATAAAATAAATTATCTTTAATAATAATAAAATAAATAAATCTTAACTTTTAATTTTTAAAATATAATTAAATAATCTCAGGTTCTTCTAATTATCTTAAAGTAATGATAACTCATGTAAATAAGTATGATATGGGATTTTACATCAAACCTAAATACACCTAACTTATTTTAATAATAATAATAATACTAATCTTAGAGTATAACCTAATCTTCTCTATTTCTGTTATATCAATAATCATTAAATAAATAATCATATGTATATCTTTTATTTTCATATAGTATCTTAATTTTGGGAATAGATCAAAATCTTACAATTTATTAATCTGTGGCAATAAATAATCTTGTATTCTTATATTGTGTATTATAACCATCTTATGAATGATAATTACTCTATGACCATTGTAATATAATATATTAATGTCAATCAATTCTTATAAATGATAATCAGGAAAATATTGTATTTATTTTTAAAATAATATTAATAAATTCACATTGTGCAAATATTATGTTTGTTCAAATTATCTGCTGTCAAATGCTGTGGTGTAAAATAATGAACTCGACACACTTTTAAAACAAATTAAACAAATTTATTTATATTAACTTCAACTAAGAATTTATTTATATTAACTTCAACTAAGAATTTATTTACAATATTTACAGTTCAAAATTATGAAAACAAAGAAAATAAAAATAAGAAAATAATAATACAATATGTTTACACTGTTATTAATTCATACTCCTAATAAGTAATTATACATTCTTTAAAAATGCTGTACTAATAACATTGAAGTATGTTTTCAAAACTTAGACTTTAAATAAATATCAGTGAACTTCAATTATTACACAGAAAAATTTATGTAAATAATATTTATGTAGCATATGTAAACAATTAAACTTTACTAATTAAATTGCTACATCACTTAAGTATTACTGTTACTTATTTCATCCTGTACTAGTATGTGTTCACTTTACTATTAATACTACTTTAATAGCATAATATAGAAACTAATGTATCCTTGTAATGTAATAACAAAGAATTGATTATAATTTTATATTTCACTTATTGCAATTCATGTTACATGTTTTATCAAATATGCATTACATATATGTACTGTTAAAATAATAATATTTTAATTATTCATCAATTTCAAATTCATAAAGTATTATATTAGATAAATTTTATGATTCTTTTCTGTGTGAAATTATTACTTTACTTTATGTGTTATTCTACTCCTTCTTAATAAATTTTTATCTACAAAAACATCCTCTAAACTTATTTAAAATTCCGGGAAAAAACAACCTTCAACTTTAAATAACTACTGATTATCCAAACTATTTATACTACGTCAACTATATTCAGTAAACCTTTAATTCAAACATAAACTTCTACATAAAACTTAACTTAATTTATCCAATAAAATAAAAATAAAATATAGACTTTGAGATATCTTCCTAACTTGAAATAAAATAATTACTTGTATGAAAAATAAATATAATTCTAATACTCCAATATAATAAAAATAAAAATAAAAATCAAAATTTATTTACGAAAGAATCATATAATTATTTCTAAGCTTTTTATGTAATGTTGTATCATATTTATATCATAAATTCAAATTATGCATATTTAAATAAACTGTTACTGCCAATATAATGTGTGTGTATTTTTAAAATATTCATACATCCATTCAACAATAACATATCATTCGGTTGATCTAAAGAAAAACATATTAAATACATCAAAATTATTATATAATTTTACCATCAATAATGATTTAATGTACAGTCCATCTTCCAATATTCTTCGGAATTACAGCTTCATAGAATAAACACATTTATACTCACAATCATTCTTTAACATATTACGTTTTATATTAATTATAAGATAAACTTATGCAATTAATTATTATATTACTTTAATTATTATTTTAAGAAATGTACCTATCTTATTTTTAATAAATTAATACTATTTAACTTTTATATTAAATAAATAAAACAAAATTCATATTACATAAATCCAGCGATGTTTCCTTTTCACCATACAGTTCTTTAATCGTAGGCACATATTCACTAGAACACCATTTCCTGTTTCCGGTCCACCACGTGTTTTTTAAAAAGTTTATGAAAAAATGAAAACGTTCTTTTTTTTTAACAATAAGTTCCCTCAAGAAAATAAAATAAAATTAAAATAGTTTATAGGATCCTGGTTTAGTTCTTTTAAAAATATTATTCAAAAGTTATTATTTTAATTTAGTCTTTAGTTTTATGAAAAATTATCATTTAATTATTTTAAATTAACTGGGACGTCCACATATTTCTTGCGCATTTTTAATACAAAACATCCAGGTAAGAATAAGTTTCTTTATTTATAAACGGCCAGCGTTTAAATTATTTCAATATAATAATCCCATTATATTAAGATTTTTAGCTAATTATATTTCAATTGACTTGCTTTTAAAATTATCAACATTCAGTCTTTTAAAACATAAAGACTTAATAAAGCAAGTATTTATAAAACTACTTTCATTTTTAATATTTTTACTTAAGATATATTTTTAAATTTATAGCTTGCAAAAAATACTTTCTTCATAAGAAGTATTTTATTCTCTAAAATATCTATTTTCTAATAATCACTATTAATTAGCTTTTAAAATTATATACTGTCCAAAATATTACTTTTCTCCATCTCGTAATTTTCCGAACTAATCCAGCGTTTGTCATATTTCTAGGGTAAAGTTTCCGATATATTTTCACTATATATGATGTTCCCATGACC
Organism: Epiperipatus broadwayi; assembly: GCA_028023455.1. NCBI lineage: Eukaryota > Metazoa > Onychophora > Udeonychophora > Euonychophora > Peripatidae > Epiperipatus > Epiperipatus broadwayi. The sequence goes on along the minus strand of JAQFVV010012805.1, from coordinate 443,487 downwards.
ATTTGCATGTAAATTGAGCTTCAATTTAGAGACGATTGATAGGAAAATTTAAATCAACACTGCATGTCTATTATTTAAAACTTTTATAGATTATTTATAACGACACCCTTGTAATTTTAAAAAAAAAATGATTTTAGAGCGTCTATAAATTTAATTAGCTATTTTTCTAATAGCACAATTAACTTGAAAATTCAATCACGAAGTCCTCTCCTAACAATTGAACTGAGCTTTTATACCGGAAGAAACTTCCCATTTGATTGGTAGATTAAACAATCAACTTTGCTGGCTTATTTACATATTTACCAACAACACAAAATTAAAAATAAATAATGACTTATTTAATATTTAATAATATAACATTATTACATTTTTTAAAATAATTCTTATTGTTTATTTAAATCTATTAAACATTTTTTAAAAATATTCTTACTGACTTGATTATAATTTTAACTTTTATAAGATTATTTAAAATACACTAAATCTTTTTATACGTTATACTTTTAAAGCAATATTTTTTAAAAATCAGATTTAATATTCTACATTGATTTATCTTTATTTTATCTCGTGATAACTCACGTATTATTTATAAATTTTACAACATAATTTTTAAAATAGTTTTGCAACTTTATTAGATAACTTCCATGTATGTGTGTGTAAATTTAACTAACATCTGTTTTTTTATAACACAATAAACGCTTTTCATCGTCTAAAAATAAACTAACAATTGCATTTTTTAAAATAAATATTTTTTAAATAAATAAGATATTATAATAGATTTTAAAATAATTATCCAATATTATTAAAATCAAATATTAGTCTTCTATTTATGTACTTATAATAATTAAAATATTTATATTCTTTTATAACACTATTTTATCAACAATAAATATATACATTTAATTTTAATTTGTCTTTTAAATACTTTAGCTTTAAACACCTATTTATTAAATATATTCATGCAGTATTGATTACGGCCATTTTTTTTCCAACCATATATTATAATCATCATCATTTAAAATGTCTCTCTCTATATCAGCACAATTTCACATATCAAATACTCATAGATTGCTTTAATTAAACCTTTTGAAATATTACCATAAGCAAAATTAACATCACATATTCAAATATATCTTAAATTTAAAATTTTTAATAGATTAGCACAAAAATTAAATGGTGACCCATACAAAAGGGCACAATATATATATATATATATATATTGTAACCCAGTGATTTTGGCACTTGGTTTCATTTAGCATTATTTATGCAGGAAATTAATGTTATTTATTAGAAAAATAAAAAATAAAATAAAATAAATAATATTTGGTTAATAAAATATGCTATCCCCTTTAACCTAGACATAATTTGTGTGAAAAAACAATATGTTTCCAATGCAATATCATATTTGTAAAATAACAGATTATTCTAAATAAGATATTGGAATAAATAGCAAGTTAATATAATTTAAAACAAATGTAATGAACTGTAGTTAGTTCTTAAATGGTTATAGAAAGAAGAAAAAAACCATAAATGTCAAATAAGTAATTCTTAAAGTCATATTGTTTTGAAAAGAAAATAACTTTTGATAAATTTGTTTTAAAAAATAATAATTTCATATGTAATTATAATTGCAAATAATTATTGTTGTTTGGAATGTATTTATTATTTTTATTTATTAAATTACTTTGTAATACATTTTAAATAATATTGAAAATTATATGATTCTAATATGTTATACAATCTTTTTTTTTTGTTTATGTTATAATCAAATGATTTGTTTTGATAGAGGTCGCTGGTCTGCTTCTGTTCTTCAAAGTTTAACAGTACTAAATTTTGTAACAGTATTGTTTTCTAATTTTGTGAAAATAAATTGATAATATAATAGAAGTTTCATCTATAATGCTCTTTATGTGAGAATTTGAAGTATTTTTTTTTTTCTAAAATCTCACAAGAAAACCAATCTCTTTCACAATGACTTAAAAAAAATGTTACTGTAAAAATTAGCAGAAATTTATGAACACTAAAAAAGATAAGGTGTAAAAATTTTGTTTGGAGAAAATAAAACAATATTAACAGCTCGAAATAATATATTAATATACAAAATGAAACTTTTTTTGTTAACTTACCATTGAACCAATTTAATATGAATAATTATCAAGCAACATTAATCCAAAATTTCTTGTTCCAGAACTTCTTCAAATTTGTGAATTTTTGAGATTATATCTTTAAAAATTCTAATTCTGCTAAGATAGAAATATAATTATAAAAGTATAAGCTTTAACTCAGATTAATATATCCATAAATATGTGAAGACTGTATAGAGAAAAATATGTGAAGATCATATAGAGAAAACTTTTCATAAAGTATGTTTTTTTTTAAACAGAATGTGCTTAGTTGACTTTCAACTATTCCAAGTCACAGGCATTAGCAATAACAGCATGCATATATATATACACCTGGGTCTCGTTTTACGTGATAGATAGGTTTCTCAGAAAACACGCGCAAACGAAATCGCACAAAAATAGATGTAACTTACATTGAAAAAGGGGGGATGCGGTCTGTGATTTTTCAAAATTCGCATAAAAGCAAAGCACCAATGTAAAATTACTTTAAAATTCACACAAAATAAAATAAGGAAATAAAATATGACTAATAAAAAAATTCAAATTTGAAAAAAATTGATACAAGATAAACTTTTTTTAAATATAATATTTAATTTTATTCAAAATAATATATTTTTATGCATAATTTACAGTACAGTAATTTACATTTTTTATACACATTTTAATTATTATAGCTATTTGCCAAAAAACACATTCGTTTGCAAACAACTAGCGCCAACTTCACACTCATGTTGTGTCAATGTTTTTCTGGTGACAACGTAATTAGTAATTAATCTTTGAGTTGATAATTTTATTAATTGTTTATGAAACTAACAACTAAAAATTAAATTCTTATTTTTGTCGTTAATTTTCAATTCTGTTTAAAAATCAAATTTCACATCACATTAATTTCAAGTCATCATAAGTAATTTTTAAATTGTTAATTACAATTAAAAATCAGATTTTAATTTTTAATTGTCAAATTTAATTGTGCCCACTGCTATTACTGACCTTTTAAAAATTAACTTGTGGACACTAAATGATTAATAATTGATTACGTTCTTTTTTAAAAAGCAAAAACAGAATGTGATTTAAAATGCAAAATTAACATACACAATGTTTGAACAAATTTACATTATAATCTTGTAAAATTTAATGTGTGTATACATAAAATGTGGAAATCATGATTTTAATTTCATTATTGCATAAAATCTTACTATTATAAAGCACTGAAAATATTGAAATTACTAAGATGAAAGTCGAATTCCAATAATGTGCTATTACTTTCAATATAACGTAAGTGCGCGAAATTTATTATTTAAAGTAATAGCGCATTATTGGAGTTCGACTTCCGTTGAAACAGGAATCGCGTAACTTCAAAATCGTGTTAAATAAGTCTGCGTAAAAAGAGATCCAGGTGTGTGTATATATATATATTGTAACCCTTGATTTATTTCATATATAAACCAATGATGGGAAAATAAACTATTTATAGGCAAAAAAAATTTTTTTACTTTAAAAAAAAAAATGAAAAGTTTCATTTGGAAAAATTAATAACTGTGTACTTTAAATCTCACATATATAGAGAATATGTTTGTATTTTTTTTTGTAAAGTATAGCTAGCATTATATAGAGAAGAAAGAATTGACTTTTGTACACACAGTAATAATTGAAAAATAAATATTTATATATCTAAAAGAGTCTTCATGAATCATAATATTTATCAGTAAAAAAGTTAGTGAAAATTGAAATTGAACTCATTATAAGTGAGTTTATAATTATAAGAAATTATAAAAGATATTTTATGCTCATATGAATCTGAACAAACAGTTTTCTGTTTAATGTTCTGCATATGTATGTATGTGTGTGTGATACAGATATATATATATTTATTTTTTCTTTTTTGTAGAAAATTATATATTGTGCTCTGTATTATTTGACAATATAGTGTAAAATAAATTTATTGGTATGGGAATGATTTCTTATTTTCAGCTCTAAACTAGGTTTAAGTCTTAAATAAAGGAATTTTTTTAAAATCATACCTGTTTTACAAAATTGTTTAAATAATATTGAAGCGGAAAATATATTACACATATTTTTGCTTCACTATCTGGTGATTCAAAACCTTGAATCAGAGGTTTAAACCCAGCTATATATGTGTTAAATCACTAGAGAGTGAAAGGACACACATAGAAGTTTAAAAACGCTCCTTTATTTTTGTAATTTCATAAGTTAAAACGTTTTATTATAAAAGAATATTTAATAATTTTAAGTCGGAAATATTTAAATTTCCGGTCCCTTTATATAATCATGTATGTGTGTTCAAGATTTGCAAAAATACATTATTGATAAAAATATATTTTTCATTATTAAATATTATGTATATTTATTTTACAGTTTGCATATTTTATTTTATGATGCAATACCAAAGAAAGTTCTAGAGAATAATTAAATTAACTCTGAAACGTATAAATAAAAGAATATTCTAGATTTAATTTAAAAAGGGTAATTAATAAATTAAAATCCCTTAGCAAATAAAATGTTAATGAAAATTATATCTTTTGAATCCATTTCCATTCTAGAAATAGATTAAAACAATATTCTCTAGAACTTGTTGCATTATCCTTGAAGATAAACAATAGGTGCATTCAGGCCACTTAATGGACATCTGAACCTTAACAAGTGGAAACAGAGAACATTCGAGAAGGTCTTACTAATATACAAATAGAGCCGAAATTTTAGACTAGGTCTCTTAGTGTGCCATTTTACCAAGTGTTGCAAAATGGACCCACATCAATTTAATTTTTGAAAAATGAATCCGGAATAGAGGGGCTAAATTTGCTTCCCCTTTCTTCTCCAAAAAAATCATTTCCATACTGCTATGCTAATCTGCCATCTCCACTTATGGACTGCCTAATTTAAATGCTGTAATAACTATCTCAAGATGCCAGCCATTATTTTTCAAAGCTGTGCCTTGCTAACTATGTTTTTTCTCATTTATAATTCTACACTTACCAATCCTTACATACGTCAAGACATCAAGTTATGAAGGTAAATCCTAATTATGCTGAACAACATAGATTTTTTCTGCCCTATCTGCCACAGACAGGATGAGGCCTTTGAGCACATTATATTAACCTGCACAGGCTTTGGATCAGTGAAGCACATCATAGCCCAAAATTCAGAAATTGACTATTATAAAATCCTCTCCATTAAAGATAGCATTAAGGAGAGAGATTTTATCATCATGAGAATTTTGACATTCATTACATATTCCATATGGATCACCTGGTGCAAAATGATATTCAACATCCCACAAACAAACCCCCTTACAATTTTCTTTAGAACCCTCAGAAAAATCCAAAGTAAAGACAAAATTCTCTCTTCTAAGTTTAGCTATGAGAAGTTTCAAGATTCCCAGTGAATAAAGTTCCCTATTCTCCCACGTTATCTCCGCAGTACCATAGAAGTTTTTTCTCGTCATCTATATTTTACATTGGCATTAACACTGATAGTTCTAGTTCCCAAATAAGAAGCTCCTGCTTACACATGTTCTCATCTGAACATCACTGTTTGTAAACAATTTTTTATTCACTAATAAAGTTTCTTTGAAAAATACTTTTTACCATAGTGCTTTGAATGAAAGCATTTTTTCATTTGTTTTTATTTTTTACTATTTGGTTGTATATATATATATATATATATATATATATATATATATATATATATATATATATATATATATATATATATATATATATATATATATATATATATATATATATATATTTGTTATATAATGAGCATGCTAATAGCACTTAATAAGCTTTTCAGAACATCCCTATCCTCCAACCAGTTTCTAGCTCTGGTTTTCTTCAATGAGGTGCTAGGATATTCAAGCATTAGATTTAAAATAGTAGGTCAAGCCCAGAAATTTATCTAATGTTTAATTATTATGTAGAAAATCTGAAATTTTCAGACATCCATATTTGAAGATTTGAAGATCTATGGATTTGAAGTCATATGGATTTAAAGACATACAGATGTCTAAAAATTTCAGATTTTCTACTTAATAGCTAAAAATTTGATAAAATGCTGACCTGGTATTTTAAAACAAATGCTTGAATATCCTAGCAGCTCTCTGATGAAAGCCAGAGCTAGAAACTGCTCTGGAGTATAGGGATGTTATGAAAAACAAGAGCTATTGGCATGCTCATTATTTAACATTTGTAATGCAAGCTTATTACATCAAGTCACATGATATATGACTTGATTTTCTTGCAATTATATGTAGTTGTATATATGATGTAGTTGTTTTGGAAAATAATGCTTCAGAGCTTCAGGAAATGTTGCAAGATTTATTAGTTGAAAGTCAATAAATAGAACTAAAGGTAAATGTTAAAAAAACAAAAACAATGTTCAATAGATTTTCTCAAAAGATGAAAATAAAGATTAATAATGACGAGTTAAAAGAAGTTAAAAACTACAAATATCTTCGTCAGATTATTACTACAGATGGAAACATAATTAATTAAATTAATCATAGAATTAAACTTGGTTAGAATGCTTAATATTAAAAGGAATATGGGTATGTGTTTGAAAAGAAAAGGTAATAATAATTGTGTTTTACCAGTTCTTATTTATGGATCTGAGACTTGGACACTTAACATAAGAGTAATACAGAGAATTCAGACTACTCAAAAACGTGTGGAAAGATGCATGTTAGTAGATCAAAAATGCAATACATTGGTAAGTAAACAAACTCAAATGTTACTGACATTATTGAAAAAATTAAAAGACTGAAGTGAGTTAGGTTAAACATATTGTTAGAAGAGATGATAATAGATAGACAATTGAAATGTTAATCTGGATTCCAAAAGATTTTAGAAGATCTGGAAAGAGACCATATGTGAGATGAATGGATGAAATAAGAAAGTTTTCAGGTATAATGTGGTGAAAAGAGGCTAAAGATCAAAGAGGATGAATTGAACTTGAGGAAACCTTTATACTGCAATGGATTGATAATGTTTGATGATGATGTAACACTAAATTATCAATATCAGTTTTCAATGAATCATTTACTATTAAATTACTCAGGATGTCACAAGATGCCACTATCATCATTGTATATATAAAATTAATTTTTTTAGATAGTTACTAACTTGTTGCTAAAATTGTTTCAAATGCTAAAAAGTGTATAATTGTTGGGAATATATAGGTATGCAAAATTTCATTTAGGTTTGAAATTGAGTAGTGCATGATGACTGAGTTAGAAGATTTTATCAAAATAAATTAAAAACAGAGAAGGTTAAATAAAAGCATATTAAAAAATGGATAGTTCCCTTCAATTAGCTTATTCAAAATTTATTAAACTTTTTTTTAAATTGTAAAATACTATATATATATATATATGTGTGTGTGTGTGTGTGTGTATAGTGTACGTGCACAAAATGAAGCTAGTATATGTAATTGAAAGTAAATAAAAAATACTATTTTAACTGAGCGCTTTGGAGAGACTTCTTGTTCTCATATTCATAGCTACTAACTTGTTAAAAACTACATTGTTAGCAGGAACATTTCTGCAAAATAATGCAAATTAGTTATAACTGCCATTTCGGGACAGTGCAAAGCAGATCTCTTGCTGTATATAATTCTTCTCTGATCTTGCGTTTACCATCATGTCTTTCTGAGCAATACAGGCTGATCTAACTAAAATAGTTATTCACAATTTTCAATCATGTGGAAAGTAAATAAATTTTATCACAAAATCAACCACAACAACACCAATGACAACAAGCCAAGAATTTTTATACCATATATTCAACCCTAGCCAAATGTCTCAATAACAAGTTAGCTAAGGACTTCACCATCACATATTGATCACCTCCAAATACAAACAGACTTACCAATAATTCCAAGAACAAAATCACACCTGAACTCACCCCTCAAGTCAGGTATAAAATGACCTGCCCACAAGCTAACTGCGAGGCTGCATATTATGGGGGAAACAGGACCAATATTGCCAATAGAGTGGCTCAGCATAAATACCTTTACAATAAAACTAAAATCAAACATAAAGGCAATTCCATCTTTGTTGAGCATGAAAAAAAAAAACAGGGCATAGATTTGAACCCACATCTGTTAACATTGCTTGCTCAGAAAGACACGATGCTAAATGCAAGTTCAGAGAAGCATTACACATAGCAAATGATCCTAAGTCCATTAATTGGATAGAAGCCTCCTTTGCCTTGTCCCAAAAATGGCAGTTATAACTAAATTGCATTATTTTGCATAAATTTTTCTTCTAATGCAGTTTTTAATAAGATAGTAGCTATGAATATTAGAGCAAGAGGCCTCTCGAAAGTGCTCAGCTAAAATAGTATTTTATACACCTGGGCCTCGTTTTATGCAGTAGATAGGTTCCACAGAGAACCTGCATTAAAAAAAATTGCACAAAAATAGATTTAATTTAGTTTGAAAAATGGGGGATAGGTGCTGTAATTTTCAGAATTTGCATAAAAGCAAAGCAACAAAGAAAAATTACTTTAAAATTCACATTAAAAAAATAAGCAAATAAAGTATGACTAATAAAGAATTTCAAATATTTGGAAAAAATTAATACAAAACAAACTTTTTCTATGTTTTTTACATTTTTCATACATATTTTAATCATTAACGCTAGCATTCATTTGTAAACTGGTAAGAAATCAGATTCGATGTGATGTGATGTCATATAATGTGGCTTCTTAAACGAAGTCAAGAATCCCTCAGCAATTATGCCCAGAGAAACCTGTTAGCCACTTTATTTTTATTCTTGATGTGATGTACAACTAGCACCAGTTTCAGTCTTGTGTTGTGTTAATGGTTTTCTGTTTCTATATTAAAAAAATAAAATCGTAATCAAAACAAAAAAAATTATACATTATCATTAAAAAGATTATTTTCAGTGAATAAAATCTTTGTTTTTTATTTTAAAAATCTAAAAGATTATTTATTTTGGTTAAAATACGTTTTAAAAGTTTACATTTTTTGAATATTTATTGCGATATTTTTATATGTATGTATAAATCTATTATTATTATTTACTCATTAGTATAAATAGGTTATTTACATACAGCTTCAGGCCATATTCATGTGAGCTGATAATATTACGTTATATTTTTGAAAAATCAAAAAAGTATTTCAAGTCAAAATAAGTTATTAATAATTTAAATTTCTTGATATCTAATAAATATTGTGAAATATGAAAGATATTAAGAAGAAACATGAATCGCATAACTTCCAAATCGCATTAAAATAATGCGCATAAAATGAGACCCAGGTGTATTTGCTTTCGATTATATATGCTAGCTTCATTATCTGTGCATACAGCACATATATATATATAGTATTTTTTTTCCAAATATGTGCATAAACTAATTAATTGTTAATAATCAATTTTAATGAATTTTGTTAAAAAAAGTAGTGTTTGAATATTATATATTTGGATTATTCTTATTGCATTAGATTTAGTATGAATTTTTTATTACTCTTTTAGGGCACAAAGTGATGTGGGTCAAAGTTGCAAGGGCTGCACATTTGACCTGTAGTAATTTGCTATCTATCTATCTATCTATCTACCTACCTACCTATATACCTACCTATATACCTACCTATCTACCTACCTATCTACCTATTTATCTATCTATCTATCTATCTATCTATCTATCTATCTATCTATCTATCTATCTATCTACCTACCTACCTACCTACCTATCTATCTATCTATCTATCTATCTATCTATCTATCTATCTATCTATCTATCTATCTATCTATCTATCTATCTATCTATCTATCTATCTATCTATCTATCTATCTATCTATCTATCTATCTATCTATCTATCTATCTATCTATCTATCTATCTATCTATCTATCTATCTAGTAAACAATGATTAAGATGTGTGTAAAAAATTGTGGTGTGATTCAGATGATGAGTTCTAGTTCATCACAAAATGTGCATCTTAATTAAGAAATATACATCTTTTCACATGACTTTTGGTCAAATGTTTATGATAACATCCCGCCACAAGGTATTAAAAGTCGATAGCTCTTGCGTGAGTGGTGTAGTAAAAATTACACTACAGAAATACTTCAGAAAATTGCCTTTCAAAAATTCGAGAGTGTGTGTAGAAGTAATCAATCATAAAAATACTTGTAAGTATAGAAAAAAAAATCTTGCAGAGTGAAAAATATTACAACTGTGTTTCTATCTCAAAATCTTTGCGTCACTCAAAGCAATAACACCCCCCCTCCTCCATAACTTATAGTGCAACATATTAATATCTCTATCCCTACGATAATTTCCAATCAGATTTTTTAAAATGTAAAATTGAATTAGAATCTTTTTTCTCAATAGCAATCTACATAACTAAGTCATTTGACCAGGTTCAGACTTCCAGATAATAGAATATTGTTGTTAAGTTAAGCTGAAGATATAGTTCGCCATTATTTGTCATTTTCTTTACAGTTTTTTATACTTTTTAAATTAAGAAGTAAATCATCAACTTTAATTACTACTGTATTGTAGAACTCCAAACATATTGTAAACAATCTTTTTTCACATCATTAATTGTGTTGGCAGTTGTTTTTCTTTGAAAGATAAACTGTTTTTATCTTTTTGATATTTAAGTTGATTATAATCTGTAAATATTCTGTTTTAATGAAACTATGCAAATTTTAAATAACCCTTTAATATCCTGGAAATCAGTTTAAATTGTTTATTATAGCGTATTTTGTTGTGATTCTTATTTTATAACTAGCTATATTTTTTTTAGAAAACTTTGCAATTAAAAAATATCTTACAAGTGAGCGTAATTAATTAATTCAAACTTTTATTTAAAATGCATCAAAAGTTATATATCGTATTCATTCTTAAGATTAATTTCAAATTGTGCCTTGTTTGGTGCAGTGGCAAAATGTCAGATTGGAGAGTAAAGATTACTTTAAGTGGTTGATCTTGTTATGAATCCCCGAGCAATAAAACTGGGCTGGTCCAAATCAATTTTGTCAGCTGAGTTTAACCTTTAAATATTCTTTTTAAAATTATTTAGAAATGCCTCATAATTCGAAGATAGGCATCTGTCTAGCAAGTCTAGAACCTGGGATTTCGATCCAAGCCAAAATAAAAGTTCAAATTTTTTTTTCATCTAGCTGAATCATACACAATTTGATCAATGGTCAATAAATGGATCTCTAGCTATTCTGAGCTAGAAGGCAAAACCTGAATATAAACTGCAAGCCCTTACCACCCAACAACTGAAAAGGCTTGTTAGGACTGTCTTTTCCATCACTGTTTTCTTTGAAGGTCTGTTGAAAATGTCTTTTAACCTGCAGTGTTTTTCTACTGCTTCAAAATAGTTTATTGAAGAAAGCAATGGATAGTAATAAAAACAATATTAAGTAAAAATAAATTGTTTTTTTTATTATTAAAAACACCCAGAAAACAAAAATTAAAAAGTTAACAATTCTTCATACTTTAATAGACAGGCTCTGTCTACTTCAACCTCCAACTCTTCAGCTATCCATACCATTAAAAATATGATGATGAAATGGTCAAACTTTTGTTGATGGCAGTATTGTTCTCATACCCATGTTAACCTTAAATCACTCTGACTCCTCATATATATGACCTTAATATGTCCATTTAAATATAAGGAGGGGTGGGCAGAATTCAGGCTGAATCTGGAATAAAATAATACTAGTATATTGTAAATACTGAACTTTTAAGATGTAGTTTGGAATATGACAATAGACAGTTAAGCTTCCTTCAGCTATCCTTTTCTTATTATATAAAAAAACACATGACCACACACCTGGGAATAAGATAAATGATCTCCAATATATGTATTTTGTGCTGAAGCAGCCTACATCAGTTGATTCAGATCATTGTCTCCCATATATATATATATATATATATATAGTGCCATTACAATTTAGTCACTAGATAAATTTATAGTAATGTGCATGTAGAAAAGGTAAACCAAAAATCATCATCACAATTTTATATAACCATAAAAGAAGCTGTAGGGAATCCAAGTTCAAACCCTACCAGATCAAAATTCTAAAAGCTTTAAACAGAGAGAGAGTGGGACAGCTATTATATGCTTTACTTGTTTGTGTGTTAATAAATCTCAAAAAGAGCAGCACACACATTTAATATTTAAATTTTCTGTTAAAAAGCAAAGTTTAATGCATACATATAGGCAATGTTGTGTAATTTTTATTTGTTTTATATTTCAAATATTCAACATTTTAACTTTCTTTAAAACTAAGCTATGCTTGATCAATTCTAACATTTTATTCTATACTTCTATTTTGCTTTTCTTTAATTATAAGTGGGATTTAAAGTTACAGACTTAATTAAATAATTGGGTTATAATTACTAAGCTAGCAATCTATTATTTAAGGATAGTTCATGAATGATTTGAAAGAATGCAGGATGTGTGTACATTACATACAAAATTTTACATTTCCTAAATATTGAAGAAAGGAAGTTTAAATCTGTTAAATTATTTTTTGTACATTTTTTTGTTAAAAGAGGAAATCTGTTTAATCAGATATCGATCTTTGTAGTAAATTTTTGTAAATGATTGTCACTTTGGAGCTATAATTTTTGAAATTGTCTTATCAAGATCTAAAGAAGGAAGCTCAAAGATTTGAAGTGTTACCTGGATGTTAAAAAAGAAAAAAAAAGGAAATATTGTTTTTTTTAAAAAAAGTGTCGAAAAAGGTTAAATTTAGTTGAAAAATACTTTGTTGAAAATAAATAGAGTCTAATTAAAACAAATTTGTCCAAAGATAGCAAGTGTGCTTCTCTGATTGGTTAAGTTAGCTAAAAATGGATATAAAAAGCTCTTAGATTATTATTGTGTTGATTCAGATTATTAAACCAATTAAGTTGAAAATATAAGAACAAATATATGTATTCCGCGGAGCCACAATAAAATGTCTAAAATAATCTACCTTCAACACCAGATAAATAAGATGTTTTAATAGAAGGAAAAGCCTCAAAAGATAATTAATCTACTATAAATATTATCACAAGTCCAATATTGTTACAACAACGTTTTAAACTCAAGAAAATACAAGAAAACACGTATTTCTCTACAGGAGAAAGAAAAATAATATAATATTTCCAAATCCCAAGCAAATAACCTCAATAGAGTCACCATCATCAAATAGTTTACCCGAGGTGTTCCAACTAAAGGATAGCCAAAATAGACAATATACAAGACAAGTTTGAACCCTTGGAACGCAACAAATCGGTATATGACTTTATTCTATTTTCTTTATGTATCAGTCTTAATAAACTTAGATAAAGTGGTATATTTTTATTTAAAGAATTAAAGACTATTCATGATAAAAAAATTCTTACTAATAATAACTTTGCTTTAAGCCTTGAAAGTATGAAATTTGTTTATTAATTTTACATATTAATTGTAAAATTTTTTTATGGTGTTTGTTTTGTTTTACTATATATTATTTTTTGGTTTTAATATTTTTGTTATGATGGGTAAAACATTTTTTATATGGTATTGGGTGTGAAAAAGGTAGTATTAGTATTAGTTATTTTTTTCAGTTAAGTAAGTTCAGTTGGAAGGGGGGGGAGATAATGTTTAAAACTTTTTCTAAACTTTTTCAATTTTCTCCTTTTTTTTACTTCATTTACTTTGTTTTTAAAGTATGTGTGCTAATACAGATAATTTTTTTTTTAAATATTTTCTCAGAAAATAAATTTGAAGGGAAAGGGGGGAAAATATCTGAGGTTGTTATATATCATTATTTTTATTATTCATTCTTTCATATCCAGAATTTTTATGTATCAGACTATTATATAGTTTGTTTTATAAGGTTTTTTTAAGTGTAGTTTTGTTAAGTGTATTATCATCATCATAATGTTGAATATAGTTATTAAGATATAAGTAAGTTGAAAATTAAAATTATGATTTCTTCATAAAATTTAGTTTTATGTTTAGGCTTAGTCCTAGAGTGTAGTTGAAACCTTGTCTATTGTTATTATTATCATCACATATCATATACTTTTATTAATGAGTTTTATGTTTAAAGCCATAAAAAATATTGATTTTATAATTTTAGATTTCTTAGTATTATTATCCACCATTATTTAAGGTAGTTTATCTAAATATTTATATATAATCAGCTATAAACTTAAAAACTATTGAAACATTTTTATGTAAGATCTAGAAATGATTTATGTCTAATATACTCACTTTGGTTTAAAGATGTTTTACTTTTACCTAAATATTAGGGCTTATAGTGATATGTAAAAAAAATCTTCCATTTTTTATAAATAAAGTACAAGAAGGTTAAAGTACATGTGAAAGGTTATCAGATATAAGTTCTAGATTCAGATAATCTAGTGGCCCTGCTAACCATATTCACTTAGTATTTGTTTAAACATACTTAACATCAAACAAGGAATGAAAGTGGATAAAACCTACTGCCTGTATACCTGAGTTATATTTTATTGAATTACTAGTGTACTCACTTCACATGATTTCCACATAAATACTTTTTATTAATAATTTGTTAATAATTTGCTTAATATCTTGATATTTGGACTCCTTTACTCAGATATAATAATATCTTTTGATCATCATTTAATTTTTGAATTTACTTAGTTATATCTTTTGAACGATCATTAATTATGTTACAATGGCTGTGGACTACTCAGGTATGGTAATATCTTTTTTTTTGATTCATTATTTGAGCGACCTATAATTTTGTTACAATATATATATATATATATATATATATATATATATATATATATATAATCAGGTTTCAGTTTATATTAAGATAACAATTCTTCATACTTTAATGGACAGAATTCAATCTTCTCCACTGTCCAACTTTTCAGTCATCCATACTATTGAAAATCTGATGATGGAATGCTCACACCCTTATTGACACCAATATTGCTGTTATACTCATGTTGACCTTATGCCATTCTGATATCTCATATGTATGATCTCAATAGGTCTATTTTAGATGGGTTTGAGTTTACCTCTGTATATTTAATTGGTAATATTAAGGTCATATATATGAGGAGTCAGAGTGACTTAAGGTCAACATGGGTATGTCAATAATATTGTCATCAACAAGAGTTTTAGCACTGCATCATCAGATTTTCAATGGTATGGATGGCTGAAGAGTTGGAGAGTGAAGAAAGATTGAAGTCTGTCCATTAAAGTATGAAGAACTGATATCTTAATACAAACTGAACATTGATTTATATATATATATATATATATATATATATATATATATATATATATATATATATTGTAACCATATATTTTAGTATAAAATATAATAATTGATGTAACTAGTATAAAAATTTCTCTTTCTTTTTTTGGTGATTTGATTGGCTTGATTTGCACTGTGAACAAATTACTCTCTTATATTATTTTGATAAATTTAAATTTGCCTCTTCCCATATACTAACTCACATCAAAATGTTTAACTTTTTAAAAATTTGACAACACATTAAAATTTGGCAAAATATTATTAAAAATAATATTTTATTTTTATTTGTTTAAAATGATCTTAAAAATTGTTTCTATTTAATTAACAAAAAACCATTTGTTCAATTAGAAATAATTATTAAAAATAAATACAGTAATTACGTATGCGTCTCAATGTAATAAAAGAAAAGAGTGCGAATTTAAGGAGAAGATTGTCTGATAGTTTGCTTTTGGAGGGAGAAAGAAAAGAAAATGGTAAAGGCAAATGGTGCAAATTTGATAAGCTTATTTTAAAATAGTTAATAAGTAAACGGATTACCACAAAATTTGTTATAAACGTAAATATAACATAGTGGTAATTAATTATAAGATGAATTGCTAATTTTAAAAGTCTGTTCAAGTCGGCTGGCCAAGTGGATCGAATCACCGGTAATAATTTCCCAATATTACATTTTAAAATGTCGGAGCTTCCCAGTTTAAAAGAATTAAGTGCAAGAATTTGGTATGTTTTAAAATGTTTATTATTCTACAATTTGGAAAAATTAAATAAGTATTTTATTTACAGAATTTTTTATGAATATAAAAATTTGCTTTTAAAAAAAAGAAGAAGTTTAAATTCAAGTAAAATGTTAAGTTATCAACATAGTTTAATATTTCCGTATCTAATTCTAATAAAAATATAGTATTGATTGATATTTAACTTTACAATGACAGTAATCTATTTGCTAGTTAATTTGTTTAACATTTGGATAATAAATAGTCTTCAAAGAATTAATCAAAGCTATTTTCTAATTTTATCGTCAGTTGGAATGATTGAATTAATTGCTATAATTAGTATTCCTAGATTTAAGTGTCGATGAATAAATACTCGCATGGATGTGATAAACTTGGAACATTTTAATAGAGAAATGTAGAGATTAATAACTTTTGAAAAACATTTTCATTTAAATTCTGCGTGTCATGTTTTTGAAATTGTTTCATGTTTATGTAGCCACGTAAAATCGGTAATCTAATAGTGATTATAATAACAAATACAAACGGATAAAATTGCATGTATGGAATTCAACTAAAGATATAGCTATTGCTTCGTATATTTATTGTTTGACACATCGTACATGGATTCCACGGATCCTATTTGGAGTTATAAAATGCTATACAATCCAATTTGTGATACACACACCTGCTATAATTCATGTATTGAACTATAAAATGATATACATTTAATTTATATCATACACACACCTGTTAAATTTTATGTATTTGATGAATAATGCGTTACTTTAATTTTATCGTTATATGAACTTGCATGTGAAGTTCATAAGTTATATTTTATTAAGTTTAAATTAATAGGGGTTGAATAAAATATTTATTCAAGAGAATAGCACTTGCGAAAAGCTTGAAAAGTACGAAATGAATTCATGAGATGTATCAATCTTTGTGAGGTATTTTGTAAGTCTTTCCAGATTTGTATTCCTATACTAATATTACTTATACTATATTACATATGTTTTAGTTTAAGCAAGATAAGTAGTACATTAGTTGTCCTGATTAGTCTAACATTTTATTATGCAAGAACCCACATTTGCTAAAGTGTCAGCGTTTTCTGAATGGTCAGAAGAACTGAGGAGGATGATTTTGCACTTTAATGTGAAGTAAATAGTAATGTTGTTTTATAATGTTAAAGGGCATTAATCTGTGCTGGTGGTTAATCTGCAGATTACTTAATTGCCATTTTTTGTATTTTACACTCATTCCTGCACTGGTGGTTAATCCGTGGAATGGTGTACTTGTACTTATTGCTTTATGAAGGTGTATAAATCCACCAAAGTGTTTAGTGTTATTTAATTCCTACGTGTAGATGAATACATCCACAGGAATATGTTTGCTTCACAGATATAAGTTGGGCAAAGTATTTTAGTTGATCTGCTAAATCATCTTCTTTCAAGTGTAAGTAGAATTTATAAGTTAGATTATTAAATTGTAGCAGGACACTCTATTCAAGTTACTTCATGATAATTAACTGTTGGTTGATTATTATTTACCAGAATGTAAGTTTACATTTTCACTTTATTTAATGATTACATTATAGCTAAATCCTACAGACATAATATTATTTATTATATGATTATAAGTTTACGGTAGGGATTTATTGAATCTGGAAATGACGTTAAATATTTCATGAGTTTGATGCTGAATTTCGTATAATCTCCTCAATATTCATTATATTAGATTGAAATAAGGTATGATTAGATTTTAAAACTGTACCTATGAGATGTTATTGAAGAAAGTCAATGGAATTATCATTTATTTATTTTATTTGTTTATTTATGTCTTTAATTATAACATTGGAATTAATTACTTATTATTCATAAATTTGTCAATAAAAGTTGATTTATAATTAAACTTACTGTGCCGTTGCTATGTGTCATTCATAAAATCAGAAATCATAAACTTTGGATAGAGCATACATTAAAGAGCATACATTGAAGAGCATACATTATAGAGCATACCTTGAATTACATATTATCGTCAACATGATATAAGAGTTTATAAATATTTTTTTTGAGAAAACATTTGGATGCTTTTCGTCTTTGGTAGTTTATGATGAGTAAGGTACAATAAAATCCCATTTACCTTTTCCATCATTGTGGCTTTGCGTAGTTGATTCTAGTATAAAATATAAATTAATTATTAAACTTGTCAACAGATTTACCAGATAATGACATGATTGAATATATTTACTTAACGTTTTTAAATTGTCATTTGTCAGTATAATAAGAGTCTCAATAATATAGTAAACTATAAAAAAAGAACCCAAGTATTTATATTTATTTATTGCAAAGCTTTACCTGGACTAGCATTCGTATTAAAAATCATATAGATGGTTTAAAATTTCATAATCTTATGTATTTCCACAAATTATGCCATCTTGTACATGGTCGGCCATAGGGTCGCATACAATAAAAATCGCAAATTAAGGTTTAAAAGTAATAACATTGCACTTATAATTTGTTTAATGTATTTTATCATACTACTATGATAGGTCTTCGCGGTACACCCTGGCTGCGATCAAATTAAATCATAAAAGTTTATGTTAGATCATTAGTTTGGTCTATGGTAAGTTGCTCCAGATGTTGATTGTGGTCTTTGGTGCATAAAATAGATAGCATGATATGCTTTTGGTTACAGCTCTTAATAGCTGACAATGTGCAGCGGGAGTTGATCAGTGATCAAGGTTACAATTCTTAGTGCACTTATGTTTTGGTGATATTACGTAGTTGGGACACAATCAAATGGTTACAATTTTTGGTGCCGCAATGAGTTCGGCACGATAGGTAGTTGATAGGGCAATGGCCTTCGATGGTTATAGTTGGCCACGAGAAGATTTACGGTTACAATATATATATATATATATATGGGATATAATTACCTGAACCAACTGATGAGTTTTGGTTCAGAATGAAATACGTATATTGGAGTTCATTTATCTTATTCATATGTGTGTGGTCATGTGTATTGATTATATAAGATAGAGAGGATATCTAAAGGAAGATTAAATAAAAGTCTGTGTTCAAATCTCCTTTAATTAATTACAACTTAAAGTTTAGTATTTACAATAAATATACCAATATTGATTTATTACAAATAATTTTTATGAAATCTTTTATTTTCATTGAAAATGGGAATTTTTTACATGGACTCTAAAATATTTTGAACAGTTTTATAACCTTGATGGATATATTGTCGAAAGTTGGTTAGTATTTGGTCATGTCAATAGTACTTCTATGCCTTCCTCTAATATCAAAATGGTTAAGGAGCACATACTAAAATGACATTAATAAGTCCACATGTAAAATGGATGGATGACTATAATTACAAATCGGTATTAAATTTGGATATGTTTCTCCTGAAGTAAACCTATAATAGTTAAAAATCGATCATTATCAATCTATACTTTGAAGAACCGCTCCTAATTACTTGATTAGTCAGTTTTCTTTTTATTTACATCTTTTTTTTTTAAAAAAAAAATTATTATTTAAATCTATTTGTTCACATCCTGAAAACCATTTCTTGCTTAAATTGCATCATGTTAAAGTAAATATATTTTAATTTAAAACATTTAAATGCTAAAGAAATTTTCCCTTTACTTTTTAATCCATATCTACTAATAAAAATTTACAAAACGTTTTCAAAAACGTAAAACTTTAGGAATAAACTTTCTTTTTCAAAAGAAAACTCACTTTCAAAAGTTGTCAAATAGAACATTTTTTGCAATAGCAGAAGAAAAGTCATTTGGGATTCTCTAGTTTATTTTGTTTTTCTATTCTATAAAGAAAGCAAAAACATTATTGTTTCTTTTTATGACACTTATTTTCGCCCATAATAATTTTTTTTTTTTTCTATTATTTAAATTCTAGGAATACATACTTATTGGTTAAAACTTTAGCTGGCAAATTTAAGAACGAATGCATTTTTTTTTTTACGGAATTGAATGATTTTGATTAAAAGGAATAGAATCAGAGAGGAAATATTCTTTCTATTAAAAATGTTCTCAAAACTCCATTGTAATATTTTATTTAGGCATTTCTAGATTATTAATTTAGTAAAAAAATATTTTTTTAGTTGTTTCATTTTTCTGCCATATACCGTTCAGTTGCTATCTAACTGGCTCTGGCTAAAAACATTTGATTATTAGTAATGATTTTCATTTTAAAGTTAATTAAAATATCAATTGAAAATCTGTTTTCTAACATTTAAGGCTGTTTGTTTGATTTTTTCTGTTTTATAATCATATCAGCCTGTGGTTTTCTAGTTATAAATAAAGTGTTTACATTGAGGATAACTAGTATTGAAAATCTGATGATGGAATGCTTAAACTCTTCTTGGTGCCAATATTGTTGTCATAGCCATGTTGACCTTAAGCCACTCTGAGCCCTCATATATATGACCTTAATATATTTATTTAAATACACAGAGGTAAACTCTAGCATTTGTTTAAATGGAAATGTTAAGGTCATATATATGAGCTGTCAGAATGACTTAAGAACAACATGGGTATAACAACAATAATGGCATGAACAAGGTTCGAGCATTTCCATTATCACCTTTTCAATAGTATGGATGGCTGAAGAGCTTCAGGTTGGAGAATATTGAAGTCTGTCCATTAAAATATGAAGAATTGCTGCCAAAGCAGGAAAAACGGTCCATACAGTAGTGCAAGCCAGAGTAGTCAATGGATGCCAAAAGGCTTGTGCATAAAATCCCTATCTAGTGCCTACTCATCCAATATCCCCAAACTAGTTTCTAGCTTGTGGATTTTGTCAGTGAGGAGCCTTGGATCTGAGAGCACTGCACTTAGATCTTAGATCTAATGCAACCCTCTAGCAGCCACCTTTTTTCTCTACTTAAATACAAAACTATGAGAATATATTTAAAATACACAATAATATTTTCAATCCAGAAACTACAAATATTTTCAATCTAGAAAGGATATTAGATGAATAGGCACTAGATAGGGATTTTATGCATGAGTCTTCTGGCATCCATTGATTACTCTGGCTTGCACTGATTGGCACTCCTGTATGGAGGGTTTTGCTTGTTTCAATAACAGTTATGAGCAGGCATAAGAAATGGTGATCATGTGATGTTTAGTGGTTTTAAGAATTGCTATCTTAATATAAACTGAACCATTGTTATATATATATATTATAATGATCGAAATGTTTATATATCGTTGCAATATATATATATATGGGAGATGATGATCTGGACACAATTAATGAGTGCTTGAAATCTTATTACCTCCTTATGAAATAAACCATTAAATGTTTTTACAGGTTACAATGGAACTCAAGGTTTATAAATTATAGCTCCAGCTTCCTGTCCTTGGACTAATAATAAATTATTCAATTATTATTAATTTATTGTGTCATTCAGATTAAGGATAAAGTGGTGGACCTAATGATCATAAGTGTAGGGATAGAGTGGTGGACTGGTTCATGGCTTCAGCTTCCATGTGCTGTACTTGGATCTCTTAGTAATAAATTATTTAATTATTATTAATGTCTTGGATCATTTAGTGTGGGGATAGAGTGGTGGACCTTAAGCTCAATGCTCATGGTTCATGGCTTCATCTGCCTCTTCTAGGGTTCAAATTTCTTATCAACTTCTGTGCACGAATCACTTCAATAATTGTTATTTCGGATATTATTTTATGCAGTTCAGTGCAGTGATGAGTACAGATTCTGGAACTCACATTCCATGCATGACAGCTCCAGTGACTATATTTTGTATTCAGGCTTAGCAATAAATCATTCAATGGTTACTATTGTTAATGCTTTATATGGTTTAATGCTGGCATAGAAAGGTAGACTATGAAATCAACATTCACATATTATAGCACTACATTTCATTTCCTGTGCTGAAACTTCTTAAAACATCACATGATCATCTTTTCTTTATACTTACCCAAGCTATTAAAGCAGTAACGATGTGATGCAATGCACATGGGGCCAATTATAATGGTCAGGGTGTATTTGGCATCTTACCATACCTGCCATACAAGTGTGCCACCAAACAAATTGAACCTGGAAAATTTATATAGGAGGCAGATACTTACTGTTAAGATCCAATTTTATTTTTTATAGACCATTAGCCCATGTCACTAGCTCAAGGAGTAGCTGAGATAATATATTTCTATAACACTTCTTCATATACACTTTAATGCAACAAATTTTCTTAAAAACTTCTTTATTTTCCTTACAGTTTTGACTGTCCAGCACTCTTCATCAGAGCTATATCTTCTCTGCTTTAATTAAAATGAGAGCAGAGAAGAAGATAGAGCTCTGATGAAGACTGCTGGACAGTTGAAACTGTAAGGAAAATAAAGAACTTTGTAAAAAAATTTGTTGCATTAAAGTGTATATGAAAGAAGTGTTATAAGAAATATATATGATTATATGAAAATATGCAAAGAAAGTGAATAATAATAATAAGAGAATATACTTCTAACAAATAGCTGAGATTTATAATCTAAATTTTTAATGTACCTATCTAAAAATGAAAAAAAAAAAAAGTTAATAAACTACTGCCAGTAATATTACACAAAAAACATTTATTATCACTCATATATAAAATTGAAATGGAGGAATAAACATTATTACTTTAGTTTAGTTTGTATATTTATCTTATTTAGATTTAAGTTTAGTTCGCACAGATGGAGATTCTTGATAAACAGAGCAAAACTCTCCATACAGTATATTCTTGTTTATACATTTTAATCTTTTGATAGACGTAAATACGCTGCATAGATTATGCACTAAAACTTACAAATCCATGCAATTATGTATGTCTAAGGTTAAAATTTAAGCTTTAATATTTTAAAAACCAAATGAGCATGCATATGTATACCTATATGCAGTGCAACCATCTACCATTCTAGTTCAATTATTATTAATCGGAATGTTTAAAAAAGTTTACAATCTTCTTGAGTTCCTTAAGACACTCATCATGAGGTTTCACATTCACAAATAATGAACATATAGAGGAGGCTTAGGCAAATACATCAAGACACTCAACATAAGGTGTCATATTTACTGATAGACGCCAAGTGTGGAGGTACACACATACACATATACATAACACATGACATCTCTTAATTTAACTAACAATTATAACTTTAATATTTTAAAAAACTAAATGAGCATGTACATGTATACGTATATGCAGCACAACTGCCCACCATAGATTGTTCTAGTTCAATTATTATTAATTGGAATACATAAAAAAGGTTATACACTACTTGAGTTCCTTAAGACACTCATCATGAGGTGTCGCATTCACAAATAATAAACTTAAAGGGTAGGCTTAGGCAAATACATTAAGACCCTCAATGGCTGTCATATTTACCGACAGATGCCAAATGAGGAGGTTTGTGTATACATATACACATAATACATAATATCATTTAATTTAACCAACAATTATACTTATTAATTATAAGAAATAAATTAATAGAAATGATTGTTTCACAATTACATTAAAAATATTAATAATTAATTTACCCTTCCATATTGGTCAGATGGTTAAGCCTTAATTGTTTAAGATATGACTTAAAGTTCATTTAGTAAAAGTTCTATTATAATTAGAGTTAATAATTTATAGTTTATACATTACATTTGAAGAGCTTCTAGTTCCTTGTGCCAATTCCCGTGAAGTCTTTTATTATTCATACTTTCTGTTCATGCTGTAGTTATCAATCCAGAGGTGACCTTACCTGGTTTGATTCTGGAACTATATTATTGCAATACCCATATGATTCAGGGTCTGCAATAGTGCCATTCATATTTCAACAGTCTCTTCATTTGGAGAGGGTGATAGTGCGTCTTTTCCCCTCTTCCTCAAAAATCAAGCTGGAACTGTTAATTTGAATTTTTTTACTTTTTATACTAATCCTTCAGATTCACTGACCATGGTTTCCTGTTCTGATGGTTTTCATTAGGGTCCGAGTGTTGATTGACTTTCCACAAGTTAGTAATGCAATCTTTTTTTAAAAAAATTTTATATCTCTTATCTGACCTTTAATTATAAATTTGCCCCAAGGGCTCATTTACTTTGGATTAATTAAAACCAACAATCATTTCCATTTTGAGTTTTAACACAATAGACAATAATTTAATTATTGCACATTCTTTATCTTTAAGTTTTTGCTTAAAATTGAGTTTTAAAATACTTTTTTTTAATAAAGTTTTCTTTTAATAATTTTCCATCTGTGCGATTTATATATATTTATATATGTTTTTGCAAGCTTTTAGTGTTCAATTTGTAATTCTAACTTTTATTTAATAACTGTTATTTGTGAACATTTATATTTTAACTGTTTTTTTTTTAAATAATGTAATGGCATGTGTGCATGTTACAATATATATATATATATATAATAATACAGATATCAAACTTTATTTATTACATATATATATATATGTATATATTGTAATGGTATATATGATTTACTTATTGCAATGTCTTCATATAACTGAGGTGCCCTCTAGCTTCAGCACATGACAATATATTTTAAATACAAAAGAGAATAACTCTATTCATTTTTCTAGTTTCATATATCCAACAGATTTTTAAAAATGCTTTTGCTATGTTAACAATTAACATTTATATAAACTAATGTGGTTCATTATTACAGTCATTAAAAATGAGATGCTTTCTCTGCCCTGGAACATATAAATCAAACTTTTATAAGTAATAAGCTGATTAATAAATGTGGCTTTTCAATTTGCATTTGATTTTCAGAATTTCAAAGAATGCTAGTTTGTTTAATAGTAGACTTTAAGAATGGGTGAGCACCCGTTATTTTAAAACATGTATTGAGGTTAAGTACTGTCATTTCATTGCATATTAGCTGAAGGGTAGTTTTCTTTTCATCTAAATTACATACTGTAACAGTCAAGTTTGTAATTCACGTAACAGAATTCAGAATCCAAGCAAAAGAGACCAAAGCTGACCAGACTTGGACTGTGACACCCCAAGTCCAACCACACTTTAACTCATGAGCCAGGATTCCAAGACTGAAGACCCTACGAATGACCACTTTGAAATTACACGTAGTATACCTCTTTCCACATGGCCGACATAGGTCAGGGAGATGCAATAAGACTCTGATGAATAAAAAAAAGGTTCTTAATTGACTAAAATATATCACTAATCTAATTTAACTTAATGCACAGTTTTCACATATATAGATTATAAATAGTAATTAGAATTCGATTGAATTAGATAAATAACGAGACAGAGAACGAAATACATTAAACTAATCATATATTTATTTACAATTGGCATGAAATTGATAAGTTTTACACATTTCAGCATCGAATGTACACAAACATTTACATACAATTCAAAATAGCTTTATATAAATAATTTCATTAAATTTTCATAAATGGGTTTAACATATGCCCATCTTATGAATTGCTTTACAACTAATACATATTTAATGACTATAATATGTCTATAAATCATGTGAAGCCAAATTCTACTATATTGGTGGCTGGTATATAAATAATTATATTGAACTTTGATCATGAATTCATTTACTAAAATATACAATATGACTTAATCATGAGCGCATAAACCAGCTCAAGTAATGATCAATCGAACATGGCTTTCGAGAGAAAATTTCAGAATGCTGAAAGCGTTATGTTAAGGTGGGAAAGTTGGATGAAATAAGATTTTACCAATGCGCTATGGCACAGGTAAACAATAATAGGAAAAGTCACTCTGCGGATGGATGAAATAACTTCAGGGTTCTTGCGACAAATGCTGGTACCCTGTAACCGATCGCAATGCTGCGTGAAAAGAAACATTGTGTTCAGGAATGGCGGGGGACTTACATGCTAACTTGGCCTTGGCTCAGGCTTTGCTACTGCTCTACCCTATAAGAGAAAATGTGCTGTCAATGCCATGGTTCCATCTTGAGATACGTATATTACGTATAGCAGCAAAACGAGCATAATTTTATAAAATAATATATCACATCCGCCAAGCAAAGAATAGTATATTTCATACTATGAAATATGAGTTAATAGCATATTAGCTCTATCAAATTGGGACCAACTCTTGTGTAGCCTGATAATAAATGTCTATGCTACTAAAGGGAATATTAATACATTTGACATGCTCGATCTATTAAGTTACTTATAAATAATAAATATTTAAGGAGGGAAAGTATATTTCTATGGACTTAAGAACTTAAATGACAAATATACTTATAAATTCGATCAAGGCTAAATTTAATTCTAAATAAAACTATAAAGTTAAGTTTTTAAATGGTTAATTAAAAGAGCCACATTTCACATATTAAATCATTTAAATAATAATAAAAAATAGGATTTCGAAACAGCACAGAAAGTTGACGCTATAAACAAATTACGCAAAGATTTTCACATAATATCTTCTTAAAAAATACATGAAATTAAATGCCCACCATTTTAAAATATTGGCATATAAATATAATAAGCATTTAAAATAAGCAAAGAAATATAGACACAACCGCAGTGATTTAACTTTAAATTAAACACTTACAATGTACTTTAAATGAAGGAAAATATAAATTAGTCAGATTATTTAAACATTAACAACATGAAATTTTGATAGCAATTGACATATTTAAAATATTAATTAAATGGATTTAAGTTTTGGGTACATATTAGTTTTATAATTATTTTAAAAAGAGAGTTAGCTAACTTATATAGATATATTTACATAAAGAATTACACAAGCTCTGTGGTTTGAAAAATAAAACGGTACCGGTATTATTCATCTGGACTGCAAGTTCTTGGCTGTAGGTTTGGTGAGTTTGACTGGGCGGCTGGTGGCATCATCTTTCCCATTATGTTAGGCTTGTCTCTTCTATCAGCATGATGGTGGTTTAGGCATTTTGACAAGAGAAACACCCATTCTCCTGCGGAGTAACAGCAACAAGATACCCGCTTTTAGCCGGACATGTTAAACATTAACAATTGTGAAGACTGGCTGCAATTCTCACTAACAATATGGCTGTCTTTTTTGTTAAAAATACAGAGTATTTATATCTTTTCCTTATCGGAATCTATTGCCTCAAGACTCACTAAACTCAGGAATTTAATTAAATATTTTTCAATTTATAATCCAGATTTTTACAATCTTAGATAACTTATGTTAGAAACATTCCATTAGCTATTATTATAATTAAGATTTTTCTGTGCAAACAATTGTCCAATTTAGATTTTAAAATAAATTAATCTTATCTAAGGAGATTTTAATTAGTAAATTTTGAACTAGTTTTACTTTTTTACAGGTGTGGTCGTTAATGACACTTGTTTACAACCAGAAATCTTTTTAATTACTTGACCACCTTTTATTTTTAATCTTACATATAATAGAAACTCTTTTTATTTAAAAACAATCTTTTAACATTTTTTTAAAACGCAAACCTTTTTAACATATTTATTTAAAATAATTTACAAACATATTTTGATATAGCTTTTAAATATATTTTCGAGAAACTTTTCCCTGAAATATATTTAAAACTAGAAATCTTTTAACAATTTTTTAAAGAAACATTTAATATTATTTTTTTAGATAATGGCTTTTACATATTTTAAAATCATGTCTTTCTTCTATATAGCACAGATTATATATCCACATACGAAATTACAATATTAAACACCAAAATTAATAATTTACTCTTAACATAAATAATATAATGAACATTTTTAGAAATATTAAATAAATTTAGTATGCTATAATTTTAATAATCCTATCTAATTATAGCGTTGGTTCACCCGTAAATATATAATGCTGTTTATACAGACATGAGCGAATTTTAAATTTATTAACATTTAAATAGGTTTGAACTTAGCACAGATGAGTGTGTCATTAGATTTGATGGTGAAACAATAGGGGCTTGGAAAGTTATCATTTCATATCCGAATACTTGGGACAAAAAAATAACAAACAAAAAAGGAATTTACTTACAGTTGGCTATTAAATAATTTGATAGGCTTTTTTTTTATACTAATAATATTAAATCAATTAAGCTACCCACATAAAGATGAAAAACATATAACCCAATTGCCTGCTACATTCTATACCGAGGAACTTCATACATATTAGACTATCCATTACTTCAAAAAAAATAAATATGACTAAATTAAAAGTTTAAAGCAATCCACACAAAATAGAATATTGTCAAATATTTACATTAAACAAACTTTTATATCCTACTGGATATATGTCAATTAGTTGCAATGGGGATGTTAAATTATTATTTTATATATATATATAATAATTCATAAAGTACGTAATGATAAGGAAGGGTAGATCCTAACAAAAAAATATTTTCTATCTAAATAGGATCTGGGGGTACATTAAATAACTCCTCTTTATCTGACTTAAAACAGCACCTGAATATAATGTCATCCTCTTCATCTGATGTCAATTCATATTCCTCATACTCATCTTCCCATCTCACAGTCGGTCATGGTGGGTGCCTTTCTAGACTCCATGCAAACTCGCTTCCACAATATAGAACTTCCTTATCCGATACTCTATTTAAGTCTACTCCTTCATAGCTAGGGAAATATTTTGGATGCTCTCCAGATTTGTTATTTCCGAATAGTAGGTTTTGAATTCGTTTTTTCTCTCTCCCTATGTTCTTCCTCTGGCGAACCTCTGCAGTTGTCTCCTGCCTTCTCTCTGTCCATCCCAGCCTTGCTTTCTTCTTACTTGTGTATGGATCCTTTCTCTCTTTTTTCTTCTTGCCCTTTATGGTACTCTTCAATTTATACTGCCCATACAGTCCAATTGTCTCTGCATCTAACTCATTCCTATCTGGGGTGGCTATCTGATCATTTCCTTTGTTTATGTTGCTTTCTGCATTGATTTTGCTTTCCTCCTTTCTAAGAATCTCTTTAGAGTCCCCCACTGATACTATTTTTCTTTTACATGCATTCTCTGCTAAGTGACTAGTGGCTAAACTGTTCTCTAGGCTTTCTTTCTTTGCTCTTTTCATTTCAGCGAGGTCTTTTTTAATTCTTAAATACATTCTGCTATACTGTTCTCTTCTTCGGCTGCTGCTTGACTTCTATGAGCCAGGCCTTCTTTTAATTTATATATTTCATCCCGGATCTCACTATGGGTGTCTTCATATTCCTGAAACTTCCTGCTAAGATCTGTCTCCATTTTATTGAACTTCTCCCCAATATCCCTTTCTTGATGCTCAACCTGCTCCCCCATGACCTTGATTTCTTCTTGGATTTTCACCATTTCATTTTTATTTTCTGTCCTGGTTGTATCCAGCATTTCTGTGAATTCAAACTGTATTTTTTCACAATTCTGTTAGCAGCTAAAGGATACTTCCTGCAGGCCTTTACACAGCATTTCTTCGAAGTCTTTTCTAATCCGTGCTGTTCCTTTCTCACATCACCTGCCCAAAGCTTCAAAATGTCATTCCATTTCAAGATTATTTCTATGATCTCTCTCTTCTGCATCCTGTCTGCTTTTTCTATCCCTCTTTTCTGCATCCTGTCTGCTTGTTGATATTTCCATTTTAATTTGTTTCAATAGTGATTCCATCATTGAATTAATATTCCAGCATTCTTTTTTTATTTCTTCTGTGGGTCTCTGTTCAGTTACCGTGTTGTGTGACTTTTCTGACCTAGCCACACTTTGTTGTATAGATGCCTGTTCCTTAATCTGGCTTGTTACTTCCCTTTCCTTCTCCATACTACTATCCATTTTAATATACATTTTGATATACGAACAAATTTTTTTCTCTTTTTAATGGCTCAATTTGTTTTTGCTAAAGTTTCTTGGTTTTTGTTTGCTTTACTAACTCGGCTAATTGCTGCCCTCCACAACAAAAATGATCTGTCTCCTACTCATCTCAACACCTATGCCTAACTCTTTTAATACACCTAACTTCTCACTATACATTCGCTTGATGCCCACCCAACATGTAACTAACAGTGAAATAAATTTAATATATATAACAAAAAAATTATAAAATGCAACTTACCCTTGGCCTCTTGCAGCTGTTTTCTTTTTTAAATTTTCCACAGTTCATGGTTATAATTTAATTTACACGTCTTTGCTAGTTTCGAACCTTTAAGACTTGATTTGACCTTACATTTATTTCCTTCTCTTTCTCGTTTAATCCAATTCATAAAACATAAAACAAATAATAGACCCCCCTTTTCTATCTTTACTCCTGATGACAAAATTTATGTGAGAACGATTTGACATTTATTCAAATCATCCTCGGGCGCCAGTCACAGTGAGCAAGAAAGTTTACACAACATATATTATAAATCCCCTTAAAATTCTACTATGCATCTATATAAATAATTTTTATATAATGAAATAATAATCTACTCCGAGTATGGAAATAATTGACGTCCAAACTCATGAAAAAAAATCTACACATATACATTATATTGGCAAAAAAAAATTTACTCAGAATTTTTAATTTTGAACAAAAGAATTTTTATCTCTATACTCAATAATCTCCTCAGGGGTGGAAATAAGTTACAGGCCCCACGATTTTGGACGTACAAATCCAGGGGAAAAAATATACTATGTAACAGTCAAGTTTGTACATTCTCATAACAGAAATTCAGAAACCAAGCAAAAGAAACCAAAGCTGATCAGACTAGGACTGTCACACCCCAAGTCTGACCACACTTCAACTCTTGAGCCAGGATTCCAAGACTCAAGACCCTACGAATGGCCACCTTGAAATTACACATAGTATACCTCTTTCCACATGGCCGACAGGTCAGGGAGATGCAATTAAACTATGATGAATAAAAAAAAGGTTCTTAATTGACTAAAATATATCACTAATCTAATTTAACTTAATGCATAGTTTTTACATATATAGACTATAAATAGTAATTAGAATTGGATTGAATTAGATCAAAAACGAGACAAAGAACGAAATACATTAAACTAATTATATATTTATTTACAATTGGCATGAAATTGATAAGTTTTACACATTTCAGCATCGAATGTACACAAACATTGGGTGGATAAGAGAACACATTCTCTTTTTACATACAATTCAAAATAGCTTTATATAAATAATTTCATTAAATTTTCATAAATGGGTTTAAATCAATTATATAGTGCAATGTTTTGTAAACTGTAATAGCTAAACAGCATTAAGCTGTTGCACATGCGCTTTGCAGATTTTAACTATAAATGACTGAATACAAACACTTCAAACACATGATAAAGTCTTTTGGGAAAAGATAGAATGGCGATTAACATATGCCCATCTTATGAATTGCTTTACAACTGATACATATTTAATCACTACGTTATGTCTATAAATCACATGAAGCCAAATCCTATTATATTGGTGGCTGGTATATAAATAATTATATTGAACTTTGATCATGAATTCATTTACTAAAATATACAATATGACTTAATCACGAGTGCATAAACCAGCTCAAGTAATGATCAATCGAACATGGCTTTTGAGAGAAAATTTCAGAATGCTGAAAGCATTATGTTAAGGTGGGAGAGTTGGCTGAAATAAGATTTTACCAATGCATTATGGCACAGGTAAACAATAATAGGAAAAGTGGCTCTGTGGATGGATGAAATAACTTCAGGGTTTTTGCGACAAACGCCGGTACCCTGTAACCGATCGCAATGCTGCGTGAAAAGAAACATTGTGTTCAGGAATAGTGGGGGACTTACATGCTAACCTGGCCTTGGCTCAGGCTTCGCTACTGCTCTACCCTATAAGAGAAGATGTGCTGGCAATGCCGTGGCTCTATCTTGAGATATGTATATATCATGTATAGCAGCGAAACGAGAATAATTTTATAAAATAATATATCACATCCGCCAAGCAAAGAATAGTATATTTCATACTATGAAATACGAGTTAATAGCATATTAGCTCTATCAAATTGGGACCAACTCTTGTGTAGCCTGATAATAAATGTCTATGCTACTAAAGGGAATATTAATACATCTGTACTTTGACATGCTCGATCTATTAAGTTACTTATAGATAATAAATATTTAAGGAGGGAAAGTATATTTCTATGGACTTAAGAACTTAAATGACAAATATACTTATAAATACGATCAAGGCTAAATTTAAATCTACATAAAACTATAAGGTTAAGTTTTTAAATGGTTAATTAAAAGAGCCACATTTCACATATTAAATCATTTAAATAATAAAAAAAATAGGATTTTGAAACTGTGCAGAAAGTTGATGCTATAAACAAATTACGCAAAGATTTTCACATAATATCTTCTTAAAAAATACATGAAATTAAGTGCCCACTGTTTTGAAATATTGGCATATAAATATAATAAGCATTTAAAATAAGCAAAGAAATATAGACACAACCGCAGTGATATAACTTTAAATTAGACACTTACAATGTACTTTAAATGAAGGAAAATATAAATTAGTCAGATTATTTAAACTTTAACAACATGAAATTTTGATAGCAATTGACATATTTAAAATATTAATTAAATGGATTTAAGTTTTGGGTACATATTAGTTTTATAATTATTTTAAAAAGAGAGTTAGCTAACTTATATAGATATATTTACATAAAGAATTACACAGAATTACACAAGCTCTGCGGTTTGAAAAATAAAACGGTACCGGTATTATTCATCTAGACTGCAAGTTCTTGGCTGTAGGTTTGGTGAGTTTGATTTGGCATCATCTTTCCCATTATGTTAGGCTTGTCTCTTCTATTGGCATGATGGTGGTTTAGGCATTTCGATGAGAGAAACGCCCATTCTTCCGCAGAGTAACAGCAACAAGATGCCTGCTTTTAGCCAGACATGTTAAACATTAACAATTGTGAAGACTGGCTGCAATTCTCACTAACAATATGGCTGTCTTTTTTGTTAAAAATACAGAGTATTTATATCTTTTTCTTATCAGAATCTATCGCCTCAACACTCACTAAACTCAGGAATTTAATTAAATATTTTTCAATTTATAATCCAGATTTTTACAATCTTAGATAACTTATGTTAGAAACATTCCATAAGCTATTATTATAATTAAGATTTTTTGGTGCAAACAATTGTCCAATTTAGATTTTAAAATAAATTAATCTTATCTAAGGAGATTTTAATTAGTAAATTTTGAACTAGTTTTACTGTTTTACAGGTGTGGTCATTAATGACACTTGTTTACAACCAGAAATCTTTTTAATTACTTGACCAGCTTTTATTTTTAATTTTACCTATAATAGAAACTCTTTTTATTTAAATACAATCTTTTAACATTTTTTTAAAACGCAAACCTTTTTAACATATTTATTTAAAATAATTTACAAACATATTTTGATATAGCTTTTAAATATATTTTCAAGAAACTTTTCCCTGAAATATATTTAAAACTAGAAATCTTTTAACAATTTTTTAAAGAAACATTTAATATTATTTTTTTAGATAATGGCTTTTACATATTTTAAAATCATGTCTTTCTTCTATATAGCACAGATTATATATCCACATACGAAATTACAATATTAAACACCAAAATTAATAATTTACTCTTAACTTAAATAATATAATGAACATTTTTGAAATATTAAATAAATTTAGTATGCTATAATTTTACTAATCCTATCTAATTATAGCATTGGTTCGCCCGTAAATATATAATGCTGTTTATACAGACATGAGCGAATTTTAAATTTATTAACATTTAAATAGGTTCGAACTTAGCACACATGAGTGTGAGATTAGGTTTGATGGTGAAACGATAGGGGCTTGGAAAGTTATCGTTTCAATACATATATATATATATATAAACTCTATCAGATAATGAAAATTATTCTACACTAATAAAGTGTGATAAACAGAACACAAAAACATTAATTATAAACAACAATTAGCCAAGTGCTTTCGGTACTGTATACCAGAATCATGATGACATACTGTAACTGAATGGGTAATATTCCAGTGCATGCTCAGAGGAACACTAGTGTTATGCTGATTAATAACATTTTTAGACTTCGCAATAAACCAAGCCTCTATCAACTTCCTTTTCTGATCATTTGACTCATTGCACACAGTAGTAATATTTTCATGATAAAACACATGCCCACAATTACTTTCATGATTTGAAAAAACAGAATTAACCTGCAAATCACTTTTATATTTTTTGTACTAATAAATATGCTGTAGCAATCACATTAAAACATTCGCCTTCATTTCCCCAAAATAATAGCATTACAATCATTTTTTTGCAAGTAATGGAATAAACCATTTCATACTTATTCATTTTCTTCTACTTTATCTTTTGAATTGCTTATTAGTCTATTGAAGCACAAAGGGGAATGTAATCCTACATTATAATCTTCACTGACAATATTTTTTAATTTCTTACTTATAGGTGGCAAATAAGCTAAAAAAACCCACTTTTTGACTACTTTAATTATATCCACTCTATGTTTAAACTTTAAATTCTGATAAAACAAACACATTTGTCTGTGTAATATAGTTTTTTTGTATCCCACCCTATCAAATCATCCATATATTTATCAATATTATCTTTCCTATCTGCTTCAAATTTACAAAGATGCAAATTACGATATAAAAAACATTTAAATCCAGCCATTTTATAATTCAAAGGAACATTCAAGGAACATTCAATGATGGATGTATAAAATCTCTTACATTCAATGGTTTAACAAACATTTTATACCCAAACATATTGCAGCATTTATGTACATTTACATCTAAATACTTTAAGATACCATCATTTTTAATCTCAATAGTCCATGACAAACCAGAATTCCCATTTAATTCATTGAACATATTCACTATCACATATTTTGAACCATACACAAAACCATCATCCATACATCTTCTATATATTAAATCATAACTCCTTATAAATGGTGCCACAATATGTTTTTCCATTTCTGAAACATATAAACTACACACAATACTACTCACTGCCAACCCCATTGGCCAACCATTTTTCATTTGATAAAGATCCTTTCCATATCTTGCAGTAATATTCCCATTAATCCATTCCAACACTTCCATAATAAATCTGGCTTTACAAGAGTGTACATTATAATCCACCAAAAGTTGATTAATTGCACATCGATTTATTATGGTCCAATGATCCATATAACTTGCATACATCCAATGAGACCAAGCTGATTGGTGATGGTTATATGGCCTCATTGGATGTATGTGAGTTATATGGATCAGTGGTCCATAATAAATTGATAAGTGTAATTAATAAACTTTTGGTGGATTATAATGTAGACTCTTGTAAAGCCAGATTTATCATGGAAGTGTTGGAATGGATTAATGGGGATATTACTGCAAGATATGGAAAGGATCATTATCAAATGAAAAATGGTTGGCCAATGGGGTTGACAGTGAGTGGTATTGTGTGTAGCTTATCTTTCATAATTGGAAAAACATATTGTGGAGCCATTTATAAGGAGTTATGATTTAATATATTGAAGATAAGTGGGTGATGTTTTTGTGTATGGATCAAAAGATGTGATAGTGAATATGTTCAATGAATTAATTGAGAATTCCGGTTTGTCATGGACTATTGAGTTTGAAAATGATGGTATCTTAAAGTATTTAGATGTAAATATATATAAATGCTGTAATATGTTTGGGTATAAAATGTTTGAATGTAAGAGATTTTATACATCTGACATCGAATGTTCCTTTGAATTATAAAATGTCTAGATTTAAATGTTTTTTATATTATAATTTGCATCTTTGTAAATTTGAAGTACATAGGAAAGATAATATTGATAAATATATGGATGATTTGATAGGGGTGTGATACAAAAAAACTATATTACACAGACAATTGTGTTTGTTTTATCAGAATTTAAAGTTTAAACATGAAGTGGACATAAATATTAAAGTGGTCAAAAAGTGGTTTTCTTTAGCTTATGTGCCACTTATAAGTAAGAAATTAAAAAATATTATCAGTGAAGATTATAATGTAGGATTCTGTTCCCGTATGTGTTTGAATAGATTAATAAACAATTCAAAGGATAAAAAAAATGATTGTAATGCTATTTATTTCAGGGAAATGAAGGTGAATGTTTTAATGCGATTGCAACAGCATATTTATCAGTACAAAAAATATAAAAGTGATTTGCAGGTTAATTCTGTTTTTTCAAATCATGAAAGTAATTGTGGTTATGAGTTTTATCCTCAAAATATTACTACTGTATGCAATGAGTCAAATGATCAGAAAAGGAAGTTGAAAGAGGCTTGATTTATTGTGAAGTCTAAATACATTATTAATCAGTGTAACACTAGTGTTCCACTGAGCATGCACTGGAATATTAACTGTTCAGTTTCAGAATGTTGCCATGATTCTGGTATATAGTACCGAAAGCGTCTGGCTAATTGTTGTTTATAATTAATGTTTTTGTGTTCTGTTTATCATGCTTTATTCATGTAGAATAATATATATATATATATATATATATATATATATTGTAACAGGCACATACGCCATTACATTAATTTTTTTTTTTAAATTAAACATGAAAAATAAAAGTTCGCAAATAAAAACTTCTTTTTTAAGAATTAAAAATTGAAAAATAAAAATCATCTAAACTCTAATATATAAAATTGTGCAGATGAAAAATTATTAAAAAAAACTTTATTAAGAAAAAAGAAAAAGTTTTAAAACTAAATATTAAGAAAAAGACTTGAAAGATTTAAAGATAAAAAACAATTTACAATAATTTAATTAATGCTATTGTAAAATGAAAATGATTGTTTTAATTAGTTAAATGTAAGCTAGCCCTTGGGCATTGCAGAAAGGTATAAGTAAAGGTCAGATAGGAGAGAAAAAACAATAGAAACTAATAGCTAATAAAAGAAATCCCTCAGGAAACAGACCTCAATAAAAGGGTCATCATCTTCATGATGTAATGTTGAGTTAATCCGCAAAATTAATATAAAAAAAAAGTTTAGAAATAAATTTTAGTGAAGAAAGAGCTGGGAGAGAAGATAGAGATGTGACTATATGTGTTAGTGTGGAGAGAGTTGAAGGAGAAGGGATTGAAAAGATGCTCTCTTCAATCCCTTCAATTTTTCTAAAAGGAAAGAGAAATGACATCGTTTTTCCTATATTGAGGACCACAGGACATCGGGGGAATTAATGCTGGCTCCAAATGGCAAGCAACTGTTGAGCATGGATTTTTAAAACAGTAAGAATTCTAACTAATGAACTTTAATTCTAAAAAAGAAACTTTTGCAGTATGTTAAAACCTTAAGAACATTAGTTAATTAATGAACACTAAGTTTAAACTTTCCCGGTATTTAAATTATTGCAATAGAAATTCCTATCTGACCAAACTTAATCAATTAATAATAATTGTTTTATTGAGTGTATTATTATTTTTTGTAAATCATTTCCATTAATTTATTTTTTCTGTTTTTGTAAGTTTTTATTATGATTTTTTTTTCTTTTAAATTGCTTATATAATTGTTAAATTTAAGTCGGGCATGAATGGCTGCATAGATTCGTAATGTTATGTTAGTTTACGGGAGGGTAAATCTTAGGTTATTTGTTTTGTAGTTAAATTGGGTCAATGGATTGGATATATCAGTGTAATTAGTAGATGTAGTATGAGATTCGCTATGTGCAGGATCGTATATTATGCCACACACCTCCTTTTTGCCTACGGAATGGGATGGTAAGACGGAAAATGCAGTCTCTTCCTATGGAGTTTTTTTTTATTGCTCTTCACATCAAACAGATGTAGTATTCCTGTCTGGACGAGAGTCAATGTCTTCTATTAACCATGCTGTTCAGATGTGCATTCCTGATGGTGTGGTATTTCTGCTGTCATATTCATACTTCATTGAATACATCGATATATCACATAGATTGGCGTTGGTTTGACTGCGAACTTTTGGCCTAAGGTTAAATAAGGGATAAAATATTTTCTTTTCAAATGCAATCTATGTAGTCTATTCATACTCGACACTTTAATGAAATATTAAATTCATCTGTGCGAACTTAGAAAATAAAAGTTTAAATGTAAATTAAATCCTAAAAATCAAAGTTAAAATGTAAGTTAAATTTTAAACTAAAAGTGATTCTAAAATGATTCAAAATTTATATGTGCATAAATAACTGTTTGTGTGTTAATTACTGGCAGTGGCTTCTTTTATTTATTTTTTTAATTGAAATATTATTAGATAAGAATTTATATCTTATAAATCTCTGTGTCTCACTGAGCTAGTGGCATTGGGCTGATGGTCAAAATAAAATATATGTGTAAAAGTTGGATCTTTAACAGCATGTATCTGCCTACTCTATAAATTTTCTAGGTTCAAGTAGCCTAGTGGCACTCTGTAGTGTAGATACAGTAAGACTCGATTGATCTCCAGAAATCCCAATCGTTATAATATATATATATAATGTAATAAACGAAATCCCAATCGTTATAATATATATATATAATGTAATAATTACGTTTATATAAACTAATGTGGTTCATTGTAGCATGTTGGTAAAAAGTGGGGTACTTTCTCTGCTCTGGGATATATAATTTAAACCTTCACAAGTAATAAGATATTTTATAAATGTTGCATGTAATCCTTATAAAATTTTGACATTTTGTATTGCAAGAGTTTTTGAAAATGCTCAACCTGTCACATCTGTATAAAACGTTTTTATCTTATTCTAAAACTCAATAATATTTAAATACAGGTATACTTGATATCTCTGGAATTTAGAAATAATTATAGGGGATTTGCCTTTAGACATTATAA
Organism: Epiperipatus broadwayi; assembly: GCA_028023455.1. Lineage (NCBI taxonomy): Eukaryota > Metazoa > Onychophora > Udeonychophora > Euonychophora > Peripatidae > Epiperipatus > Epiperipatus broadwayi. The sequence goes on along the minus strand of JAQFVV010012805.1, from coordinate 404,522 downwards.
ATAGATAGTATCCTAAAAATAGTATTTGCCTTTTTTAAGTATTTAAAAACTGAATTCTAAATAAAAATAATGTTCTGTATATGTCAACAACATTAGTATAAACACTCTTTCAGAAAATGAAAGAATTCTTTTTTATTTAACTTTTTTAATGTATAATAAATCTATTACACTCTGTTTTAAAACTGATATTTGCTTTATATTTATTTCAGTATTTGAAAAGATTTTAATGCCATGTCAATTCTGACAGATAATGATATTATAGACACTTAGCTTTCTGCATTTATATTAGAATCAAATTTATTAATGTCTATTTTTAAAAAAATGAAAGATAAATGAATAAATTTAAAATTTACATATGTATTTCTTTTCATTTTAAGTAATAACCAAACACAGTGTGTAGAAATAATCAAAAATATTTTATAAACAAAGAAAAAATTATATATCTGTTATTCCAATACTTTTCAAGAAAACACCAGAAAGAAGTGAACACCTGGGTTTTTTCTGTCATGATTGATAGAGCAAAAGCCTTAGATCTAAGCTAACTCTATGACATACTGACCTCTTCAAAAATGTTTAGTTAGTAGATCATTAAAAGGAGATCCATAGAAATTTGTTTTTTAAAAAAATTCTATACTAATATCACTTACAACAATAGTAATACAACTATTTAAATTTGCAGAACTATCAGGTTTTTTTCTGAAATAAATGTCACATTTTTAAAAAAATCTGAAAGTTATCAAGTTAGATTAGACCTCATTCTATTTCCAGCATCAGTGAAGTTATTTAATAGGCTTTAAGGATAAATAGCCATTGTTCTTTTAAAACATTTATAGACAAAAAGCCTATTTATAGATTGAAAAGTAGTTTGTTTTCTTCTAAATTAAATATAATAAATAATATAAAATATTATTATATAGCATCATTAATCTTATATACTTATTTATTTATGAGAACAGTACATGAAATTTATTTTTGACTGACAGTTTATATCTTAACTATCATATGATCATAATTTCTTATGCTTACAGAAGCCATTTTTCACAGAGGCAAAACTCTGTACAGTAGCACCATTCAGTGAGAGCCAGAGTAATTAATGGATGCAGGAAGGTTTTTGCATAAAATTCCTATCTAATTCCTACTTACCAAATATCATCAGACTAGTTCCTAGGTGGTGGCTTTCATCAGTGAGGAGCCTTAAATGTAAGATCACTATACCTAGATTTTAGGATCTAATGCATCTCTCCAGCACAAACCTGGTTACTCTTGTTTGCACTGAATGGTCTTATTGTGTGGAGTTTTGCCTCTGTGAAAATATCTTCACTGAGATTGCTACTTATGTTAAAGCTTTAATTTTCATTGCATATTTAGTGACATCTATCATTTTATATCTAAATCAATCAGAACCAATAATAAAATTATTATCAAGCTATACAAACACATGCAGCCAATTAAAAGTAAAATTCAACAATTATACTATATATAACACACACGATATGTGCAAAAGATACACAGTGTAAAAACAATCATTCCAACACAATTGAAATAAAACAATTATTTGAAAATGGGCAAATTTATGTTTGATCACTGTTATGGAAATTGTATAAGGATATATAATTTTTCATTCATTTTTAATTGATCAGTTATTAATTAAATTAATTGAACATTTTATGTATATATTCATACAGTTATCTTTATTGTGATTAATATAATTAATTTTATTTATTTTCCTTCTATTAGGTTATCTAATGTCATTTAAAATTTTATAATTTTATATATAGTCTGTAAGGAATACATAATGCAGATTTATGACCTCTTTTATTAATTGCATTTTTATGCTCTTTTTCCCTTTATTATATAGAAAATTTTCAAATATTTAAATAAATAGATAGCAAATATTATAAATATTAAATAATATAAAACTGAATAGAAACTAATGTGTATATTTACAATGGATATAGAAACAAATATATCCAAGTATTTCAGGAATTAAAAGTATATAAATATTGATATAAAAATTTTAGTTACCCATAAATGATATAAATATATATAATAAAAAAGGCTTAACATTGGTAAGTAATAGTTTATATTTTAATTAAACAAAATGAATAATGGAATATACCTAAAGAATGGTTATTCACTTGTGCAATTCATAGGTTAATGTCATCAATATTTTTAAATAAATTAAAAATTAATATAATTAGAAAAATAATAAATCAAGAAATAATACATTATTCTAGATATGTAGATAATATTTTAATAGCTGGTAACAAATGCACCATGAAAAATATTCATAATGAATTTAATAATAATCCTTATAATATTAAATTTACAAAAGTAGAATTTGAAATTAAAATAAGTTATAATACAATAATAAAAATGTCAATATATAATAGCAATTACAATATATATATATAATTATACATTAAAGGCTTTTTGACATATAAATTTATGCCATTTTCAATGTTAAACATCTGTTTTAACTGTGAATATATAATTACTTACAAACCACTATTATTACTTACAAACCACTATTATTTTATAATAGAAATAATAATAATAATAATAATAATAATAATAATAATAATAATAATAATAATAATAATAATAATAATAATAATAATAATAATAATAATAATAATAATAATAATAATAATAATAATAAATGATGATGAATAAAAATTTATGATACAGCAATCCAAATTGTTAAAAATCCAATAAGGTTCAAGTAAATTAATTATGTAATATAACAAGTACACAGTATGGATAAAAATATACTTTATGCAACTTTATATATATATTACCTGCTTCCAGAGCTTTTCTAGATTTGTGAATCTTTGGAATTTCAATAATTGGTACTTACAGATAATCCCAGAACTGAAGATTTGCATCCATGTTTTTTACTTATACATTTTCAGAGGCATAGCTATCTCTTAACCCTGTAAAGTATATTTTACTTGACAATATTAAAAAATATCAATAAATCAATTATTATAAATTCCTGATAATAGAATGTACTATACATCCCATTCACAAATATAACACAGAAGTATGACAATAAATTTGAAATAAAATAAATTTAATAATTCAAACTGCAGTAAATTTAATTTTTACAATAATTTTTTTGAAGAACAAAAAGACATGATTAATGTGGGTTAATTCTGTTAGCATTAATTACACCTTATGAATAAAATTTATAATACATTTATGGCTACTTTTTAAAATTAACAAATTTATAATAATTGATTGATTTGTATTTTTTAATATTAACAAGTAAAACATATTCGTTAGCATTATGGTATAACAATGCCCCTGAATATGTATAATTAAAAAAAAACACAACTGCCAACCTTGGATTTTGGGATTAACTATAGTAGCCAATAATTTTCTACTTATTATAATCTCAAATTCTACTGAAAATTTAAATAAACATTAATTTTACTATCTATAGTTTGTATTTATGTATTATATAAATATTTTTATATCCTGTATAAATTTATTTTATTAATACAACTTAAATTACAGAATGCACTTACATTTATATCAATACAAACTTTATATGTAACAATAAGTGAAACAATTCAAAACAATACTCTAATTTTGTCCAAGTAATAGAAATTTTCGAATTGGAAATGTTTGTTATTTTTATTTGCTTAAAAAATTATAAAAATTGATGTTTTCTTTTTTTTCTGAAATATAAGAAATAATTTTTTATATATAGTTATTCCTTTTGTCTAGTTTTTATCATATCGTCACTTCCCTTAAAGAATTCTAAAAAATAAGAAGGCGCGTGTGTGTGCGTGTAATTTCGTTTCTTTTTTTGTTTGTTTCTTTTTAAAAGGTTTTTGTTACTGATAATTTTAATATTTTGTTTAATTACTATTCAGACTAAATATGTTTTGCAAATCAGTAATCGTCTTAAGTTATTATTTGATTTGAAGGTGGGAGAAGAAAATTCTCTTAACATTTTAAAAAAAATTAAAACATTTTTTGCTTTCAAAAATCCTTTTTTTTATTTATTTATTTATGAGGAGACGATTAAAAACAAAAATATTCATTATATATTGGAAGGGAAAAAATAAAGAATTGAAATGATCTCTTTTTTATAACTTTCTTTTTATTTTTAATATTGTTTTCTATTACTTGTAATTTTGTGAGTTAATCCATACATTTTTTAACTATCCTTCTATTTGTCTTTTTATTTTTAACTTTCTTTTTAATATTGTTTTCTTTTACTTGTATTTTTGTGAGTTAATCCATACATTTTTAACTATCCTTCTATTTATCTTTCTATTTTTATCTGATTATCTATCAGTTTATCTAACTATCATATATGTAACATGTATCTATCTATCAATTTACCTATTTATCTGTTTGTCTTTTTGTCATTTTGTATATCTATCTATCTTTTTATTTGTCTATTTCTATTTATCTATTTGCCTATCTAATGTCTGTTTCTATATATATATATATATATTATCTAGCTATCTGACTGATTATTTATAAATCTATTGATGCATTTATCTATCAGTTTATCTCTCACTATATTTTTTTATCTTTCTGTTTATCTCTGTCTATTTATTTATTCAATTCTTTTAAAATTAATGTATTTATCTATCCAATCTGATTATCTAGTTTTATCTAATTCTTTATATATATAAAGCTAATAATATTCAAGGCTAGATGGATTTATAAATGTAAATTCTTTGGAAGTAGTCAGCACTTAAACAATAACAATATCAATAATAAGCAACATTCTCAATCTATTGACAAGACAAGCTCCTTTTAACAATAGTTGAAAAATTATCTTTATTTATGGTGCTAATATATTTATGTAGATAATAAAGATTGCAATTTGAACATAGAGAGTGGAATTATTGATACAAAGAAGTTTAATTAAACCTTATTAAAAAGATAAATAGAATCTCTTCAGAAAGCAGACTAACAAATAGCCAATAACATTCAAATTGCAATTATAACTTTCAAACTATAATACGGGTGGATTTCCACGTCTATTGTTAAAAGAAGGTTGCTTTGACAACATATTGAGATTGTTATTGAATAATGATTAAGTATTGACTGCCTTCAATGTATGTACATACATAAAACCATAAATACCAATAGCTAGCTAGTTTTACATGTGTTTACATATTTTATTGTGTTTTCACTATAGCAAAACATAAATAAACCAATAGAATAACAAAAAAACCTGTTGTCAAAACAACTTCTGTAGATAATGCAGCTATAAATAATAAGTGGCAGCACACTTATAGTTTATTGTTTTTAATGTATGGGGTAAGGATTTATTTGAAGGTTGTAAAAATGATTATCTATTAATCTACCTTCAAATGGTTTATCTTTGTCTGCAAAATGCTATTTATTTCAAACTTTTATGTAGAGGTAATTTCAATCTGTTTGTCATTTGATAACAATCGTTATTTATTTAAAAACATTAGACCAGATAAACGATGGGATCCATTCCTTATCTATTGATTTTGCCTTCAATGATTATTGATTTTGTATCGATTTATTTACATTTTGCTTGCTGTGAATAATTTACAGTTAAAAAACAGTTTGCTGTTGGCATTCAAGTTTTATTAAATCTAAAGTATTGATTAATAGTTTATTGAAAGATTATTTATTAATATACCTTCAAAAAGTTAACCTTTTCCTGTTGAATAAGGTTTATTGAAAATGTCTGAGAAAAATTCATTTCAATTAGTTTTAGTCATCTCCTTTCACTAATTGTCCACTTAAAGATCTAGATGAAGATAAAATTTGAAATCCATCTTTTATCTGTTGAGGTTGCCTTGATGACAGATAGTTTCTAATTTATTTGGTTTATTTAATCTTTGATTGCTGTGATTTAATATGAAAAACGATTAGCTAATGACAAAGTATTGAGTTATAGTTTGTTTGAAAGATTATAAAAATAGTTATTTCATAATTTATCTTCAAACAATTTATCTTTTGTCCTTGAATGAAATTTACTTAATATACCTGACCAGATTTGATCTCAATCTGTTTCAGTTAAATGCTTATGCTCATTTTCCTTTTAAAAATATTAGATCTGGATAAAGGTGAAGTCAATTTTTTATCAATTAAGATTGTCTTGACAATATGTTATTGATATTATATTGGTTTATTTAAGCTTTGTCTGTTGTGAAATGATATATGTGTGAATTATTCATATTCATGATCATCATACCTTTTAACCAGTACCAATCCAATGCTGGATGAAGGTCTCTCCAAGTTCAATCTATCTTCTCCAATCTCTAGCCTCTCTTCCCTCGCATCACCCTTGCACACTTATTTATTTCATCCATCCATCTTATATGCAGTCTCTTCTAGATTTTTTTTACAATTTCTAGGAATGTAGTTTAAGATTTCAACTATCCATCTATACATATCTCTTCTAGTAATATGTCCAACCAATGTTTATTTTAATTTTTTTAATTCGTTCAATGATGTCAGTAACATTTGTTTGTTCTCTTCATGGTGTATTTTATTTTTGATCTCTTCTTGTTACTCCTAACATACATGTCCATACTTTATTGGGTAGTCTAAAGTCTCTGTATTGCTCTTCTGTTAATTGTCCAAGTTTCACATCTAAAAATAAGAACTGGTAGACATACTTATTTCAAAAACCTTCCTTTTCACCATATACACATTTTTTTTTTATATTGTTTTTAACAAAAATGCTCCAACCAAATTTAATGCTATGATTAATTTTATCCATTATATTTCCAACTGTAATAATCATCTGACCAAGTTGTTTATAGTTGTTAACTTCTTCTAACTCATCATTACCAATTTTTAGTTTTTAAAATATTACTAATAATTCTGCGCTAACACGCTTGTTAGAGAAGTTTAATTTTGTTTATAAGCTTATATAGGCTAAACGCTTCCGAAGTTATTGGACTTCATATTCATAGTTGAATGCAGTCAATGATAATGAGAAGTATTGTAATTTATGAAAATTAGTTTGACATTTTGCTATAGATTATGGCGTTTTCTTTGTTTTGATTAATTTGTCCATCTTTTTGAAATATTAGTATTTGAAGTAATCATTAATCATTGATGTTTATTTAATTTTTATAAGACTTATTAAAACACACCTCTTAATACACAAGGGTTTATTGATGAACTATTAGATATTAATATTTTTATAAAATTTTGAATAGTTAACTAAGAATTTTACTTATTTGTTTATCATGTGATTAGTTGTCTGTAAAATCAAATACTGTTTGAGCGTCGAATGGATTATTCAGTTCTATAGTTCCAGTTATTTTAGTAGACATATTTTCTCCTCATTTTTATACTCTTCAGTTAGTATTAATGTTGTATTCCTGAACTACCAATCTGAAGTTTACATACGACTTGAGTTCTAATTTTAATCTGAATTTTATTGCAAGATAGAAAATTAACCCTTAAAATACTACTGTCAGTAAAATATTTAGTCAGATTATTCTTATAGGTTTTCTGATAGATTAAAAGGATATTTTTGTATTAGCAACACAGAAAACCGTTGATTTTCATTTGTAATACAAATGTTTATATTTTTATTTTTCAAAATGTCAGTGAAACAAATATTAATTTCTTGTTTCTGGTAAAAAATATATCCAATCTATTCAAACTACGTCTGCTTTCAATTTTCAGTAACATCTTATGAGATCACACTATACTTTTACTTTATCCTGTCATAAATTGTATTGCCTCACATTAATTCTATCTCTCTACATCTTTTATTTAATAATTACACACTGGATATCATTATTTCATTCTTACCTCAGTTAAAACTTTTATGACTTTGCGCTCGTTTTTGTATTCTTTTTACTATAGTTTGTTTTTCATTTACACTTTTTGTGTATAATTTTTATTTATAAGTACAGTTTCTGATTAATTTCTGTAATCTATCTTCCATAATCATCCTGTGACTAACTATAAAAAAGGCATAATCATCATGCTGACACATGATGAAAGTTTTTTATACTTTTATCTACTTTTACCTTCTACTTGATGATTAAAGAGATTATTTTAGGTAGTTTATCTAAAAAAATTTAGACTTTCTTAGAAACTCTCAGATATCAAAAGTTAAACCCCATATCAAGAAAATGACAATCGTATGTATTAATCCCCATATCAAGAGTTTTATTTTATGTAAATTTTTAATTTTGTTGCCTAAATACATTTTTGCTAATCATTCTCTTTTAATTTTATTAGTCTCATGTCTCATAGTCCAACCCCTTATATGGATACAACATATATTGGTTATTTAGAACAGATATTTCAACTGTTTACACTTGATACGATTTGGCTTCACAAGGAGAGACTGCGGGTAATGGTAGATAGTATTAATGATACACCTGCAGCACACCCTAAACCTGATCAGAATGAAGATTGCAAACCTCTTAAATTAAATTTCACATTGGTATTTATAGTGATAATAATGAATGCACAGATTGATCGGCAAAGAAAAAGTAAAGTGAAGTATTTTTCTGTCATAAGTAATAAAATTAGGATTACATTATGATTGTCATTATTTATATTCATCATCATCATTTTCAATTATTGTCGAACCACTGCATGACAAAGGTCCCTCCAAGTTCAATCTATCTTCTCCAATCTCTAGCTTCTCTTCTCTACATCACTGCAACACACATCCTTATTTGATCCATCCATCTCAAATGCAGTCTCTTTCTAGGTCTTTATTATTTTATATTCATTAAATCAAACTTTAGTTTGTATTCATTTCTTTCTGAAAAATTTTAAATATATATGCATACACTTATCAAGGTTGATTCTTCACTTTATTATGATGCATAAGACAGTCTGTTTTAATATACACAGTTAAATATTATAACAATGTATTTATAATTGGATCGCCTTAATGTTTCAAATAATGGCTAAGTAAAGGTTTATTCCATATTTTAATTTTGTTGACAGTCGCTGAGCCTGCTTTTGGCTGGTGATGAAGAAAATTTATAGCACTCACGGGTAGCTGGGTATGTTATAGCATTTAAATTTACAACGTTAATGTTAAACCATCAAACATCACATGATCACCATCTCTATACTAGCACATAATTTGTTGTAAACAAAGGCAAAACTCCCCATACAGTAGTGCCACTCTGTGCCAAACAGAGTAATCAATGGATGCCAGAAGGCTTGTGCATAAAATCCCTATCTAGTGCCTACTCATCCAATATCCCCAGACTAGTTTCTGGCTTGTGGCCATCATCAGTGAGGAGCCTTGGATCTGAGAGCACTGCACCTAGATTGTAGGATCTAATACAACCCTCCAGCAGCCACCTTTTAACTCTACTTTACTACAAAACCATGAGAATAAAATTGAAAACATTGTTAATACATTCAATCTAAGCTCAATAGCTTATATAGTCATATGGGTCTGAACTCAATCCAGCACCCATACATTTTGGTGTCTTTGGCTCTTAAACAACCATAGCCACCACTATCCTATTAGGCAGGATTGGTGTTAAACCATCAAACATCACATGATCACCATCTCTACTAGCACATGATTTGTTGTAAACAAAGGCAAAACTCCCCATACAGTAGTGCCATCCTGTGCCACAAGCCAGAAACTAGTCTGGGGATATTGGATGAGTAAGCACTAGATAGGGATTTTATGCACAAGCCTTCTGGCATCCGTTGATTACTCTGTTTGGCACAGGGTGACACTACTGTATGGGGAGTTTTGCCTTTGTTTACAACAAATTATGTGCTAGTATAGAGATGGTGATCATGTGATGTTTGATGGTTTAACACCAATCCTGCCTAATAGGATAGTGGTGGCTATGGTTGTTTAAGAGCCAAAGACATCAAAATGTATGGGTGCTGAATTGAGTTCAGACCCATATGACTATATAAGCTATTGAGCTTAGATTGAAGGTATTAACAATGTTTTCAATTTCATTCTCATGGTTTTGTAGTAAAGTAGAGTTAAAAGGTGGCTGCTAGAGGATTGCATTAGATCCTAACATCTAGGTGCAGTGCTCTCAGATCCAAGGCTCCTCACTGATGATGGCCTCAAGCCAGAAACTAGTCTGGGGATATTGGATGAGTAGGCACTAGATAAGTATTTTATGCACAAGCCTTCTGACATCCATTGATTACTCTGTTTGGCATAGGGTGGCACTACTGTATGGGGAGTTTGCCTTTGTTAACATTAATGTATTTATGGTAGTTTAAATATTCCATTTGTTGGAGAATTGGGTGCTGTTACCGTTTTTATTAATGGCATAGTTGTTATTCATAATAAACCACGCCTCTTTCACATTATGTTTCTATTGTCATTTTTAGTGCAAAGAATTTTAACATTTCTTGGATCAAAAATGTGGCCAGATTCTTGCTCATGCTCCAAGAAAATGTATTTATATTAAGCTATTTTAGCTTGCTTTTACAAATCAATTTTTCTATTACTATCCAACTTGCCTGGTCTTTATCACAAGCAGAAGAAAAAATAAAACTACTCTTTATCTCATGCTAAAATTTTAAAAACAGTAATTCAGAACAATGAAAACAATAGGGTTGAAAATAAATAAAGAGAGATGTAAAATAATGTTATCAGTAAACTTTTTATTTACACTAATCATCATCATTAACCATTATCAGTCCACTGCAGGATGAAGGTCTTTTCAAGTTCAAGCCATCTTTTCCTATCTTTAGCTTCTCTTCTCCACATCACCCCTGCATGCTTTCTTATTTTATCCATCCATCTCATATGTGGTCTCTTTCTGAGTATTTTACAATCTCTTGGAATCCAGTTTAAAATTTCAATTGTGCATCTATTGTCATCTCTTTTAACAATATGTCCAGCCCAACTCCCCTTCAGTCTTTTAATTTTTTCAATGATGTCAGTAACAACTGTTTGTTCTCTTACCCGTACATTACATTTTCGACCCCTTCTTGTTACCCCAACTATGCATATCTCCATACTTCTTTGAGTGGTCTGAAGTTTCTGTATTGCTCTTCTATTAAGTGTCCAAGTGTCAGATCCATAAATAAGAAGTGGCAAAACATATTTATTAAAAACCTTGTCTTTAAACACAGAGGCATATTTTCTTTTAGTATCAAGTTGCACTCCAACCAAGTTTAATTCTATGATTAATTTCGTCCATTATATTTCCATCTGCATTAATAATCTGACCAAGGTATTTGTAACTGTTAACTTCTTCTAACTCATCATAATCAAATATTTTGAGAAAATCTATTAAACATTACTTTAGTCTTTTTAACATTTATCTTTAGTTCTACTTTCATCTGATAACTCCTGCAACATTTCCTATAGCTCTAAAGCATTATTTGCAAAAACAACTACATCATCTGCAAAATCTAAATGACTTAAATAATCTCCATTTACTTTCACTCCTTTAGCTTTCCATTTTAATCCACAAAATACTTCTTGCAACACTGCTGTAAAAAGTTTTGGAGATATGGAGTCACCCTGCCTTATACCTTTTTCAATGTTGATTTTTCTACTATCATTATATAATCTAATTGTTATTGCATTTTTATAAATATTCTTTAAAATATAACAATATCCTGGATCTACACCTTGATGATTAATCACTGAAGAAATGTTTATAGAATCAATTGCCTTTCATAGTCTACAAATCCTAAGTATAATGCCAACTCATATTCATTAGTCCTTTTTATAATTTCTTTCAATACCTGGATATGATCTACTGTACTAAAACCACTTTTAAATCCAGCTTCTTCTCTTGGTTGGTGGAAATTCAGTGTTTTCTGGAGACGAGTTGTAATTATCTTAGTAAAAATTTTATATAAAACTGATAAAAGACTGATTGGTCTGTAATTTCTAATATCTTCTTTATCACCTTTTTTAAATATTAATACTGCATTCTTCCAATTATCTGATACATCTTTATCATTTAGACATTTGGTATATAACTTTGCTAAAAAAAATTCTATTTTTTTATCCCTGCTTCTTTTAATATATCAATTATAATTCCATCATTACCTGGAGCCTTCCCTTTCTGCATAAATTTAGTTGGAGGTCTCACATTTTCATTCAAAATTCTGGTCAATTCAGAAGATACAATAGGTATAGGAGACACTTGTTCTTTATTACTATATAATTCTTGATACAAGTCTTCTACACATTTCATGATGTCATCTCTCTTTTTAGTAATAATGCCATCTTTTATTCTTATTGCAGATATAAATTTCCTACCAATATCAAAATGTTGTTTTATGCTCTTTAGACTTTTATTCTTTACTACAGCTTTCCTTGCTAATTCACAATTATACTTTCTTATATCATTTTCAACTCTTTTCTGCACCATTTTACAAAATTCAAGATATTCAATCTTTTTAATGCATCATTATTATATATCCTCATATTCCTTCTTTTCTTCATAAATTCTCTAGTGTAAATTACTGCTTTTTTCTACCAGCTATCTTTGTTGCAGTTTTTAAAAGTGTATCGCTTATTTTCCTATTAATATCATTCAAATCTGAATCATGTTCAAAATCTACTAATACTTTCTACTAATACTTGAAACCGATTTATAAGTTCTAATTTAAATTCATTAGAATGTTTCTGAAGATTAGGAATATTAACTGTAAATATTGTTTTTCTTAATGATTTTTGTCTCTCCAGTTTTGCATTAACATGTATCTTGCATCTTACTAATCGATGATCACTTCCTGTGTTAAATTTATTAAGAACATTACAATCTTGAAATATGTATTTTCTGTTAATCAAAATATAATTCAATTCTGCTGTAACTTCATTGGGATGCTTCTATGTCCATTTTATTTTAACATTTTTCTCAAAAAAGGAATTCATAATATAAAGTTTTTCTATTTCTGCAAACTCCACAAGTCTATGTCCTCTCTCATTTCTATTACCATAACCAAAATTACCTACAGCATTTTCATCTTTCATTTGTTTACCAATTCTAGCATTAAAGTCTCTCATGAAAATTTTAAAATGTTGTTTACTCTGATCAAAAGCCTTTAGTACATTCATATAAAATTCTTCTATAACTTCATCACTATGAGAACTTGTTGGGGCATAAATCTGAATTGTCTGCATTTGATATCTGCTATTAAGTTGTAAAACTAATCTTGCCACTCTGTCTGATACGCCATCAATCTCCACAATGTTCTTCCATTTTTTATTTATAATAAATACTACTCCACTTGTATTTTCAATATTTGTGCCTTTATATTTTCAATATTTGTGCCTTTATAGTAGAGTATATGTCCACTTTTTCACAAAGTCCAATAATGTCCCATTTAATATAAGACAGTTCTTCTTCTAACTCTTGCAATCTTCCTTTACTTGAAAGTGATCTGCAGTTGTAAGTACCTAGATAAAATTTGTCATCAAATGGCAGCCTGAGTCTACAATCAGGGGATTTTCCGCACCCTCCACCTTCAGCCACCAACCACTGCCTTGGTTGGTGACTTTACAGCCTCCTGGGAATAAGGGCCATGATTTATTTTTGTCTGTCATTATTGTATATATTGGAAAAAATATTCTTTAACTCGGACGTAAAAGCCAATAAACTTACCATGCTGGCTAATGTGTGTTGGTGAGCAGCCCATCCATGTTTGTATACTGTATGAATAATCACATAGTAATAACAGCTGCAATGATAAGAACATATGGAGTGGACATTAGGAATTTGCCCTGCTCAGTTTTTTAAGACCTCCAAGAGAAATCAAAGGGACTATTTTCAGTTAATAGCAAACTTCTTTCTGCAGCCATTTACACTTATATGACATAATTAATATGTAATTATTTTAATTACCTTGAAAATCTTTATAATTTACCATTTGATGATGGCTTGCCTAATAGTATTGCTGCATCACAGTATCTTAAATTTATTCTGTAATGTTCATTTGCTATTTTGTAATCATTTCATAAGTAAACCTGATAAAACAAATAAAATTGATTTATTATTTCTTTAAAAAACATGAAGATGGCAGCATCATATACTGAAAGGTAATGTGATATGCAAAAGATTTGGATAAAGAATTTATATCAGTATATTTGTACAAAAGATGGGATGATTGTGTTAAGAGGATTTTTGAGTGTTGTAGTAGTAAGGAATGGGATAAAAGAATAGATTTATTAATAAAGAATAGGGAGTTAAAGCAATGGAGAACTCGTATGGAGAATAAAAAAAGTTTAAATATATATAAAAGTAAACAAAATATTAGGTGTGAGTTAATATCTGACAATAGTAAGGAAAATAGTTTATTGTTTAAGGCTCAAACAGGATCTTTAGCAACAAGAGAATATACATGTAAATGGAAAAATATGGGTGATTTAGTCTGTAAATTGTGTAAGGAAAGAATAGAAAATATTAGGCATCTGTTAATTGAATGTAAATGTTTGAAAACAGAAAGGGTACGTATAATGAAGTTATGGAAGAATAAATATGAAAAGAATGATTATACAGAAAGTGAATTATTGTTTTTTATGCTGGTTTGGGAAAAGATAAAGAGAATTTAGATATAAATTCTATAGAGTTGATGAAGATTATGTTGTGGAAATGGGATGGAGGAGAATATGAGAAAACTTCGAATGGGGAATGGAAGGTAATGTGGATAACAGGTTTTTCTGGGTGTAGTTATTGAGAGATTCCCTACTCCATTTAAGAAGCAATCACAGTACATCACAACACCTTACAAATAGATAAAAATGCTGCTGATTTCCCAGTTCATTTATAGCCAGATCCTGAGAATGTTTGTGGGAGTTGCATGTAGTCATCTTTTGTTTAATGTTTGAAAAATTAATTCATATATATTTCATAGTTATATACATATATTTATAATTGTTTTTGCACAGTATTTGTGAAATATTTATTTTGGGATGAAAACATGGTGTTTAGATTACTATTAAAATACTGTTTTTGTGAAGCTGTGTTTGGCTAGAAAAAAAACTTCTATAATGACTGAAGCAATTATTTTTGTCAATTTTTAATAATTATAAGTGGTATTTTATAACAGAATTTTATTGTTTTATTTAAAAAAATATATGGTTTTTAAAAATGGAGTTTAGATCAAATTTCATTCTTAAAAATACATTTTTAAAAATTGGCACTTGCAAAATGTCCAAAAACTATTGTTCTGATTAAAATACTATTTTTCTACATTTGCAAAGTTGAAATATTTTTAAGAATGGCTTTCATTTATAAACTTACATTTGTAATAAATAAAATAGTATAATAAAGGTTTAATCATTAGAATAAAATCTTGAAAATTTAATTTAAGCCGAATGGTGTCAAAAATTTTATAGTGAGTGAGTTAAAAAATCTAAATATGCTTTTCAGTAACCTGGAATCATATATATCTATCTATCACAACAGTACAAATAAGAAATTTATTTCCTGATCTAGATATGATAATTTTATTATTGTCTATTTAAAATCTTAGTTTCATATGAAAAGTTGTTCTATTCTACTTACAACAAATGCTTTGCCATGTAGAGGGGTCACAATTGGATAATTTATATTAAGATGTTGATTTCAATGTAATTTAATGCATGTTTGGATTCCATACATTAATGGATTTACACTCTTGCTATTAAAAAGAGAGAGGTTGCCTTGACAACAGTGAGAAACATTGTTTACTATCTATATTGGTATGTTTACATCATGACTAGTTTCTAATGGTTATATATATATATATATATATATATATATATATAAGTTACCCAAAATATTATATGCAATTTTTAAATTAGAATAGTAGACAATAACAGTATATATATATATATTAAAGAAAAAACTCATGACCTCATCTTTTGTTTTGTTTACATTATTTCAGTTAATAATGATTACAATATAATCAAAAGTATTTGAGTTTAATTAATATATATATAACTCAAACCAAAAATTTTTTTTTTGTTTCAGGATTATATATATATATGTTATAATGGTCGGGATGATTTGGATCAATGAGTCTTCTGTATCTGTGCTACAGGGCACCACCAGCCTATTTGAACCTGGAAAATTTATATAGTAGGCAGATACGCACTCTTAATGATCCAAATTTATGTATATATTTTATTATGATCATCAGCCCTAGTCACTAGCTCGTGGAGCAGCAGAGATTTATAATATATAATTTTATTTAAAATATATTTTCAATATTAAAAAATAAAAGCCACTGCCAGTAATAATACACAAAATACATTTATTGATGCACATATGTAAACATTTAATATTGAGGAATAAAATTTATTATTTTAGATTGGTTATTAATTTTGAAGTTTAACTTATTTTAAACAGTTCACACAGATGGACATTTTATAAAAGTTGGTTTTATAATGTTGAGTATAGATAGGCTACATAGATTACTCAGTTAAAGACTTTTCAAAACAATTGTTCCATCTCAGATTAAAAGTTTGTAACCAGACCAATGCTTGCTTCCTGCTATAGGAAATGCAACCAATGCAATATAAAGATGCTAGCATAAAACCACACAGTCAGGAATGTGCATCTGCTGTGTGATATTATTTGAAGGACATGATCTTCATCCAATACAGGAATGTGCATCTGTCTGGCAAAGGTATCATGGAAATGCTATGTATGGGGGAAGAGAGGTCTTACTGCGGGCTTATAGTCCCCATCCATAGAGCTAAAAAGGGGTCAATGGTGCAGGAAATACATCTGTGTCCATTGCAATGCAATGACTACATCTTTGGGTCATGCATTCAATTGGGCTTTGCCCTGTATGCTAAACACACTTCACATTACATTGATATAAACACCCATATATCCCTCCACCAGCATTGAACTAACTACAAGACAAATAGCCTGAAATTAAAACCCATTCAAAATAAGCATAAACAATTAAAATATAAAGTTATTGATGTAATTGCAAAAGGAAATTTGCAGTAAACCCAATGGCATTCATCATAAGATATCACATTGACACCAACAACTTAAAAGATATACGAATAAATACATTTTTAGATATTCAACATGAGGTATCATATTTATGGAATATTATATATTTCAATCAATATGCAAATAAAAAAATAATTAAATGTTAATGAATCCATGCAGCCATCTACACCCAACTTAAATTTTATACATTTAAATAATTTAGTCAATACATATTAATATATAAAAAAATGGAAATGATTAAAATAGCAAACTTATATAAAATAAATATTAATTGATTTAAAGTTCTATTCTTGGTCAGATAAGAGTCCATTTATTTATATTACTTTTTTATTTTTACAGATTGATTGCTTATTTTCAGTTACTCATTGCAAATTTAGAAAAAGTTCCTACTATATAAGCAAAAAGAGTTTATACTTTCTGGATTCTGCAAATTTAGCAGTCCATCTTCCTGATCACTTAGTAGACTGTTGTTTGTCCCCTTTAAAAAAAACGAAGCTGCTACTTGCCATTACTTTTGGTCCATAACTGTCATAGGGAGGCCTCAGCTGGTTGTCAAGAAATTAAATCTATTGCAAATTTCTACATCGTGAAATCTGCAATACAGCTACAGTTCATATATAGCTTAATAGTCAGCATCCAAGACCACAATTATTTTTAATAATAATATTTTGGCTTTTATATTTTTATTAGCCTCTTATCAGCAAAGTTTTGGGTTCAACGAGCAAGACGTCACTAATCCTAGAGTCTCTTTTTTGGTCCATGCTGTGGCTTGGTGCTTTCATTGGTCAAGCCAATTCTTTTTATTTCTTTTATCTGACCTTTTAAATTATTTTAAGTGCCACAAAGGCCAGTTTGCTTTAAAACAATCATTTAATTAGAAAAAAAAACAATCATTTCCATTTTGAGATTACAGGAATTAATTAATACCTGTTTCCATTTTGATTTATGTTACTTTAAAATATATATATATATATTCTTGTCTTTTTTTTTATTTATAAAAAAAGTATGTTCAAATACTCTCTTTTTTTTTATTTTAAAAAGAAACAAATACTTTTAAGTTTTCCATCAGTGCGAACTATATATACGTTAAACAACTTTTAATTTTAAGTTTTTTCTTTTTTTAATAAATCAATTTTTATTTACGATCTTTTTATTTTCATTTTAAAATAATGTAACAGCATATTATATACCCTTACAATATATATATATATGTTCTGGACATTTATACAGGAAAAGTAGTCTATATATATGAAATTTAGCCTTTATTCATGCTTAGCAAGATTTCAATATATAATATATTTTAGCACTCTCATTTCTTTAGTATTCAGAGTCTATATGTATACTGGATAAATATTTTAATATTTAAACTCATCAAATTTATGTGTTTAATATTCAAAGATATTTAAATCTCTTCAAACAGACTTTTCTTCAAGAGGAAGATGCTTGTGTATTTTTGTTTTTAGCAAATCAATCTTTAGCTATTGCCCAAGGCTTTTTTTCTTTATTTCCTCTCTCAGTGCATCCACTTCAAATTCTATACAAATCTAATTTATGGCCAAAATTTTGTTCATGGTCTACAAATATTGAGGAGTAGCTATTGCTTTTTTTCTCTATTATATAAATATCTATGCTGGAGATTCTCCATATTGTGCATAATTTACACATAGTTTGGTTGCATTCATTTTTATAGACGATTTGATGAACTGATTCGGTGAGCAGTTTGTCTTTTTTAATTGTTAAGCAGTTGTTTAGTGAAGGGGAGGGTATGAAAACACATCTTTCAGAATATATTCTTTTTAATTTCTGAGAGACTTTCGGAATGTATGGAAAGCTTATCTATTTTTTGTCTTCAATGGTTGAGGTTGTGAAGATTTTTTTAGTTTATTATAAAATCTATGAGTTGGGTTGAAAATTTTATTAATATTACTCCTAAGTTTTGTCAATCTTTAATATATGCATCTATATTATGTTTCCTTTCCATTTCAAATTTACACAGTTTTAAAGTCCTATATTAAAAAACGTTTAAGTTCAGCATATTTGTGAGACATAGTTGCTAGCAACTTGGGATGAAATTTCTCTTATATTTATTGATTTTAGTACCATTCTCTAGGTTAAGATAATTATATTTCGAATTACAGGTGTCAAACTAACTCAACCCACATCTTTGACACCATCCACTTTAGGTAAATACATTAATAATTATTACTAATCATTTATTAAACTAGAGATTGACCCTAGCACAGATATAAATTTTGAAACTCAATTAAAGATTAATGTCTGATTTTTTTTTTAAATTAAATACATGCACACATGGAGCTATTCACATTTCTCTTTCCCATATGTAATATCACACATGGGAAAGAGTAATGTGAATAAATTCATGTGTGTGTGCTTAATTAAACAAAAATCAGATATATTAATCTTTAATTGAGTTTTAAAGTTTGTATCTGTGATAGAGACAATCTCTAGTTTAGTAAATGATTAATAATCATCATTACTATATTTATTTAAAGTGAATAGTGCCAAAGATGTGGATTGAGTTAGTTTGACACTTGTAATTCAAATTGTAATTATTTAATATAGATAAATATTTTTTCATATAACAAAGATATATGTGAGAGATAGTGACATGGACCAACCGATGATTGATGTTTTAGCACAAAATGCATCTTGGAGGTTATTTGTCTTTTATTGTATCTTTATTTATATAAATTTAATAGAATAGGTAGCATTGAGATTATTTAATATATTTATATAGTTTAAGATATTAAGTTGCCTCTGAATGTACAGATCAAAAAATCTAATTTCATGCTTCTTGTTTTTTTTTTCAATAGTCCACACTTAGAGATGGCTCATATTCTAATTCTTGATGAGTTTTTGTACTTTGTACACAATTATTCCAGTTTTTGTTGCTGAACTCTAATATATTGTATGTTAAATATGTGAATGACATGGTAATCTGTTAACTGAAACATAAATTATAAAAATTCATCAAGAATTAAAAAACACACATCTCTAATTTGGATTATTGAAAAGGAAGACAAGAATCCAGAAATTAGATTTCTGAATCGTATGTTCAGAGGTAGCATAATATCTTAAACTAAAGAATGGTATGAAAACCAGGAGGAGTGATTCATCCGAAATCACTAACACCTATGTCTCACAATACACTGGACTTAAAGGTTTGTTTATATAGCAATTTAAAACTGTGTAAATTTAAAATTAATAGGAAAAAAAGAATATAATTGATGGATTTTATAATAAACTAAAAAAATCTCCACAGTCTCTACCCATGGAGTCTAAAAAATGGATAAGCTGGTCATGCATCCTGAAAGCCTTTCTGAAATTAAAAAGAATATGACCTGAAAAATATGTTTTCATACCCCCTTTCCCCAAACAAAGTGCATAATAATTTGAAAGACAAATTGCCCATGAAATCAGACCATAAAATCATCTACCAAATTAAATGTAACCAAGCTAAGTGTAATTTTTGCATATTATGAGGATTGTGGGCTAATTTCTCAACAAGACTAGCTCAGCTTAGATATTTATACAATAAAAAAATAGTTATAAATATTCTTCAATATTTATAGACCATGAACAAAATTATGATCATAAATGTGATTTGTCTAGATCTGGAATTGTATGCATTGAGAGGGAAGCTAGAAAAGAGGCTTGGGCAATTGCTGAAGATCGACTGTAGACACAAGCATCACAGTCTTAAAAAAGTGCCTCTTTGAAGGAATTTAAAAATTTTCGAATATTAAACAAATAAATTTAAATAATTTTAAACATTAAAATATTTATCAACTAACCCTGAATACTAAAGAAGTTAAAATGGTATGATTATGTTACTTATTATATGGAAGGCAGGATAAGTATGAATAAAGTTTAAATCTACCTTTTCTGTAGTAATCTCCAGACTATCTATCATTATATATATATATATCATTCTTTATGCTTACACAAGTTGTTTACACAGAGGCAAAACTCTCCATACAGTAGTGCCACTTAGTGCAAGCCAAAGTAATCAATAGATATTGGATTATTGAATGAGTGGGTAGAAATTTTATCCACAAGCCTTCCTGCATCCATTGATTACTCTGGTTTGCACTGATTGGCGCTACTGTACGGAGAGTTTTGTTTCTGTGTAGAATATTATTACATATACTTTTAAAAATAAATTATATTTAAGTTTATATTTATTTATTGGAAAATGTTTTTTTAATAAAAAAATTATGAAAAATTAGCATTGTAATATATTTTAATAATGTATGAACAAATAATTGTATAATGCAATTTAAAATTTATTATAAACGATTAATAAATGAATATGTTGATACCAAAAAGAATATTAAATTTAAAATTGTAGTTAATAAATTAAGCATTCATTTATATTGTTTAAGTTTATTAAAGAATAATGCCATAATTTAATTACCCAATTTTTTAATATTCTAAATAAAAACCTTATAAATTATTTAAAAGCTAATCACGAATTGATTTTCTTATTTTTATATAAAAATAAATTGTTTAAAAATTGTATATGTAATATTAGCCAATTATAAATGTAGCCAAAAGGATGTTTTTAAAAAGAATGTTTTGTGCTTAAACAATAAAATGTCGTGCCTCATTGATATGAATAGACCTATGATGCTCAGAGGACAAATTAAAAACTGCTACAATGACTTTAATGATAAAGAATTCCAGATTCTGCTCAATGGATTTGGAACAGTTTCAAACTTCAAATACTTGTTGGAGAAAAGTTTTGTGCAAGTCCTAACAAATACAGTCACTTTCGACATTACTTTATAGAAAGGAATTCTACCCAATGATATTCAAACACTTCATGTGACTGATTCTTCTCATTGATAATATCCTTCAGTGGGATAGCACCTCAATGTTTCTTCTGAAAAGCCAAAACCCATATAGTTAAAATTTGCCTTTTCTAGATTAAGCCAGCAGTGTAAAATAAAAGTGTCCAAAAACCATAAGTGCTCCAAAGTATTATCACAGTCTAAAATTAATCAATTTCTCATCCCTGTTCAGGTAATTTTGCATTCTTCTTCTAAATCTGCTCCAATTAAAATTGAGTACTGGGTTCATCAATCAGGAATACATGTCCACTGATGCTAACACAGAGTTTGAAATGATGCAAGTCTTTATTCTACAGATTGACACTTCCATCTCTGATATATTTACTCAAGTTAAATCAACTAAGAGAAAAAACCCTAAGAAGTTGTTGAAAGATGATCCAACTCTTGATGCTAAAAACACCCCCATAGTTATGTCTAAAAAAATCTAAGTTCAAACACCATCTGCTCCAAAAAAACTGAAGACATTGTAACAGAACCTTAATTAAAGTCAAATGTATCCTTATAACAGCATTGGACTAGACAAGCACCAGCAAAAGTAGCATCTTTATCTCCTCAAAAAAAGATTTTGATGGAGTGGATATTAGGAAGCACGCAACCAGGTTAAGGAAAGTTTTAATTTCTCCTGAACTGATTGCAAGTGTGCAATAAAATTTAAATATGGAATGCGACACACATGAAGATACCAGTATATTCACTAATGTAAAATGATAAAATATTGATAATAATCTTTATTGTAAAGAAAATTTGTACTAATTGTTTGTGTTCAAATTATTATGTTTAGTGTTGTATTTTCTTTTAATATTTTTTTGTACTCATATATTTCCACCTAGACATTATCTAAGCTACACATTCAACTTCCTTTAGAACCATATAAAATGACCTCAATTCAATGATCTAAAAGTTTTTCATTTCTTTATCTCATTATGACTCTAACTCGGTTATTTGTGATCTGATTATAACACTTAAATTGAGTTACTTTGTTAAAAAATATCAAGTAATAAAATCATATATCTGTATTTAATAAATCCAATACTTCTGTTATTATAAAATATAAATCCCAATATAACAATATGACTATTGTATAAAAACAGAGAAACATTAAAATAATATAAAAAACACTATTGCCAAGCACTTTCCACTCATTTGTGTCTTTGTCAAGGCTGTATAAAAATGAAGCATTTCGTAAAGATAAATATAGATTGTTATATGCAGGATTTGATAAAAGTTGGGTATAATAAGCAAAGATTGTCATTGATTGTGTTAAAATATTATAAAAGACATAATGGTACTAATGTAATTGTGAATAATAAGCCATCAATGACATTAGCTTTTATTCCTAAATATGTAAAGAAATTTTTAAGCCAAGATTTCAGGTTGGCATGGAGGACTCACCTAACTGTAACATGTTAATAAACAATTCTAAGATGATAACAGCAAAGAGGATAAAAATAATGTTGTGTATTTTATTATACACCCACGATCATGTTGTTGTGCATTATATATTGGTGAAACTAAGACAAATATTAAATATTGTACTTAACAACATAAATATATATGTATAAGAAGGCAATAGAGGATGATAAAGTTTATTCAGCTTTCTATATTCATCTAAGTATTATGGGACATGTATGTTATTTATGAGAGTTTAGGGTATTGCTGTATAAAGCACATGGAAAGTTAATCAGTTTTTTCCATTAGTTGTTCCTGACTGATATAATGAAATATTCAAGTTTATTGCTTAGGAGAGTATAATGTTTTTATACAGCCTGGATAAAGATTCAAATGAGTTGAAAGTGCTTGGCAGTGGTGTTTTATTATTTAATATTTCTCTGTTTTGTACAATGGCCATATTCTTCTATTGGAATTTATATCTGTTTTTGTAAGAAGCTATAACATCTAAAATAGTCAGTCTATCCTTTATTTTAAGATAAAGTTTGAAAGAAGCTAATTAATTATTGATATTATATAATGAGCATGTCAGTAGCTTTTAACAAGCTGTTCAAAATATCATTATTCTCAGACTGGTTTCTAGCTCTGACTTGACAGTGAGGTGCTAGAATATTCAAGCATTAGATTTAAAATAACAGATCAAGCTTACCATTTTACTTAATATTTCACTATTAAATAAAAAATATGAAATTTTCAAACATTCATATGACTTCAAATCCAGCTATCTAATTTAAATAACCATATGGGACTGAACTAAGTTCAGGTATACCATATATTAATAGCTGTAGCAATATAAAATCACCAAAGCCTTGAGAGAAATAACAATAATTGCAAGGAAATCAAGTCATATATCATGTGACTTAATAAGCTTGTATTACAGATGTTATAGCTTCTAACAAGCTTTTCAGAATATTCTTATCCTCAGACCAGTTTCTAGCTCTGGATTTCATCAGTGACGTGCTAGGAATATTCAAACATTAGATTTAAAATACCAGATCAAGCCCAGCACTTTATCTAATGTTTAACTATTAAGTAAAAAATCTTAAATTTTTAGACATCCATAGGTTTTCAAATCCAGCTGTCTAATTTAAGTAGCCATATAGGACTGAACTAAGTTCAGATACATTATATATTAATAGCTTTTGCAATACAAAATTACCAAGCCTTAAAAGCAATAACAAAAACTGCAAGGAAATAGAGTCATATTATCATGTGACTTAATTTAATAAACTTGTATCACAAATGTTATATAATGACTATGCCAATTGCTTTTAACAAACTTTTCAGAATATCTTATCTTCAGACCATTTTATAAGCTGTATCTGATATTTTAAATCTAATGATTGAATATCTTAGCACCTTACTCATGAAAGTCACACAAAACCAGTCTGAGAATAAGGATATTCTGAAAAAATTATTAAGATCTATTGGCACTCTCATTATATAACATTTGTAATACAA
This sequence comes from Epiperipatus broadwayi, assembly GCA_028023455.1. Classification (NCBI taxonomy): domain Eukaryota; kingdom Metazoa; phylum Onychophora; class Udeonychophora; order Euonychophora; family Peripatidae; genus Epiperipatus; species Epiperipatus broadwayi. Next base: position 379,828 of record JAQFVV010012805.1, on the reverse strand, counting down.
GCTTATTAAATTAAGACATGTGATATATGACTTAATTTCCTTGCAATAACTGTTATTTCTGTTAAAGCTTTGGTAATCTTATAATGCTAAAACTATTATTAGATGGTGTATCTGAACTTAGTTCAGTGACATATGGCTATTTAAGTTAGATAGCTGGATTTGAAGACATATGGATGTCTGAAATTTTCCAAATTTTCTACTTAATAGTTAAACATTAGATAAAGGGATGGTCTTGGCATGGTATTTTAAATCTAATGCTTGAATATCCTATTATCTCACTGATGAAAACCAGAGCTAGAAACCAGTCTGAAAATAAGAATATTCTGAAAACTTAGTAAAAGCTATTGCCACACTTATTATATAATATTTGTAATACAAACTTATTAAATTAAGTCATGTGATATATGATTTGATTTTCTTGCAATTAATTATTAAAAATATTATGAGGTATGGGTGTTGCTGATTGGTTATATTTTGCCTGCATAGTTTGATGCTCTATAAATGTTGGCAGGTTTTAGAATTCCATTTTATATGATTGGAGACAAGCTCTGTTATCTCAAGTATTCAATGTTCTTGGGAATTATTGAGCAATAAGCCATACAGTTAGTGTTTTTATTTATTACATGTTGAATTATTTCTAGTTGGGATGACCCAACTGAGAATAAATACGCTATTGTTGTTTTATAAGTTTTTACATTGTTGTTGCTGCTGTTATATAAGTTATTACATTATTGTCACATGTATTCTTAAAAAAGAAAAACCCTATTTAAAAACAAAGATGTTTGTTGATATATAAAGTATGACCCTGTGCCAGAATTCTTTTTCTAGCCAAGAGATCAGTGGAATCACCTTGCAAGCAAGCAGTTGGTTGCAAATGGTTGTTGTGGGTTCAACTCCTGTCCAATGCTATGACATATGGGGAAAAGAAATAAGGTTCATTATTACATAATGTATGTTTTTACAAATATATAAGTTGATACTAATTTAAATTACCAGATTTATCTTCAAAACACCCTAATCTTTAAATATTAATGTGTTTTCATTTCTGAAAGTAATAGTATGTGTGTTTAGATCATAATTTAAATATATTTGTTTAAAAGTGCACATTAGTAAATAAAGAATAAGTTTATACATGCATTCACTTGTGATATAATTATGTTTTATCCGTCCTTTCTTATGAATCTAAGATTTGGACATTCAACAATAGAGCAGCAATATAGGATTGTTAGGCTTCTTAACAAAGGGATTGAGATATATTAGAACTAACAAGAAGAGAGTGAAAATAAAGTACTTGCATAAAAAGGATCAGTCATTTTATTAAAATAATTACAATAGTGAAATAGAGCTTAGCTGAACATATTTGTAGAAGATGTAATATTAAATGTATAATTGGAACTTTTAAACTGGATTCCAAAAAAAATTAGAAATATACCATATCTGAGATAGATGGATAATATACAGACATTTTCTGGTATGATATAGAGAGGCTATGGGTCACAGAAATTGGATTAAACCTGGAAAATCTTCACACTGTAGTAAATCAATAATGGATGAATATGATGATATGGTATACTTAATTTTTAATTATCAATAAAAAATGTGAAATTTGCATTTTAGTTTTTTAATTATTAATGGAAATTGCAATTTTGGATCGAATGGCCATATTATGACCACATGTAGATAATCAGTCATTTATTGCTTGGATCTGTCTGTGTGGTTTTGGGAGATTCTTAGAATTCAAAATGGTTGTGAGCACATACTAAATCAGTACCCAAACAATTTACTATACTGTGCACAAATTATTTGTGATACTAGAAAATTTATTAAAAATCAGATATATGCATAATTAAATATTATGTAATATTTATCATTTCTTGTGTATTACTTAACTGTGTTTTAAATTAGTATAAATAGTTCATTCATTTATACAATAGTAGTGCATTATTCGTATATTTACCTTAGTTATATAACATGAACCTGATAGAGTACTGATCATTTGCCTTGCTTATACAGTGATAGAGTGTGGCTCTTTCAGTACTTGAACATGTTTATAAAAACCTAGGTAATAAACTGTTCAACCTTGTATTGATTTTATTGATAAGTTTGTTTTCACAGTATTCATATTATATGCTAAAATAAAAATAGTTTTTGGTCATAGTTAGATGGAAAGCAATTTTTATCTCAATGCAAATGGGAAAAAAAGATTGGAATTAAAGATTAATTCTTAAGAAATTTTACTTCCATAACACATGAAAACAAAGGGAGTAAATCACCTTTCCCTGGGCTACAACTTAAAAGCACTCTAAATATTGAACAAAGAAATCATAGAGTAAATCAATTAAATTCTACTCTTAATTCCTTTGTTTAACCTTTAGATTGTTTTTAAGTCATACCTGTGAGAGGGTGATTTATTCTCTTTGTTTACATATACATTGAGCTATGTTGAATTTAGTATTTATAAACACATAGACGTGCAAGCTGGGAATGAAATTGCTTTTATTAGTCCATATTAATTAGTTCTGTACAACTTGAACTTGATAAAAACTTTTAACATACAATATTCTAAGAACACTATCTAAAAACAATGACTTCAGAAAAATTGAAGTTACTTTGTCAATTCATAAAAATTACATCCTTTGACAGAATATATAATTTCTTTCTACATAACATCAACTTTTGTAACTGTCAATCATTTCATTTGGTAAAACTGGGATATTAGAGAAATAGAAATTGGCTCACCTGAATACAAAATTCAGATAAACATATCTAGTACAACTCAAACTACATGCTACAATCTTAATGATTATGTATATACCAATATTCAATATTTGGTGCCAGTTGGAATTCCATGCATCTATAAAAATGTTAGAAAATATGTTACTGAATGATCAACTGACTCATATTTATATCAAATTTCTTTATGATATTAGCTGCCTACTATATTTTTCAATAAGGCATAGGATTTGTTTTGGGCACAATTTGTAAATTATGTCGATCAGTAGAAAAAACTTTTTTTACATATTATTTGTTATTGCCCCTTTTGCAGTAAATCAACTCCACTAAGCAAGACTGTGGTATCAAACATTTTGATCAGTTGCAGAACAAACACTGCTAAGATTTATAGACTATCAACAATTCCCTGAATATTGGCAAAGCAGTACTATAGAGACAAATTATCTGCCAAATAATTAAGATTTATAATGTGGCTACAGGGATTATTTAATTTATGGAATTAGCTATTATCTAAATGAAATGAAAATCCAAACACAATGACACAAACATCAATTAAAACCCGTTTTCTATGTAGTAATCCACTTTTTTTTCCATATGTCAAAGCATTAAACGGGAGGCGAACCCCCGCTAACTGTCTGCATGCAACTGCTTGCTTGCAAGGCGACTGCGCTGACCTCTCGGCTACCAACGCCAGACGTAATAATCCACTTTTACACTTATTTTGAAGTCATGCAAGAAAATGAATAGTTAATCAACTAAATATATTAATGTCGTTAAGTTCTGGTTGTAAATTTGAAGCACATTGTTTTTATAATAATTTTAATATATATATATAATAAACAAAATAGTTTTTTTAAAATATAAGTTAAATTACACATGTGTAGTATTTGATGGATTGTTTACAAAATTATTAAAATGAGACCTTATAAATGAAAATTTCATAGGAATTGAATGAAGCTATATGGACGTCTTTCTTCATTTGACATTTTTCTTAATAGATATCATTTAAATTTACACTTATTTTGAAGTCATGCAAGAAAATGAATAGTTAATCAACTTAATTTAAAAATGTCGTTAAGTTCTGGTTGTAAATTTGAAGCACATTGTTGTTATAATAATTTTAATATATATAATAAACAAACTAGTTTTTTTAAAATATAAGTTAAATTACACATGTGTAGTATTTGATGGATTGTTTACAAAATTATTAAAATGAGACCTTATAAATGAAAATTTCATCGGAATTGAATGAAGCTATATGGACGTCTTTCTTCATTTGACATTTATCTTAATAGATATCATTTAAATCTACTATCATAATCCGCAGATGGAGGGGTCATTTCTTTTTTAAATTCTATTGATAATAGGGAGAATTTCATTCATTCAAACTAAAGCCAGGAAATTTACAGTTCAAAATATTAACCATTTATATACGTATGTGCGCAAGCATATTTGTCTGTGGGGAGGTAGATTCGGTTTCGTAAGAAGGTTTGATTCTAATATTTTTCTCATTTTCATTATGATAAAGTCTGTTTTTTAATCTAAGTATTAAAAAAATATTTTTAATTTATTAATATAATATAAATATTCTGAATATATAAACCTATCAGCACTTTCTAAGATTAAAATTCTTGTTTTATGTCTAGTAAATAAATGAATGACGTATTTCTGTTGATTCATTCAAATATGTACTAATTAAGCACACAGTTAAATAATCGTATTATATTTTTAAATTAAAGAGATTTAGTCTCTGAATTTAGAAAATCAACTAACGATAATTTTTTATATATTGTAAATAATTGACAAGTTTGATTTATAAAGTATTTATTTTTAAAGACTAATAATAAATCTTATATAGCTATTTAAATATACATTTAACTAAATTCTTAAAAAACAAACTTCTTACTTTAATAAATAAAATTTTGAAATCACTCAAATTTTTAGATAGTAATATAATTATACTATTATCAAAAAAGAAAATTTAATTCATAATACTGTTTTTCATTTATTGAAATAAATCACGCAATACTATATAATATAAAATATTATTATAAAACAGCAAAAAATGTATGTACATATACGTATTATAAAAATAATACAAAAAATCTTATTTTAGAAAATATTTTTTGTCCTTATCAATGTGATGTAAATTATTTTAAAGGTTCAAATTTACATCATCATCATCACTCCATATATATATATGTTTACATTGCTAGTGAATGGAGTAAGTTTAAGTGTGTATATGTGACAGAACAAAAAAAAAAACTAAATTAGGGGGGGGGGGTGATATTTAATCATTGTTGTGTTTGTTGAACATGTTTTTTTTAGAATTATGAATTTTGGTATAGGCATAGTAGTTAGTCTATTCATACGAATTTCTCTTTGGATATGTTTTATGCAAATGCCTTTAAGGGGGGCGGGAATACGTATGTATATGTTACATTTGTGAGCATTACTTATTACAGTCTGAGTTCTCAAAAATCTTGTGTTATCATTGTTCAGTTGCAAACATCAACTTATATATCTATTGTGGTGCTGTATTTATTCTGTTTTCCAGTGTTTGAGTTTTGATCAATAGTATACCCTCAAAAACCACATTCTCCGTATTTTTATTTGTTGACATGCCACATCTTTTTGAGAATAGTATTGGCTGATGGCATAGATTGGCCATTATATGGAACCACCTTAGAGGCTTAATTGTTGTATTATCAGTGACCAGGTTGCTGTGAAAATATCTGGATGTGCAATTTTATTGTCTCTGGCTCATAAGTTTGCCAGTTTTATATTGAATGTTGATGGATGTTGCTTTGTGTTGTTACCTAAGCTCAATGTGCACCTAGTGCACTAATTACCATAAAACGCAAAAGTGGCTGCATGAACTGATGAGATAGAGCTTTTGTGATATGAATTATATATTGTCTGAAGGGTGGGGTTAGATTGTCCATATGCTCCTGTCATGATATTTTGAATTATGACTAGTGCTAGACAAAGATATAAAAGATGTTGCTATGTTTCTTCAGCCTGCTGGCAAAGGAAACAAAAAAGATTTAAGTTAGGGTACAGTCTTTGGTATCTCAGAAAATATGTCATGGGCAGTGTATGCAGGTTTAATCTCAACAAAAAATCAAATATTTTAGCTCCAAAGACCATTTTTTAAACTTATGGAGTAACTGTTGATCTAAGCATTGTCAGATTGGTGTTATTGCTCGGATTTGGATGGATTAATGAGTAAATTTTCCAGTATGAGTACTTATATATTGTTTGAAGAGATATCTGTAGATATGTGTTTTTTATATAATTGATGATAGATGATAGTTGGTTATAAGTGGGGGTGGCCTATTTGTTAGTGTTATTTGAAGAAGATATTGAAGCATTGGTAAGTGTTTGACTGTGGCTCCTATTATGTCTGTGGCCTTCTGTAGATGAAAAGTATAAATACTATTTAGTTCCACTCCATTATGAATGGGTAGTCTCATAAGCTGTTTTGCAGATATTGACACTAGGTTCCTCTGCCACAAAAGCTTATTGGACAGAGAAGATACTTTGTTTATAAAGCCTTTAGAAAAAGGAACAATGGGTGAGAGATAAGTGATTTTTGTTATGACTAACTGATTAAACAGCTGTATCTTGGAGGATATTGAGAGATATGCCTTTGAGAGTGAAATAGTAATTTGTTCTGTTTTTCTTTGGGTTTCTGTTGGATTTTGACTATAATTGCACTTGCACTCATATAAAAAGCAAATCACAGAAAGGTGGATGGCTTCCCCCATATATGCCTATGTGAGACCAAACTGCAGTCTTATTTAGATTGACACTGAGTTTATGTGTAGCTGCAAATTCTTGTAGTATTGTATGCAAGGACAGTAGGTCTTTTTTAGATGGGAGGAAGACAGTTATGTTATCCATATAAATGATACATGTTACCTGCTGAGATGTGTTTCGTATTTGGATGCCAATGAACGTTTGCAGGATTTTCACTAATAGAGGGTGATAAAGTAAAAAGTAAGGAGCTCAGGAAAGATCCTTGTGAGATTGATTGTGTTAGAGTGTGATATTTATTTTCTGATTCAGCAGCAATTTGGTTTTAACATATAGAAGAATGCAAAGTATACTGGTGGCAGCCAACATCTCAATTAATATTTTACTTGCTACAGAATCAAAAGCTGACTCATTGTATATTTGTACTGCAACTGGGCTATATTTTTGATCTCACACTGATCTCAACACAGCCTTGCAAAACAGTGCTGCCTGTCCTGCAGATGATTGCTTTTTTGCAAACTGATATGATAAAATCAAAGAGAGCAAATATGTTTCAATATTGCCTTTAATGACATTCTCAATGATCTTGATGGCTATTTAGTCCATGGAAATAGGCCAAATATTATTTAGAGTGGTTAATGGAGCTGGTTTCTTATTAAACAGTACTATCACAATTGGATAATGTTGTATTTTTGTGATAGTTTTTAAGATTACATAACACTTGAATAGTTGTATGGCTAAGGTGTTTGTACACAAATTTTGGTATGCCATGAGTGCCTGAATGACATGTATTGGGCAGAGTGGCAAGTTTCAAAGCAAATTTGTTAGTGGTAAATAGTGTATTTGTTTCAGGTGGTCCAAAATAATTGAGAAGTGGGTTGAAGATTTGATGTGTTTGAAGCTTCTGTTTTAAATGCTTCTGAATAGGTCCATTCATATTGTGTGCCACATGTATAGTTGCTCCAATTCAATGTGCCACAGGCACACTAATGATTGAGGGGAAACCCATGGCCACCTGATGCAGCCTCTAGTCCATATATCCTGTTAACTGAGGCAGATTTTGCTTTTTTATGGCTAGGTAGTCTTTAAGTGCTGCACAGGTGTTGTTGTATGCCTGGATGAGTTTATATATATGCTGATATGTATTGTGAGTGAGTTTAGATATTGTTATTCTCTTGTGTAGTTCATCTTCCAGAGCTAAAAACCTGGACAGTGGTGATGTTTTCCTGGTGACATGATCATTATTAAATGAAAGTATATTTATGTATGCCTGATATCTCTGCACAGCACTTAGTTGCAGTCATTTAAGTTTATGGAGCATAATATATGTTTCAGAAAAAAGGGATTCTGGAGTGGATGCTGGTATTAGAATTCTCATTGTTTTTCCAAGTGGTAGTGTAGTTGGCTGAATTTCAGTTAGATTGAATGTTGCAGTTTGAGCAGTGTTTTGAGAATGTGGACAGATTGATCTTATGGCAGATGTAATGATGCAGCATTATTAAATAAAACCAAATGTTAATTATATATGAGCCGGCTATTATGGAATGTTGGTGTGTTTGGTAATAGAAAACTCTCAGCACACATGAGTCATATTGCTATTTGATGCAACTATTTTGAAATGAAGTCTGCATACTTCATGTTAAAATCTCCCATGGTGATAGTTGGGTAAGGAGTTGATACAAGTAGTGAGTTGATAGTGAGCATGATGTTTGACATGATAATGTTTCCAGGTGGGACATAGGTGAAAATTATGTTGAAAGTGTTTGCATGGTGATGAAAGATTGCTATCAATAAGTTTGCATCAATATATATGATTCTGAATGATGTGAATGGGTAGGTTGGGGTTACAAGTAGGCGAGTTCCACCTGAAAGTGATAACATGTCCCTGGAGTATGCAAAGAAGCCTTCAGTGCAAAAATGCACTGCTTGATTAATCTGTAATCCACTATAAATTTTTGTTTACAGAAGTCCTAATGCACAGAAGTCCTAATACATGCATCTGCCTGATTTTCATCCACTGTCTAAGTTGAGGTAGTTTGTTTGTTTGTTGAGTTTAAACCACACACATTAAAAGCTGTTATTTTGACCTTCATTACGATTGTATGTGAGGGTTATTCACATTTTAAGATATGTTAGTGGCTGGTTTTCATTGTATGAGCTATATATTGTTGGAGTTTCATTGGTTAGTTGATAAGGAGTGATGTCCATTGGTCACCAATCTTCCATTTGAATTCTCGTTAATGATGATGCAGTGTTGTGCTCTTCTATTTTTGTTTTTTTATTGTTTTTGCTTTTTTTTGGGTGACCGGACCCTTTTTTTGTTCTATTCTACTTCATTAAGTTTGTTGAAGGCATGGAATTATTGCTTCCATGATATGTGTTGATGTGTTATTTTTAATTGTGTGTGTGATGTTTGTTTTATTGGTACTTTGTGTTTCACTGTAAGTGCTCATGATATTTCATTTGGGTTGATATTTGCATCAATCAGCTATTGTATATTTTGACATTGTAGATTTTGACACTTGCTTTTGTCATTTTGAGTTGCTTGCATGAAATTTTGATTTATGTGCTGCATGCTGTTTGGTTCATTTATGATACTGTTTTGGTTTTTTGTAGTTTGATTTTGAGAGGTCATAATAGCAGTTCTTCAGATAAAGAAGTTGTTTGCATCTGGTTATTCATATATGCATTTATATTGACTGTGTGTGTGGCTAATATATTCAGCTAATATATTCTAGTTTGTCTATGGTTGAGCTGATTATAAGTCTATTGTAGTTGTAGATTCTTTCTGTTATGACATTGTTTTTCCAGATGGCTACTATTTAATTCATCTATGTTTTTGTTATTTTCATTTGAATTTTGATTAATGAGAAAAAGTGGGTGTGTTTCCTCAGATGGAGAAGTTGTTTGCATATTGTTGTACATATTTGGATTTTATATTATCATTGTATATATGGTAAGTGTATTCAGTATCTGCATGGTTGAGCATCTCATTTGTTGTTTTTTTGCAATTATGGACTCTTTTTAGTGTCACATTGCATTACCAGGTGCCCTCGCTTCCTACATGTGTGACATATGGGGTTGAGTCCTCTTATGAAGAGACAAAGCATGACTTCCTGATAGCAAATCTGTGTAGGAATATTGTTTGTATCTATTTCTGGATGCAATCTCAGCTTGAAATCAAAGCTATAGCTGTATACCAACACTTGTGTATCTTTCAGATAAAGTGGGTTGAATGATATGACTTTGCCAAATGGCTGCATCATTTTCTGAAAGATTTTGATGTCATATTTAAGGTATGCATTTTTGAGTGTGCCAGTAATCTGGTTATACTGATATGGATCTACTGTGTTGAGTGCATAAATACCTAAAGTTGTAATAGTGGTTTGAAACTGAGTTTTTTGGCTTTCTTGATAAAATTCAAATATTAAATATCATGAGTTAGGATGATCAGCAATCCTTAGTATGCTATCCCAAAGGCCGTGTAGCAATATTGCTTCATAGAGGAAATTTGTAGGAAATTTATATAGTGATATATTTGCCTCTATAGCTGATAATATTATTGAGTGAGGGGAAAAGTTTTTTGAATGTCATATGTAGGTCATGTGGGATTGTATTGTTAAACCTTTCACACATTAATTGTTATTCTATTGAGTGGTAGGGGGATTGAATGTGCTTATATATCCAGCTGCAATATATCATTGGTATTTATTTTTCAGACTGTTGTCAAGGCAACCTCTTTTTAACAATAAAGGTGGAATCTCTATTATTGTTGTTAAAAGGACGTTGCCTTGACAACGGTTTGAAATTGTTGATTGTTATTGATATTGTTTAAGTGTTGACTGGTTTCTAATGGATTACTTAGAAACTCGTTTAGTCTTGAGCATTATTACACATATTATATATATATATATTAAGCATGTATTGGGTAATGAAAGTTATTTAAAATTCTTTTAAATAGTATTATTGTTTTTGTTTAATGCGTCTGATGTAGGTGATATATATAAAAGCAACTTACTTGGATTCAATAAACAAATAATAATAAATAAAACATATCCTTTATTAAAATGAATTTTAATAAATAAATCAAATCCATTTTAAGATGGCTTAAATTAAAGCAAAAGACCTCGAAATAATTATATTTTTTGTTTTTAAAAAAAATAATTTGTTCTGATTTACTAATAGCAAAAATGAATCTAAAAAATCTGATTACAAACAGTAATTAAAAAATAAGTCTCCAATTTATTGTGTAGTTTTAATTCCTGATCTAGTGTATATTTTTAATTAAAAAATTGTAAAAGAATTGATAAAAGAGAAATTAAAAGAAGGAAGATGCAATATTCTTTCATTAGTCTCGACTAGAGAGTTTAGTTTTGATTTTTGCAAAGGAGCAGAAGAAACCTTTTTTACTTTGTGAAATCTTAATGTGGCTAAAAAATATATTGTTATTGGAAAATTATGATGCTGTAATTTATAAAACAATAATCATCCTTGCAAGAAACAGAACATTTGTTTTGTGGAATACAAGGATTATTTGTTAACACAACCAGAGAACATGCAGTGCTAATTAGACTCACCGTAAATCATGTAGCCATTTTCTAAAAATTGCTTGGGCTCAAACTTAATGCAACTAGTCCGGATCAAATATAACTCTGATGGAAATGTGTGCCTCTATTTTTTTTTGAAAATGGGTCATTTAAAATGAAATGAGTTGAAAAAGAAACATCATAAGGTTTTAACCAATACTGATCAGTATTGGAAGTTCTAAAAATAAAAATTTGATGCTAAGAATATTTATTTTGAAACTTTAAAAAAAACCCAATATATAGAAAAGGCATTAAGCTCCTTTAATCTAATTACTTTATTAGAATGTATTTTGTATGTATTAGTTGCTAAGTTATTCTTATGTATTTCATTTTCTATGGTTAACTAGTGTATGAATGCATTCTAAAATAATTATCTAACTTTGTGGGTGTATAGCATCATTGTCAATCATTATCAATCCACTGCAGAATGAAGGCCTCTCAAGTTCAATTCATCTTCTTTGATTTATAGCCTCTCATTTCCACATCACCCCTGTGCACTTTCTTATTTCATCTATCCATCTCACATGTAGCCTCTTTCTGGGTCTTTTACAATCTCTTGGAATCTGGTTTAAGATTTCAATTGTCCATCTGTTATCATTTCTTCTAGCAATATGTCCAACCCAACTACACTTCAGCCTTTTAATTCTTTTATCAATGTCAGCAACACCTGTTTGTTCTCTTAGCCATATCTTGCATTTTCGATCTCTTCATGTTACTCCTAACATGAATCTCGCCATAGTTAATTGTGACTGTTATAGGGTGTGATCACATTCTAAAACAATTATTTAAACTTTGTATATATATATATATATATATATATATATATATATATATATGTGTGTGTGTGTGTGTGTGTGTGTGTAAAATACAATACCCGTTATAAAATATATATAAATAAATAAAAAATTAATGGTAAATGCAATATTATAGTCTAAATTCTTTTGTAGCACTTTCGATTACATGGTAATCCTCATCTGCTTTAACTGAATTTCAAATTTTTTAAACTTAATGTTACATATATTTCCATAAGCTGTGTATGGCCATATTCACAACTTGCCTATTAATAACATCATTCTTATATTTATCAATTAATATTGCCTCTTTAATTTTCTTCTTTTTATGATTTCTTTCTTCCATTAATATTTTTATTTCATTGCTATTAAATGTAAACTTATAATTACAAGTTTTTTCATGGTCGAAGAATACTGAATCTGTATTGAATTGACTATTTACATTATTTTTAATTCGATTATATAATAATTGATGCTCCTTCAATCTTTTTTCACAGAACATCTTGATTCACCGATGTAAAATTTTTGACATCCACGGGAAATCTGATAAATTATATTACTTCTTTGTAATTTAGGAATTATGCACTTAGAATTATTAATCAATCGATTAACATTTGTAGCAACACATTGAAATATTATACTTTTCTTTAAATATATTCTTAATTAATTTAGATTGCATGTTATTTATAAACAGCATAGATATCCATTTTTTATTATCTAAAGTAACACTGCAAACACTTTTCTTATTATTAAATAAATTTACTGTATGAAGATTTGGTAATCCCATTGGCCATCCTTTACCCATTTTACAAAACCTATCATTTAATAAATTTTATTATTGAATCACTAAAATTTATAAGTGATAATATTATTGCAATATATAATGATAGATTTTATAAAATGGGTAAAGGATGGCCAATGCAATTACCTATGGTAGTACAAATTTGTAATTTTACATTGTCAAAATATGAAGATATTATATTTAATTCTTATAATTTTGAAGATATTAAAATTTTTACTAGATATGTTGATGATGTTTTTGTTTGTGGTCCTAACGACATTATTGATGTTCTTTTATATAATCTGAATAGTTTAAACAATTTAAAATGGACTATTGAGAATGAACAAAATGCAAAAATAAAATTTTTGGATTTACAAATATTTAGAGATGTTACTGATTTAAATTATAAATTAATTTTTAAGCCTATTGGAGAAAGAGGATATATTCATTTTAAATCACATGTTCCAATGATGCATAAAATGGCAAGTCTGAAATCATTTTTGCATTACAATGATAAATTATGTAAATATAAGAGTGATAAAATTTTAAATATTGAACTCTTTGCTAATGAACTTTTAAAGATTGGTTATGATAGAAACCAAATTGCAATGTTACCTTAGATAATAAAAAATAGATATCTACGCCATTTGTAAATAACATGTAATCTAAATTAATTAAGACTATATTTAAAGAAAAGTATAATATTTCATTTTGTGTTCCTCCAAATGTTAATCGATTGATTAATAATTCTAAGAGTATAATTCCTAAATTGCAAAGAAGTAATATAATTTATCAAATTTCATGTGGATGTCAGAAATTATATATCGGTGAATCGAGATGTTCTGTGGCGAAAAGATTGAAGTAGTATCAATTATTATATAATCGAATTAAAAATAATGTAAATAGTCAATTTAATACAGCTTCAGTATTCTTTGACCATGAAAAGACTTGTAATTATAGGTTTACATTTAATAGTAGTGAAATAAAAATATTAATGGAAGAAAGAAATCATAAAAAGAGGAAAATTAAAGAGGCAATTTTGATTGATAAATATAAGAATGATGTTATTAATAGGCAAGTTGTAAATATGGCCATACACAGCTTATGGAAATATATGTAACATTAAGTTTAAAAAATTTGAAATTCAGTTAAAGCTGACGAGGATTACCACATAATTGAAAGTGCTACAAAAGAATTTAGACTATATTATTGCATTTACCGTTAATTAATTATATATATATGAGTTAGTTAAGTGTAACTGTTAAATAAATTGTTATTCGTTTTCAAAATTCAAATTGTCTGTGCCATTTTAATTATCAGCTAACTTTCAAATGTTCACTTTCGCACTTGTCGGTCTTATGTTTATCAAAAAAAATAAAATAATTAGAAAGTCTGTTTAACCACTGAGCAAATGTCGAATGATCTCACAAATTGAGAGATTATAGTATTTGAAATTGGTCCATTCAGCATGGTGCCCTAGTAAAGGCTGAAAACATGTGCTTTTTTATTAAAATTAAATTATTTCTGAGTGGTAAAACTATTTTAAATCACTAGTGTAGTGTTGGGGTGGTTTTGGGGAAATATAACCTGTTTTAGATTCAATTATCTCCATTATTATGTATTTTATATATGATTGTATGAAAGGTGCATTGTTTAGTTATAAATATAGTCTCTCCATGTTACCGGTATAATATGGTGTCACTCAATGTCTATCTTGCCTAAATAAACCAGCAAAAATCTCAGCAAATAATGTCAAGGCAACATTAAGTATAGATAGAAAATAGTAAAGCACTTTCCATTCATGTGCAAAACTTATATAGACAGACTGCAATATAATGAATTATTTGAAAACCAGTCACTCTTCACAAACCTGGAGCTTAATTGTAAATATAGGGGATTGAACTCAGACATTCAAGCACCCACCAATTATCCACACTACCTTATACAACTGATACACATATCCAATCCACAGAGACGGTAATGAAACATTATACAAAACAAAACAGCCTTGATTCTGATTGAATAACTACATTTCCATGACAACCAGAATAGATGCATTTTTTTATTTTATACATATAATAAAATTGGGTGGGGGTGTAGAAGTAAGCCATTAACATATTTGTGTGATCAGTTAATTAATACCGGTACTAATTTTAATTTATGTTTTGTAATAGTCAATCAAAATAATAATTATAAAGTGTAAACTACATGTATCATACTTTCTCAATTTACGTTATTGGCAGTAATCACTTTATATAAATAAACGATTGATTATTATTAATTATTTAATAAACTAACAATTATCTTTAATCCAGATGTAAGCTTTAACTTAATTAAATTAATACAATTGCCTTTAATTAAATATAAACATATGAAATAGCTAAATTTCAATTCCCCCCCCCCCCATATGTAATATTTTTGTTAATATATTTAAAATTTTCACTTCTTCACATCTTGAAACATATTCCTGAAATGTTTGATAAAGGCATCCAAAAAAGACAAATGGCCCCAATCTAGTTTTCATACTAAACTACCACTCTTTAGTTGACCCAAGTCACAACATTATACACATATCTTTTATAATCTATTCAGTAATCATTAGTATCAAATAATCTTTGATTTACAGATATCAATTATTCTGCACTTACAACATTGGTGCCGATGACTTCAGATATGTACATTAATTGTTATTATTGTGTTTCTAAACATATGTATGTTATTTAGCCAGGATTTATCATTTATACCAGAATTAGGGATAGTCATCAGTATTTAATAGATGATTAGTAATAATCATAATGTATTTAAATGAAGTGACTGATTGGTGTCAAAATTGTGAGGGCAGAAATTTAACATTTAACCAAAGCATAATGATTTTGTATTGCTCAATACTAACAAATGATAAAAACCACTAAACATTACCCGATTACCATTTCCTATATTTACACAAGCTGTTAAAACACTAACAAACTCTTCATACTATAGTGCCATCCAGTGCAGGCCATAGTAATCAATGGATGCTAAAAGGTTTGTGCACAGAATACTTATCTACTGCCTCCTCATCCAATATCCCCAGATTTGTGTCTAAATTTTTTAGAACTCTTGGATCTGAAAGATAGTTGCTGGAGGACTGCATTAGATCCTAAGATCTAGGTGCAGTGCTCTAAAGATTCAATGCTGCTCACTGATGAAAGTGACAAGGCAAAAACTAGTCTGGTAGAATGAGTAGGCATAGATATGTATTTTGTACAGAGACCTTTTTGCATCTATTGATTTACTATGGTTTACACTGGCACTTACTGCTGTATGGAGAGTTTGTCACTATTTAAATGATGATGTGAGTAAAAATAGTACCCTGGGTCAGCTTGTGAATGGGTAGTTCTGCATGAAATGCATTTGGGGCACTACTTGCTCTATAGATGTCTGTGGGTTAGTTTTAAATATCCCTAAAAATAATATTATCCATATTAAAAAAAGAAATGAAATTGAATTATTCCATATGCTTATATTTGATTATAAAAAGAGATATAGTTAGTCTTTAACTGAGGTTTAAGGTTAATATTTGTGTTAGAGATAATCTTGATTTTAGTAAATAATTAATACTGCTTTTATTTAAAAAGATTTGTGTGTATGTTGTGAAAGTACAAAGTTTTTTGCTTTAAAAGTAAATTGTAATTTTTTTTTCATGTGTCATAGCATCAACAGGGAAGCGAACCCGCTAACCCGGGACAACTTCTTGTAAGGCGGCTGCTCTGACCTCTCGACCACCAACGCTTGACAAAGTAAAGTATAATTATTGGGTACTGATAAATACATGAACAAATAATAAATATATATGTAAGAAATTTTGGACTCGGCCTATTGAAGAGGATTGGCTCCACATGGAATGCAATTTGGAGATCATTTTCCTGTCTATTAGAATGCGTAGTGGATAAATATGTATGTGTATAATATTTACATTTTAAATGTTTTTGAAAATAAAATAAATTTAAAGAGCAAAGTCGTTTTTTAAATAATATCTACGTAACTTAAGTCAAAATGTTTACAAGATTTAGTTTTAATAAGTATTTTTCATTTTTTATTTTTTAATTCGGTTTATTTATTTATTAAGTACATTTCAATGTTTTCTTTATAAAAAAAAAAAAAAAAAATTTAGAATGCTCAATTAAAATATAAAAAAATATTTTAGTATACATTACGATACTCCATGGGAAAAGATTTATTACAATTATTTTAACACTTGAACTGAACCATTTGAATGTCGTTTCTCAATATATATTTATAACTAAACAAACTACAAATGCGTAGTTTTCAATCTATTTTTTTCAAATAAAATATTAAAGTTAATCAATCAAATTCTCTTGGGTATCACGATGTATTAAGATGTTGGTTTTTTATTATTTTATTTACAAATGATGTTATTATTTTATTTATAAGCTTATTTGCACACAAAAAACAACATAGGCTTCTCAGTTGTCGCTATCTTTACTGTAAAAATAAATTTGCATTAATTTTAATTACAATCGATGCAAATTTTCTATTAATTACTTTAATCTAATTTATTTACATATTCAAAGGCTAAATGTTTTTGGATCCCAGTTCAGTTTGTCACATCGTGTCCTAAAGTTTAGCGTGGTTTTAAAGTAATTAGGGTTTTATAAAGGCTCAACAATACGGGAATGGGGTTTTTTTAATACCACCAATGGAATAAATGCAATCGGAAAGCGTATTTTCAGCTTCTCTAGCTCCCATTTCTGTTTTAATACAGTTAACCTCGTACTTATCGAGTCTTTTTCAATAAAAGCAAATTTTAGAGGTTACAATAGATAGATAGAACAAAAAAA
Organism: Epiperipatus broadwayi; assembly: GCA_028023455.1. Taxonomy (NCBI): domain Eukaryota; kingdom Metazoa; phylum Onychophora; class Udeonychophora; order Euonychophora; family Peripatidae; genus Epiperipatus; species Epiperipatus broadwayi. The sequence continues at coordinate 362,337 of JAQFVV010012805.1, read as the reverse complement.
GATAAGAATTTCACTGAGAGACAAATTGCATACAAAGAATATTATGCAGTTATCAAAAAGATTAAAGACATAGCAGTTGTTTCTTGCTGCACTATTTGCTGATGGTTATTACTCTTAAAAATACAGTTGTAAAAAGTACATTTTATTGCTACCTTAAATGTAATTATAATGACAAATTTCTAAAGGATGAAAACTCCAAAAGCCATGCTCTAAAAACACCATAACTGCAACAGCTTGTAGTTTGAGCTATATATCTTATCTCATCATGGAAGTCCACAAATGGTGAATCTTTAAAGTATATTTTTTAACTGCCATAATGAAAATGTTTTCTACTTGCTGGAAGTTGTCAAACCTACTCTTGAAGTAGATAAAATTTAACATGGAAAAAATCAACATAATAAAATAATATCTAAGAATTTTATTATAATTGGGCATCAAGACAAGCACAATATAGGACAATACAGAGTTATAGATGGTGGTATACAAGTGTACTAATGATCAAAAGTAAGTTTATTGAGTTATAAGAGAAACCATGGTATTGTATTATCTTTTTACATATATGCAATTAAGCTCCCAGGTTTTGTGAAGAGTGCCTGGTTTTCAAATATTTATACATCAAGCTTGTATCCTGCCCATCCCTCTTCTATGTATTTAAATGGATACAGTCCTATACATGAGGAGTCAGAATGACTTCAGGTTAAAATGGGTGTGGTGATACTGTTAGCATCAGCATGGGATTTGGGCTTTCCATCATCGGATTTTCAATGATATGGATGGCTGAAATGTTGGAGGTTTGAGTGGATTGAAAACTGTTCATTAAAGTATAAGGATTTGCTATCTTAATATAAACTGAGAATTGATTATATATATATATATATATATGGGAGATGATAATCTGGACAAACTGATGAGTGCTGGTTTAGCAAAAAATAATGTATATTGGTGATTATTTATCTTTTTTACATGTGTATGGTCACAAGTGTCAGTTGTATGAAATAGTGTGCATAGTTGAAGGGTGCTTGAAAATCTGAGTTCAAATCCCCTATACTTATATATAGAATTACTAATATTGTGGATAGAATGGCCATATTTATATGGATTGTTACTCATATTTAATTATTATTTTTATTATTTTATTTATGAAATAATTATGTAAAGAGGGAATGTATCTGTAAATATATTTAAAAGACAGTGGCCAACTGTCTATCATAATTCAATTTTTAAAGTAATTATTCCTCATGCTTTTTCTAATCTATATACATTCAAGAGGCTTCATACTATTTGTCTATGTAAATGTAATATTTGAAATGATAGATACTAATTAAAAGTTTTTTAAATAAATTGTTTTGATATATAAGGTATTTAGTTGTCTGTACTGTTATTGTCTCAATACATTCCAAATACACACATCAACAATTCACTATTGATCCTTAAAAATCATGTTTTAAATTGATTATCTGCTGAAATGTTAATGATGCAAAATTGGGATGTGATTGTTTGAGTGTAATGTACTCATAGGTGTTTATTGAAAATAAAATTATCAAAATTAATGGATGGCATAATTCAAGCCATATATATATATATTTCTTGATCGAGAGTTAAGTATAGCACTCTGAGGGATAGTTTGATACATAATCATTAGAAAATTTAACCTGGTTACTTTATAACTCTATAATTGTGCTTTATGTACATGTAAATAAGCTATATAGTATAATATCTTAATTAATCATCTGAGTGCTTTCGGGAAGTCTAAGTTCCCATTATCATAGCTCGTTAGTAAATGAGAAATGGTTGTAATAAAGCCTTATGTAAATTTATGCAAATTGAGTATAGCGTCCATTTTCTGGAAATGCAGAAGCAAGCTTCTCTTCTGTGTATAGCTGTGGGGTTGCTTGATATATAGCAGGCTTCTTTGATCTTGCATTTAGCATCATTTCTTTCAATGCAGATAATCTTGACAGTTATTGTTTGGGAGGCATGGCTAGCAGTTTTTTTGTACTCTGCAAATACTGAATGGACCATTTTATCATTATCATCTGCATCAATTCTAGTTAATTTAAGAGATTTTAATGTTTATCATCATATTTCTTTACAAGGTGAAGAGAATAATATTGGAGTTGATTGCTTGTTATGTACATGAAAGTAATTTCTTTATATGCATAGATTGATTCATTTGTCAGGGTTTTTAAATACATCAACATAAATAGATATTAAGTTTCCCACAATTCCCAATTAAATTCCACACACTTTTAGTATTATAAGAACTCAAATAAATTAATTGCTTCAATATTATAAATTATTAATTATGAAGAATCTTTAATTCATTTTATATTTCGTTTCTTTCAAACAAGACAATTTTAGCCTTCTCATACATAATATTATGGCTTGCATCTTATTTACGGCCTTCATTATTAAGAATTTATGATACTGAAGGAATTACCTTATTTAAAAGTTCTTTTAATATGAAAGGTAGTGAATTATGGGAAATTTAATTAGTACATTTTTGTTGATGTGTTTTATATTTCTTAGCGTTTGAGAAGTCTGCTTTTGGAAGAAAAACCATTGGTATTTTTTACTAAAGTCTGGCTAGTCTTATTTAATTGTGAATTTAAGATAATTAAGTTATTTTATTGACTAGTTGGCTTTAGGCTTTTTATGCTTATATAAATTTTCATATTTATATAAATGATTAATTTTTTATTATAAAATTTTGTTGTTGTTTTTTATATAAAAAAAGATTATCTTACCGTATTATTTTTATGAATCACAAAAAATAATATAACAGATATTTTGTATTTTTTTTGTATATTTTTTTAATGGCTTCTGCTTTTAAATTAATTATTTTTATGAGTCTTTTTTTCCCTTTAGATTTTCCAATTTTTTAAATCTCTGCTTTAATGCTTTATCCATTTTATTTTATTTTTGTGTGTTTGTATATATTTATATAAACATGAAATTAACATAGCTATGTATATATGTAATTGAAGGGAACAAACCATTCTTTATTAAGCTATGAAAAAATAAAATCTTATACATTGATGTTTTTTTATTAGTCATTCATTAAACTAGAAATTATCCATTTATTTTGTAGTGTAATTTTCATTACACCACTCTCATGCAAAGTATGATTTTAGTACTTTGTTCAGGGGTGTAATAATAAGCATATGACCAAAGATGTGAAATGGACGCATGATCCTCTTAGATTTACATTTGTTCTGAAGCAGCCATAATCAGTTGACACAGATTACAATCTTTTACACACACACACACACACACACACATATATATATATATATGGAAAATTACTACAGTTCTATTAATAAGGGTCAAATGACTTTGACACTAATCACTTAATGAATGTATATTAATAATTTTTATCAGTCATTCATTAGACTTGAGATTATCCAATAGTGAATAATATTTTTGGATTATAACTTTCACTATACCATTCTTATGTTAGGTAGATATTGATTTCTATCTGCTTTTAACATCTTGGGAAAGGGTACAATCATAAACATATGACCAAAGATAAATTAAAAAGATGATATATGTGATTCCCAAGGTGAGGCAGCCATCATCAGTTGGCCCCAGACAACATTCTCTTATACACATGTTTATCATTGGTTAGAATTCAATTGTTACTAATTTTCTTCTTTTCTGAGCTAATGTAATATCTGTTAATATAAAAATACACACAGAAAAAATAGTTTCCTAATAATATTTAGCTTTATTACTGCCTAGCATGCTTTTAATATAGTTTTACTATATCATATTTCTGACATTTGATGGTGTGAATAGATGGTTCTTTATACGAATGTTTAATTAACTGCTCTGCTCACGAATTCAATTTTAAGTTAAAATTTAAATTTGAATATTTAAATAACCCATTTTTTTTAAATAGGTACAATTGTTTCTTTTTTTGTGCCTGCATACCCTATTTCTACTTTTGTTTGCTGGAATATATGACCAGTTTTCTGCTCATGGTTTGTAAATATTGAAGGGTGTTCTTTGTCTCTGAGGGCTCTATTATATAAATATGCCATGAATATGATATGGTAAAAATATACTGAAAGCATGCTACGCAGTAATAAAACTAAATATTATTAAAAAACTACCTTTTCTGTGTGCATTTTTATTTTACCAGACATTGTTTAGATTATATAGATAACCAATTACTATTGTTTGATTGACAAATATCAAACTTATTGCCTTTGCAACTTTAACTAACCCACTTGATGGAAGCATACTAATAGTTTTTCTTAGTCATTCATTAGACTAGAGATTATCAACTTAATGAATAATAGTTCTGAAGTATAATTTTCACCATTCCACTTTCATGCAAATAAGGGATTGTTTTCTATCTGCTTTTAACACCTTGTGGAAAGATGAAATCATAAATATATGATCAAAGACCTGTGACTAAGATATATGACCCCCAATATGCACATTTCATGCTGAATCAATACTTTTCAATTGGTCCAGATTATGTACACTCAGCAAGAGTCTATATTCTTGATCATTGCTAATAGCTGAGGAAGGGAAGGAGGAGAGACATATTTTCCTTAATTGGTTAATTTTTTGCTTTCTTTAATTGAATATTAAACAAAATTGATACTGAACATAAAAAATAATTAAAGTTTATTTAAAATATCAAGCCATTTTCCATTTCTTTTAGAAACTCAAGATTAGGATCCTATAGGGAACAAACACTGATTTGATGTTTTAAATAAATTTCATTTATTTTTAAGTTGCTTATGATCAGATTTTGCCTAAGATTGATTAATATTTTAAAATTTATAATGAAGTCAATGTTATGGACAATTTTTAAACTTGTCATTTGACTATCTGAAATTTGCATAATTTATACATCCAGATATATTCTCATAATAAAGAATAGAAATCAGATCATATGCAAACACAGATTAACTTTAACATTTGATATAGCTAAGAAATTATTAATTACTACTAATTGACAATCCCTGAGGCTAAGCCAGTTTACTAATTTACCTAGATGGTGATCATGTGATGTTTAGTGGTTTTACCTGGTAGGTTAAGGAGAAAAAAGTTTAGCCTTAGGGATTGTTCATTACTAATGATTTGATGATTTTGGCAACACAAAGGTTAAAGGTTAACTCTGTTTACATGGATATGATCTCATTTCTATTATTTATTATAATAGCAATCCATGGAAATTTTAATTCAACAGATGTATTCATGTGTGAACATAGTATTTAATTGTAAATGAGTGTTTACAGATGCATACTTTAAAATAAATGAATTACAAAACATCTACTGCATTTCAACCATGATTGATGGGTGTTTAAATTTTTAACATTTCTGATAAATGTGGATCTATCCCAGAAACATATCTTTTGTGCAAAAAATTGCTTTTTTTAAAGCATTTATCAATAAACAAAATATGCTACTCAAAAAAGCATTGAAAGGTTTTCTAATAATTATGTTTTTAAAGTTAATTTTGTATCTAAATTATAAACAATAAACCACATATATATCATAAGTTAATATTTTTTTCTTTAAAGTACTAATAGTCAAGCATGTTTTTGGTAATATATAGAGTCAAGACAATGAACAATTAAGGTTTAAAAAAATATTTAATGACTAATGTTCTAAAGCTTGCACCCTTGCATACTATTAAATCTTTAATAGGTTACATTAGAATTAGCAATATATCAGACCTTTTTAAGTTTTGATTTCCTATCATTTAATTTAGTATGTACAATCCAAATTTTCTGAGGGCAACAGTCATCCGAATTTTTCTCTTGATTGAAAGAAAACAGAGTTAAATTAAAAATTAAGTTTAGCTATTTTATACTGACTAACTAACTGTTTCAGATCGACAATGTAACTAATTTTTTATATATGTCAAATGCATTGACTGGTAAGCGAACCCAGGCCAGCTGCTTGGAAGGCAGATATGCTAACATCTAGGCTACCAATGCTTGACATCTCTAAATTCATCATAGTTAACGACTGAACAACTACATCACAAAAGCAATGCAATACAAAATTTGATATTGGTCAGCATAATGTATTCTATTTTTAGAGTTATTTATAAATTTTTTGTAGACTGAAGAAAATTATTTCAATATTAAAATCTTTATAAACAACCTTTTTTAAATTTTGAATGTAATTTATGAACAGAATGCAACAAAATCCACTCCTCGTTAATTTTAATCTTAGAGAGTTTTAATATGATTCTTTTGTAAAATAATTTCAACTATCTGTATAACTAATTCTCATTATAACACACACTTACTGAATCTATAACTATACGACTTTTCTATCTGTAAGGATGGAAGTCAAGAAATTCAATATGGCTCTCTATTAAGAGATTTGCTAACTTTTTAAACTTTAAAATTCATATATTTTTCTTTCCTAATATTTTAATTTCAAAGCATATTCTAAAGTTTTCAGGATAATTGAAACTGTAAAAATTTCAAAGCTTAATAAACTCTGCAATAATGGGAAGCCATTGTAGTATTGGATCAAGAAAATGTTATGAATGACTAAAAACATGATTTTTTTGGAAAGTTTATGATTATTTTTGCATAGTAATTATGTGATAACTATTAAAAAATCAAGAATATATATTATTGTTAAACAGAGGTTGCCTTGACAACAGTTTGAAATTGTTGATTGTTATTGACATTGGGATTGTTTAAATGTTGACTGATTTTTAATGATTATTACATATTTATTTTCTAATAAAAATGTTTTATTTTTAAATATAACAGACTATATATTTCTCAATAACATTACTATAAAAATTATGATGGCAGCAAATATGATCTGCTTACAAAATATGGCTACTAATGGTCTGTTAGAAAAATATAACAATATTGTAAAAAATTTTAAAATAACATTAATCTTTTAATGCATAAGTTGATAGATTTCCTAAATACTAAAGTTATTCATTCACATTATTAATACAAACATCTCAAAGACGATTTCACTCATTTTGCAAATTCAATCTGCTCCTTCCAAAGTTCAATGATGAAATAATGTTTTGTTTTAATCAAAATCTAATTTTTAAAATAATTGTAAAAATCAAGTGTGATTTTTTTACAAATTTATTTAATTTTGAAACAAAAATATTTATCAAAAGAAGTCAAATTTATTTTATTCTGATATATAACAATGGTTCAATACTAAATGAAAGTTGAAAACTCACACACAGTGAGAACCAAGAAAACTGTCAGAGTAGAGGAGGGTTAATAAATAATTATTTATTTAAAAATTGATTTCTATGAGTCTAATCTACTTCAATGAAAAGATGGTTGCATATTAATATTTTATAGAATTGTCCATTCTGTTAAACATATTTGCCTAATTATAATTTATTATACAAAATTAAACACTATATAAATGTGCAACAATGTTTACTTAGTGACCAGGTTTGAGCTAGATGCATCTTTGATATAATCAATATCTTCAGCAGCATTAAAACAATTATTTCTATTTAATGTAACAATGCAATTTCTATTTCAACATCATTGAAGGATTCAAATTAATATTAAAGTTTGAATGTAAACACATCAAAAGAAGATTCACTTTGATTTTATAAAATTAATGCTTTTTAAAGATTCCTAATTATATTTTTATTAGAAATATTTTCAGCTATCCATTTTGTAAGTATACATGTATATATATTATAAAAACCTAAAGCTAAAAAAGTCAATAAAATAATTTAAAATTATCCTAAATTCAAAATTAAATAAGATTAACCAAAAGAACATAAACATTGATTTCCCTGTCAAATGCAAACTATTACCCACAATTCCAAATTACATTCCATCCACCCTGCCAAAAGCAGACTTCTCAAATGCACTAAGAAATGTACACCAACTTTTACACAATTTTCAATTACACACCCCACATACTTAATATTAAAAATAAGTGATTGTAATTAAGATATGGTTTTAGTCCTTTGCACTTGAAAAGTCTGTGTTTATTTGGAAAATTAATGGTTGAGTTATAGAATTTATTTTCTTTGGCTAGTCTGATTTAGTTTTCAATTTGGGGTAACTTTAATATATATATATATATATTTTATTCAATTTGGGGTAACTTTAATATATATATATATATATGACCTTCAGATTGACACCATGAAGAAATGTGGGAAGTTCACATTGTCCCAACAGTAATCAAGGGTAGCTAATATAAAAAATGAATTGTAGTATAACAATGTTTTAAATTTAGTTGAAAAGTTATCAGAATCTTAGTTTATGGTGTACCAATCATTAAAATTTCTTTAAATGTTTATTAATTACGTTTCTAACCTACTGTTTATTGCCATTCCAAGATCTAACTTGTGTGTGTGGGTGCATGTCTATTCCCATCATCTCACACTTCACACCTCATTCATATTTCTAGTCAATACTCAAAATTATCCATCTTGTAATAGCATTATTTATTTGCCATAGAAATTGTTAATAACTCAGTCATTAATAGACTTCTGTATTAATGGAAAAAAAAATACACACACACCATCAGTTAGTATGATTTTTTTTATTTATTATTTATTGTATAAAATCTTGCATTAAGAAAAATATGAAGGTTATTTTATTTATTATTAGTTTATATTTGTAACTTAATATTTTTTTATTGTTTCAAAACTCTATTCTTAACATTTTCACAAGCAATAAATTCTTGCATATTGTTAAGCTCATTATAAAATAATAAAAAAGGTGTGGCTATGTTACAGAAGACTTCAAAAAGAAAAAGTTTTACAGAAGACTTAAGAAAAAAAAATGTTTTGGAGAAGACTTCAAAAACCATTTTAAACAAGGTGGAATAATTTTCTAAAAAGAAATATAATAAAACAAGTGAATTTAACGGTTTCATTGGATTCCTCACTATCTCTTTAATAAGGAAAACTCTATTTTACTCAAGAATAAATGCCAACGTATAATTCTGAAGGACACCAGTGATATTTTTTAAAATGGAAGGCTAAACGTTCAGAGGTACACCAGTTTCTAACTTTTTATCAACTAACAGTTTGAACTTATTTTATTCATAATGCATAGATATTATTTAGAAAAATCACTAATACAAAGTTGTTACAATGTATTTTTAATAAATAGTGTGACATTGGAATTATGAAAATTATTAATAATAATAAGAATTGGAGAATTTATGTTATATTATGTAATGGGATATTTGAATGACTTATATTTAATAAATTTCCTATTTTATTGTATAAGAAAAAGGGCTGAGACAGAAAAATGATTCATTATAGTACTCTACATTATCATTATAATTATGTACCTTAAATTACCTAACCATTCATACTCATGTAGGAGTGAAAGAATGTGTGACAATAATACTTGATAATTATTTACCAGAAGGATATAAACGTGGATGATTAAGTAATCTTGATTTTGATTATCAATAAAGATGTATTAAATGTTGGATTTTAGAGAAAACAAAGTTTATAAAAAAATAATAAATGGATCCAAATACTTGCAAAAGTTGCTTATAACATCTGTTAGGAAATCCTAAAAACATTGGAAGTTATTACTGTTCCTTTTGCCAAATGTATGTTTAATCTGCAGGAATAATATTCATATTTTTAATGTTTGTTATTTTTTTATCATATTGAACTACATGAGTGTTTCTGTTTCTTTAGAGTTTCAAGTATGAACTAAAAATATAAAAGGTAAAAAAATATACAAACAGCACTTTTATTTTAATGACAGAAGGTTTGGTATGCATTTTTTCCTTCATGTATGATGGATATACAGATGTATTTATGTTTATTTTGACATTAATTTTTATTATTATTATATATTTGTGTACCCAATTTCCTCTAGAATTTCTCGGAGAGTTTGATATAAGTTATACTAGACCGATAATATTTTCTTTTGTTGTATTATGTAAATATTATGTATTCCCATGCTCATATTATTAGTGCAAAATTAAATGCTTTATCATTATTCATTAATTAGTAATAGTAAACAGGTATGTAAAAACATTTAAGCCAGTATTGCCGAATGGTTACGCTTATTTTTAATAGTATTTACACTAATTTGAATTTCGATACTCATAATTTTTTTTTTAAAGATATTAGACTCGTTCATAAGCTAATTAATGCTAACATATATATTGCAAAGAAATCAAGTCATATATCACATGACCTCATTTAACAAGCTTGTATTACAAATGTTATTTATTGAGCTTTGGAAAAAAATACCTGAGATAAGTAATAATTCTATAAAAAAAGAGATGACTTTGAACTGGACTACACAACTATAAAAAAAAATATAATACGATTATAGAAAGAAAACATGATCATGGCTGACGTAGGTTAAATCACAAATAGTGATCGGGTAGGTGGATACAGAAGCAAGAAAGGTCAAAGCCCCATTTCTTACTCACCAGTCAATAAGATAAGACTGTCTTTAAATGCCTATCCATCTACTTGTAGCAAAGTCCCAGGAAATGGGAGATGGACCAAATTACCATGAACCTATGTCTCAAAAGGATAAACACAGCTCATATATGCTTAAGACTTAAGCTTCTTATCATTGGACTTATTCATATGCTATAAGGATACAGGGGAATATGGAAATATTCTTCATTCCAGCCATGTTAGATCCTAAAAACATGAGCTTTTAAGTTGCACACCACTTGTGAACTGTCTACAAAAATATATCAATAACACTAATACATAAAAAAATATGGATTTAAAGCTTAATAAAAATAACCCATATTTTATTCTAATTTCATGGAGTGGTGGAAATGAACCACATTAAAATACATATAGTTCATGAGTGTTTTGGCACTAAAAAAAATTCATATATTAAACTAAAAAAAGTAAAATTTAAAGATCTTTTAAAAGATGCAATTTAATTTTCTTTTTTAATTAGTATAATTTATTTTTTAGATAATGTACAATTAAAGTTATTTTTGTGTTTCATATTAACCATTTAATTAAGAATAAAAGTTAAAATTGGAAGGAATAAACATGCATACAGATTACTAATCCAGACAAACAAAAAAGAAATTAATAAACCTTAAAGATTACAATCAATAAAACCTTTGTAAGCTAATTAAAGATGGCAGAAATAATTCATATATAAAAAAAGACTTTGTAACAAAAACTAATAAAGAATGTACAAGATTATCATCTTGTATTTTTAATAAAACAAAAGATAAAAGTCTATGCGCAGAAGTCTAAAAGCTGACCCAAGGCTATAAAAAGGGCAGAAAACTTTAAACTAGGTCTTGTTGTCTTATTCTTTCAGCTGGATGTTCCTGTGCGGATCCTGGATAGTAAAATGCATCTGCCCAGGACTACTACTCACCTGCTGAATGAAATCTTCATGCAAAAATAGAAATGGCTGTGGACACTGTCTTTTGTAATAAAGAGGTAGTCCCAAAAGAGCTTTTGAGTCTAGCTTTAGGACAGACCAGAAACAGTTTAAAAACAATGACCATTAGCTCATTGTATATCCCAAAAAACCATGCATGATATAATCAACAATCTACCTAAACTCACTAAGCTTACTGAAATGATTATTCATAACTGATTTATGACTAAATTAAGTGTTTGCAAACTAACCTAATTTATAAGCTTATAATATACTACTAATAGAGACTCCCTGATTTATTACAGACATTTTATCCATGGATTTCTTTCTACAATAAACTAAAGGAAATGAATTGCTTTAATTATTTAATGTTATTATCTAGATGAGTGATTGAATATTCTTTCCAGTTTATATTAATAATTTAGTGTTTAAAAATTTTAATTTGTATTAATAAAATATTTACTTTTAATATTAACTTTCCATTGTGCATTATTAATGTTAGTTTATTAGGATTTATGTAGAATTACCTTTGACAACATGCTTGTTTAAGCCCAGGGGAAATTCATAAAGGAATCTTTTATATAAAAATTTAAAATGACAAAAAATCAAATTCCTAAACTTTTAGTTATATGCTTCTTAATTTACAATGTGCAATGCAACATATTAAAGATCCTATGAACTTTGGCACCACCTAAATAAATTAAAAACTGATTTTGTGCAATTCACATCATAATAAAATATTAGGTTGAGTTAATCAGGAAATATAGTTCTGTTTTTGAAATGTCCAGACTCATAAAAAAGTGGAATTTCTTTTTTTTTTCATAGCACCTTCTAGTGAGTAAAAGAAGATGTAAATCCAACCATGAATGTTAAAAATAAACTGTGAACATTGTTGAGGATATTCTAAAAAGCTTGAATAAATAGTCAGAATTAAGGAACATAGAAATGCTTTTAATCAAAAAATTTGCACATCAGTTTTTACGTCACATTTTTTAGAAATTGTCACAAACCTGATTTTGACAATACACAAATACTTGCTAATTTGGAAAGATATGAATTAACAACCATGAGAGAGTCAATAGAAATATTAAAGAGACCTACTGGTTTAAATAGGGCTGACAACACACAACATATTCCTGCTATGTGGAAACCTATCATTTTATCTAATATTAACTTGAAATTAATAGGTAAAAAAACTGAGGAAAATAAACATTTTGATAAGCCTCATATTGTGAATGCTGAACAAGTTGAATCTCATTTCTCTTCTCGCACTGAGTCATGTTATTCTTTGATATCTAATGATTGTTCTTTCAAAAGTTAACCTTGATAATGGCAGTTGCTAGTCCATTGAAATATTGGATTATAATGTAAAATAATACATGGTTCATACCCAAATATATATATATATATATATATATTTGGGTATGAAATAATACATGGTTCATACCCAAAAATAATAGTAGCAAATTTCCATAAATAGTGTTACCTAGTAGAAGGCATAGTAATCAATTGCCTACTCATCCAATATTCCTAGACTAGTCTTTTTCTTATGACTTTTATCAGAGAAGAGTTTTGGATATAAGAGCAATGCACCTAGACTTTTAGATCTAATGCCATCTTCCAGCATCTATCTTTTATCTTTTTTAATTAGGTATAAAGCTGTAAGCCAAACTAAAAATGCAATAATGATTTCAATCCAAGTTTGTATAATGAACCCAGATCAGTATTTATATATTTGGTATCTGAGTTTTTAATAACTATACTCACTAACATCATGTGTCTAAGTAAACAGTAGCTTCTGTGTGTGTATTTGGTCCAAAGACCTAGGCACATTACTCTCAGAACCAAGCCTCCTCACTGATAAAATCCATAAGGTAGACATTAGTCTAGGAATATTGGATAAGTAGGCACTAAATGGGGATTTTGATGCACAATCCTTCAAGAAATTTTTTATTACAATGGCTTGCACTAGATAGCAGTTTTGTATGGAGGGAGTCACTACTGTTTTAACAGATTGAGTAACCAAAAGAAATGGTAGTCATGTGATGTTTTAATGGTTTAATGTCTACATTAAAACTTTATCAACATGCTGAACACTTTAGTCAGGATGAATTGCTACCTGAGTTAATTAATAAAGAATTAAACAACAACATGTGTATGTAAATCATGAGACTAAAAAAATATTAATGTACATTCTAATAGAATTTGCAAGGCAATTTATGCATAAGGTTATCAACCATTTATTATATTTGTAATATGAGAGTAGAAAAATAATAATGAATGAGATTGCAAAAGAAGAATAAAAAAAGGATACTTTTGATCGAGAGTCAATTTGTAACTTAAGCTTAAAATACACAGTCCATAAATTTTAAGGCGTTTTAAAGATTTTTTTGGCTTCACCTGTTCTGAATCGATTTACAAATAAAATAATGTCGATTCTTATAGTAAATTGAATGGTTAACTCAAGGTTAAGATCAAAAATTATAAATTAATCATATTTGACAAATAAGGAATAAAATAAAGTCAGAGAAAAAAAAAAGAAAACCAACAGTCATTTATTTTGGTATTAAATAATATAATATTGTATACAAGCTTGTTTTCCTTCACATGTCTTAAAAGAGAACAGTGGAATATTTTACTCTGGGATCCAAGCATGGTCTACATTATGATTCTAATGCTGTCAGGTAACAAAATACATTATGATTTCTTTGATGGCAAATGATGTAGGATAGAATGATAACAGAGAGGTATAAAAAGAGTCTATTCAAAATTCATTCAATATGATGTCATTCGTTCTTTTATTGATTTTTTTCCTTTGCTGATTACTTGATTTCAAATTGAAAGCTATATGTTAAAGCAGTGTTGAAGTGAACCATGTGAAGAAGAAATTTTGCCTTGTCATTAATTAAAACTGCAGCACTTATAGAAGAAGCTGTAATAGTGTTTTCCTATAGCAATAGATCATTAGACATACAAGGCTAGGCAATTCTAAACTGCAAGCTATATCTTAAAGTAGTATTGAATTGAGCCATGTGGAGAATTTTTGTGTTGCCACTAATTAAAACTGCAGTGCTAATAATAGAAGCTGTAATAATGTTTTGCTATAGTAATGGATCATTAGCCCACAGGGCTAGGCAATTCCAAACTTCAAACTATATGTTAGAGGAGGGTTGAAATGAGCCATGTGGAAAATTTTGCATTGCCACTAAGTAAAACTGCAGTGCTTATAGTAGAGGCTGTAATACTGTTTTTCTATAGCAATGGATCATTTGCCATACAAGGCTAGACAAAAACAAGTAGAATATCCATTAGAAGATCCTGAGTATGCAATGCAATTCAATAAATAATGTCATAATATGTGGAAGTAGATTATTGCAGTCTTTAAGATATCAGTAAAGAAAAGAAAATGAACTATGCTGCTAAATTACCAAAGTCCTATCAATATTCTATGTGTGATACATAACCATGCTGTTATATCTTGCATTCAAGTATCCAGCATATATGACAATAGATGGCATTATACCAAAAACACCTTCAAGCGTTTGTTTACATAAATGTCAGAGCGAGTATTTCACTATCTCTAACTTAATTTCCACCTTCAGATCATGATTTCAAGCTATTTGCTATCGTCAGTGAAGGACAGGATTAAGAAACTAGATCTAAAACACAAACTCTGAGCGTTTAAGAAACAGTTTCTATTCAGCTTGCAAGCGTGAATCTTTTAGACACGTAATGTCTTCAAACTCAGCATAGCATGCCAGATAGCTACATGGGTCTGATATCAGTTCAGCATCACCACATAGTAGAAGTCTCTGCAATATATATCATTGCAAGAAAGACCTCAAAGGTACATTTATGAAAAACAAAAAACACAAGTTAAAAACTTGCATACGCTTGTATTTATGACAATAGATGGTGTTATACCAAAAACACTTTCAAGCGTTTGTTTACATTAACATCAGAGTGAGTATTTTACTATCTCTAACTTAATTTCCACCTTCAGATCATGATTTCAAGCTATTTTCTATCGTCAGTGAAGGACAGGTTTAAGAAACTAGATCTAAAACACAATACTTGCTCTGACGTTTATGTAAACAAATGCTTGAAGGTGTTTTTAGTATAACACCATCTATTGTCATAAATACAAGCATATGCAAGTTTTTAACTTGTGTTTTTTGTTTTTCATAAATGTACCTTTGAGGTCTTTCTTGCAATGATATATATTGCAGAGACTTCTACTATGTGGTGATGCTGAACTGATATCAGACCCATGTAGCTATCTGGCATGCTATGCTGAGTTTGAAGACATTACGTGTCTAAAAGATTCACGCTTGCAAGCTGAATAGAAACTGTTTCTTAAACGCTCAGAGTTTGTGTTTTAGATCTAGTTTCTTAATCCTGTCCTTCACTGACGATAGCAAATAGCTTGAAATCATGATCTGAAGGTGGAAATTAAGTTAGAGATAATAAAATACTCGCTCTGACGTTTATGTAAACAAATGCCTGAAGGTGTTTTTGGTATAACGCCATCTATTGTCATAAATACAAGCGTATGCAAGTTTTTAACTTGTGTTTTTTGTTTTTCATAAATGTATCTTTGAGGTCTTTCTTGCAATGATATATATTACAGAGACTTCTACTATGTGGTGATGCTGAACTGATATCAGACCCATGTAGCTATCTGGCATGCTATGCTGAGTTTGAAGACATTACGTGTCTAAAAGATTCACGCTTGCAAGCTGAATAGAAACTGTTTCTTAAACGCTCAGAGTTTGTGTTTTAGATCTAGTTTCTTAATCCTGTCCTTCACTGACGATAGCAAATAGCTTGAAATCATGATCTGAAGGTGGAAATTAAGTTAGAGATAGTGAAATACTCGCTCTAACGTTTATGTAAACAAACGCTTGAAGGTGTTTTTGGTATAACGCCATCTATTGTCATAAATACAAGCATATGCAAGTTTTTAACTTGTGTTTTTTGTTTTCATATATATATATGGTAAATATATACCTACACATACATTGAAACTTACATAACATAACCTACTTGAAAAATATGTTAAAATTAACAAGTATTTTTTTTTCATCTGTCATAGTATCGTCCGGGAGGCGAACTCACAATCGTCTGCAACCAACTACTTGCTTGTAAGGCGGCTGCGATGACCTCTCGGCTAACAACGCTTAATGCTGAAATCATTATATATTGGAAGTGTAAATATTAGTTTGATATATATATATAAATGTTATATGATAATTTCCAATTACTGTTTAATAAATAATTTAAATATCCTCTAGCTTGGTTAGTGTATAACTTTTCATTATTAAAAAAAATAATAATTCTTATTGTATTCCAACATTTTATATCCAAAATTATTTTGAACTTCAACACTTAACAACTTATAACTAGAAGGTATGATAATTATTTATAATAATACATGAAAATCATTATAAGATTTTTTTTTCTCATGTGTCATAGCATCAGCCGGGAAGCGAACCCGCTATCCCGGGACAACTGCTTGTAAAGCAGCTGTCGCTGACCTCTCGACCACCAAGGCTTTTACATGTTTAAAATTAAAAATAATCAATTTAAAACAAAATTGAAATAGTCAATTCACTATAAATAAAAACATTATTTAATACATCAATCCCGCTTTCATTCCTTACTCTAATCTTTTCAAGATGTTTTTTTTACACAATCACATAACCAATTACCCTACATCAAACCCCCCCCCCCCAATGGCCATTATTTACATTACAATAAATATAATTATTAAAAATGTGTATATTAAATATAATTAGTAAAATATATCTATGTACATAAAAATGATTAAACATATTACAGTATTTTTTTCCTCTATAATATATATATATACAAAAAATCTAAAAAAAACCCAACAATAACATTAATAATCCCTTCCTTAATTTTAATTACATATTTAATAACAAAATTTAATAATTATAATAAAAGTGTATATAAATAATACATTTAATGCGATATGAGAATCTAATACAATCAAGTGAAATTCTAGACATATTTTTATTTCTTCTTTAACTGATTTTAGCCTCTTCTTGTTATTCTTGATAGTTATTAATACAGAAAAGCAAGAATATAGTTAGTTTTTTTAATAAGGTTTATTTATTTATTAGTTTACATAATAATAAAAATGTAGTGACAGTTACATAATTGTTATTGAGATATATGTAGTAGAGAAAAAAACTATAATATTACATTTATAAAATTAAACGGAAACATACAATTGTCTTCTATGACGAAAAATATGCATTTCTTAGCTCTTGAAAGCCAGAACCAAGCATAGAAATGCCATGTGAGGGGTTGTGGAGATCATATAATTTGTCAGTGTGGGACCTGATAGAATTGAAGATCTCAGCTGGTGTTAACAGTTGGTCTCTCCTCTTAATGAGGCACAGAGATTTTTTCATGAATTGCACTGGATTACAAGGTGATGAATCTAGGACCAGGTGACATCTAAGAAGCCAAATAGAATGAATTTATAAAGATGGCTCTCCTGATGTCTGGGAATCTACACAATGCAATACAACTAGCTACATTGAAAAGCTGGTACCAATAAGCCTAAAATTCTTTAATAAATTTAGACTAACATCATTTAGGCAGGATCTCCAGGTCCCACTTACAGATGGAGCATGTAGGCTCAATTTTACAAAACTCTCTCATAGATATCAAAAAGTCATTGGTTGGCAGAGAGTTCAAATTCACTTTTAAGATGAAGTCAATGAATTTGGGTACAAGATACCATCTTTTTCATTTTGGTATTAATTTTTCATTAGAAAGACCAAGAATACTAAGGGGGGGGGGAAGTCAAATGAGGATTCATTAATTTAAATGCCTCCCAATATGTAAGTTTCATGGGAGGCTATAAAGATAGTGGAAAGCTCTTCTAAGTGACAATTATAGATATATTTTTATAAACTTTTAAGTACTGTATTTTTTAATATTTATTTATAAATTTACATATATATATATATATGTGTGTGTGTGTGTATAGACTCAATTGATAAATGATAAATAAATTGAAATGTATATACTTAAATACCAGGATAGTATATATTCTTAATCTAGATGTAATGACTGAAGGGGGCTTGAAAGTTTAGGTTTCAAGCCCTTTAATTATATATAATTAGAAGATTTATATATATATATATATATATATATATATTAGAAGATTTGAACTCAGACTTTGAAGCTCTTTGAGTCATCCACTCCATCTTAATACAACATGTGGAAAAAATAAATGTTCTCCAATATACATATTTCATGCTGAACCAACACTTACCACCTATGTATTTAAATGGGCTTAAGGTTCTACATATGAGGAGTCAAAATGACTTCTGTTCAACAAGGGTATGACATTGAAAAAGGGCAAAGAAGGGATTTGAATATGACATCATCAGATTATCAGTGGTATGGACAGCTAAAATGTTGGAGAGTGGAGATGATTGAAGCCTCTCCATTAAAGTTTGAAGATTTGATATCTTAATATAATCCAAGAACTAATTAAATATATGTGAGAGAGATGATGATCTGGACCAACTGATGAGTTCTGTTTCAGCAAGAAATATTATTATTGATCATTTATTTTTTCCACATGTATGTGGTCATGTGTGTCAGTTGTATGAGATGGGGTGGATAACTAAAAGGACCTTGAAAGTATGAGTTCAAATCCTCTAGTTACACTTCACTTATATACAAATACTATACTTGTATTTAAATATATATATATATATATATATATATATATATATAAGAAGAAATATTAAATCTGAGTTTAAATATGTTTATTACATTATTATCATCAATTATACGTTTATGCTTTAACGTCATATTCATAATTATTCTGCTGAAAAAGACCTCAATTCTCTGACTTGAATACTATTCATTCTCTAGTCATGCCTCTTTGATTTTGTGTTTGTAATTATTTTTCTCAGCAGAACATTTGAGATTTTTTACTAAAAAAACTATTTTATCAATATACCCAGTGTCCCAGGAATGAGGTGAATAGTGATTAACTTTCTTTCCAAACTGCTTTCAGACTTCATCTCTGAAGTAACACATAGCAATATGAATTAGCTAGTCACTGCCTAATCTGTTAAAACAGAGACTAAACTCTCCATACAGTAGTGCCAGTCAGTGCAAGCCAGAATAATCAATGTTTAAATAGCTTGAGCAAGCATAAGAAATGATGATCATGTGATGTTTAGTGGTTTAATACTAATCCTATCTAAAAGAACATTGGTTGCTATGATTACTAAAGAACCAAATACACCAAACATATCAATGCTGAACTGAATTCAGATATCTACAACTGTACAAGCTAAGGAACTTAGCTTGAAAACATTATTGTGCTTTCATTTTGGATTCAAATAGTTAGCTAAAAAAGTAAAAGGGGGGTGCTGGAGGGTTGCATTAGATCCTAAGATCTAGATGCAATGCTCTTATATCCAAGGTTCCTCACTGATGAAAGTCACAAGCTAGAAACTAGTCTAGGGATATTGGATGAATAGGCACTAAATAAGGATTTTATGCACAATCCTTCTTACATCCATTAATTACTCTGGCTTGCACTGAATGGCACTACTGTATGGAGAGTTTTGCCTCTTTTTTTTTTAAGTTTTAAAGTGCTATGTTTGAATCATAAGTTACAAAATGGATTGTACTTTGTAGTTTAACTCATGATGAAATAATGTACTAATATTAAATGCTGGTTTAAATTGAGCAAAACTGCTACCAAAATGTTCGATATGATTTAAATAGTGCATGTCCTTGAAGCTATGAGTGAAAATCATTTTTCAAATGCTTTGTGTGATTTAATGATGATAGAGGGAGCATCAAAGATAACCTGGTGTTAAACACCCTGTTATAAATCATGTTGTACTTCATAATAGAGAAATATTTTGTTGTAAGTCTACGTAACACACCTGTTGTTTTAGACATGTTGCTGTAGTCATTTTAGAAGAACCAGATATTTTTTTACTATACATATACACACACGCGCTCGCCTAAAAAAAGAAAAATGTTTACTCACATCAATTTCGCGCTCTCTAAAATGACTAAACCTTTCTGAATTTATCTTTTTTAAAACTTCAAGTAAATATAATTTGTTAAAAGAAAATTGAATAGAACTTCTATAACTGAAAGAGCAAAGAAATTGAAAAGATCGCTCTTTACCAATAGTATTAGACTTCTGCCTTCTGCACTCTTTTTTTAAAAAAGTTTTTTTCATCCATCACTTGAATGTTTTAAAAAGATTTCACTTTATAAAATTTGATTAATATGTCAAGTAAATTCTGACACTGAACAAATATCAGAAGCTAGAAATACCAATTGAAATCAAATATATTTTATTTTTTAAAATATATATATATCAATATTTTTGAAAAAAAATAAAATCTTTGATAATTTTTTTAAAAATATGTTTGATTGCAGCCAATGAAAATTTTAACCTATTGTTTAAAATTACAATCTGATATAAATATTTATCTCTAAACTTCCTTAATTAATTGTAATAAATTAAGCATATCCATAATATCTCTGCGATAAGTTTTGTATGTAATTTTTTTTGATCTGTGGTGTTTCTGGTATTGTTTTCCTTAAGATTTATGATGATGATATTTTGGTTGTATTAATGTATTGAACTAGTCCATTTCCATCATCCAATATAAGTATTGAATATCTTTAGAAAAAAACTAATTTTATTTAAATATTCTAAATTTATTCAATTGCTAGCATTAGCATGTCAACCGGTTTAGTATATGCACAACGTTTTAAGAGTATTATTCTTCCCTTTTCCTTAGGTGTTGCTGGTTTGACTAGTGGTGGTACTGGCATGGGAATCAAACCTGGACTCTTAAATTTTTGAGTATTGAATTTTAAGGTAACCCTCTAACCAGGTGAGCCTTGGTTAGGGTGTTATCTTAAAATTAAATATTCAAAGAATATAAGGGTCCAGGTTCAATTCCCATACTAGTACTGTCACTGGTCAAGCCAGGAATACCTGAAGAAATAGAGAGAATAATACCTCTTGATACATTGTTCATTTACTAACCTGTGTGATATTACTAACAGTTGAATGTATTTGGAATATTTAAATAAAGTTAATTTTTTCTAGAGACATTGAATACTCATATTAGATGATAAAAATAATCCAATATATAAATACAATATCAACACATATATGCACAATTATATATATATGTAATTTCTTTATGTATCAATTTTAATTGTTATAGATTTACAAGTAGCTAAGTTTTTTTTTACTCAGCTTGAAATAATGCAATTACTTAATATTCATGAGAGAAAAAAGTGAATTAAATTCAATTTATACTTGTATATAACAATGTGGCCTTGAGAAATGTTCACTGTATAGATGTTCATGAGATTTTCTTATTTATTAGCTTGTAAACCCTCACCTTCATTGCAAATCATTGAACGTTTTCTCATATAAAGCAATGCTGTTCTGTAACTTTAGAATGTAGTATTAAAATTCTTGTAAATAATAAAGAATCACGATTGTGTTTTAAAAAAGTACATTTTAATGTAATTCTTTTATTGATGTTAAAGGTGAAAAAAAAATCTGAAAAGATTGCATCTTACAGACTATGCCTATGATCAAAGACTTTTCATTTGTTCTTTTGACACAAGAAAATGTCGACAGGGTGTCCATGTCATTCTCATCAGATTCTCATCCATTTTAAAATATAATTTTAAAAAATTATTTGTTTGTTTATAAGATATTTTTGATTATTTTTACAGACTAATTGATTAATTGTTATAGAGAAATACACAGGTAAATTTACACTTTACTCATTTGTTTTATTTTAAGAAAAACAGTTAATCAACTTGAGTGAAATATGAAGCAAAAAAACTATAATGCCTATTATATCACTATATGTCAAAATTGGCTAGGTGTTAATTTTTTTTAAATATAATTTTTGTAAGAAAATATCAGATTTTAAAACAGAATTTGATGTGTTGTTATCTTAATCTATCTACATTCATTCACATTAAAAAAAAAGCAACTTAAAAATAAATTTGTTAATTTTTAGTATGGTTGTTTACATAGCTATCTGATGTTTATGGTATACTGTTACATTTACAAGTCAGCTTTTACATATTTAAAACAGCCAAATGTGATTTTTTAGAATATTATTCACTTATAAAATTAAATTAAAAGAAGATCAAATCCAATTTATTGAATTTTAGTATAAAATAAACATTTTATAAAAACAGCGAGGTTGAGCATTTCCAAAAATTCTCACCAGATGGAACAATAGAAAGTGGCATAATACAATAGGATTAAGATTTTTCATGTGATGGTATGGTTAGTTTCAATTTTTTTTTAATTGCATTAATAGCTTTGGAAGACCCTGTGTAAAACTGCCAATGTAAAAACCCGAGTTTTCCTAGGTATAGGTCTGGGTTTTAAGTAACTATTCTTTTACTCCATGTAAGATTTAATGTTTTTTATTAACTGAATCAATTTTTTCAGTTAATATGCAGTATTTTTTTTTTTACTTTCATTAGGATCATACATATTTAAAGGCATTTACAAACTTAAATTGAGAACTAACCTGACATTTGCAGTAGCCAAATAATGTTAGCACATACATTTCAGTAATATTAGCATTTATATTCAACTCTGTACAATAATTGCTTTTTGTTAAATAAATTAAGTTTAAAATTAATGTGCAATACAAAAATATTTTCTGACTTCAACTTATCTTCATGATCTATACCAGAGGTGGCCAAACTTCATATCTCTAAGAGTCACATGATAAATTGAAATATATTTAAGAGCCACAATTACATTTTTGATGTATTCAATGAAAGCAAATGTATTTTCAGGAAATTGTAACAATAAAAACATTGAAGTCAATTGTGTAAATAATCATTAAAAATTGCCATCATAAAAGAATAAAGTATGCATGGTTTCAAGACAAAATATACGTTATCCTGATATATAAATTATATCATGATTTCTAAAGTTTTGCAAGAGCCACTTGGGAGCCACATATGGCTCATTAGTAACAGTTTGGCCATGGTGGATTTATATCTATCAAATTAAAATCTCAAAAGTTGCTCCTTTTTGAATTTCTTTGATTTCAAACTTCTTCATATTTATGTAAGAAGACATAAGTTCTGAGAATCCATATCTAAAATTGGTTATGAATAACATAAGTTTAAGTTATCTATAGAAATGTTTGCATTCTTTTATTAATAAGATATATTTAATGAAATATCAATCAAACTTATCTGAATAAGGGAATTTTATACAGAGGCTAAACTCTCCATACAGTAACATCACTCAGTGCAAGTGAGAGTAATCAATGGATGCAAAAAGGTTGTGCAATAATCCCTATCTAGTGCCTATTCATCCAATATCCCCAGACTAGTTTCTAGCCTGTGGCTTTCATCGGTGAGATAGGAATTTTATGCACAATCTTCTTGCATCTATTGATTACTTTGGCTTGCACTGAGTGGTGCTACTGGATATAGTGTTTAGACTCGGTGTAAACAGCTTGTTTACACATACAGGATGGTAGTCATGTGATGTTTGGTGATTTAATAAAAGAATTCTAATAACTGATATTATCAGCTGCCTTGGGACTAGGTTACACTTTATTGCACATAAAAAAATCTTTGTAGTTACATTCTGCCATATTGTTTAATTATTTATTACACATAACATTCTATAACTAATAGATAAGAATAGAAATGAGTTAACATTATACTGAGACACTTGAATAAAGCTTGATAAGAAAATTTCCTAGTGGGAAATATTGAATAGTTATACTAGTCAATTTTCAGAAAGATCTAATCTTGAGTTTAAAGATATTGTTGCAATTGCAGTAGTAAAATTTGCTTTGGTGCAGTAGCAGAATTTGGGAGCTCAATGTTCTTGAATAAGTGCTCAGTTTTATTATTCCCAGAGTTCAAATTTCTTATGAACTCCTGAGCAGTTCATCATTCAATTGTTATCTATTATGTAATAGAAAAGGATGGATGCTTTGATATCTGTGCTGTTCTTTGAGATTATCATAGCACTAAGTAGAGAGAAGAAGTAGATGCTTGGTCATGGATTATACCTGAATTCTCTTTTAAAGTACCAATAACCAGTTGATATAGTTCTATATTCTCACATGATAATATATATATATATATATATATCATATTATTATTAGTATTTGCGGGATATTCCATGTAGTGAAAAAGCTAAATGCTGATGTTTCAGTACAATATCAAGTACTGAAATGTCAGCATTTAGCTTTTTCACTACACGGAATATCTGCAAATAGTAATAATAATATGACATCTTTTATCCGTGAAAATTATAATATATATATATATATATATATATATATATATATATATATTTCCATTCTTGCTATTAAAAGGTGTGAAGGTTGCCTTAACAGCAGTTAGAAATATTGGTTGCTATATTTACTGTGAATGTTTAGGTGGTTACTGGTTGGAAACTATATATATATATATATAATCATAGTAAAACAAAATAAACATAAAATAAATTTATCAATCTGCTAAACTAGGCTTTTGATATGGAGTATCTTTGTTAGAGCACAACTGAGAGAGAATTAGCAATATGTATTAGCATTTCCATCAGCATATAAAGATAATTATACTTTTTGCATATGTGATATTTGTAAGCACAAAGTGACAAAGCTATGTGTATGTTGTCAGATTGAATGACCAATGTGTGTTAAGGGAATGCTATTGGCTCTAATCTTTATCACATTTACAGAATTAATTATGTGCCAAGTTTTCTTAGCTTTCTGTTTCTTGTAATTGGTTCTGAGGCAAATGACCTTAGTGACAGATAGATGGATAAAATGAATTATACTGGGTTTATATGGAGAAAAGATGCTAGAGATCAGAAAAAATGAAACAATAATAGTCAAAAATGGTGGTAATGGGGATGAAATTAGACAAACTAAATGAAGGGAAGTCATGAATGAATACAATGAACTATTATACTCTAAGTTATGTATTATAGAGTTTTTTACCTTAAAACAATAGCAACTCTCTTTATATAGTAGTGCCATCTAGTGCAAGCCAAATTAATCAATGAATGCAAGAAGGTTTATGCATCAAAATTCCTATCCAGTACCTACTAATTCAATATTCCCAGAGTAGTTTTTTGTTGGAGTCATCTGTGAGAAGCCTTGGATCTGAGAACACTGCACCTAAATCTTTGGATCTAATGCAATCCTCGGTTAAAAAATGGTGATCATGTGTTGTTTTAGGAGTATTTCTATTTTCATTTAGTACTGATTATGATTAAATAAGACATAATCATGCTACCTGCCTAAGTGATTAAATGGAAGTCTACCTAATTATGAAGTTTATATTTTTTTAGAAATGAATGCCAATTAGACAACATTTTTTTCTTCTGCCTTGCAATTGAATCACTTGCTTCTGGTTAGAGTCTCATTTTTCTTAGTTGGTCTAGTCTTCTTTTCATTGGATTTGCTTCTGATCATGAAATCTCTAGAGCTTATATGCTTGTAGAATCTGTGGATAATTACATTTGCTTTGCAAGTCTTACATTTAGATGATCATCCTACAAATGTAACAAGCAGTTCATAACTCGATTTGAAAAAAAAAATCTTCATTATTTATTATTCATTATAAGGCAATACATATCAAAAAAAGTTTGAACACCTGAAAACATACTAAATGGTTATACAAATTAGAGATGGGTTTTGAACCCAGACATTAAAGCTCCCTTTAGTTGTTATAACTGCTTATATTATTCCATGCTCTAATCTCATGTTCATTCCTCTTGTATTTAGTCTTTTAATCATTGATAATTGTGAGCATTCTGTGGAAATGATAATGCCCCCCCCCCAATCTCCCCATATTGACCCTTATAATATATATGTATATAATTGAATATTTATAAATATAGTAATCAGATATATTTTAAAAATTTATCCACTTAGTAGCGCTTTCAACTATCCTCCTAGTTTTTTTGTCAGCTAATACTTTGAAAGACTAATCTTCCCACAATTCCATGATCTTAACATTTGCTGCCTGCCTGTTAATTAAGTCAGGTTTGAATTAAGATCACAGAATTGTGGGAAGGTTAGTTTTTCGAAGTGTTAGTTGACAAAGATTAGGAGGATAGACTAAAGCACTACCAAGTGAATAATTTTTTTTAAATATATCTGATTGCTGTATTTATAAATATTCAACTATATAATTACGTATATATTGCTTTGAAGAAATACAGGCATTGAATTATAATATTTCATATGTGTGTGTGTGTTTATAATTTATCAATTATTTTCAACATACATGAAGTTATTAAATATTAATAAATACTTAAATGAATCCTTAGATGTCCTTTTGAACACTTCATAAGTGAAGTTGACTGGGATTTAAGGTTTTCAATGATACTATGCTATGCTTGGCTGATTATCACTATTCCATGGCATTACATCTTCATTTTTTCATTTATGATACTTCAATTAGTTGATTATAACTAAAACTGTTTTTTTTATCACATTTCCACTGTTTACTTTGTCTCTAATTGTAATCTTATTTTAAGAGCTTAAGTTACTTTTTCTAACAGCAGTTTTTAATTAATTATAATTAATTTTGCTTAATTAACTACTAATCTATTTCATATCTTTCTTTTGTGTTATAGATGTATATGCTTTTACTTACTAAAAACAACGTTACATTTTTATAATTTACAAGATATATGTATATTTGTCAAGCATATATATATTCAACAATGTATAAATTTAACAACAATAATCCTAAAGCAAACATACACACAAAAAATAAAAATAAAGATTGTTTTTTTTTAAAAAAAAAAAAAGAATTAATTCGTTAACAATAGTAAAATCCAATACATATTAACATATAATTCCAACTCATTTCTGAAAATTGATTTCAAACGTTTTTATCACATTTTTGCCAGTCTTTTCATTTTATGTTTTTATTTCAAGATTGTTTTTGTTGATATTTTTTTTTGTTGTTGTTGTCTCAGAGTATGAAAAATGTTCCTACTTTGTCAGTTATTTTTATTTGTATTATATCGCCTTTTATTTTCCAAAGATAATCTCAAAAATAGCGGGTTGAAGTTTATATATTTGTCCATTAAATATGATTGTTAAAAAAAGAAGAAAACTTTAAAATCGTGAAAAAAAGAAGACTAATTTTTTTCGCAAACTTTTCTTTATCTTGTCTTCTTTATCATTTTCATTTTATATAAATAAAAAAATAATACAGTTGGATAAGGGTGGGGGAGCATATTATTAATGTAAAGATTTTTAAAAATTGTATTTTTAATATATTTGGTAATAAAATGTATTTTCTACAGCTATTAAAAGTATTTAAATTTCTATAGAAGACTTATCATATCTGAATACATAAAGGCTTTATGATGAGCCCATCTGCCTTTCTTAATCTACAAACTGGGTTTAAATTTAGGCCAATTAAATTCAGAAATGTATGGAAAGAGGTAATCAGTCGTATAATTTTACTTTTATGCAGATGTCCTGGAGCCAATGTATCTAACCATCTAATATTTGTCAGTAAATGGATATCTAGCTATTTTAGCTGGAGCCGCAAAACAATGATTTAAAATAATTCACTCTGACAATTATAAAGCTCTATAAATAATGCATTCTTCTTCCTTATTTGCATGAAAGTTTTTTTTTTCATGTGTCATAGCATCGGCCGGGAAGCAAACCCGCTCACGCGGACAACTACTTGTAAGGCGGCTGTGCTGACTACTCGATCACCAACGCTTAACTATTTGCATGAATGATTTGACGTGAATTTGCCGTATCGTAAGATATTTAAAGACTAATGACCCCTTTCTTTACTTACACACACGAATATATAAAAAAAACCAACAACTATATAGTCAATGTAGTATTTTATCCTGGAATAGGGATCTCATCAGATGATGCTGGAAATTAATATTAGTTCTTTACCTATCATTATCATTACAAGGGTCTTGAACTCAGACTTTCAAACTCCCCACAACTATCCAAT
Source organism: Epiperipatus broadwayi (assembly GCA_028023455.1). Taxonomy (NCBI): domain Eukaryota; kingdom Metazoa; phylum Onychophora; class Udeonychophora; order Euonychophora; family Peripatidae; genus Epiperipatus; species Epiperipatus broadwayi. Next base: position 333,937 of record JAQFVV010012805.1, on the reverse strand, counting down.
CTATCTCATACAACTTATACATATGACCATATATATACGACCATATATATACTTGTGAGAAAGATAAATGATCTCCAATATGTCGCTCTATGTATCAGTTGTATAAGATGGATTTGAAAGCTGTGGAGAATTTGAAAGTCCGACTTCAAGTCCCTTGTAATTACATTAAGTTTGATATAGAAAATATACATTATTTAAATATTTCATCATATATCGTGATTTTTAATATTTGAATTAGAAATATACTTTAATTTAAGAGAGAAAGAAAAAAATTGAGCTCTGAAACAACACACACATGCTCGCGCGCGCACAAGCACACACACACACACACACACACACATATATATAATTACAAATCACAAATAGTGTGCCAGGAAAACCATGCTCCATGAAACTAATCATTATACATAAATAATCATTATATGCAATTATTAAAATTAGAAATGGATAAACATAATCAAGAGAATAATATAATTTGTGAAAAAACGTATACAGTACTTGTATAAAGTTTAAATTTAGATTTTATTTAGAGTTTTATATATATATCAGTTATTTTAAATTTCACATTTTTAATAGTTGTTTAAATATATGTTGTTTATCGACAAGCTAGAAAAAAACCAGGAACATCTTTTTCTAGTTATTGTTAAGCAATAATGGACAAATGGTCTGAAGCTGAAGTGGATTGTGGGATCAATATTTGGGTAAATATTATTCTTTTCAAATTTCTCCAGTTACCTACCATTATGGATATTTTCTATATGAGGTGAATTGTTGGGTTAAGAAAGGTAATTACAATATTTTTTCCCATGATTTTAAAATTTAAATTTAGATAGTTTAATTTGGAGTTTATTTTTAACTAGATTAATTTAAATTTCATTTTTATTTATGGTTACTTAAATATGTTCTCTTTACATATTCATGATACATTAAAGAATGATAGGAACAATTTTTTTAATTGTTGCTAAGCAATTATAAACAAATGTCTTTTAGTTGAACAGGATTTTTGATAATGATATAAGATGAATAAAATGTTTTGTAAATTTCTTCATTTACATTTATAATTATATATACGTGTGTGTTTGAAACTAAGGGATGTAAATATATGCATATGTGTAACTGCACAGAGGTTAACAAATTTAACCTTCATAATAGGGGCCTTGTAATCAACCTAAGATTATATGAAATTCAAAAAGTTTTTTTAGTAATTTTTAGCCATTTCGTTACTTAATCAATAAGTAATTATATAACTGTTCTAAAATATAGCTACATAAAAAGATAGATAACCTAAATGTTCTCACCACTTATAGGTTGCTTAATCTGTTGAGTAATGTGTTTAGTATTCTTCTTAAAAAAAGTAATAGGCAACTTTTTGATTTGAAGTGAATAAGTTAAAAAATGTTTTATGTGTTTTTACCCTACTAATCAATACATCTACCTATTTATATATCACCAAAAAAACTTAATGTTTTGAGGTTATTTCTCAATGCAACTGCTACATAGCTAATAGAAATAGAAACAGTGGCAAATAGGGTTTTAGGTGAGAATATTTAGAATAGAAAAATGAGAGTTAGTAAAATTCTAAAAGAGAGGAAAAAAGCATGCAGAGAATACAAGTGTGCTATTAAGAACAAAGAAAGTGAAAAAGATATTAATGCTAATGGGAAAAGTACTTAGAAAAGAAAAAGTTAGCTAAAATAGATAATTATACAGAGAGAATGAAACTAAATAGTAAATTATTGGATGATATTAATAAAAGTGGAAGAGATGGGAGTAAAAAATTTTGGAATTACATTAGAAGAAGAAATTTAGGGAGGAGAGAGAGAGAGTATTACTAGATGAGGAGGGAATAGAGTGTAGCTTTAGAGAAGAATTAGAGACAATATGTAATGGATATAGAAAAGATGTTAGATGTGAAGGACAGAGGGATAGAAAATATGAAAGCATTAAGTAATGGGAATATTAGGTTTACAGAAAATGAACTGAATGAGGCAGGGAAGAAATTGAGAAGTGGTAAGGCAAGAGGGTTAGTTGGATGGGCAGCAGAGATGGTAACGAATTTATGGCATAGGGCAAAAGTAAAGTTACTATCATGTTTTAATAAGATGGCACAGAAGAGAGTTTTTCTGAATAGCTGGAATAATACAAGAGTAAGATTATTATTTAAAGGAAAAGGTAAGAATCATGGAAAGTTAAATAATTATAGACCAATAGTGGTAACAACTGTTTTATATAAAGTTTTTTCATATATGGTGGCTGGAAGAGTTGCAAAGTGGATGGAAGAAAATAATGTAATCGGGGAAATGCAAGGGGGGCTTTAGGTCAGATAGGCATATAAGAGATAGTTTATTTCTAGATACACAACTTATGGATATGAGTAGAAATTCAGGTAGACAGTTATATATGAGTTTTATTGATACAGTGAAGGCATATGATAGAGCAAATAGAAGTAGATTATGGATAAGTTTAATAAATCAGGGAATGGATGAAGCTTTAATGGGTGTTATTAAGAAATTATATGAAAATAATTACTATACATATCAATTAGGGGATATAGAAACAGTTAAAGTTAAAAATGGGATGTGACTGAGGCAAGGATGCCCTATGTCACCTATTTTGTTTGTGTTGTATTTAAGTGAAATGGAGAGAGCAATAGAAAGTCTTGGAAGAGGGATAGAGATACTGTTAATAGGTGGCAAGAAAGTATATACATTGCCGGGTCTTTTTTTGTGGATGATGTCTTTTTGTGTGCAGAAAGAAGAGAAGATGTGGAAGTTATGCTGAGGACATGCACAAGGGTGGGTAAAGATATGGGGATTAAATTTAGTGAAGAAAAATCAAATATAATGATGGTGAATACTGGGGAAAGAGAAGACAAAGATTTCTTATTGGGGGATATAAAGTTAAGTATGGTGAATAGATATAGTTATTTGGGAATCTTCTTGAGTAATAAGAAAAATTGCTTGGATGAATGGGGAAAAAAATGATAAATGAAGCAAAGAAAAGAAAGGGATTGATAAAGAAATTAACAGTGTTTTTCATATAATAAATATGATGTAGCTGGAATTGTATGGAAGGGAGTGGCAGTAGCAGGGTTAACATATGGCAATAGTGCATTATGTGTTAGTAAAGGGGTATTAGATTGCTTAGAAAAAGTACAAAGGAAAGTAGGAAGACATGCATTAGATGCTGAGGTGTGGACAGCAAAGAACGCAACTCAAGGAAAAATGGCATGGTCAAGTTTTTATATGAGGGATGCAAAAAGAAAATTGAAAATGTTCGGTAGATTGCAGTTTATGGATAATAAAAAAATTGCCAAAATAATATTTAATTGGGTACCAGTAAAGGGCAGGCAACAAGATGGGTGAGAAAGGTAATGCAGTATGCAGAAGATTTGGATAAAGAAGTTATGTCAGTATACTTGTACAAAAGGTGGAATGATTGTGTTAGGAGGATTGTTGGGTGTTATAGTGGTAAGGAGTAGGATAGAAGAATAGATGCATTGATAAAGAATAGGAAAATTGGAGAGATGGAGAACTAGTATGGAGAGTAAAATGAGTTTAAATCTATCTAGAAGTAAACAGAACATTGGGTGTGAGTTAATTTATGATAATAGTAACGAAATTAGTTTATTGTTTAAGGCTCAACTGGGATCTTTAGCAACAAGGGAATATACATGTAAATGGAAAAATATCAGTGATTTAGTTTGCAAGTTGTGTAAGGAAGGCATAAAAAATATTAGGCATCTGTTACTTCAATGTAAATGCTTGAAAGCAGAAAGGGTACAAATAATGAAGTTCTGGAAGATTAAATATGAACAAAGTGATTATGCAGGAAGTGAGTTATTGGTTTTTATGCTAGGTTTGGGAAGAAATAAGGGGGATTTAGATATGAAGGTCATGGAGTTGACAAAGATTATGTTGTGGAAATGGATGGAGCAGATTATGGGAAAACTTAGGGCGGACAATGGAGAAGGTAGGTAAAGTGGCTAACAGGTTTCTCTGAGCATTGCTGCTGAGAGATTCCTGACTCCATTTAAGGAGAAGTCACAGTGCATCACATCACATCACATATTCTAAACATAATATAAGACAATGAATTTTTAATAAAAGAACAATATTGTTGTTTTTCTAACCTTATTTCTATATAAAAATGTCTAAAACATGAGACCAAAAACATGAATTTTTAAATCAAGCAATACATTTATTTCTTAATATTTTTAATTAATGTTATTAATTGACAAATCTCTGATTTCTGTTGAGCGTTATTAGCCGAGAAGTCAGTGCAGCTGCTTGCAAGCAAGCAGTTGGTTGCAGAAGGTTGTTGTGGGTTCGCCTCCTGGCTGATTGACATATGAAAAATCTAAGATTTCTTTCATTTTTAAACTTTGTCAACAGTTATTCAAATAATGTAATTATATAATATAAAATACATATAATACTAAATATAAAAAGGGAAAATGCATAATGCTAGCTGAATTGAATAAAAAATATTTGAAATGTCTCATGGCTATATTATTCCAGTCACACACTTCCTCTTTAAATAAAAAAAGCTCATTGAGATTTTTTTATCTAAAGGGGTGTGTGCCTGGAATAATATAATTATGTGGTGTTTTAATATATATATATATGTGTGTGTGTGTGTGTGTTTGTGTGTGTAAAAATGTTTCAGTCATTTCTCCATGCAACCATTATTAAGGTATTTAAAATGCTTTCTAGCCATATTACGATAGTTTTTTTGATAAAAAAATGATACTGTCTTCTGTGTTACTTTATTAAATGTTAGATTTATCAATCAATCAAAAATATTTAGAAATAAAGTTGCTGATTAATCTGGCATAAGTGGTTCATATATCTTTGTCATCATGGACAATTGAAACCTTATAACTGGATTCCAAGAAATTGTAAAAGATCCAGAAAGAGACCATGCATGACAGAAATGGTTGAAATAAGAAAGTGTGTATGTGTGATATCTATGTATCTGCAGATAAGTTCATTGATACTTTTGATGCAGTTATGAATGTGAACAAATTGAAGGATAATACAAAAGACAATGTAAATCAATTCAAACAGTCTAATGTTATATATATATATATATATATATACATATACATCTATTTGTAGATGATACAATATATATATATATATATATATATATATATATATTCTATCATCTACAAATAGATGGTCCAAAGATATTGGCACTTAAAATATTTAAAAGCTAAAAAAGAAAAAGTAAATTTAAAGATTATTTAAATTGATGCATTTTACATTTTTTTAGTTTGTGTATTTTTTTTTTAAAAACATACAATGAAAGTTAAATTTTTTGTTCATATGTAATTAAAAATAAAAGTTAAAGTTGGAAAGTAAAAAAAAGGCATGCAGATTATAATCCAGATAAGCAAAAGGAATTCCAAAAGCGCAAAGATTATGATCAAGAAAATCTTTCTAACTCTAATTAAAGATGGTGGAAATGGTTTACTAAAAAAAAAAAAAGAACTTTGTTACAGAAAGTTAAAAATAAATGCATAAGATTATAAACCTAAACATCATGATAATAATAACATGCGCAGAAGTTTCAAAACTGGATCGAGATATAAAAAGAAGAGGACAACTTTGATCTAGGTCTTTCATTAATTTCTGGTTATGTGTTCTTAGAGTGGAGGTTTTCGTGAGAGTGACCTATTGTAGTGAAATACATCTGTACAGGAACACTACTCACTTGCTGAATGAAGTCATCACACAAGAATGGAAATGAAGTCTTGTGACCACCATCTTTTGCAGTAAAGGTCATTGCCACTGAGCTTCTTGCTTCAGCTATGGAACAGACCAGATGCTGGCAGGAGAGATCAATTAAATGTCAAGAAACATGGAATCCTGAAGGTAGACAAGTATATTATAAGAACTGATACAAGCTTATCGGTAAGTTCAGATTATTTAATACCAATTTATGACTTTAATGCCAGTTAACATTAACCAGGAAAACTAATACCAATTGTGGCTGATTCTCATAATATCAAGGAACTAGCTAGAAGAATTTAATGTAACAAGAACTTTTCATCTGATTAATAGTATTTGGATTAGTCTATGTTCTTTTTCCAATTTTTTCTTTACTAATTCTCGTATAAATATTTTAATAGATTTTAATAAAATATTTAGTATTGATTTAGTACTCTCTTTGTACATTCTTAATTTGAATATTAGATGTTGTGAATATTATTTAATGAATACTTAAAGAAATTACCTTTACCATTCTATTTAATAATTATTGTCTAAGCTCTGGGAATAATATTCTCTAAAAAATAAATGAAGTTATGGATAATAATAAATGCGATCTTTTAGCAATTTGCATCAAAATTATGGGATACAAGAAAGTTGGGAGTCTATTGACTATGGTGCCCTCTTACAAATTAAAACTAACTTTGTCAGAAATTCTGGATGCAATAATTAGTAGACCAGATAATCAGGAAATATAGCTATGTTTTTAGAAATACGAACAACTTATTTTCTTATCCATAGCTTGATTAACTTTCACTTAAGAGTGTGTAAAAGATGACCTAGCAGAATCTAGCAAAACCTGAAAAATACTATAATGACAACCAACATGAGGCTTCGAAACAAGCCACTACCTGAGATACAATGTTAAACCCTGATTATACAACTATAAAAATTTTTTTTTTAAATATGACTTGCAGAAAAAAAAATACAAATTGTGGCTGATGTCAATTTTAATTCTCACTGTTGGCCAGGTAGAGGGATACTGGAGAGGGAAAAAAGCATAACCCTGAGTCCTTATATATGCAGTAGATGATATAAGACCAACCTTAAATGCCATGAGTCTTATAAGAGCAGGTTTTCAAGAACTGGAAGGGCAGACCAAGCACCATAAGACAACAAGTCTCAAAATAATGAGCAATGCTTAAAGGACCCAGATGAATATGCAAATCATTTCCACTGTGTCAGACCTAAAAGTGGGCTTTAAAGCCACACATCACTTGTGAATGAGTCTACAAAAATATATTAGTATGCTAATACAAAAAAAAGTTATACTTTTAACTTTATTAAGAATAAATTTTTAAATTCATATTTTATTATTGTCTGTGGAGACAGATGATATTGTACCATCTACAAATAGATGGTCCAAAGATATTGGCATTTAAAATATTTAAAAGCTAAAAAAGAAAAAGTAAATTTAAAGATCTTTTAAATTGATGCATTTTAATTTTTTTTTTAGTTTATGCAATTTTTTTTTAAATGTACAATAAAAGTTAAATTTTTCATTCATATGTAGTTAAAAATAAAAGTTAAAATTGAAAGGAAAAAAAAGGCATGCATATTACTAACCCAGATAAGCAAAAGGAATTCCAAAAGCACAAAGATTATGATCAAAAAGATCTTTCTACCTCTAATTAAAGATGGCAGAAATCATTTACTAATAAAGGGAACTTTGTTACAGAAAGTTAAAAATAAATGTATAAGATTATAAACCTAAGCGTCATAATAATAATAACATGTACAGAAGTTTTAAAACTATATTGAGGTATAAAAAAAAGAGGACAACTTCAGTCTAGGTCTTTCATTTATTTTCTGGTTATGTATTCTTAGAGCAGAGATTTCTGTGAGCATGACCTGTTGCAATGAAATACATCTGCACAGGAACACTACTCACTTGCTGAATGAAGTCATCATGCAAGAATGGAAACAAAGCCTTGTGACCACTATCTTTTGCAGCAAAGGTCATTGCAACTGAGCTTCTTGCTTCAGTTATGAAATGGACTAGATGCCAGCAGGAGAGATCAATTAAATGTCAAAAAACATAGGATCCTAAAGGAAGACAAGTATAGTATAAGAACTGATACACACTTACTGATAAGTTCAGATTAATTACTCCCAATTTGTGACTTTAATGCCGGTTAATGTTAACCAGGAAGGATAATATTGATTGTGGAGGGTTAAGATATTAACTGAAAGTACTTCTGTAGATTGAAAAAATTATATATTAACTAACAGCAGTTGGAAAGGTTAAGGAATCAACCAAAAGTATTTCTGCAGATTGAAAAGATTGTATATTAATGAATAGTAGTTGAGGAGGGTTAAGAAATTAACTAAAAGTACTTCTGTGGATTGAAAAGATTGTATATTAACCAAAAGACTGTTTTTTATGAGGCTCCTCATAGAATCTGACATCACTCTAACTCAGCCGATTCTTATGGTAAAAAATTTGTTCGATACGTTTTGAAGAGGTTTTTAAAAGTTCTGTAAGATGGTGACCTCTTCTGACTTATTTTACAAGTAAAAAAATAAAAAAAAACGCATTTAAACCTAAACAAAGAAAGAACATTATTTGTGATTGGTTCTTAGCAAGCTCTCAGCCGAAAAAGACATTCTGATTGGCTGGAAAGAACAAAGAAACTGCCTGATCAAAGAAAATAAAGAAAAACGCTGAGATTTTCATTTCGAATCCAATTTTAAGTATTATAAAATTATATTTATGGAAATTAAAAATTATTTTCAGATAGAATAATAAAAAAACAAAATTATTTTCGAAAAATATTGAAGATTTTAGTAAAAATATTGAAGATGTAGTAAAAAGAAATATTTACTTTTCTATAACGTAAAAGTCGATCTTTTTGTTTATATTATAGCTTTTATGTTGCCGAAATTGAATATTTTAGAATAAATAAATAGCAATTTATTTTTGAAAGAACTTTCATTCTCTTCATAACCTGAAAAATTAATAATATACTTTTTATAAACGTATCTGAGTTGAATTTAATATTATAGGCGAATATGTTTTAACAATAGGCTTTGTCTTCAGTTTGTGAGTTGGCCAATTAAAAGATTTGATTTTTACCTCATACAACCAATAATATAATTAGTGGTTAAAAGGTTAATTAATTACCATTGTATTTATTATTTTTATTGGTATAACAATAGTTTTTTAATTAATAAACATTTTATTTGTATATATTGACTTATCTATTTACGCTTCATTAGCAGCACTAATTATGGGTTAAACCCAATTTTATATATGTTAACTGACACCAACCTTGCTAGAGTCAGTAGTATATGTATAATTTATCATCAATATGTAATTGTAAATTTATTTTATTATTAAAACCTTATTAAATGTAAGTGTTAAAAGCCATTGTATTTTAAAATTTCTTATTTTTAGAATGTAATAAATATGTGAAATTTTTGTGAATAAAGTTTTTTTTTATTTTATTATAAACCTCAATCCCAATTAAATAGGCTTTGTATAAAATGATGACTTGTGAAATTCAATCAGGTTTGTAATATTTTATCTTTTGTTTAATGCTTTATGTAATTAGCAATTGAACCCTTGGGGAATGTTCAATGTTGGCAGACTTCCTATTCTGAGGGAAACTAACCAATAGAAGAGGTCACTAGGAAAATGCAGACCACAGAGGAAAATCATGAGTGAACATCATAAAGCAGGGCTGCATCATATAAATTTCTAAAATTTTGGCTATTGAATTTAATTAGAATCTTGTTCTCAGAGCTACCAGACTTTAAGCCAGTTACATTGTAACATAAATTATGTCAGGCTAAGAAGAAGAAATTGTTTGCTTCTCTCAGACCTCTGCTGATCTAATCTCCCTTGCAATGTGGTATCTGAAACATCTACTCCAAAAATGTGAACGGTCCCAAGAAATGCTCTCCTGAATGAAGATTTTCCACTTTACGAATGCCTGTTTCCAAGCCAAGTTCATTTGCATGCCTTCAATCCCAAAATAAAATACCTAAATTGCCATCAGCTAATAAAATGTAATTAATTAGTTTGCTTCTATTACTCTTCAGTATACTCTGTAATTCTCTTAATGAGTCTCTATGTCTGTTATTTAATTCTCAAAGATATGTTAAATGTCTATACAACTCACTCTAATGCTATATAATTTCTTCTTAAATTGTTGTGTGGCAATTTAGATTGAATGTTGTTTCTTTAATTTGTTATTTTTATTTATCAAACTCAGTAAGTAACTTTAAATCTATTGCTCATAGTTTTTTTTTTCTATTACACAAGGAAAACATAAATTTCTTTAAAATTAATTGTTCAGCTTGTTTAGTTTTACACAAATTGTTTGATTGTTTTCTAATAATTTCACTCTTAACCCACATCTCATTATTAAGTTGTTTTACCTGTCTTATAATTAAATCTCACCAGAAGTGAGTTTAATACTAAGTTGAAATCATAAGTTATAACATATACAAAGACACTTTGGGGTGTGTGGGAGAAACCCTTAGTTTTAAAATCTTGCCCATATAATTTTGATCATTATTATTTAATTGCTGGGAGGGATTGTTCTGAGCATTCCATTACACTGAAGAGCAGATTGTTTAAATCAGGTATTAATTAATTTATTATGGTCGTTATTAACCAATTTATTTATGCTTAGGCGTTATAAGCATATAGTTGCCATCATTTATTTATTATTTTTCTTGCTTTGCCATATATCTTCAGGATCTTCAGATTGGACCAATCCCAATCCTCATTATCCTTCATAAAATAAATGCTTTTTCTACTAGGGATTCGATTTCTGGCACTTCTGTTCCAGTACCACTATTCTCCAAAGATATGTTTTGGTTGCTGGGACAGCATATCTTTTGTTTATTCTAACATGACAAAGCCATCCAAAGTATCTTAAGTGATCTCATTTCTTTCAAGCGATGGGAAACTATCACGAATACCACTTTTATTTTTATATATTTCTTTATAGACCTGCAACACACTCTGTCAGCCACAATAGCATGCCCTTTGCTAACCATTTTATTTCAATAATTTAGGTTAAATTATATAATTGTGGCTTATGTTAGGCCAAACCATCTTACTCCTGCTCATCTGGTCAGTCTTCATGATTTAGTAACAAGTATCCACATACACAATTAGAATCGTGGGTACTAAAATCTTGTTTATATATTTTCTAAAATATTAAATCAATTATTGTACATTTGTAATCTTTTAGATGAGGGTAAGCCACTATATATTGTTAATACTTTAATTAAGTTTTTCCATGATTTTGGCATATTAATCAAACCAATCCGCTTTATATTCATATATTAATTACACGCACAATCATATGTTTAGCTGCAACTATAATCTTATTTTATATGTTAAATTGTATTACAGTTGCACTCATTAATTTCATGTTAAAACAAATATGTATCTAATTAAATATGGTCTTGAATGACCTATTTATTAATTCAGAAGTGCATAATTGGAAATTAAATTATTATCAGATATGTAACTTCGATTGTACAGACATTCGGATCTTATATATATATATTGTGATGATCGCACATACTGCTGTCACACATATAAATATTAAACATTCACAGAATATTAAATATCATGTTTGATAAAATAAAGAAAAAAGAAAAAAGAGCTGAGCTTAGAAAATTTACAGAACAAAGAAATGTTTCAATTAATTAAAAAAGAGAGGGAATTAGAATCAAAAAGATTCTTATCTTTTACCCTCCAAAGTTCGGATTTTGGTGAAATTAAAATGTAAAATTAGAAATATTGGAGGTGTACGTTAAAAATAAAGTGATAAAGGAATATAAATCAAATGCAAGTTAGAATCTGATTTTGAAAGAAAGTAAAGTTTAAAAAACCTTAAATAGCGCGCAAAACATAGAAAGTTAAACATGATCAAAAAATAAGGATCTGGGTTTTAAAGTACACATTTGACGATAAATGTATGGAGTGTATTTGAAGCAGAATATAGACAGCAATAATAAATGATTGTCTAAACTTAAATAAAAAAAGAGAGAAAAACATGTATTAAAATCTGTGTAATTAAATTAAAAAATATTGAAATAAATAAATGTACATAGTGCTACTAGATTGGGTAAAACAAATTTACATATGGCCGAAGGCATAGTAAGAAAGGTGTGAATGAAAGTGAAAACAAAGGATCGGAAGGACAAAGGCTGGTGGAATTTTTTTAATTAAAAAAAAAGTTTTCAGGAGAGATTAGAGCTAGAGACTTCGTGTCGAGAGGGTGGTAAAAGACAGCTCCGATAATCAACCGATATAGTTAACAAATATGACTTTCGACATCGGTGCCTCATCTAAAATGGCTGGCTAAGGCCATCATGATCGCTGGTCGATCCGGACTTACTGTACTAATGGTTCTGGCCAAGATATAACAACTGCTGTCATAGCGCCTGCCAGTGGATTCATTTAGTGGCCTTGTCCTTGATGCCTCGTCCTTGATGACTTAAACACTGAGAAGCTACACACAACCAAATCTAACCTGCGACCGTCCCTCCTAAAGAAGTGGAGAAAATCCACATGATGGTCAGCAAGACGTCGGATAAATTCAGAGACTAAAACCTAGGTAAAGATACATACTATTTTGTTATATATTTCAATGTGCACATAGTTTAATTAGACAATGGCCACATGCCTTTTGTGAATGATAAAGACATTCTTGAATTTTTTGATAAATACCCAGACTGACAATTTATAAATGTACCATCATTTATAATAGTTTTATATGTATTCTTTTCTTTAGCACTATAGATTATAATCTGTTTTTCATTTCATGTTAATGTGTTTTTTTTTATATCTCTTTTACGATTCATTTATTCTATTAAATCTATTATTTTATTTAAACCTGCCTTGTCTCGTTCTTTGCCACTCCAAAAGGGTAGTCTAGTCTAAGGGTGGGAAAACTATTATTCATTTTTTTGATTATTGAATTAACATGTGGAAGTTGGTGGTGCAGTATTTGATCCCGTTAAATTTATAAATCATCCAAGCACTGTAACTCTGTCAGATCTTACATCAGTCGAGAGACAGTTGGTCGGGAAAAATAATCTGGTGCTATATCCATATAGCATACAGATTCGGTCAAATACAGATATAGACTCGTGTATGTCCATATGTTCTCTCTGCTTGAGGTAGCGGAAAGTGGACGATCTTGAATTATTAGAATTCTCCATTATGCACTCATAAAAGGGAAGTGTAGCCTTCGATCATCCCGTGCCCGTTACACTATATATATATATATTGTAATTACAATAATAATAATAATAACGGTAACAAACTATTATAAACAATCCTTAAATTCGCAGAAGTACTTCAGTTAATTTCTTGAACCTGCCTCAACTGCCATTAAAATTCATATATATATATATATAATCACCTAATAAATTAACTCTAGATCATTTATTTCTTTTCTTGCATTCATCCTTTATTACTTGAATCTCTGTTATTTACGATTTTATGATACATATAATTCTTTAATTGAATCAAATGTTTAAATTCAAACCCCTTTGTTAATGTTGCCTTGAATATTATTACGATTTGAATCATGAATCAATGTTAGACAACTGGCTGTACCATTCTTGAATGGTTATCATTTATAGAGATTATTAATTACACCATTAAATATATATCTTGTTTCAAATATTTTTCCCTCGCTGTCCTCATTGCTGGGTCTGGAGTAATGAAAAGCTTGTTAGTATCATCAAAAGCATTGTTCATATAGTCATAGACCCTGGAACACAGGTAAATCAGTTGATATTTGATATTGTTCCTGTCTTATGTATCTCGCACATAGTAGATGGATATATGTTTGCTTGGATTCTAGGTCATTGAATGAACACACAACAATTACAATATATATTGAACAGACTTTTATAGAGAAGCCACAAAGAAGAAAGTAAATTCCTGGCAACAATTTAAACAATTTTCCATCCTTATTCTAACCCAGACCACATTGGATAAAAGTATTGTTCAAGTTTACATGATCTAGATTTAATTCCACTTGTAAGTGTGGTATGTAAATGCAATAAATATGGAGCCTTGATATTATTATTATATAAATATGAATGTTTCTTTATTTGTTCATTTGTTTGTTCTTAAATAACTCAACAAGTATTGCACCAATCTTGATTAATATTGTACAGTTTTTTTTTTCTTTTTATGTGGAGATGACATAGGCTATGATGTTTTGCTTTATAGCAAGTAATTGTTTCAAAGACTTTGGTAATTTGCAATATAAAATGATCAAGTGTTGCTAGCTGAGAGGTCAGTGCAGCTGAGTTGCAAGCAAGTAGTTTGTTGCATACAGTTGTTGTGGGCTCGCCTTCCAGCAGATGCTATGACCTATGAAAAAAATGCACCAGAACCATTTTTGAATGATTTCATAAAAATGCAAAAACAAGATGGTATTGATTAAAAAATTGTAGATGATGGAAAATGTTTTAAATGGATATAAAATATGTTATTGCCTGTATAGTAAAATGCATACTATAGAAAAAACTATACATTTTGGTAAATCAATGTAAAATTAGATCTTAAAAATATTTTTTAAATTAATTAATTTTCATTTGTATCATGTATTAAATTTCTCTCTTGCTAGTGAAATGTGAAGAAAATACCATAATATTAATATTTCATAGTCTTTTTCAAAATTTAGTTTATAATTGCAAAATTATATTTAAACTAGAATCCTAAAAGTTGATCAAATTCAGTAGTATAACAGTTTTTTGCCATACTGTTGTTGATGACTAATATTATTTTAAGTAAGAAATATCATCATCATCATTATTATCAATCCACTGCAGGATGAAGCTCTCTCCAAATTCAATCCATCTTCTCCACATCACTCTTGTACACTTTCTTAATTCATCCATCCAGCTCATATGTGGTCTCTTCCTGGGTCTTTTATACAATCTCTTGAAATCCAGTTTAACATTTCAATTGTCCATCTATTATCATCTCTTTTAGAAATATGTCCAGCCCAACTTCACCTCAGTCTTTTAATTTTTTCAGTGAGGTCAGTAACACCTGTTTGTTCTCTTACCCATATATTGTGTTTTTGATCTCTTCTTATTACTCCCAACATGCATCTCTCCATACATCTTTGAGTGCACTGAAGTCTTAGTATTGGTCTTCTATTAAGTGTCCAAGTCTCAGATCCATAAGTAAGAACTGATAAAACACATTTATTAAACACCTTCCTTTTCAAAAACACAGGCATGTTTCCTTTTAGTATAAAGTTATTTCTACCAAAAGCACTCCAACCAAGTTTAATTCTATGATTAATTTCATCCATTATATATCCATATGTATTAATAATTACACCAAGGTATTTGTAACTGTTAACTTCTTCTAACTCACCATCAATATTTATTTTCATATTTTGAGAAAGTCCATTAAACATTACTTTAGACTTTTTAATATTTATTCTTAATCCTATTTCATCTGATAACTCCTGCAACATTTCCTGCAGCTCTGAGGCATTATTTGCAAAAACAATTATATCATCTGCAAAATCTAAATGACTTAAATAATCTCCTTTTACTTACAATCCTATAGCTTCCCATTTTAATCTACAAAAAACTTCTTGCAGCACTGCTGTAAAAAATTTTGGAGATATAGAGTCACCCTGTCTTACACCATTGTCAATGTTGACTTTCCCCATATCATTATGTAATCTAATTGTTGTTGTTGCATTTTTATAAATATTCTTTAAAATATGACAATATCCTGAATATATACCTTGATGATCCAATGCTTATATCACTGAAGAAATGTTTATAGAGTTAAATGCCTTTTCATAATATACAAATCCAAAACACAATGGCAACTCATATTCATTTGTCCTTTCTATAACTTCTCTCAATACCTGGATATAATCTACTGTGCTAAAACCACTTTTAAATCCAGCTTGTTCCCTTGGTTGGTGGAAATCCAATGTTCTTTGTAGATGAGTTGTAATTATCTTGGTAGAAATTTTATATAAAACTGATAAAAGGCTGATAGGTCTGTAATTTCTAATATTTTTATCAACTTTTTTAAATATTAATATTATTACATTCTTCCAATCATTGATACATCTTTATCATTTAGGCATTTGGTATATGACTTTGCTAAAAAAAATTATATTTCTTCACCTGCTTCTTTTATTATATCAATTATAATTCCATCATTACCTGGAGCCTTTCCTTTCTTCATACATTTAATTGCATGTTTCACTTCATTTAAAATTCTGGGCAATTCAAAAGGTGTAATAGAAATAGGAGGTACTTGTTCTTTATTACTATATAATTCTTGATAAAAGTCTTTTACCCATTTCATAATGTCATCTCTCTTTTTCATAATAATTCCATCTTTTTTTTCTTATTGCTGATATAAATATCCAACAACACCAAAATGTTGTTTTACATTCTTGAGACTTTTATTCTCTTCTACAGCTTTTCTTGCTAGTTCACAGTTATACTTTCTTACATCATTTTCAACTCTTTTCCACACCATTTTACAAAATTTGAGATATTCAATCCATTTTAATCCATCATTTTTATATATCTTCATATTTCTTCTATTCTTCATACATTCTCTAGTCTCGGTAGAAATTTTAGTGGTCAGTTGCTGCTTTTTTCTACCAGCTATCTTTGTTGCAGTTTTGAAAGTGTATTAGTTATTTTCATATTAATTTCATTTAAATATGAATCATGTTCAAAATCTACTAATGCTTGAAACCGATTTGTAAGTTCTAATTTAAATTCATTAGAATGTTTCTGAAAATTAGGAATATCAACTGTAAATATTGTTTATCTTAATAATTTTTCTCTCTCTAGTTTTGCATTAACATGTATCTTACATCTTACTAATTGATGATCACTTCCTGTGTTAAATTTATTAAAAAAACTACAATCTTGAAATATGTATTTTCTGTTTGTCAAAATATAAGCCAATTCTGCTGTACCTTCATTTGGATGCTTCCATGTCCATTTTGTTTTGACATTTTTCTCAAAAAAAGAATTTATAATATAAAGTTATTCTTTTTCTGCAAACACCACAAGTCTATGTCCTTTCTTATTTCTATTGCCATAACCAAAGTTATCTACAGAACTTTGATCTTTAATTTGTTTACCAATTCTAGCATTAAAATCTCCCTTAACAATTTTAAAATGTTGTTTATTCTAATCAAAAGCCTTTTGTACATCCATATTATAACTGTCTGGGTGAAGATTTAAGCTAGCAGTCTTACAGTATCTGCCGAACAGGGCGCCACTAGGACATTTGAACCTAGAAAATTTATAGAGTAGGTAGATATGTGTTGTTAAAAAAAAATCCAACTTTTATTTATTAAGACCATCAGCCCTTGCCACTAACTCATGAAGTAGCAGAGGTTTAAAACATATTTATTAAAATATATTTTTAATAAAGATTAAAAAAAAATAAACTAGATCACTGCCAATACTAATAACACAACAGATTTTATTAATGCACATTTAAAATTGAGGAATAAAATTTATATTTAAATTTTGACATTAATTTTTAAATTTAAATTACTATTTTAAATAGACCACACAGATGGACATTTTAATAATATTTACTTTAGCATGTTGAGTATAGATAGGCTACATAGATTTCTCACTTAAAAAAAAAAACTTATCAAAACACTCATTCAATCTCATACTAAAAGTTCGTAGCCAAACCAATGCCTGCTTTCAGATATATAGTCGCAATCAATGTAATATGAAGATGCTAGCATGAAACCATGCTGATAGGAATGTGCATCTGACAGCTTGATATTATTTGAAGGACATGATCCTCATCCAGTGCAGGAATGTGCGTCTGTCTCACAAAGGAATCATGTATATAAATTAATTACAGAAGAGTGCTATGTATGATGGAGAGCGGTCTATCGGCTGACTTATAATCCGCCCATAGAGCTAGAAGGGGTCAATGGTGCAGGAAATACATCTGCGACCATTGCAACAATATGACTGCCTCTTTGGAAACATTGCCCTGTATTCTAAACATGCTTCACATTACATTGATATAAACACCCATATATCCATCCACAAGCATTGTCCAAACTACAAAACAAATAGCCTGAAATTAACCCCTTAAAATAAACATAAACGAATTATTAATTTTTATCCATGCAGCTATCTATACCCAACTTTAATTTGAAATATTTTAATTAACACATAACACAAAAAAAAAGAGAGAAATGGAAATGATTGCTTAAACAGATGCATA
The DNA here is from genome assembly GCA_028023455.1 of Epiperipatus broadwayi. NCBI lineage: Eukaryota > Metazoa > Onychophora > Udeonychophora > Euonychophora > Peripatidae > Epiperipatus > Epiperipatus broadwayi. Next base: position 315,913 of record JAQFVV010012805.1, on the reverse strand, counting down.
AAAAAATTACTAATAATTGATTTTGAATTTTTTAGGTCAGATAATACTTCTTATTTTTAGCTATTAATTGCAAATTCAGGAAAAGTTCCTATTAAATAAACACAAGAGTTCATACTTTATGGATTGAGCAGATTTAGAAGTCCATCTTCGCGATCACTTTCGTAGATTGTTGGGCCTTCTTCGAAATGAAACCGCTACTTGCCATGCATTTGGTCAAGAACTGTCATTTGAAGGCTTCAGCTGGTTGTCTGGAAATTAAATTTATTGCAGACTTCTACATCTTGAAATCTGCAATACAGCTATGTTCATATATATAGCTTAATAGTCAGCATCTAAGACAACAACAATTTTAATAATCCTCTTCAATTCAAAAATTTGGGGTTTTATACTTTTATTAGCCTCTTATCATCAAATCTTCGGATTCAATGAGCAAGACATCACTAATCCTCTCATGTTTCATTTATGGTCCATGCTGTCATTTCGTGCTTGCATTGGTCATTTAATTTCTTTTTATTCTCTTATCTGACCATTTAATTATTAGAGTTAGAACAATCATTTAATTAATAAAACAATCATTTCCATTTTCTAAGATTATAGAAATCAACACTATTTCTATTTTCAAAATATCAAATCTTTACATCTTTACTTTTTTACAAAAAAATATTTTCAAATGCTTTTATTTTTAAAATAGTTTTTAAAGTTTCCCATCTGTGCGATATATATGTATACGTTAAACAACTTTTAATTTTCAGTTTTTAAGTTAAGTTTTTTTTTTCTTTTTAATAAATCAATTTTTATTTATAATATTTTTATTTTAATTTTAAAATAATGTAACAGCATATTATATACCGTTACAATATAAAAATCTTCTACTTCTTCATCACTATGAGAATTTGTTGTGGTGTAAACCTGAATTATCTGCAATTGGTATCTGCTATTCAGTTGTATAATTAAACTTGCCACTTTTTCAGATACACCATCAATCTCAACAATATTGTTCTTCCACTTTTTATTTATAATGAATCCTACTCCACTTGTATTTCCAATATTTGTGCCTTTATAATAGAGTATATGTCCACTTTTTAAGTCAATTGTCTCTTCACCTTTTCTTCTAACTTCACAAAGTCCAATAATGTCCCATTTAATATAAGAGAGTTCTTCTTCTAATTCTTGCAATCTTCCTTGATTTGAAAGTGATCTGCAGTTGTAAGTACTTAAATAAAAAGTCATCATCAAATAGCAGCCTGGGTCCGCAATCAGGGGATTCTTAGCACCCTCCGCCTTCGGCCACAACCGCTGCCTTGGTTGATGACTTTACAGCCTCCTGGGAATAAGGACCATGATTTATTTTTGTCTGTCATCATTATGTAACTATTGGAAAATGTTTATCATTTACACATACAATAATTCTGCCTTATCAAGCAACTGAAAAGAAAGACCATGGTGTTTCTTGTGCTTAAACTCCGAGATAAAAAGCCAATAAACTCACCATGCTGGCCAATGTGTATGGTGAGCAGCCCATCCATGCTTTGTATACTATATGAATAATCGCATAGTAACAACAGCTGCAACTACAAGAATGTATGAAGTGGACATTAGGAATTTGCCTTGCTCGGTTCCTTTAAGGCCTCCAAGAGGAATAAAGGGTCTCCTCTCAGTTAATAGCAAACTCCTTTCTCCAGCCGTCAGTAATATATAACTATATAAATCATAAGTCTGTGGAATCAGCTACATAGTGTGTTATACTCTTTTATTCTACTAACACTAATAAAAACATAGAATTAGGATATAAATATATACCAGACATACATCTAAAAAATATTTACGTGAAATTTTTTTTGTCACAACTATATTTTACAATAACAGGCTGACTTTCTATAGAGTGTATTATTCAATCAAACTTTTTTATAGAGCATAAGTATTATTTAATCAAATTTTTAATTTCAATATAAAATAAATATTATTACGTTCTCACAGCATGACAAAATGATCATGTTGAATGCATAAATATACTTATCATCTGTAGTTGATTATCATTGTTTGATTTAAACTTATAATCTTTTTATTTATTTATTTTTAAAAAGTACTAAATAAAAACACTTTTCAATGTTTTTAAATTTATCTGTTAAAACATATAACAATACAGAAAGTGAGAGAAGAGAGATCAAAGGAAGAGAGAGGAAGAGAGCGATGATGAGAAAAAAGAGAGCGGAAAAAATAGAAGAAAGAGCGGACAAAAGAATGACAGAGAGAGAGAAGAAGACAGCAAACAAGCTACTACAAATATTTGATTTTTGTTTTACAAACTATGAGTAAACAAAACTTTTCTACAGATGAACTTTTAAACCCATTTTTCAAACTATCTATAATAAAAGAGTTTTTAATTTAATTTGCGATTCTCAAGGTATTAACCTTTTTGTCGATTCAACCTTCAAGCATTCATACTTAATAAATTTAAACGTAACTGAGAAGTCTATCTATCTGTTACTATAGCTACAAGCAGTTACCTCATTCTCTTCGCTTACATAGACTAATAAAATTAAAATAGCTTCTTACTGAAATATTAAAATACCTTATAATAATTTAGTGTGTGGCTTAAACTAATGATTACTATAATTTTTTTTTCGATGACTTTGGGTTTATTAAAAAAGAGAGAACATATTTATTCCCCTTAAATTTATCTAATAAGATAAGTTAGAAAAGTCAAAAAGAAAAACGCTGAACTAAATTAGACAATTTTATTCAAAAAAATTACTGAAACTTAAACACTGGTTTTAAAATATTTGCAATTCGAACAAATATATTTATGTAAGCTTTTAGGCAATGATGTAATAAGCGTTTCATGTAATCTTAATATAGTGGACAAAGATAATGTTGTGGAAGTGGTATAAAACAGGATAGAGAAGAACATGGAAAAAATTTAGGGTGGAGAATGGAAAGGGAAAGGGAGGTGAGTAACAAGTTTCTTTAGGCATGGTGGCTGAGAGATTCCTGACTCCGAGAAAGGAGAAGTCATAGTGCATCGCATCACATCTGTTTTGGGAATGGAATAATAATTAAACAAATACGATATAATAAATAATTTTGTTTTTGGAAAGTTTGTGACGATGCATTTCAAGTTGGATAATTTCCACCACCTAGAATTAATTATTAAGTGTCATTAGAAAAATTTAATTTTTTCATACATTCTTAATAATAACACACAGATTAATATATAACACAATGTTTGCAAATGGCATTATTCTTCAGGTATTGCTAGCCTGACTATTTTCAATTATAGCGTGGCCATTAAATCTGGGATGTTTAGATTTGTAGCTATTAATTTACCAATTAGATTATTCTGTCAAAAGCTTAGTTTATTAGAGTATCCTTTAAAATTTCATATTCATGAATGGAAATATTTCAGGTTCCATTCTCATGGTAATATTTTTTACTAGCTAATTCAGCAAAACCCTAATAAGAGAGGAGAATAATACTACTCAAACGGTCATGGGTTACATTCACCTGTGTGCTATTAAAAACAATTGAATATATTTAAAAAGTTTAATTTTTTTTCTAAAGGCATTTAAGATTTTAATTCTAGACAATGGAAGAATTCCAACATATAATTACTAATAAAATTTTAATGCATATCATCAATATATTTTAATTATACTTTTCGGTCTTTCATTTCAGAAAATTAATAGAATTTTTGTTTGGAAAAGAAATTAAACAAAGGCAAAACTCTCCATACAGTAGTGCCACCCTGTGCCAAACAGAGTAATCAATGGATGCCAGAAGGCTTGTACATAAAATCCCTGTCTAGTACCTACTCATCCTATATCTCCAGACTAGTTTCTGGCTTGTGGCCATCATCAGTGAGGAGCTGGGGATATTGGATGAGTATGCACTAGAAAGAGATTTTATGCACAAGCCTTCTGGCATCCACTGATTACTCTGTTTGGCTTAGGATGGCACTACTGTATGGAGAGTTTTGCCTTTGTTTACAACAATTATGTGCTAGTATAGAGATGGTGATCATGTGATGTCTAGTGGTTTAAAAGAAATTAAAACAACAACAAAAATTCTCGAAAAAATTTAAAATCATCTAATCTTTAATATCAAAATTATTACAATGATATTTTTTATATAAATATATTTTTATAAAAGCAATTTATCCACTCTACTTTAAACACTTTTTAGCAAAAGCTTTTATTGCACATATATGCATACATAAACTTATATTTCAACTGTTCTGTAGTCTTCTTCAAAGTCACTTTAATTTTTTAAAAGTGGCTCTGAAGAAGACTACAGGACAACCCAAAATGTAAGATTGGGAATACATATATTTACAATAAAAAGTATTTGCTAAAAAGTGTTCAAAGTAGAGTGGATAAATTGCATTTATATAAGATATTACAGCAAGATAAAGGAAATGGTGAATTTAGTAGTTTTTCTGAATATATTTCTATAGATATAAATATTTCCATTCAAGATTAATACTTTAAGACAATATGTAGCAAATAAGGTATATGTATGATTTATAAATTATATTTTACAATTGTATGAGCATATTTAATAAAGTAAAATATCAAATCTATACCAAATTATAGCAAAATAACAGTGTTTTTATAATTATTGTAGATGAATCTCTACCTTAATATTGAAATATATTTATTTTTCAAATTTTAATCAGTTTATAAATCATATTTACTATTTTCTTCAATAATAATAAATATTACTGGAGAATATTATGTTGCAAACTGACAGAGATAATTCAAGAACTGTGAGTTCAGTCAATTTAAAATTTATACATTATAAATTATTAATGTATTTATTAATCAAGTTGCATCTGCATTTATTCATTTTCGGTATTAGAAAACTTTGTAGAACATAACTACATTTCCAGATTAACTTGCCTAATGTTTTTTATTTATTTAATAGGGTGCCAGGTTTATAACCCCTTATTCTCACCACATCACATTATTAATTCAAAACTAATAACTAAAATTTAATATTTTAGAAAGTTTGCCTTCTAAAGGAATATTTTATATTATTTTCCCCAGACTTTGATTATTAAACAAGTACATTGGCATCAGTAATTTATACATTTCTCAAACAATTATTTAATAGTAAAATCTAATAAACTAAATTTACTACTGTACAATGAAATGTTTATATTAATGGGAAAAGTTTTATTAAGACATTTTAAATATTTAAGCAATTATTACAAATTATTTATAAAACTGGAATGGAAAAAGTTTAATTAAGACATTTTAAATATTTAAACAATTATTATAAATTATTTATAAAACTGGAAAGAACACACTCATATGTAATCAGACAACAAAATTAATCAATTAATTCAAGCATTTCACTTTGAAGATTAAAATAGAAAATGTCTTTTGTTTTCTTATTAGAAGGGTTTCATAGGAATTAACTTTTACTTTATTCTGGTAACATTTTCACATTTCTAATCGATACTAAGGTAAGGCTAGACTTGAAGCTCTTGATGACTTTTGTGAATCAGTAAACACTCTGGTTTCTACTCACACATGATGGCTGAGTTCAGCCTAGTAGCTTTGGATGGATACATTTTATTTGGGGCTTTGGAAAAAACACAACTGTATTATCCCCTCTTGTCCTTTTGCTCTAGGCAACACACAAGAAACAACCAAAAAAAACAAAAAAGACCCTTCTCTAAAGTTGTCCACCTCTCTTATACCTATGACCTGTTAGAAATCTCCACACATATTATCTTCTCATCTTTTGTTTTCTTACAAGATGGTAAGCTTATACATTCTCTTTTACTTTTTAGTTCCAAAGTTATCTTTTCATAAATTCCTTTGGAGCCATATTTAATTAACATTATACAAACATTGATTTTAATCACTTTCTTTTGTTTTTTGGGGTTAGAAATTTGTATGTGTTTCTATTCTTTTCAATTTTCAATTTACATTAAAATAGATAATATAAAATACAAATAACTTTCATTGTGTGTATCTAATACTAACTAAAAAACTAAACTGCATCTACTGAGCAATTTTTTTAAATTTTAATTATTTTAGCTTTTATATCACCAATGCCAACACCCTTGTACCATATATATATAAACAATTATAACAAGTTATATATTTCGTAACTTGCTTTTAAGCTTGCATTTTATGATAACTAGATGGAGCTTACCAATAGCTCTAAACAAGCTTTGTTTTTATAAGATCTAGTTCCTAGACTCCCAGCCCTCCACTGAGATGAGCTATAAACTTGAAACCATTGGTCTGGAGATAGGGTTAATGATAGAGATTCTGAATTCTATCTCTTTCAGCACTTATAAAAACAAAGCTTGTTTAGAGCTATTGGTAAGCTCCATCTAGTGATCATAAAATGCAAGCTTAAAAGCAAGTTACAAAATTTATAACTTGTTTAAATTATTATAAGTGTACCTTTGAAGGTTTTTGCAATGCTATATATTGCAGAGGCTATTACTATATGGTGAAACAGAGCTGAATTCAGACCCATATAGCTATGTAGTTTGTAAGGCTGGATTTGAAGACATTTATTTATTTATTTTTTCATGGGTCATATAGCATTGGCCGGGATGTGAACCCACTAACCCAGGACAACTGCTTGTAAGGCAGATGCGCTGACCTCTCGACCACCAATGCTTGATGACATTTATGTGTCCGATCAATTCATATTTTCAAATTGATAGAAACATGTCTTATAAGTGCTGACTTTTGAGTTAGTATTTTAGATTTTATTAGATTTAGTTTCTAGACTCCCAGCCCTCCACTAAGGTGAGCCATAAGCTCAAAACCATTGGTCTGGAGGTAGGGATAATGATAGAGATTTTGAATTCTATCTCTTTTGGCACTTATAAAAACAAAGCTTGTTTGGAGCTAATGGTAAGCTCCATCTAGTGATCATATATATATATATATATATATATATATATTGTAACAGGATGGGGGGGTAGGAAGTTGGATGTAAGTGGAACTGGGGTGATTACAAATCATCATCAACCCCAAGTAAATACAAAATCAATAATTTGAAAAATCATATATATAAGTAATACATATTTATAAGAACATGATGAGAGAATGAGATCTCAGAGAGATCATTGAGAGATCAGCCAGCTAACTCAGATGAGCAACTATGACATAATTATTTATCATATATCAACCAGCATTATAATTTAAAAATATGAGTACTCAAGAGAAATAACCATCCATCATCATCATTGATGGGAATAAACAAATTAGTACATTACATCAGAATAAAATCAACAGTCCATCTTGTGGCTGGATTTCAACAATAAAAAATATGAATCAACAGTCAATCTTGTAACTGGATTGAAAATGGGTCTTCTGTAGACCAGGCTAACTATTGAGCCTTTGCCAGCTTGGGCAATTATACAAACGTAACTTGGATGCAACAGCTTAGTGCCCATCCATTAAAATACATAAGAATCAAAAATCAAAACAATAATGCTGGAACATTTAAAACATGCTGATCATCATCAAGGTTCTGGCCACTTAGTACCATTAATGTACTGGCCAACTATAAACTTAAATTTTTAACAAGACGACTAAAATAAATTATAGTGCATGGGCTTTAAAGAGTATCCTCTTTTGCACCAACCAGGATGATGATTGATCATCACTGGATGCCCAAAGCACCAAACACATCCTCATTTATCCGTGTCCGAAATCTAGCTCAGAGAACATGGGCTCTATTATTGTATGTGAACAAGAGATGATAAAAACAATTTATTATTAATAACAAAAAAATAAATAATATTTAAGATCTTATAAGGGTTCTGATTTTGAAAAGTATACAATAATAAAATTTGTTACACTGTAATTTACAATATTACTACCAAATCCACGTTATTACATCAATTTACATTATTTCTTAATTAGTTTCTATAAACGCATATATATATATATATATATATATATCCATACACAGACATATGTTTTATAATATATGATGAAAACATTTCAATTAACATAAAATAATTATAAAAAAAATGATTAAACTTTACATGTATATGCTCACAGACGCATGATTTAGGTATATACAATTAATATTCAATAACAAAATGCTTAAATTTGCATATATGTCCTATTTGACATGCATTGAGATATATGTATGCAGAGATTATTTATAAATAATAAATTTAATTTTGTCAAACAATAAATAATAATTTCTACAATTACAAATTGCGTTTGAATATACATAAAATTTACATTTTTAATCAATGTTAAAAAAAATCACTTTATCAAGTTCTATCTATTATAGCTTTGTTTTATTCTTTTACAAAAAAATATATAGTCAATTTTCCAGAGGTTAGAAAGCTTTTATTAGGTTACCTCTTAACGAATTATCAATGTCTTTAAATTTAAAAATATAGATTTAAAAATGTCCATCAAATAAATTATTGAAAACAACTCACTTTGTATGCAAGTTTATCTGTGCTTCTCTTCGGATATGTAGACACAGCAGCATATGTATAAACTATTTCTTTACTCAGTTGCTCTCTTGGGCAAGCTGTTTTTTTTGGTCATTCCAGGAATTGTCATCATCAGGTAAAAGTACATAATTCAGGTATGGTTGGCTTTTTTTTCTTCTGTAGTCAGTTTCATTTATACTTGGATTTTGTAAACTTCAGGTCAGCAAGCTGTTTTTCCGGAACACTTTTAAGGCTATGAATTACAAAGAATCTTGGCCCATTTTCCTCCATGTAAATTCAAATCCCACCAGTGAATTGTATAGCAGCCACTTCCTTACATTCTTAAATCCTCATGGCAGTTCTCTTGGATAATTACTAGCCATCTTTGCAGCTAGCTTTACTATGGCTATTTTCTGCTACAGTTACCAACTCTTCACAAAATACTTGAGCCAACTTTATAGCTTGCTCTTCTACTAACTCTTATAGAACTGCAAGCCAAACTGTTCTCTTTAAAATCACTATACAGACTGACTGATATTTTTTATCAGCCCTTTTATAGAATCATCTAAGGTGATAACAGCAGCTTGATTAAAAACAGAGTTTTTATTTTTATCTCACTAATCCCTTTGAAAACATATACATGTTTTTACTTACGGGATTTCTAATAGATAAAAATTTTGTTTAATTAATTAAAATTTCAAAAAATACAATACAGTGTTTTTAAATTTCAAAATCAGAGTAATAATTAATAATAATGCAATATTTATATTTATCCAGATCTTTTTAAAATATTAATTTCCTAATGAAATTTTACTTTAAACCTAGAGTTATTTAACCCTTTGCTTATTATTATTTTATTTTAGGAAATATAAAAAATATCTACAAAAATTTATTCTGTATTTATTTCTACTTTTCCTTTATTTTACATATATATATTCACATACTCTATATTAGTGTGTGTGATGTAAGCCAACTGGTTACAATATATATATATATATGGTGGGATCAGGGAATAAGAATAAAATAGTAGGAATTTGAACTTATTTTATTCTCAATAAGTCTCACTTTGGTATTCTTTATTATTTTTTTATGTATTAGCATTGTTACTATATTTCTGTAGACCACCCATTTGTTGTGACACGTGGTTATGTAGCACATACACTAGAGTTCACTATAGCACTTCTGACAGGGTCTGTTTCCACTCTCCTTGTAAGAACAACACCTACAAGAGTAATAATAAAAAATCTGAGTCTATATGCAGAAGTACTTTTGGTATCCCTCCTTAACTGCTGTTATTTAATATACAATCTTTTCAGTCTGCATAACTACTTTCAGTTAATTCCTCAACTCTCCTCAACTGTGATTTAACAGCAGTTGAGGAGGGTTAAAGAATTAACTGAAAGTAGTTATGTGGATTGAAAAGATTGTATATTAATTAATTATCATTATATCTATTATGTTTATTGTTATTACAATATATATATATATATATATATATATATATATATATATGTCTGCGTGCATGTGTAAACAGCTTTCCACTTTATTGCCATCTATAATTTTTATTAATGAAGATTTAGTATCCACACATACACATAAATAATTATGGTATTTACACCAAAAGTGTCTAAAAATAAATAAAAGAAAGAAAAGAAATAACATGCACTTTATAAAGTACACACACAAACATATGAAAATTTTTTTTAGTTATATATATTGTTAACAGTAGGGCACCTTGACAACAGTTTGAGATTGTTGATTATTATCTATATTGGGTTTGTCTATGAGTTGAATGTTTCTTCTATATATATATATATAAAATACATATTTTGCGGGTTCATCCATGTTAAAAACTTTTAATATCAATATACTGACATTTCGACTTGGTCACACAAGCCATCCACAGAGTCATAAAAAGGTAGAAAGATGGTTGTAGAGGCGCTACAATCACTGGTTTGAATAAAACATTAAAAATCCCACCAATAGCAAAAATGTTAAATTTAAGAATGTTTTTTAAAGAAATCTTTCCAAATAGGAGGAAGTTTGCACGTATCATCTCGCTTATTGATACAATCTGGCCTTTTAAGTATCTCAATGGCTTCTCTGATTTTGCATTGGTAGAGATTATCACATCTGGATATGATCCTGGTACTAGAAAAATCTATTTTATGACCTGAATCTATAGTATGGAGTGAGAGTGCTGATGATGATGAGTGTTGTTTAACTGCATTAGCATGCTCATCTCTCCTAACACTGATGCGATGATTACTCATACCTATGTAAGAAGCTTTACAATTTTTACATGAGATTTGATAGACACCATGAGATTCAAGAGGGATTGAATCCTTAGGCTTGGTTATTATATTGCTGATCTTTTGATGAGCAGAAAATGCTGTATCTATATTATAGCATTTTAATATACATCCGATACTGTCTGTAGTTCCTTTTACATATGGAACACAACTCCTAATAGCTGACTTATCATCTTTTTGTTTCCTATTTTGTCTATTTTGGGCTTGAAATAAGGCTTTTTTTATAAATTTGTAATTATAACTATTTGCTAATAAAACACTATTAATATGATTTATTTCTTCTTTCAGATGTGTGTCATCTGAAAGGTTAATTGCTCTATTTAAAAGAGTTTTGGCTACAGAAACTATCTGAGTTGGGTGATGATGAGAATGGAAATGTAAATATCTGTCTGTGTGTGTATCCTTTCTGTAAATAGAAAAAGATAAACTATTTGGTGTTCTGGTGACTAGAACTTCAAGAAAAGGGAGTTTTCCATCAGACTCTGTAAATTTAATATGAGGATGCATATTATTTAAATGTAAGAAAAAATCATCTAATGTATTTTTTCCATGTTGCCATATGACAAAAGTGTCATCTATGTATCTGAGCCAAATGAGAGGTTTTAAAGATGATGATTCTAAAGCACGAGTTTCTATATATTCCATGAATAAATCAGCTATTACTCCTGAGATAGGTGAGCCCATAGGAGTACCAAAAACTTGTCTGTAATGCTGTCCATTGTATACAAAATATGTATTTAAGAGACAATGTTTAATCAAAGCAATAATATGGTCTGGTAAATTGCAACGTTGTGAGATTATATTTAAAGCTTCATCAATTGGAATGTTTGTAAACAAAGACACGACATTAAAACTGACCAGAATGTCACTAGCATTAATTTTTAAACTTTTTAAAACAGAAATAAAATGAAGAGAGTTTTTAATATATGATTTAATAGATGGGATTGTAGGTTTAATGAAATCCGATAAGTATCTAGCTAAAATATGAGTTGGAGAACCTATTGCACTTACTATTGGACGAAGAGGGGTATCTGGTTTGTGAATTTTTGGAAGTCCATAAAATTTTGGACAGACACAAGATTTTTCACGAGGGATTATTTTATTTTTTATCTCTGTTTCAATAGGTGATTTATTAATAATAGCTTTTGTTGTTTTTTCCAAATATGTAGTATGATCTCTTTTTGATAGTTTATAAGTTTTATCACTAAGCAGATCTAAAATTTTATTATGGTAAATGTCACGATCCATTACCACTGTGGCATTACCTTTATCAGCTGGAAGTACAACAATTGATTTGTCCGATTTTATATTATTTAATGCTTGTCTTTCTTTCTTTGAAAAATTATTTTTAGGAAGCTTAGCTTTTTTTAAAATATTACAAATCTCAGCTCTAGCTAAATCAGCCGATGTAGAATCAATTTTATCAAGAGCTGATTCAACATTACAGACAATTTTCTCAAAAGGTATCCGGGAAGGTGTTAAAGCAAAATTGAAACCTTTTTCTAAAACCGAAATTTCATCTGTAGAGAGGGCTTTCTTAGATAAATTGTAAACGGTTTTTTGATTTGGATACATAATGTTTGGGGATTGTGTTCTAATTAGCATTTGCAATTTTTTCTTTTGCTTTGCTGTTACCAATTCCGAATCTTTAAACGATCGAAAACTTGCAATACGATCAAAACTAGTCCACAGTAAAGGATGTATTTTATTACTAAGGAATAAACGTAAATGTAGCAATACTTTATCAATTTTGTCTAAATTTTTCCGAGTTTCTTTAATAAAAGAGTTTAAAATAATATTGCTGGTTTTCCTTAGAATTTTACTAACATTATAATTGTTCTTGTGAAACACAATTTTACAGCAAGTGGGTATAACGTTATGATTTTTGCACGCTAACAAAAAAGATAAATTACAAAGTAACTTACAATTCTTACTCCACGTTCTTTCAAATATACGAAGCTGTTTAAAAATTTTCCTCCCCGTAGAGGTTAGTAATGTTAAAACGAAGATTTGCACGGGTTAAATATATAAAATACATATTTTGCGGGTTCATCAGTGTTAAAAACTTTTAATATCAATATACTGACGTTTCGACTTGGTCACACAAGCCATCCACAGAGTTATAAAAAGGTAGAAAGACGGTTGTAGAGGCGCTACAATCACTGGTTTGAATAAAACATTAAAAATCCAAACCAATAGCAAAAATGTTAAATTTAAGAATGTTTTTTAAAGAAATCTTTCCAAATAGGAGGAAGTTTGCACGTATCATCTCACTTATTGATACAATCTGGCCTTTTAAGTATCTCAATGGCTTCTCTGATTTTGCATTGGTAGAGATTATCACATCTGGATATGATCCTGGTACTAGAAAAATCTATTTTATGACCTGAATCTATAGTATGGAGTGAGAGTGCTGATGATGATGAGTGTTGTTTAACTGCATTAGCATGCTCATCTCTCCTAACACTGATGCGACGATTACTCATCTGAAAGAAGAAATAAATCATATTAATAGTGTTTTATTAGCAAATAGTTATAATTACAAATTTATAAAAAAAGCCTTATTTCAAGCCCAAAATAGACAAAATAGGAAACAAAAAGATGATAAGTCAGCTATTAGGATTTGTGTTCAATATGTAAAAGGAACTACAGACAGTATCGGACGTATATTAAAACGCTATAATATAGATACAGCATTTTCTGCTCATCAAAAGATCAGCAATATAATAACCAAGCCTAAGGATTCAATCCCTCTTGAATCTCGTGGTGTCTATCAAATCTCATGTAAAAATTGTAAAGCTTCTTACATAGGTATGAGTAATCGTCGCATCAGTGTTAGGAGAGATGAGCATGCTAATGCAGTTAAACAACACTCATCATCATCAGCACTCTCACTCCATACTATAGATTCAGGTCATAAAATAGATTTTTCTAGTACCAGGATCATATCCAGATGTGATAATCTCTACCAATGCAAAATCAGAGAAGCCATTGAGATACTTAAAAGGCCAGATTGTATCAATAAGTGAGATGATACGTGCAACTTCCTCCTATTTGGAAAGATTTCTTTAAAAAACATTCTTAAATTTAACATTTTTGCTATTGGTGGGATTTTTAATGTTTTATTCAAACCAGTGATTGTAGCGCCTCGACAACCGTCTTTCTACCTTTTTATAACTCTGTGGATGGCTTGTGTGACCAAGTCGAAACGTCAGTATATTGATATTAAAAGTTTTTAACACGGATGAACCCGCAAAATATGTATTTTATATATTTAACCCGTGCAAATCTTCATTTTAACATTACTAACCTCTACGGGGAGGAAATTTTTAAACAGCTTCGTATATTTGAAAGAACGTGGAGTAAGAAATGTAAGTTACTTTGTAATTTATCTTTTTTGTTAGCGTGCAAAAATCACAACGTTATACCCACTTGCTGTAAAATTGTGTTTCACAAGAACAATTATAATGTTAGTAAAATTCTAAGGAAAACCAGCAATATTATTTTAAACTCTTTTATTAAAGAAACTCGGAAAAATTTAGACAAAATTGATAAAGTATTGCTACATTTACGTTTATTCCTTAGTAATAAAATACATCCTTTACTGTGGACTAGTTTTGATCGTATTGCAAGTTTTCGATCGTTTAAAGATTCGGAATTGGTAACAGCAAAGCAAAAGAAAAAATTGCAAATGCTAATTAGAACACAATCCCCAAACATTATGTATCCAAATCAAAAAACCGTTTACAATTTATCTACGAAAGCCCTCTCTACAGATGAAATTTCGGTTTTAGAAAAAGGTTTCAATTTTGCTTTAACACCTTCCCGGATACCTTTTGAGAAAATTGTCTGTAATGTTGAATCAGCTCTTGATAAAATTGATTCTACATCGGCTGATTTAGCTAGAGCTGAGATTTGTAATATTTTAAAAAAAGCTAAGCTTCCTAAAAATAATTTTTCAAAGAAAGAAAGACAAGCATTAAATAATATAAAATCGGACAAATCAATTGTTGTACTTCCAGCTGATAAAGGTAATGCCACAGTGGTAATGGATCGTGACATTTACCATAATAAAATTTTAGATCTGCTTAGTGATAAAACTTATAAACTATCAAAAAGAGATCATACTACATATTTGGAAAAAACAACAAAAGCTATTATTAATAAATCACCTATTGAAACAGAGATAAAAAAATAAAATAATCCCTCGTGAAAAATCTTGTGTCTGTCCAAAAATTTTATGGACTTCCAAAAATTCACAAACCAGATACCCCTCTTCGTCCAATAGTAAGTGCAATAGGTTCTCCAACCCATATTTTAGCTAGATACTTATCGGATTTCATTAAACCTACAATCCCATCTATTAAATCATATATTAAAAACTCTCTTCATTTTATTTCTGTTCTAAAAAGTTTAAAAATTAATGCTAGTGACATTCTGGTCAGTTTTGATGTCGTGTCTTTGTTTACAAACATTCCAATTGATGAAGCTTTAAATATAATCTCACAACGTTGCAATTTACCAAACCATATTATTGCTTTGATTAAACATTGTCTCTTAAATACATATTTTGTATACAATGGATAGCATTACAGACAAGTTTTTGGTACTCCTATGGGCTCACCTATCTCAGGAGTAATAGCTGATTTATTCATGGAATATATAGAAACTCGTGCTTTAGAATCATCATCTTTAAAACCTCTCATTTGGCTCAGATACATAGATGACACTTTTGTCATATGGCAACATGGAAAAAATACATTAGATGATTTTTTCTTACATTTAAATAATATGCATCCTCATATTAAATTTACAGAGTCTGATGGAAAACTCCCTTTTCTTGATGTTCTAGTCACCAGAACACCAAATAGTTTATGTTTTTCTATTTACAGAAAGGATACACACACAGACAGATATTTACATTTCCATTCTCATCATCACCCAACTCAGATAGTTTCTGTAGCCAAAACTCTTTTAAATAGAGCAATTAACCTTTCAGATGACACACATCTGAAAGAAGAAATAAATCATATTAATAGTGTTTTATTAGCAAATAGTTATAATTACAAATTTATAAAAAAAGCCTTATTTCAAGCCCAAAATAGACAAAATAGGAAACAAAAAGATGATAAGTCAGCTATTAGGATTTGTGTTCCATATGTAAAAGGAACTACAGACAGTATCGGACGTATATTAAAACGCTATAATATAGATACAGCATTTTCTGCTCATCAAAAGATCAGCAATATAATAACCAAGCCTAAGGATTCAATCCCTCTTGAATCTCATGGTGTCTATCAAATCTCATGTAAAAATTGTAAAGCTTCTTACATAGGTATGAGTAATCGTCGCATCAGTGTTAGGAGAGATGAGCATGCTAATGCAGTTAAACAACACTCATCATCATCAGCACTCTCACTCCATACTATAGATTCAGGTCATAAAATAGATTTTTCTAGTACCAGGATCATATCCAGATGTGATAATCTCTACCAATGCAAAATCAGAGAAGCCATTGAGATACTTAGAAGGCCAGATTGTATCAATAAGCGAGATGGATGATATGTGCAAACTTCCTCCTATTTGGAAAGATTTCTTTAAAAAACATTCTTAAATTTAACATTTTTGCTATTGGTGGGATTTTTAATGTTTTATTCAAACCAGTGATTGTAGCGCCTCTACAACCGTCTTTCTACCTTTTTATAACTCTGTGGATGGCTTGTGTGACCAAGTCGAAACGTCAGTATATTGATATTAAAAGTTTTTAACACGGATGAACCCGCAAAATATGTATTTTATATATTTAACCCGTGCAAATCTTCGTTTTAACATATATATATATATATTGAAACAATAAGATTCGCAGGTTTAAGAAATTAACCAAAAGTACTTCTGCAGATTGAAAAATTTTATAATATATTATTACAGTTAAATTTATTATTTTTATTAAGATTACAATTTTGTTTTAAATAACGGACATTTTTATTTATATTATATATATATATATATATATTAGATGTAACCTATAAAAAATGCCTATTCTTATTTTTGAAAAATTGTATTCTTTAATACTGCTATGAACATCAAACAATGAGTAATTGAGTAAAATTGGCTTATAAATGTTTCCTGGCTATTATCTCAAAATAGATTTTATAAAAGTAGGATCATTATTTTCAGATTATACTATATCAGAGATTACAACTCCTACATCTCTCATCTCAGTGACATTACTATAGTAATTTATATTCAATAATATAATTATGTACGAAAGTATATATATATTATCTGCAATATCCTTTTTGGTAGCTGGTCTTCTTTATCAAATGAAAAAAAACATCAACATTGTAATGGATTCACGAGTCTCTTGTTCAATCATGTGCCTTATCCAAAAGAGTATCTAAGAGCATGCTAAGCTTCTCTAGCTAGATGTTAGGTTGGAAATTCTTAAGGGTTACTACTACTAAACTAACTACTGTGTGTCTTTATAAGATGTTGTGCCCATTGAAAAATCTATAGTGCATAATTTCTAGCTACGCATGTAAATTAAAAATAGTAATTTGTAGTACATTTTCTGATTATATGTTAGTATTTCTTTCAAATCTATCCTTTTTAACCCCTTTAAACTGTCTTTTATCTTACTGGTTAATTGTAACAGTAAATAAACACACTTAGGTTGTTCACCTTTGGCTCAACTACAAAATAAATATATAACAATACTATTTTCTTTTTAATTTAATCACCTGTGGGTCACAAGATGTAAAGTCTTCTTGTCACATATAACTATATGTGAATATGTGTGTATTTTAAGTATGATAGTACTTATGTTTATTATTGTCTAGGTATGTAAATGCAATATATTTAAAATCACTCATTTGTCAAATTCTTGTTAATATAATTTCACATCTTATTTCTTAATTTATAATTCATATTATATTTTTTTTCATAGTAGTCATTTCTAAAAAGAGACATTTATAGTATAAATTTTCATTTCAATCTACTTTTGTTTATTATTTCAACAATTTACAATTGAACTTCCTGCTTATACTCCTGGACACTGTACCTTATACTAGGTAGCGCTTCAGTCCCATTGGCTTAAATGCACTTCCTTGCAGCTATCTTTAGTATTTATTTGCTAGTTTTATATTTATTAGATTTTAAAAACTGGGACATATATATATATATATTGATTTATTAATTTATAAAAACATAAAAATGCCAATAGTATACAAAACATCTAACAGACATGAGTTGATATGTCAGTGATTGATAATGATTATTGGTTTTCTGTAGATATGTCCAATAGCACTTGTGATAAATTTTGAGAGAATCTATACTTTTCTTTAGATTTCAAAAGTAAAAGTGAAAATTTTCTATAATGTATTTATATCTTTATGACTATATTTGCAAAATATTTGTGAAATATTTATTTTTTGACTATAGCATTTACAATAAAACTCTGATTTTTATCAGAAAATATTTATTTTTAAAGAAGCCAAGATGTAACTCAGGGAGTTATGTGATACCTTCATAGTTATTTCTTTTATTTTTTTATAATTATAAAACTAATTTTAAACTTTAAAATCTACTTTTGTTATTTTATGTAATTTATTCAGCTTTTAATAAACTTATAACAAATCTTTTTTTGTTCTTTAAATATCTTTATTGACAATTGTGAAAGAATATAAGACCATAATTCATATTAGCTATTTTAGTTTATTAAAGTTTTGCTATAATTTCACAATTGAAGTATTTTTTCAAGAAAATGATTTTCATTTTTTGGCTTATATTTCTAATTAATAGACTGAAATTTATGGAAATGTAATAAATATTAAATAGCAATGCATTAAAAATAAAAAATTGAATATTTAAAAGTTGTAGAAAAAATATGTAGCTAAAAGTTTAAAATATTTAAATAATCATATACTTCTGTTGTTATAACCTATTCAAAATATCTATATCTTCTAAATTGTTCAGCATTTTAAAAGTACATCACATGATCACCATTTCCTATGCTTGCTCATAACTTTTATCAAAACAGTCAAAACTTTCTATGTATGTATTGCCACTCAATGCAAGCCAAAGTAATCAATAAATGCCAGAAGGCTTAGGTATAAAATCCCCCATCTAATACCTACTCATCCAATATCCCCAGAGTAGTTTCTGGATTGTGGCCTTCATCATGTGATGTTCATTAGCTTAAAACAAATCCTGCCTAATGGAATAATGGTGGCTCTGGTTATTAAAAAACCAAAGTCACCAAAATATATAGGTACTGAACTGAGTTCAGACCTATATGACTGTATAAGCTAATGAGCTTTGATTGAAAATATTACAGTGTTTTCAATTTACGACTCATAGTTTATAGTTAAGTAGAGATAAAAGGTGGCTGCTGGAGGGTTGCATTATATCCCAAGATCTATGTGCAGTGCTCTCAGATCCAAGGCTGCTCATTAACGAAGGCCACAAGCCAGAAACTATTTCGGGGATATTGGATGAGTATGTACTAGATGGGAATTTTATGAACAAGCCTTCTGGCATCTATTGATTACTGTGGCTTGCACTGAGTGTCAATATATACATAGAGAGTTTTGCCATTTTAAAAGAAGTGAGACATTTAATTTTGTAAATATTTTAAAATTAAATATAAATATAGTCTATCAACATATAGATCTCTAAAGAATATATATTAAATTCCCACAGATGTGACTAGATTAAATGGTAGCACCAAGAAAATTAACATTGATGGGATCTACAACAAGATGATTCCATATCACCAAAATGTTTTACAACAGTTTTACAAAAAGGGTTTTGTGAATTAAAATGAGAAGCTATGGGAATAAAAATATAGGGAAATTTTTTAGTCATCTACATTTCTTGCATAATGTGGTTATTTTTTCAAGTAATAAATAGTTCTGAACTTTGGGAAATGTTTTAAGAGTTATTGGATAAAAATAAGAAGTTAAGAGTGTTGAATGGGTTTTCTCAGAAGAAGAAAGTTGAGTTAATAATCATGAATGAGAAGTAACTACAAATATCTTGGCCAGATTGTTAATACAGATGGAAACATAATGGATGAAACTGATCATAGAATTAAACATGGTTGAAATTCTTTTGGTAAAAATAATTTAATATTAAAATAAAATATACATTTGCAAAGAAAAGTTTTTATACATGTGTTCTACTCACATCACATGATCACCATTTTTAGGCTTACACAATCTGTTTTTCACAGAGGCAAAACTATCCATACCTTCCTGCATCCATTGATTACTATGGATTGCACTGTGTGGTGCTACTGTATGAAGAGTTTTCTCTATGTATTCCACTGGTATTTACATATGGATCTGAGACTTGGACATTTGACAAAAAAGCCAATAGAATTTACATCATTCAATGAAGTAGCTAAAGAAATATGTTGAGAGTAAAAGGTAAGAATCAAATAAAAGAGTAGTGGATGGTAGATCAAAAAGTATCTCTGACATCATTTGTAAAAAATAAGAGACAGAAATTGAGATGGGCTAGACATATCTATAAAAGAGATTGTAATACATGAACATTTGAAGGCTTAAATTAGATCTGAAGAGATTGTAAAAGACTAGAAAGAACTACATGTGACATGTATGGATGAAATAATGATATATCTTGCTATGATGTAGTAAAAATGAGCAATACATCAGAGAAACTGTAATAGACCTGGAGTAACTTTTATCCTTCAGTGTATGAATAATGATTGAAGATGATGATGAGAATATATTGATCATATTTTTGACTATGAGTATAAAATTTAAAATAATCATGTAATATTAAATCATTAAAATTGTATCATCTTTACTAAATCTGTTATTAATGATAGTAATGGTTATTAGCTTTAATTGACTTAGCAACATTCTCTGTAAATCACAAGAGTATATATTATTAAATAATAATATAGTCAGGTTTTTAGGAGGTCATGTGACATTTGAGTGTCACTATGATTGGCTTACTATTTCAGTTTAACTATTCTGGCAAAACTAAGATTTTTTTTTTTAAAATAATTTCTTCAAGTGGAAATTGATTTATGATTGGTTACTTTTTGAATCTGCATATGATTTAAATGTGTGTGCACCTTATTTCATTGATATACATTTATAATATATATTATATATGTGTGGTTATTGTTCTAAGTATATTTACGCTGATAATGATTAAAAATGGTGATAAAAATATATATTACATTGTTTGAATGAGAATATAAAATTTAAAATAACATGCGATATAAAAAAAACTAAAATTATAACGTCTTTGCAAATCTAATTTTCAAAGATATTAACCATTATTAACTATTCTTGACTTAGCACCATTCTTAATAACACATAATATTATAATATGCTATTAAAGTTGTAATTAATAATTTGTTACGTGCATATTCATTACCTAATTAATATATTTTAAGGCTATAATCTTAAGACTAACTTGTCTTTTTAAGTCGTTGTTAATCTTGTATTAAGATTTGTAGAGGTCCCTACTGTCGCAATGAGATGCATAGTCTTAAGGTTATCTTCTTAATATATATTAAACATGCTATTAAATACTTATAAGGTCAGTTTCTTAGAAAGAAATTAATACATTGTACAGGCTTAAACCTGCATTTATATATGTAATATATGCAGGATTCGAACTCAGACTTTCACACGATTATAATTCTAAATCTTTTATTTATCTTTTCAACATGTGTGTGATCAGGTGGGTCAGCAATATGAGATGGCACTGGGAGTAATGGGTCGTGTGAAAGTCTTAGAAATAAATTATAAAATTTAAATACCAAAATGATTAGTTCACCATGACAATTTTGTTATGGTAATGAACTTGATTTTTTTCCTTTAATTTTTGAATATCACATAAATATGTGTCTTATTTACATTATTATATTTATTTATTAATATTATACACGTGGTATTATTGTTCTAAGTATATATGATTTACTCTTAGCAAGAAACAAAAATGATAGTATGGGAAAAAGTTTAATGCCATCTAGAAGAACTTAAGTATATGTCTATAAGGAAGAACTAACAACCCTTTAATGTGGTACACTTTCAACGTTATTTAAATATTAATAAAACTATTTTATTATTACATTAACCTTTAGCCAATCAAGATAGAATTAGATTACTGATAAATGATGAATATAGATATATAATTATTGCCATCAAAAGTACGAAAAATTACAATCGTCTCATGCTAATCTAATGCTGAGAAGTAGGAATAACTAATTACTTATTCTCTGAATAACAGCTTAGATATAGGACAACTATTTCAAATGTTAAACAGCTTTGAAACTTTAAAAATGTTCAAATTCACCTTAATATGATGTCGATGTAACAATCCATGCTGAGAGCCTTTTCGTTGAGATATGTAAAATTCAAATTTTACAGTATTAAATAATATTTAATAATTAGAATAATAAACCTAACCAGTATAAACCGTACTTTGTAGTATCAAAGCAATCTACTAATATGCAATTGAAAAATCAAATTTATAGTTTATATACATCCATCTATTAATTAGTCGGACAATCAATATATCTCACTATATGTAATTATCTATCTAAATTTGTTAATATAGGTTTCTGTTATTTTTTATTTACGTATGTATGTCTGATTATCTCTCTATCTATTCACCCATCTATTTATATATATATCAATCTCTGTGTCTGTATAGCAATTATTCTTTTATCTCTTCTATCCATCTATCTATCTGTCTGTCTATCTGTTTATTTATCTATATTTGTTAATATACTTTTTACCTATTTATCTATTTATATATATAACTGTCTATCTATCTATCTATCTATCTATCTATCTATCTATCTATCTATCTATCTATCTATCTATCTATCTATCTATCTATCTATCTATCTATCTATCTATCTATCTATCTATCTATCTATCTCTTTGTCTATTTCTCTATCTGTCTATATATATGTCTATCCATCCATTTGTGTATCTGTCTCTTTTTGTCCATGTATCCATCTATCTATTTATTCATTTATTTCTCTCTATCTATCTTGATATATCTATCTAACTTTCTGTTTGGATGTCCATCTGTCCATCCATCCGTCTGTCTCATTATCTAAATCTCTCTCTTTCTATATATGTATATATTTATCAATATATCTATATCTCTATCAATCTATCTATATTTGTCTATCCATCCATTCATCCATATATATATACACCTTTCTTTCTGACTAATATTCTGCTTATCTTTTTAATAAACTAATCAATTACTTTTACTTATTTTAACTTATGATCTCGGTCTTTTATTTACTTGTTTATTCAAAATGCATTATCTGTTCGTCTCTCCATAATCTATATATTTATACAGCAATTCATTTTTCACTAATGTACATCAGTTTTTGTTATCTCTTTAACTAGCTGATCTCTCTTTGTATATACGCATATATATATATTAAATAGTAATATCCAAAGGCAAGATATATCGATCGACAGTCACATATTAGAAATTTTAATTTTTTTAAGTAACAAAATCTGTTAAAAATAAAGACAAAAAAACATATATTTCAATGCAAGATGTTTATTTAATATTTTTTATTATTTTTGTTAAATATTTGCAATTTAAGACAAATGGTTTGTTTATTTTCATAATTTGATGTTATTTTTTTTTTTTTTTTAATAAAAAAAAATAAAGACAAAAAATTTACCATAAAATAAACCCAAACTAAATAAAAGAATTAGTAAATAAAATCAGTAAACAATGATGTACACAAACTTCGTATGTATACAAAGTTTGCAATTAGAAATTAATAATTTATTAATTATTAATTCGTCACTTCTGTTTTTTATAATAATTTTTTTACAAAGTTATAATTACCATTTAATTATGAATTAATGTATTGTTTGCCTGAAAATGTGTGATTTTGGGATTTCATTTGTAATTATATGATATATTATTTGGATAAGCTAATATTAATTGTTATGACTAGAAAAATTCATCTTAGTTAAACTTTTCAAATACATTCAACTGTTGGTAACAGCACACAGGTTACTATATATCACAATGTTTCAGTGATCTATTTTCTCTTTTTTCAGGTATTGCTCTCCTGAGCAGTGAAAGTACTAGCAAAAGAATCAAACCTAGGTCATTTAGATTTGTGAATATGGATTTTAAGCCAATTAGACTATTCTGACAAAGGCAACCATCAGTAAAAATGTATATACTTATCTAAGTGAGTCGTCCTAATTTTTCCACTTTTCCATGGATAAGGTTGATAAATGTTTTCTAATAAAATACTATGAACTATCACACTGGATTATGGGATTGTTTGTCATTGTTATATGAGCATCTTTAAATATTCTCCTTTGTACTTTAGTACATGTATGGTCTGCTATTTTATGTATACCTGTTTTTCATTTCCTATCTTCATCTTGCTTTCTTTTAATTGTTTTTTATTAGAGTTACTGGTTTCATCAATAAACACTCTTCCACATTTACATGATTGTTTTAGATACAGTTTTTGTTTTTTAGTATTTTGACTTTACATTTCATAGAGGTTAAGATTCATCATAAGTTGATGTGACTTTAGAAAGTTGTTCTAAAGTTATATTGATTGCAGAGTATTTTAATTTGTACATTAAAAATATTTCCTTTAGCTATGCTTGTTTCTCTTTTAAAGCAGGATATGTATGAAAAGTGATTTGCCTTATATATAGGTAAATAATTAAGTGGTTTACTTTGGTAGTTTATAAGAAATGTAAGCATCAAAATTGACATAGCTGGGCTGTGATTGTCAAAACAATAACACCGTAGCCCATTAATGCTATACTTACTCATGAAAGTCTGTTGACCTATTCCCATATATATATATATATATATATATATAATGAATAGAAAACTCTGGAATAAACTACAATATTCAATATACCAAAATAAATAAATAATAATGATAGCCAGCTTACAGTATATATGCTATCCCGACCAGTATTTAACAGTTAAACTTCAAAAAACCAAATCTGATTAAAGTCACACAAGATTAACTGTACATCCTAAGTTTTATATATATAGATGAAATTTAGGATATACAATAATGAGAGTATAGGCTTGTTATATTCACAACCTAGAATGTGAATTTAGTTGCAATTTGAAAGTGCTTCTCATCAGCTAAAATTGTTAAGCAAACTTAGGATTATTTTTAAATAGCTATGCAATTATAAATCTATCTAGACAATCAATAATAATAATGATGATGATGTTGATGATAATGATGATGATGATGATAATAATAATAATAATAATAATAATAATAATAATAATAATAATAATAATAATAATAATAATAATAATAATAATAATAATAATAATAATAATAATAATAATAATAATAATAATAATAATAATAATAATAATAATAATAATTGAATAGTTTAATGGCTTGGAAAATCATAAGATGTCTGCATACCAGAAGTTACAAAATTGAGTTGTAGTCCAAAACTTTCTAGCTCTTGAATAATTGCATTAAACTGTGCAAAGCAAAATAATCAAAAGTTTTGGGGGATGGTGTCATAATGGTATTCATGCCTTGACACAGATGAACTGTGATGTGGGGACATTTGATTCTTATCCATTATTATATGGATATTGATCAATTCTTAATTGTTATTGGCGAGCAAAGCACATAAGTAAAACTATTAATCAATCTGTATTTAAGTAAGCCAATGTGATTTTTTTATTTTTATTCTTCTTCTATTGAGGTATTTTGGATAGGTTTTTCCTTGCAGCAAGCTATTTAATGGATATTTTTAACTATATGTATATAAAATACCATTACCTTGCTTAAGCAAAGATTCAGAATAGCAATCATCATCAATTTGTACCCACTATTTTGATTTACAAATGATTATTCAGTATAATTCTTAAACTGGATTCCAAGAGATTGTAAAAGACCCAGAAAGAGACCACATGTGAGATGGATGGATGGAATAAGAAAGTGTGCAGGGGTGATGTGGAGAAGAAAAGCTAAAGATCAGAGAAGATGGAGTGAATTTGGAGAGACCTTCATCCTGCAATGGACTGATAATGGATGATGATGATGATGATGATTCAGTATAATGGCCTTTAAAAAAATTCATTTTTTGGTGGTTGACTTGTAAGACTGATGATGTCATAGGATAGTTATTAAAGTTATGTAATTCAAAAACAAAATAGTGATATTCATGTTGAAATTATACAGTACAGAGTTTATTCTTAATATATAATGCAATTACAATATTACAGCACTGTATAAAATATTTTGATTATAAACTTAAAAATACAATACAGTATTTTTTTTATCCAGAATCCTTGTGAGATAATTAGTACTTCATTAATGTCACATCCAAAATAAAAAAAATTTTTCATTAATGATCACAAAGTCCCCATCCTCAAGTGTTTCATTCTGTATAATAAATAATCAAAATCATATTTTATTGTCATATAATAACCAAATATACTAATTTTAAAATGTGCACATTAGTTTAAAACCCGTACACTGTATTTATTCACTTTATAGATGAAAATCTTATGAATGGTTCTTTGCTTGTGACAAAAATTATGATCATTATATTGTAATTTAGTTATTGTAATTATTAATAAGAGTACCAAACTCCCCATATAGTAGAGCCACCAAGTGCAAGCCTTCATAATCAATGAATACAAAAACTTTGTACATAAAATCAATATCTAATATCTACTTATCCAACATTTCCAGATTAGTTTCTAGCTTGTGGCTTTCATCAGTGAGGAGCCTTGGATTTAAGAGCACTGCACCCAGATCTTAAAATCTAATGCAACTCTCTTCACTAATGAAAGCCACAAGTTAGAAACTAGTCTGGGGAATTTGGATGAGTAGGTACAAGATAGGGATTTTATGCACATACTATCCTGCATCAATTGATTATAAAGGCTTTCACTTAGTGGCACTACTGTATGGAGAGTTTAGTATTCTTATTAACAGCATGTGCAAGCATATAGAATGGTCATTTGATGCTGTGGTAGTTTTATTGTAATTGTTATTTTGAAAAAAATGATTGTATGCATTACACAATTAATAATCAACTTTATATGATCAAATGTTACTAAATCTAAGTTTAAAATAATACTTAATCTACTTGTTCTATTTGTTTCAGTATCCCAAATATATGAAAGTATAGAAATAAAAAAAAAATTATATTCATCATAAACTAAAAATAAACATTGGTCATGTACTATTAATATTTCATTTTAAATTGTGTATAGTGTAAATATTAGCTAAAACATTTAATTAATCTATTTTGGATTAAAAATCTTTATGAATGCTAATTTCAGTCAATGCATTTAATAACAAATTTTCTATGATAAAAATACAATACAAATAAAGGAAAAAAGATTTGTTGCTTTAATATTTATTTAAGTAGTCCATATCTTTGTCATCACAAGTCCAGCACTATTCAAAATATGTCTACGCCATTGCAAAGGAAATGGCTACTGTTCTTAATAATATGTGACATTTTATGACAAAAAAATGCCACCGCTAACATATTTGTATATAAAATGCTGTTTATTTAGATTTGCATAGTCGTCATCAGTTCAATCCATCTTCTATGATCTTTAGTTTCTCTTCTCCACATCACCCCTGAACACTTTCTTATTTCATCCATCCAACTCACATGTGATCTCTTTCTGGGTCTTTTACAATCTCTTGGAATCCAGTTTAAGATTTCAATTGTCCATCTATTATCATCTCTTCTAGCAATATGCCCAGTCCAACTCCACTTTAGTCTTTCAATTTTTTCAATGAGGTCAATAACATATGTTTGTTCTCTTACCCTTATATTGCATTTTCAATCTCATCTTATTACTCCCAAGATGCATCTCTCCATATTATTGTAAAAAAATATCTTAACTGTATATTATAGTATGCTAACATAGAGTGCATTTGTTACTTTTTTTTTGTTAATACGTCAGAATTTTTTTTTTTTAATTAACTGCATGATTAGAGTTCTGTTTTGTACATGTCTATAATTTTTCTACTCTTACCCTGTTAGCCATACTTATTTTTCATACAAATTACTTCATTTTTTCATTAATTAACCTCTAGTAAAAATTTCCACATACTTTATACTGTAATATGCATATTTTTCTATATATATTATGATATAAAATTCTAGTTTGAAAAAATTCCATAGATAGCAAGAAAATCAAAAAGTGTCTTAAAACAATAGAATTTAGCCCCACCTTGACAAGTGTCTTTATTGTGACAGATTTTAGATGTTTTATGACATTGTTTAAAGAAAATGGTTCAAATAACCAAAAACATGTTTATTTGTGAATTTATTGCAATTCTAGACAGATTTTAGATGTCACAATTTTTAAGACATTATTTAAAGAAAATGGTTCGAATAAGCAAAAACGTGTTTATTTGCGAATTTATTGCAATTCTAGATAATTTTTATACAATAATTTATAACAATATTTATTAGAAATCAAAATATAAATTA
Source organism: Epiperipatus broadwayi (assembly GCA_028023455.1). Taxonomy (NCBI): domain Eukaryota; kingdom Metazoa; phylum Onychophora; class Udeonychophora; order Euonychophora; family Peripatidae; genus Epiperipatus; species Epiperipatus broadwayi. The sequence goes on along the minus strand of JAQFVV010012805.1, from coordinate 287,657 downwards.
TCAATTATTTATTTTGAGTGGAAATACTTTATTTTCAAAAATTGAATGTTATATTAGTGGAGAAAGCAAATATGACCTATTTACATATGTATAATGTATAATAAATATAATGTATGTAATAATATATGTGGGGGGGAGGGGGTAGTGATAAAAATCTTATTTTGATATCATTATTTTGATTTATCTATTTAATTATAGAATTTATGTGAAAATTATCTGTATATAACAGGGTTTTCAAATCGCTACTATTTCACTGCACTAAGCCATAACGGACATAACGGACAACATTGAAAGGAAGAAATAGATAGTAACATCGTCCTTATCTGGTATATCTTGTAAACAGTGCCTATCTCTTTCAGAGCTCGCCATAACTTTATTTAAGAATATATATTACTGAAATAAAAAAAATTTGGAATAAAATTTATATAAAATATAAAAACCATTAGTGATTTTAATAATACGCTGATGCGAAATTTCTGTGGGTTTTCTATATCATAATTTCTGCAGAAATTATTATATAGAAAAGTTTCACCAAAATGCATCAGCGTGTTATTAATTACAATATAAAGGTGAAATAAAATAGTTATTCGAGATTTTAATAGCAAATTCAAAAACTGTAAACACAAATCTAATATTATTACATTCGTCCTAACAACAACCACTTCATTAACAAAAAAAGAAAACAGTATCTAACTCTTAAGCAAATTAAATATTTAAATAGCTAATTTAAAATAATTAGTATTTCATCAATAAATACTGTAGCATATTCAGCCATTCCACAAGTGCTATTGAATCTGCTTTTTTTTTTATGTGTCAAATAGTCGGCCGGAAGCGAACCCCGGATCAACTACTTGTAAGGCGGCTGTGCTAACCACTTTTTTCTTTAACCTACATTAGAAATGTTTCAGCCAATTTATTAATAATATTATATGTGTGCGTGGGATTGTGTATAAATTCCATAGAAACATTGCTTATAGATCATGATTAAATTGAACAGAGATAAGAAATTGTTTAGGAAATTATTTATATATCATTAATTATTCGTAGCATCTACCCATGAGCAAATGCCACCATTAAAAAAAAAAAAAAAAGTAACAATTCTAGAAATACGTTGGTTTTTTTTTTTTTAAAAAACTACACACGGCAGTCGTGAAACATAAATATGATCACATATAGAAATATTATTTCATTTTTTATTTATTTGATATTTAAAGTTCGCCATCATTTAATTTTTCAAAAAATTCTTTTTTTTTTAAATGTTTCAAGATTATAACTAATTTATGTTTCCCCGCAGTATTGTATTTTTTGCCATATCCTCCCACTAAAACAATCAATACTGAATTTATTTAGAGTGTCTGAGGTAATCTTTCAGATTTTAAGGTCCAGGCACAAATATGGAGTGGGGCCCCCAGTAAATAAAAAAGTTAATAAATAAATAAAATTTTTAATTTTTAATACAATAAAGGAACATATACAATTCCGTAACTTATAACACATTAATATAAAAGAAAAAAATAATATTACAAAATTAATATAACTTTATTTTCCTTGCTTTAATTTCAGCAACTTTATCTATTATCTCACTTAAATTTAACTCTTCATATAATTGTTTACTACGGAAAGCAACGTTGAGTAGGATAGTCTTTGTTGTGCCATTATAAATCTTAAATAGTTTTTTTTATTATTTTGAGCTTTGACAAACTACGTTCGAACTCAGCTGTGATTATTGGAATTGTTAATAAAATTCTTAAGATATATATCTGTGTGTAAGTATAAGGGATTTGAACCCAGGCTTTCAAACTCCCTTTTGCCATTTACTCCATCTTATACAACTGATACACATGAACTCATACATGCAAAAAATGATCTCCAATAAATGCATTTCATGCTGAACCAGCACTCATGGGTTGGTCCAGATCACCATCTCCCACTCACATATATAATCAATACTCAGTTTATATTAAATTAGCAAATCTTCAAACTTTAATAGACATGTTTCAATTTTTTCCACTTATCAAGCTGTCTGTACCAATGAAAATCTGATGTTAGCAAGTTCAAAGCCCTTGTTTGCCAATTTTGTGATCATACCCATGTTGACCATAAATCATTCTGATTTCTTAATTCCGGACCTTAATCCCATTTAAATACACAGAAGAGGAATGGGTAGAATACAGACTGCATATGGAATATTTCACTGTATTTAAATGGGCTTAGGGTCCTGGATATGAGGAATCAGAATGATTTGTGATGTGACAACAAAATGGAAAAACGTGAGCTTTGAACAGTCCGTCATCAGATTTTCAATGATATGGGTGGCTGAAAAGCAGGGGGGGGGGGTTAAAACCAATCCATTAAAGTTTGAAGAATTTGCTATCTTAATATAAACCAAGCTCTGATTGTATATATATGGGAGATGATGATTTGGACCATTTGATGAGTGCTGATTCAGCATGAAATGCATATGTTGGAGATCACTTATTTTTTCACATGTATATAGTCATGTGTATTGGTTGTACAAGATGATGTGAGTGACAAAAGGGAGTTTGAACATCTGGGTTCAAATCTATAATTACATCTACTATAATTACATCTAGCTTAAAAGAATATATAATATACTTGTGTATATGTGTAAGATATATATTGTGTTATTGATTAAAGTAAGGTAGCTAAGTTTGAAACCTCACTAGCCCCCAGGGCTCTGGGCATGTGCCCACTTGACCAACCTTAGTGATGCTATTGTAATCTTTATAATGCAAGTAGATTCCAGCTCTTCAGTGAAAAATAATCCTTAAATTCACCATAAAATAACCTGTTAAAGAAGTCTTGTATTGTTTATTTAGTTCAATAAAATAAAAGTAGATGTTATAATATTGTATTCTATATTATTTTATCCAGAAAATTGAAGAACATATTGAGTGCTTTTATAATTTTGCCATTATACATATAAAAACTTTTATAAAAATCTTTAAAAAAAACTTTTCTAATGCCATTTCAATGGAATGTCAATGTTTCACTTTTATACAATAAATAATGTAAAATAACACCTCTATATGCAAATAATTTGGTTGTAATTAGAAGGAATTTGAACCCAGTCTTTCAAGCTCCCTTCAATAATTTACTTCATCTTATATAACCGATACACATGAGCACATACTTATGAAAATGGTAAATGATCTCCAATATATATTTTGAGCTGAACCAGAACTCATCAGTTGATAAGGATCAGCACCTCACATACATATACATGATCTGGACTCTGTTTATATTAAGATAGCAAATCTTCAAACTTTAATGGCAAGGCTTCAATGTTCTCCACTCTCCAACTATTCATCCATCCATATCTTCAGATTTGATATGCATGGCTGAAAAGTTCGAAAGTGGAGAATATTGAAGCCTATCCATTAAAGTTTGATGAATTGCTGTCAAAATAGAAACTGAACTCTGATTGTATATATGTGTAGGAAATGATGAACTGAACCAATTGATGCATGCTGGTTCAGCATAAAAGATATATAGGAGCTCATTTATTTTTTTTATGTGTATGTGGTCATGTGTATTGGTTATATAAGATGGAGTGGATGACAAGAGAGTGTATAAGTCTGGATTCAAATCATCTCTAAAGTACAATTAAAACTTAAGTATGTACATTATATGTGTATTCAAATATTAAATAATTTGGTTGTAGAAAAGTTACTGAGGACTTTTCTTTCATTGCTGGGTGATTATTGAGTTTTTGAATTATTTAATCAACATCTTTATATGTAGTATTAATAAAGTCCATAAGGTAGTGCATTTGTTGAACTGAGAACACAGCATTATCTTCAGCATACTGTATATCATTATTCCCACCACTTCTTATGCTTGTGTATAATTGTTTTAAAACAGGCAAAACTGACTCTACATATTGCCACAGACAGCAAGCTAGAGTAATCAATGGATGCCAGAAGGCTTGTGCATAAAATCCCCATCTAGTGCCCACCCATCCAATATCCATAGACTAGTTTCTGGCTTGTGGCCTTCATCAATGAGAAGATCCTAAGATCTAGATACAGTGCTCTCAAATCCAAGGCTCCTCACTGATGAAGGTCACAAGCCAGAAACTAGTCTGGGGATTTTATGCACAAGCCTTCTGGCATCCATTGATTACTTTAACTTGCTGTGTGTGGCAAAATGTATAGTGAGTTTTGCCTGTTTCATACTGTACATTCAGTATTAAAAGAAGATGTGTTTTTTTATTATTTTTAATTAATTCAAATTAATAATTCTTCCCTAAGATATGTGCCACCCCTTAATATCTGCTCCATATTAACAATGTCAAAACTCTATCATTTAAAACTAAAAAAAATACTCAACAAGATATACATTTTCATATAACATCAATTTTATTTTATGTGTCTCAAATTGTCATCTATTAATAATAACACTTTTTTCATTTCATCTTGTTAGAAGCCATATAATGTAAATAAATTTGGATATATCACCATCATCTAATTTCAGTCAATGCCATAGACTGAATCAAATGTAATGACAAATATAAAAATCACTCTTTTCAGTACTTCTTTTGCGTTCACCTAGCTACAAATACTATGTCTATAGTGTGTCTTGATTCTCCAAACCACATTATGTATTCTGTAATCATTCATTCACCTGACTTCAAATATTATCCCTATAATGCTTCTTGATTCTCTAAAAGCACATTAAGTTTCTTGTAATCATTCATTCACCTGGCTATAAACACTATCTCTGTAGTATTACTTGATACTCTAAACACACATTAAGTCCTTTGTAATCATTCATTCCCTTGGCTACAAACACTATCTCTATAGTGCTTTGGATTCTCTAAAAGCACATTAAATCTCTTGTAATCATTCATTCACCTGGCTACAAACACTACCTCTATAGTGCTTTTTGATTCTCTAAAAGCAGATTAAGTTTCTTGTAATCATTCATTCACCTGGCTCTAAACACTACCTCTATAGTCCTACTTGATACTCTAAACACACATTAAGTTTTTTTTGCACTCATTTATTCACTTGGCTACAAACATTATCTCTATAGCACTTTTTGATTCTCTAAAAGCACATTAAGTCTCTTGTAATCATTCATTCACCTGGCTACAAACACTACCTCTGTAGTGCCTCTTGATTCTCTAAGAGCACATTAAGTCTCTTGTAATTATTTATTCACCTGGCTACAAACACTATCTCTATAGTGCTTCTTGATTCTCTAAAAACATATTAAGTTTCCTGTAATCATTCATTTATCTGGCTATAAACACTGTCTCTATAGTACTACTTGATATTCTAAATGCACCTTAAGTCTTTTGTAATCATTCATTCACTTGTCTACAAACACTATCTCTATAATGCTTCTTGATTTTCTAAAAGCACCTTAAGTCTTTTGTTCTTTAAAAGAATATTGTCTCTTGTAATCATTCAACTAAGTCTTCAGGCAATTTCTCATTTCATTATGTTAAAAGCCATATAAATAAACTTTGATATACAGGCATCCAATTTCAGTCAATGACATAGACTAATTAATGAAAAATATAAAAATCACTTTTATTTTCAGTACTTTCCTAGAATTCATCTGACAACAATCACTAAGTCTATAGTGCTTCTTGATTCTCTAAAAGCACCCACTCTTGTGCAATCATTCATCTTTGACAGGAAGTAACATATTCAACAAAATTCTTGAAAGTCTTTTCTGTAGTCCACAATAATGATACCCCATATTTACTGAAAACTTGTCTATTTTTTTTTTAATTATAATCTTAAATTAAGACATCACAACATTATAAGACCCACATTTTTGAAGCTAATGAAATGCCAATTTATTTGAGAACTTCTCCAAAATAGTTCAACATTCCTTCAAGCCTTTACATTTTTTAAGATTTCAAAGATCTATTTTAATTTCACTAAAATGGATATATTTGTCTAAATTCAAATTAATAAAATAATTTAATAATATATATAACTTCTTTAACGAGCGTTATAAGCGCATAATTATTGATAGTTATATTATTAAAAGTCATTTTCTCAATTCTTGCATCATTATCCAAATTGGGATTAAAATACTCCTTCCTCTGTTCAAAATATCATTGTCATTATATATGCTGGAATTAATATAACTGTGATTTCTTTTTTTAGATTCATATATATATAAATAATCTAGTGTAATCATAATAGGCTGCAGAAAGGAGTTTACTATTAACTGAAAGGAGACCCTTTGATTCCTCTTGGAGGCCTTAAAGGAACCGAGCAGGGCAAATTCCTAATGTCCACTCCATACGTTCTTGTCGTTGCAGCTGTTATTACTATGTGATTATTCATATAGTATACAAACATGGATGTGCTGCTCACCAACATGCATTAGCCAGCATGGTGAGTTTATTGGCTTTTTACCTCTGAGTTGAAGATCAAGAAACACCATGGTCTTTCTTCTCAGTGCCTGATAAGGCAGAATGAATGTTTGTGTAAATGATAAATATTTTTCCAATACATATATACAATTATGACAGACAAAAATAAAGCATGGCCCTTATTCCCAGGAGGCTGTAAAGTCACCAACCAAGGCAGTGGTTGGTGGCCGAAGGCGGAGAGAGCTAAGAATCCCCTGATTGCGGACCCAGGCTGCCATTTGATGATGACTTTTTATTTAGGTACTTACAACTGCAGATCACTTTCAAGTGAAGGAAGATTACAAGAATTAGAAGAAGAACTTTCTTATATTAAATGGGACATTATTGGACTTTGTGAAGTTAGAAGAAAAGGTGAAGAGACAATTGATTTAAAAAGTGGACATATACTCTATTATAAAGGCACAAATATTGGACATACAAGTGGAGTAGGATTCATTATAAATAAAAAGTGGAAGAACAATATTGTGGAGATTGATGGTGTATCAGACAGAGTGGCAAGATTAGTTATACAACTTAATAGCAGATACCAAATGCAGATAATTCAGGTTTATGCCTGAACAAGTTCTCATAGTGATGAAGTAATAGAAGATTTTTATATAGATGAACAAAAGGCTTTTGATCAGAGTAAACAGCATTTTAAAATTGTTATGGAAGACTTTAATGCTAGAATTGGTAAACAAATGAAAGATGAAAGTGCTGTAGGTAACTTTGGTTATGGTAATAGAAATGAGAGAGGACATAGACTTGTGGAGTTTGCAGAAAAAGAAAAACTTTATATTATGAATTTTTTTTTTGAGAAAAATGTTAAAAGGAAATGGACATGGAAACATCCAAATGAAGGTACAGCAGAATTGGATTATATTTTGACTAACAGGAAATACATATTTCAAGATTGTAATGTTCTTAATAAATTTAACACAGGAAGTGATCATCGATTAGTAATGTGTAAGATACGTGTTAATGTAAAACTAGAGAGACAAAAATTATTAAGAAAAACAATATTTACAGTTGATATTCCTAATCTTCAGAAACATTCTAATGAATTTAAATTAGAATTTAAAAATCGGTTTCAAGTATTAGTAGATTTTGAACAGGATTCTTATTTGAATGAAATTAATAAGAAAATAACTGATACACTTTTAAAAACTGCAACAAAGATAGCTGGTAGAAAAAAGCAGCAATTGACCAATAAAATTTCTCCTGAGACTAGAGAATTTATGAAGAAAAGAAGGAATATGAAGATATACAAAAATGATGCATTAAAAAGAATTGAATATCTCGAATTTTGTAAAATGGTGCGGAAAAGAATTGAAAATGATATAAGAAAGTATAACTGTTAACTATCAAGGAAAGCTGTAGAAGAAAATAAAAGTCTTAAGAATATAAAACAACATTTTGGTATTGGTAGGAAATTTATATCTGCAATAAGAAAAAAAGATGGAATTATTACTAAAAAGAGAGATGGCATCATGAAATTGGTTGAAGATTTTTATCAAGAATTATATAGTAATAAAGAACAAGTACCTCCTATATCTATTATATCTTCCGAATTGCCCAGAATTTTAAATGAAGAAGTGAGATATGCAATTAAATCTATGAAGAAAGGAAAGGCTCCAGGTAATGATGGAATTATAATTGATATATTAAAAGAAGCAGGTGAAGAAATATAATTTTTTTTAGCAAAGTTATATACCAAATGTCTAAATGATAAAGATGTACCAGATGATTGGAAGAATGCAGTAATAATATTAATATTTAAAAAAGGTGATAAAGAACATATTAGAAATTACAGACGTATCAGCCTTTTATCAGTTTTATATAAAATTTTTACCAAGATAATTACAACTCGTCTACAGAGAACATTGGATTTCCACCAACCAAGAGAACAAGCTGGATTTAAAAGTGGTTTTAGTACAATAGATCATATCCAGGTGTTGAGAGAAGTTATAGAAAGGACAAATGAATATGAGTTGTCATTATGTTTTGGATTTGTAGATTATGAAAAGGCATTTGATTCTATAAACATTTCTTCAGTGATTAAAGCATTGGATCATCAAGGTATAGATCCAGGATATTGTCATATTTTAAAGAATATTTATAAAAATGCAACAGCAACAATTATATTACATAATGAGACTGGAAAAGTCAACATTGAGAAAGGTGTAAGACAAGGTGACTCCATATCTCCAAAACTTTTTACAGCAGTGCTGCAAGAAGTATTTTGTGGATTAAAATGGGAAACTAAAGGAGTGAAAGTAAATGGAGATTATTTAAGTCATTTAGATTTCGCAGATGATGTAGTTGTTTTTGCAAATAATGCTTCAGAGCTGCAGGATATGTTGCAGGAATTATCAGATGAAAGTAGGAAAGTAGGACTAAAGATAAATGTTAAAAAGACTAAAGTAATATTTAATCGATTTGCTCAAAATATGAAAATAAAGATTGATTATGATGAATTAGAAGAAGTTAACAGTTACAAATACCTTGGTCAGATTATTAATACAGATGGAAACATAATGGAGGAAATTAATCATAGAATTAAACTTGGTTGGAGTGCTTTTGGTAGAAATAACTTGATACTAAAAGGAAATATGCCTATGTGTTTGAAAAGGAAAGGTTTTTAACAAATGTGTTTTACCAGTTCTTACTTATGGATCTGAGACTTGGACACTTAATAGAAGAGCAATACAGAGACTTCAGACCACTCAAAGAAGTATGGAGAGATGTATGTTGGGAGTAACAAGAAGAGATCGAAAACGCAATGTATGGGTAAGAGAACAAACAGGTGTTACTGACCTCATTGAAAAAATTAAAAGATTGAAGTGGAGTTGGGCTGGACATATTTCTAGAAGAGATGATAATACATGGACAATTGAAATTTTAAACTGGATTCCATGAGATTGTAAAAGACCCAGAAAGAGACCACATGTGAGATGGATGGATGAAATAAGAAAGTGTGTAGGGGTGATGTGGAGAAGAGAAGCTAAAGATCGGAGAAGATGGATTAAACTTGGAGAGACTTTCATCCTGCAGTGGATTGATAATGGTTGTTAATGATGATGATGATGATGAATCATAATAAGTAAATATATATATATATTTCATCTATGGTTTTAATCCAAAAATCATTTTAAATCTTTATCCAATTGGTATGCTAACCACTAAGCCACCAACAACTTGATGTGTAATTGTTAAAAAGATTTGTATTGAATTTATGGTTTTTCCAAGAAGGAAATACCTTATGTTTTGTTTTAATCGAATCGCTAATAACAAAATTATTATCAGAAAGCCAGTCAGAATTCTTTTTAATAAATCTAAGAATAGATTTATTTATAACTTAATCATTAAAAGAATCTTACAAATCCGTAATATAATATCCCTGAACGTCCAGATTCCTATACATGCTGTTAAGCAAACATAATTTTTTTGTGAATGTGATTGGAATATGATCTATTTTTAATACCATTATCATTTTAATCTTGCAGCATATTAATCTATGATCCAGTCAACAATTTAGGGTTGTAAATGCTATATAATGAGAGCTATATATTATAACTGCTTTTGGTAATATAATCTATTAAATATCATTATTTAGCAATGCAGAGAACGTAGTAATAGCTCAAACAAGCTCTTAATTAATAAGTGCGGTATGAGAAAATATTTAAAATCTCTATCCTGAACACTCTCATCTCCAGATAAACTGATTTCGAATTTATGGCTCATGTCAGTGGAGAGCTAGACTATTCGGACACTAGATCTAAAATATCAACTCAGAACTCAGCACTTATTTCATACGTATATTTAAGTAAAACTCTGAAATTTTCAGACATGAAAATGTCTTTAAATCCAGCTATCTAACTTAGCTAAAGCCTTAAAAGTAAAATTATAATAATCAAAGAAACAAGTCATACATAACGTGACATTACTTTTAATAAGCATGCAATTACAAAAATGCAATACAGAGAGCACACTAATAGCTTAAACAAGCTCTTAATTAATGAGTGCAGTGTGAGAAAATATTTAAAATCTCTCTCCAGAACATTCTCATCTCCAGAACAACTGTTTTTGAGCTTATGGCTCATGTCAGTGGAGAGCTAGAATATTCGGACACTAGATCTAAAATATCAACTCAAAACTCAGCACTTATTTTATAGTATATTTAAGTAAAAACTCTGAAATTTTTGGACATGAAAATGTCTTTAAATCCAGCTATCTAACTTAAATAGCTATATCGGACTAAACTAAATTCAGATCTACCACTCCACTGATGTGAGCCATAAGCTCGAAACCAGTTGATCTGGAGATGAGAGTGTTCTGGATAGAGATTTTAAATATTTTCTCATACCGCACTTTATTAATTAAGAGCTTGTTTGAGCTATTAGTATGCTCTCTGTATTGCATTTTTGTAATTACAAGCTTATTAAAAGTAATGCCATGTTATATATAACTTGCTTTTTTGATTATTATCATTATTTAGAATGATGAATCACCTATGTTCTTTAAAGATTTCTCTGTCTAAACAAAATGTGATAGCAAATCATGTGTTGTGCAATTATACAATAATAACAATTTAAATTTAAGGCATCAATATCATATTTTTTACAATTTTTGGTCCAACTCTACTGTTTTATGCACACATGCATGAAAATGCCCAAGAAAAAAATTTTGATCTTTTAATAGTATTGCTTTAATACTACTAAGACCATAAAGCTTATTAATGACTTCTTTGAATCTAATATTAGGTAATATGTCCTAATAGCATTAACACTGATGTGCCATTGTGCAAGTCAAGTTTTAATATGGTTAACCTCTCTTTCATACAATAATGAATTATATAGAAGATACTAAATTAGTCTTTATAGTGAATCCAATATTATATATTTTTTCTTCACTGATTGATCTAGCATTCCAAAAAAAATTAGAACCATATAGTTTTTGTGTTAAATTCCTGGAAAATAAGTTTCATTGAAGCTTATAACAACTTGTGTAATAAATAAAAGATAGAACCCGTTTTGTTTCCAATTAAAGTCTAAACAGGAAGTTATTATTTGGTAGGAAAGCAAAGTAGTTTACCGCAGAGCTATGGCATACTAACACCCCCAATCATAAATATATCACATTATTACATAAAATAGGCCTACAATCTACTTTGTTTAAATCATAATTAATCAATACAGTTACTTCATTTAATGCAAACACATAAACATATGACTTAATGAAGCTATGAATATGCACATTTAAGGTGATATTAAGTCACCATGACTGTTTAAAGGATTTTACAGATATTTATAAATTACTATCTTAATAAAAAATGACATTTTTAATATTGATCACCACGCCCATCAGTTATTCTAGAAATTCACTTATCAACATGATATTGTTATTCAATAATTTGATCCATCTGACAATATTAATAAACACAAACTAGTTACTATAAATTCCATGGATGATTGGTAGCTCTTTAAGATAGTCTGATAATAGGTGCTTTCTGTAAGGTAGCCATATTGCATGGTGTATTGCCATTTCCTCACATCTATGGCTGTCATCATGAATGCTTTATGCATAATGCTTAGTGATGTTATATTTTTAGATATATATGTGTGTGTATATATATTTTAGATGATTAATTTTTAAGCTTTAAATTGACTGCAATATTTTTATTATAAAATATTAAGATCAATTTTAAATAACAATGGTAATAAATAACTTAAGATGAAATCAAATTTATTTACAGCATCAAATTTAAGAGTGAAAACTAATTAATGGTGATAATAAATTTTATTTAACGTTTAGTTATTTTTATTAATTTTAGTTAGGGAATTGATATGTATATAAGCAAATGATTTAAGGATGCACTAAATATGTAATTATTTGAAGTAATATTAACCCTTCATGCACCCCTTTAGAATATTTTGCAAAATAATTCAGATTACAATATTAAAAGAGATCATTCTCAGTATGACACATTTTATGCTCTGCCCTCATGAGATTTCCTAAAAGTAAAATGATCATGTATCAACATGCCAATGTTATTTGTGCTAAAATATTTACTATTGTGTTTAATTTGATGTTAAAATTTTATCATGTAATTAATCTGCCATTATTTTCAAAATTCTATATAATAAAGAAAACAGAAAATTATTTTTAATGATCTTATTTTTGAATTTTCAGTTTTGATTTTATATTTAATTTTAATACTCACATATATATTTATTGTACCAAATAAATGTGAATTATTGAACATTTCATATGATTTACAGGTACGTGTTTTGTTAGCAGCAATTGGATGAAATGGTTTCCATGCCAATAATGTATTTAAATTGCTTGATGTTACAATCTTCTATTGAAAAGTTAAGCTTTCAGCTAATGGTTGAAAATTATCTAGCAAAGTTTTACCTAGATTCCATGACTGTGGTGGATTAAGATTAAGTGAATTTTTAATGGTGTGTAGTCTTGCCAGAGAATTTAAGCCCCTGACATTAATCCCAGTGATTAAAATTAACATTTTAGAAGAAGATTAATAAAGAGAAGAATGAATTCAGAAAACCCAAGAAGACAACTCTGATCGACAGAATTTATTGATTATTGTTACCAGACCCTAGGATAGCCAGAAGCATTAATCAAGACCTAATAGCCTGATGTCAAATCTGTTATTGCATGACATACCTGCAACTTAATGTCTTTAAAAAAGACCCTCAAAATACCAGGTCCAGATGTGCCAGAAAGTACAGTTGTCAGATCATCTGAATTACTAGGTCAATACTGAAAGCAGTTTCATCTGCTGAGCCCCAACACAGCTCCAGACAAGATATATCCTCATGAGCTACTTCTTTTTCCATTGTGCCATTTGCTCCCTCATCCTGCAAGTTGTCATTGTAAGAATTAGCATTAGTCCTCTGTCTCTTCTTAACAATTATCTGACTTTTTTTCTATTTGATTGCACCCTCAGAGGCAATCTATTATTATGATTATTCCTTCACTCTGGCAACTCATTGGTTCCAGAACCAGTCCTGGAGACATTCTGTATACATTCTTACAATTTTTAGTTATTTATAATCTTTCATTTGGCAAAATAGCTGTAAATTTTTATCATTTTTGGCATGCAGTTTCTTTATTCTACAGAGAGTGGTTTGCTGTCACAAATTCTATATATACACAACAAAACATAATCAAAATAGCTAAAAAAATAGGTTTAGTAATTGGGGTGTGCAATGTTTACACTGTTTACTGTTTACTTTCATGTTCTGTTAAAAGTGAAAGCAGTTCAACTTATTAAAAACTGCAAATAACTGTTTATGTATGAATGCATTTGTTTTTGTTTATTAAGTTTGTAATATTTTTGCACTTATTTAGTCCCTTTTAAGAATACATAAATTCACATGATCACCATCTCTTATACTAGCACATAATTGTTATTAAACAAGCCTTCTGGCATCCATTGATTCCTCTGACTGGCACAGGGTGGCACTACTGTATGGAGAGTTTTGCTTTGTTTAATATCTAAATTATTTACGAATTAATAATTAGAATTTGAAAATAAACATTTTTCAAATAATTAGAATGTTTTAAAAAACACTTATCAATAGTAGGTGTTTGCTATTTGTTTTTATAAAGATTGCATTAAAAAAAAAATTGTGATAATTTATGAGTGTATAATTTACACAACATTTGTTTAAAAAGTGCATTTTTTCCCTTTTTTTTAGTTAATTTAACATCTTTCAAAATATTTATTATTTTCGTTAATTTAACTGTCGAATAATATACCGCTAATAGCAATATTTTCAACTGATAAAGATATATATGTATAAACACTTATACTTTCTTTTAATTTTGTTTAAAAGATAATCAAATAAATTCTTTTTACATTTGTAAAAATTAGCGTCACACTTCCACAAACACATTCTCAATGTACTGCCTAACTTAACAAATCTACCTTTAGTATATTTTCTAACGTTGCTTTAATTTATTTGCGGCACACTAAAAAGTGATTTAACTTGATTTTATTTTAAAAGGTGATTATAAATCATCATTTTTCAAACTATTATCTATCCATCTCAGAATGAATGTCTCTCCAAGTTTAATGCAGTTTCTCCTATTTCTAGCTTCTCCACATAATACCAGCAAACTTCTTTATTTCATTCATTCATCTCATATATATATAATATTATCCAGATACTTCTGTGTATAATTTATTAAAAATATATATCTAAGCCAACATTTCATCCGGGTTACACTGGTCATCAACTGAGTAACAAATACTATAAATTAATTGTAGATGCGCTGTAAACACTGATGTATAACAATAATGAATGTTCTATTAAGAGAAGATAAAAATAATAATTAGGGGGAAATTATTTAGATTAATGAGTTTTTTTAAAAAAAAAAATTCACATAGAAGGTAATTTTCGTGTATCAAAACGTTTCTTGATACAATCTGGTCTTTTAAAGATCTCAATGGCTTTTCTTATCTGATATTGTTGGAGGGTGATACATTTGGAAAGTATTATTATATTTAATAAAATAATACTATGACCTGCATCTATAGCATGGACAGATAATGCTGCTGCTGATGAGTATTTTAACTGCATTAATATGTTCATCTAGCATTGGTGCGATGATTACTCATACCTATATAGGAAGTGTTACAAATATTACATGGAATTTTATAAACTCCATGTGCTTTAAGAGGAATTAAGTCTTTAAGCTCACTTGTAATGCTATTAATTCTTTGGTAAGTGGTATATGTTGACGTTATATGATAATGTCTTAAAATACATCCAATATTGTCTATAGCTTATTTTATATAAAGAATACAAACTCTAGTAGTTGTTTTCTCTTTTTTCTTTTTATTTTGATTGTTTAGATAATATTTTATTTATATCTATAGCCTGTGAAAATCTTTGATTTAATATATTTATAATAAATATTCATAGCTAAATAATATGTAATTAAAATGAAAGTAACTGTGTCCCACTGGCCTATGTAAATATCAACCAACTATGAAATAACTAATGATACCAATGTAATCATTAGCTGTGTTAATATTTACGTTTAGACAATGTGATCAGCAAAGCTAAAAATTAGATTGGTATCATTCTATCTTTTTATAATTGATTGACATTTACATACCTCAACAGGAGAACTCATTCTGTTCATTCTAATTATATATATTTATATATTACAATGAAATGAAGTCATACATCACATGATCTAATTTAACAATTTTGTATTACAAATATTGCATAAAGAGCTCACAAATAAGCTCTTGATAAGCTTTGCATCTAATGTTTGAATATCCTAGCACCTCACTGAGAAATCCAGTAGCAGAGATCGGTCTAGGGTTGGGGATATTCTGCACAGCTTGTTAAGAGCTTATTTGCAAGCTCTTTTTATTATATATATATATATAAACATAAATAATTAATGGTATAAACAATATTGTAGTTTAAATTCTTTTGAAGCACTTTCGATTGTGTAGTAATCCTCATCAGTTTTAACTGAATTTCAAATTTTTTTAAACTTAATGTTACATATATTTCCATAAGCTGTGTATGGCCATATTTTCAACTTGCCTATTAATAACATCATCCTTATATTTATCGATCAAAATTGCCTCTTTATTTTCCTCTTTTTATGATTCTTTTCTTCCATTAATATTTTTATTTCATTACTATTAAATGTAAACCCATAATTACAAGTTTTTTCAAGGTCAAAAAATACTGAAGCTGTACCAAATTGACTATTTACATTATTTTTAATTCGATTATATAATAATTGATGCTCCTTCAATCATTTTTTTCGCAGAACATCTCAATTCACCAATATATAATTTTTGACATCCACATGAAATCCGATAAATTATATTACTTCTTTGCAACTTAGGAAATATATTAAAATTATTATTCCATCCTTCCATGAATTGTTTTATTTAAATTTAAATATAAATAATGTTTGACTTTTGGTACAAGTGTGTAGTATTATAAACAGTGTGTTGATTCATGAGGAGTATTAATTTGTGTTTGTATGTTTCTTATTATTTTCATTCAATAGAATAAGCCATTTATATAATAGGCATATCATCATCATAAAACATTATCAATTAACTGCAGGATAAAAGTCTCTCCAAGTTCAATCCATCTTCTCTGATCTTTAGCTTCTCTTCTTCACACCAACCCTGCACACTTTTTTATTTCATCCATCCATCTCACATATTGTCTCTATCTGGATCTTTTACAATCTCTTGTAATTCAGTTAAGATTTCAATTGTTCTTCTATTATCATCTCTTCTATAAATATGTCCAGCCCAACTCCACTGCAGTCTTTTAATTTTTTTAATGAAGTCAGTAACACCTGTTTGTTCTCTTACTCATATATTGCATTTTCAATCTCTTCTTCTTACTTCCAACATGCATCTCTTCATACTTCTTTGAGTGGTCTGAAGTCTCTGTATTGCTCTTCTATTAAGTGTTCAAGTCTCAGATCCAGAAGTAAGAACTGGTAAAACACATTTATTAAAAATATTCATTTTCAAACACACAGGCATATACTATTGTTTATAAAATATTGATATTTAGTTTTATTGCTTTATCTTTAATCTAATGCAAATATTGCTCATACTTTGTGATAGCTTGAAGTAATGTTTTTATTTGTTTTCTATCCATTCTAAATATTATTGGAATCTATGAAGATACAACAATTATTATTATCATTGTTTTATTAACTTGAGTATTAGATTGTTATTCATTGATTGATATTCATTTTAGTTTGGTGTATTATTTCATTCTGTTATAAATGATGCTACAATTCAAGAGCATTATTAAATTAGGATTGTTCTCCTGGTTCATATTTTTATTCTGCTACAAACAGTAATCAATAATTATTCTATGACTCAGGGTGCCGCATGACCAAATATTTACTCTGATATAAATGGCATTCAATTTTAGAATATATTTTTATTCAGTTCCAAATATTAAAGTTTTATTTCTTATGGTCATTATAGTTATTCAGTTATGAAATGGTTCCCAAATCTGGGAAGCATTAAAAGGAAAGTATACCTTCATCTTTATTCAGTTATAAATGACATCACAATTCATGGGGCATTATTAAACCAGGACAATTATTGCATGGCTCACATATTTATATATATATATATATATATATATATAGTTAAAAACCAGTCAATACTTAGACAATCTTAATATCAATAACAATCAACAATTTCAAACTGTTGTCAAGGCAACATGACCTCAGAGATTGAAATTATTGATACAAAGAAGTTTAAATAAACCTTTTTAAACAGGTAAATATAATATGTTCTGAGTGCAGATTAATAAATAGTCAGTTATAACATTACAAACTGTAATTATAATCTTCCAATTGCACCAAAGTATTACTTAAATAATAAGTGTAATAATGTTCAGGATTAAATGTGTGTGGACTGTTTTTAATGATTACTTACAAACCCATTTAGCTTTGAGCATTATATGCTAGTTATAGGCAATTATTTGAGCAAATCTCAACACTCTTTTGCACATATACCTTAAATTAATAAATGTTATTCATTATAAACCAGAGTAATCACATAAATATATTTTGCATAACAAACATATTCTCATCAAGTGTGCTGAAGATTATTCATGAACACCTACAATTATGGTAGTGTAGTAATATAGATTTTTATATTAATAGACGTTTAGCAGACTTTTTTATAATGTAATTTATAAACAAAGATATTAATTAAATAATGTATTTAAAATAATTTTACAACATCAAACACATGGCTATGGTAGAAACAATTTCTAATCTAATTATATCTTGTAAGGTAATTAAATGCAGAGATTAAATATGTAATTAATTATGATATATAAAATATATAGATTTCTGTAATTGCATAATAACATTTTTTTGCAATATGACTTGAAATGGTAAACGTCATTCTAGTTAATTTTATATAGAAAAGATAGATGTCACTATATATGCAAAGTAGACTGAAATTGTAATGGGATGGTCAAGTTTTTATATAAGAGATGCAAAAAGCAAATATTCATTAGATTGCAATTTATGCATGGTAAAAGAATAGTAAAAATGATATATAATTGAGTTAGAAGTAAATGGCAAAAAACAAGATGGGAGAGAAAAGTAGTATGGTATGCAGAAGTTTTGGATAAATGCTTTCTATCAGTATACTTGTACAAAGGTGGAATGATTGTATTAGGAAGATTGTTGAGTATTATAGTGGCAATGACTGGGATAGAAGAATAGATACATTAATAAAAAATAAGGAGCTAGAGCGATGGAAAACTAGTGTGGAGAGTAATATAGAAGTAAGCAGCACATTGGATATGAATTAATTTATGATGATAGCAATGAAGTAGTTTACTGCTTAAGGCTTGAACAGGATTGTTAGAAACTGGGGAGTATATACATAAATGGAGAAATAGGGATTTAGTCTGCAGGTTATGTAAGAAAATAAATGGAAATTATTAGGGGTTTGCTAATGGATTGTAAATGCTTACAAGCAGAAAAGGATAAAAACGTGGAAAGGTGAGTTCAAGGATAAGGCAGATATAGATACAAAGGCCATGAAGTGGACAATGATGATGCTGTGGAAATGGGATAGAGAAGGATGGAGAAGAATATGGGAATATGGAATAGAATAGAAAGATAAGGTGGCTAACAGGTCTTTCTTGAGCATATTGGCTGAGAGATCCTTGACATCAATAAAAGAGTAGCCACATCATGTGGCAAGATCACACAAGAAATTGTAAAATAGTTTCAACTTACTGAAAAGGGCAAAAATCAATATTTGACTAAAAGAGCTTTTTTGTATTATTATTGTTACTGAATATATACAGATATTGTTATATAAAAGTATTTTATTTTATATTATATCGTATGATTTATTTAAATATATGAAAACTCGGCAAAATGGATTAAACTTCTTTTCATTCTTGATGTGAATAAAAATTCTAATATTATCTTAAACTACACAATTATGTTTCTCATAATTAATATATTCTCAACATATTTGTCAGAGATTTAAACACTTGTAACTATTTACTATTACAATATTGCTTTTTATATTTTAAATATATATAATTCGGAGTATAATTATTATTTACATATTTAATTTCTATATTTTTTAATGTTTCACTAGAACTATAAGTTTGCTATAGAATGAAAAATGCCTTTATCTTATAATAACATGTATTTCATTTTGTGAAGCTAATTTGAAATGCTATTTAATTAAAATCTTGTATTTATAAATTTCACATCTAAAATAAAGATATATAATAAACATTTATTAATTTTTTGAATATCATTAAGTGTAATTAGGAGAGGTTTGAACTGCAAGATTATTATTTATATGCAAAAACTTCAGCATACAGTTTGTGATAAAATAAATTTATTTTCTTTTGCACATTTATTATTAAACATTATTTTCTAAATAACTTATTTTATTAAAGTATTTTTAAAAAAATTAATTTTGTATATGCGATTTAACAAAAAACAGTTTGCTATCTGACTTTACTTCAAAAATATATACGTAAATGTAACGTGTAAGTTTAAATATAATCAACAAACATATTTTATTATATATATCATTTTTATAATTATTTTATGTATCAAATTTAAAAAAAAAAAAATCAATAGCTATAGAAACGCCGGTAAACATTTGTCTTCACTCATACAATATAAAGTAATGAATGTCCACAAAATTTCTAGTTACAACCTAACATTTAATGATAATAGAGAGCTTTATCTCAATTAATGTCAATGCATATACGTGTGCTGCACGTCAGACATAAGTTTTAACAAAAAGAAATTTTAAACAACTAGACTTAGCTAGCTTTACAAGTCATAGATGTAGAGACGACCGTAAAGAAAGAGTGGGTGTATATATAGATACAATTAGTTTGCATAAAGTCACTTAGAAATGCTATGTATTGTGAATATGCCATTTATTCAATGGGAATGCAAGATTTCTTCCTATTGATGGCATGCTTATCACTTGATGTATGTCATGCATCCTTAATGTTTCACCTTGCATTGTTGTACTCTGTGCAGATGATAGTAATCGAGATTGGAACAAAAGGATGACCATTTACTGAGAAAGGTTTGAAAAATATAAAGCTTGTTTCTGTGTTTGTGGCAGCTTTATTATATAGATAGATATATTGAGCTATCCATGTGAATAAGTTTGCTCAAGATTCATCATAATAGATGGTATGTCAGGCAGGATCATGGCATTTGATCTTGTAGCTAATTTGGGAGTGAAGGTTGGAAGGTAAGGCATCCTTAGAGTTATTAAGAAGATGATGGAGGGAGAGTGTTGTTTGTAGAGTTGTTTGATGTGTAGTGTTAATAATTTTAATAATGTAACAGGTTATGAGAGATATATAGGAATTTTTCTGGCCATCTGTAAACAAATTTGAGAACTAAAATATAGAATTAATAGCCTTAAAATTTAATCATTACATTACAAAATTGCCACTAATTTTTTTTTGCTTTTTTTGTCAATCTAATGCCACAATGCAATATTATTTAGTGATTTTTGTGGAAACAAGAGCATTATATTGAAAAATTATATATTTCTCTGTGAAAAGATTAATATATGAAATGACATTGGTATTCTAGTATAATTTCACGTGGTCAAATTTTTCTGCCCTACTGATAAGAATATATTCATTATCTGAAACATGATTAAAACATACTGTTACATTTGTTGCTACTCTAGCTTAGTTAGATGTGTCGAATTTTCTGCACACTGAGGAGAATATTCTCATTATCTGAAATCTAGCCATGTAATATAAGAATTTGAAATACTTTTTACATTGAATGACATTTATAATCTTAAATATACCTGAAAATGAAAATAAACATCACATGACCACCTCCTCTTATGCGTGTGTATAACTGTTGTTAAAACAGGCAAAAATCACTATATGTATTGCCATACACAACAAGCTAGAGTGATCAATGGATTCCAGAAGGCTTGTGGATAAAATCCCCATCGAGTGCCTACTCATCCAACATCCCCAGATAAGTTTGTGGCTTATGGCATAAGAAGATGTATGGGTACTGAACTGGGTTCAGACCCATATGACTAGATAAGCTAATGGGCTTGGATTAAAAACATTAAGGTGTTTTCAGTTTAAGACTCATAGTCTTGTAGTTAAATGGAGATAAAAGGTGATTACCGGAGGGGTGCATTAGATCCTAAGATCTAGGTGCAGTGCTCTCAGATCCAAGGCTCCTCACTCATGAAGGCCATAATCCAGAAACTAGTCTGGGGATGTTGGATGAGTAGGCACTAGATGGGGATTTTATGCACAAGCCTTCTGGCATCAATTGATTACTCTGGCTTGCTGTGTGTGGCAATACATATAGTGAGCTTTGCCTGTTTTAAAATGAAAATACTAAAATTTGTCTCTCACAATAATATATATATATATATATATATATATATATATATATATAAAGAGCATGCTAATAGCTCTAAACAAGCTTATTTATTTATTTATTTATAGCTCCTCACTGAAGAAAGCAATAGCTTGAAACCAGTCTGGGGACAATCATAGATAAAGGTTTTAGGTATTTTCTCTTGTAGCATTTATCATGAAAAAATAAATAAAGAAACTTGTTTAGAGCTATTAGCATACTCTTTATATATTACATATTGGTAATGCAAGCTATAGGCCATGTGATTTATTTTTACTAATATATATATATATATATATATATTGTAACCTTATATTTTGGTACAAAATATATAGCTAGGTGGAACTAATTAAAATTTCTTTCTAACTTCTAGATGATTTGATTATCACAGCTAGTACTGTATACTTGACATTTGTATCCAAATTAATTGAATGATGAAATTATATAATTCCATTTTTTGTCTTACTGATTATATATATATATATATTATAACGATCGAAATGAAAGTGAAGATCGAATCTAACCGCAAAAACAATATCTGCAACTACCAGGGCGCCATTTAGGCATTTGAGCCTAGAAAAATTTATAAAGTAGGCAGATACGCGCTGTTAAGATTCCACTTTATTTAAATATTCCGACCGTTAGCCAAGTCACTAGCTCAGTGGAGACGCAGAGATAAAAATCTATATCTTAATTTATATCTTAAATATAAATAAATAAAAGCCACTGCCAGAAATTAACACATAAAAATATTTATTTACGCACATATAAAATCATTCTAAATTCGAGGAATAGGTTTAACATTTTTAGATTTTTATATTACTCTTTAATTGTACATTTATATAAATTTCAATGAGTTTAATATTTTATTTAGATGGTCAAGTATGAATAGACTACATAGATTTGCATTTGAAAATAAAACATTCTATCCCTATTTAACCTTAGGCTAAAATTCGCAGTCAAACAGGCATCAATCCATCTGATACATTTATGTATTCAATGTAGCATGAAAATACAACAGCACAAATATACTATACTGTCAGGAATGGAAATCTGAACAGTATAGTTAGAGAAAACATTGACTCTTGTCCAATACAGGAATATGACATCTGTATAGCAAGAAGAACAATAAAATAAAAACTCCACAGGAAGGAACCATGATCCTTTTTGCTGACTTACAATCCCATCCATAGGCAAAGGGTTGGTGCGGTGTATTCAGCGATTCTGCACATAGCGAAACTTATACTACATCTACTAATTACACAAATATATCCAATCCATTGACCCAATTCAACAATGACACAAATAACCTAAGATTACCCTCCCCTAATATAACTTTACAAATATATATAGCCATTCACGCCCGAATTAAATTTAACATTTAAATACGTTCGCACAAATGCATTTTATAAAATTTGTTTTAAAATGTTGAGTACAGATCAGCTGCACAGATTCCACGGTCAAAAACATTCCAAATTAAAGACAACCGATCAAAATACAAAGTCATTGATAAACGTCACTTGCATAGGGAATATACAAATCCCATTAGCATTCATCGTAAGATGCTTGCAGTGATATCGTTGACATATATTCTAATCGAATGTGAAAACCACAACATTATCAAACGCTAATGAATCTATGCAACGTCTATACCCAACCTTAAATTTCCTCATTTAAAATTTAAACAATAAATATTAATACAAATAAATAATAAATGGAAATGATTTTTTTATCAAACGCAAACATATATAAAATTACACATTATCAATTGAGTTGACACATAAGTCAGAGAAAAGTTCTTTTTATAAAACTAAAATTAACTTATCAATCTTTAAAGTTCTTAATTAATATTATGATTTTAACAATTGTTCAGTTCTATTGCTTACGGTAGAAGAGTCCCTGTTCCCGTTGGCAATTCCCACGGAGACTTTCCTGGAAGACCGGTCTGATATTTTGGAGGTAGCATTAGCTGGTTCTGTTCTGGTATCACAGTCTTTGCATTTTTAAAATAAGTGAGTGAGGACGACAAGTGCGTCTTGCCGCTCGACTCACCAAAATTAAGTTGGAAAAAACTGACTGGAACTCAATATTTTTTCTTTTTATAGTCCTCCTATGGATTCCATGAACAAAAATGTCACTGTTCTGTTTTTTCGTTATGGTCCGGGCCTTTATTTGCTTCCATTGGTCAAGCTAAAATCTCTTTCTTCTCTTATCTAACTTTTCATCTGACTTTTTAATTAAACAGCTTTTAGATAATTAATAAACAATCATCTCCATTTATAGATTACAGGAATTAATTAATACCTGTTTTTATTTTAACTTACGTTACTTTTTTTATTAAAATATTTTTATATTTCAATCTTGTATTTTTTTATTAAAAAAAATACGTTCAAATACTTTTTTTTTTTTTTTGTTTATGAAAAAAAATATTTTTAAAGTTTAGCATCTGTGCGAATATATACGTTTAACAATATTTTAATTTTAGCGTTTAGTTTTTTACTTTTATTTGCGAACTTTTATTAAGTTTTTATTTTAAATTAATGTAACGACATATTTATATATCGTTACATATCAGTAAACTTCCTCAAAAAACAAAAAACATTAAAAAAAAAAAGAATTTAGAATTACGTTACACAAATTGATTATATATGAAAATTTCAAAAGGACAAAACTTTTTTTTTTACAAGACAAAACTAATTACACACAAATATAATGATTAAAAAAAATGTTGACTGTTGATTCCTTATTACCAGCTAAATTTCTGCCCCCTCCCTTTCAAGTGTCATTTCTCCTAGCTTTAACTATTACTTAGGCAAGTTTAACGATTAGATTTTAATTTAACAAGACTTTTTTTTAAAAAAAAAATATGATTTAGATTTATTATTACATTTTATTTATTAGTTTTTATTCCTCGAATTTATCTCTACATATGCGCAATTTTTCTTACTGGCAGCACTTTTTAAACAAAACTTCAAACTGCAACTCCACGTCAATACAACAAATATATTTATACTAATTTCAGAAAAAATATTACGGGCATGATTTATTTTCAAAAGTACTAGTGGTTTATTAAACATCTGGCTATAACTTTATGTTAGTACAAAAATGTACTTATTTCAGAAAAAACATGTTATTTGCATGATTCACTTTTAAAATTCTCAGGGCACTCATGATTTATTAAAGATAGAAAATTTCATCATCATCAATTCCCCTTCTCAGGGTCAATCTCTGAGGTAAGGCCCCATGTTAGGCGTCTATTATAACGATCGAAATGAAAGTGAAGATCGAATCTAACCGCAAAAACAATATCTGCAACTACCAGGGCGCCATCTAGGCATTTGAGCCTAGAAAAATTTATAAAGTAGGCAGAAACGCGCTGTTAAGATTCCACTTTATTTAAATATTCTGACCATTAGCCCAAGTCACTAGCTCAGTGGAGACGCAGAGATAAAAATCTATATCTTAATTTATATCTTAAATATAAATAAATAAAAGCCACTGCCAGAAATTAACACATAAAAATATTTATTTACACACATATAAAATTATTCTAAATTCGAGGAATAGATTTAACATTTTTAGATTTTTATATTACTCTTTAATTGTACATTTATATAAATTTCAATGAGTTTAATATTTTATTTAGATGGTCAAGTATGAATAGACTACATAGATTTGCATTTGAAAATAAAACATTCTATCCCTATTTAACCTTAGGCTAAAATTCGCAGTCAAACTGGCATCAATCCATCTGATACATTTATGTATTCAATGTAGCATGAAAATACAACAGCACAAATATACTATACTGTCAGGAATAGAAATCTGAACAGTATAGTTAGAGAAAACATTGACTCTTGTCCAATACAGGAATATGACGTCTGTATAGCAAGAAGAACAATAAAATAAAAACTCCATAGGAAGGGACCACGATCCTTTTTGCCGACTTACAATCCCATCCATAGGCAAAGGGTTGGTACGGTGTATTCAGCGATTCTGCACATAGCGAAACTTATACTACATCTACTAATTACACAAATATATCCAATCCATTGACCCAATTCAACAATGACACAAATAACCTAAGATTACCCTCCCCTAATATAACTTTACAAATCTATATAGCCATTCATGCCCGACTTAAATTTAACATTTAAATACATTCGCACAAATGCATTTTATAAAATTTGTTTTAAAATGTTGAGTACAGATCAGCTGCACAGATTCCATGGTCAAAAACATTCCAAATTAAACACAACCGATCAAAATACAAAGTCATCGATAAACGTCACTTGCATAGGGAATATACAAATCCCATTAGCATTCATCGTAAGATGCTTGCAGTGATATCGTTGACATATATTCTAATCGAATGTGAAAACCACAACATTATCAAACGCTAACGAATCTATGCAACATCTATACCCAACCTTAAATTTCCTCATTTAAAATTTAAACAATAAATATTAATACAAATAAATAATAAATGGAAATGATTTTTTTATCAAACGCAAACATATATAAAATTACACATTATCAATTGAGTTGACACATAAGTCAGAGAAAAGTTCTTTGTATAAAACTTAAATTAACTTATCAATCTTTAAAGTTCTTAATTAATATTATGATTTTAACAATTGTTCAGTTCTATTGCTTACGGTAGAAGAGTCCCTGTTCCCGTTGGCAATTCCCACGGAGACTTTCCTGGAAGACCGGTCTGATATTTTGGAGGTATCATTAGCTGGTTCTGTTCTGGTATCACAGTCTTTGCATTTTTAAAATAAGTGAGTGAGGACAACAAGTGCGTCTTGTCGCTCGACTCACCAAAATTAAGTTGGAAAAAATCTGACTGGAACTCAATATTTTTTCTTTTTATAGTCCTCCTATGGATTCCATGAACAAAAACGTCACTGTTCTGTTTTTTTGTTATGGTCCGGGCCTTTATTTGCTTCCATTGGTCAAGCTAAAATCTCTTTCTTCTCTTATCTAACTTTTCATCTGACTTTTTAATTAAACAGCTTTTAGATAATTAATAAACAATCATCTCCATTTATAGATTACAGGAATTAATTAATACCTGTTTTTATTTTAACTTACGTTACTTTTTTTATTAAAATATTTTTATATTTCAATCTTGTATTTTTTTATTAAAAAAAATACGTTCAAATACTTTTTTTTTTTGTTTATGAAAAAAAATATTTTTAAAGTTTAGCATCTTTGTGAATATATACGTTTAACAATATTTTAATTTTAGCATTTAGTTTTTTACTTTTATTTGCGAACTTTTATTAAGTTTTTATTTTAAATTAATGTAATGACATATTTATATATCGTTACAATATATATATATATATATATAATTAAGTTCCAACCAGTAACCACCTAAACATTCACAGTAAAATATAGTAATCAATATTTCTCACTGCTGTCAAGGCAACCTTCATACCTTTTAATAGCAAGTTATTTATATATATATATATATATATATATATATATATATATATATATATATATATATATATATATATATATATATATATATTAGTTTTGCTCTGTTTCAAACACTAAGTTAGGTAAACTGTGCTTAATCTGAAAGTCAAAACCAACAGTCTATTACATCAAGTTTAGTAAAATAAATAAAAACAAATAGTTATTGTTTGTTTGTCTTTTTAAATAATCCTAGAGATTATTTTGGTTTAATTAAAATTTTCATTTAATTTATCTTTAATTAATTGATAGAATATATAAGGCAAACACATTTTTAACAGATATGTAAATGAGAAAGAATTTAATTGGTGAAGAAACAGAATAGAACTTTCAGAGATTTTTTTAAGAACTGCTGTAGTAACAGCAAGGGTGGAAAAAGAAAAGTAAAAATCTTCTCTTTATGTTTTTTACTGTTAAACATATAACAAAAAAAGCTTCTCTTTAAAAGAGAGAGAGGGAGAGAATTTAAAGACAAAGAAGGAAGTTAAATTGTAATATTATCAAGTGTTAATAGCAAAATGTATAGCTAAGTCTTAACAAATCTGTTCAGGGCATCCAACATTGAGTCTGGTCTAGCTGTTAATAATATTTCAAATGTCTACAACTGGAATATACTGGAATTATTGTTAACTGTGATAATAGGAGTAGCAGTGTTAAAGGTCAGTCTATTTGAAAATTCATATTGCTTACAGACTATACTTTAACCTTGGATAAAATGCTTTATGTTCATAACTTTCACACATATAGTAGTGTTATGCATGTGCAAAATGAAATATTATAATTAACCTTGGCTAAAATATTTTACTTTTATGAACTTTAATGCATATAGTGGTGTTACATATGTGCAGAATGAAATACTATATTTATACTTTGTATAAATTTTGCATTCATGACTTTAACACATAAAGTAGTGTCGTATATGTGTGGTATGAAATACTGCTTTAATATTTTTGTGTGCCAATGTCTGAAGGACAAAGAATTAATTATAATCCCACTTTAAACTTATATTAGAAACAGCATTGTGAGTTATTTTATTATTAAAATTACAATCTAGCTGTGGAAAGAAATAGCAGATAACTGGGAAAATATGTTGGCTGTTATAACACAAGTGAGATAATTATTTGCTTCAGCAGCCATTCTTAATCTTTGACACTAATAGATCAAAATTAAAAAAATTTTTCAATTTTGTAATCACACCTAAAATAAAGTAATAAAATTCCATTAACTTTTGAGGATAATCTGATTAAAATTGTACATATCCTACCTCTTAAAATATATTGAATGTACAGGGCCTACATGTAAATCAGCTAATTTATAAGTATTCCTTATAAATGGAGATGAAGAAATATACAATCAACTCTTAAGATTCTATGTTACACACACACACACACACACACATATATATATATTAAAACAAAATAAAATGTCCGCTAATATTAATAATACAATAACGAAACTTAAATATATTCCAAACAACGGTAAACAATTTATAATATAATATAAATAAAAACTCATAAAGAAATATTTTCGATTATATTCATAATCATTATCAACTATATATATATGTTATTAAGTTTAAGAAATGTCCTATTAATTTATTAACTGATAGTTCAAATTTAAATAATATGTCTTTGAATATAGTGTAGTAACTTAATGAATATGTGTGTTATGTTTTATTTATATTTTATATTCTTTATATGTGTGTGAGGTTCACGATGTATATAATCTATTGTATATAAATAATTACTTGTCAATTAAGATTTATGATTAAGCATATGATAGGAATTAAAATGAGTCAATGATTAGGAACAATGCTTGCATAAAGATTTAATGATTAATTCAACAAATCTATAACATGCATCAATACCACATGGCCTAATCCTGTACACCTTACCAGTGTTCTGTGCTTATATTCATATTATAATTAGGTATTATTTTAATACCATCTGATCTATGGTCAGTTGTTATCTCAATTGTTTCCTTAATAAAGTTTTCTTGCAACTTTTGGGCTTAATTCACACTTGTAAAGCTGCATGTGCTTTCCAATTTAGCATATTAATGAGGGTAATTTATTTCTACTTTATTAAGAAAGTGAGTGTTAATACTACTTTAATGTTATATTGCTTTTTCTGTACTGGTGGTTAATCTTGCAGAATAATTGTTTGCCATTTTCCCCATATTCTTTATATTATATTATGCTGTTGGTTAATCCACAGAATAATCATCACTATCTTGTATATCATTTAAGTTTGTTTCAGCACTGGTGGTTAATCCACTGGACATTCTGAAATTATGCTAGTTTCTCTGATGATGGTTAGAAAATCCACAGGTACTTAGTGTTCATTATTCCTTTGTGCGGATAAGTGCATCACAGGTATATCATTGCTTTTTGTTATATAAATGTATGTTTGAGCAGAGTCTCCATACATTAGTATGCATACATTGTTTCCCTCATCTTAATGTTTGCCTCACATGATCTGTCATCAACCATAAAGGGGCATTCAAGAGAATTATTGTGATAATTTATTATAGGTCAATTATTTGATATCTCAGCTGAGTTGAAGTTCAAATTCCCTCTTTGATTTCATGTCATATCACAGTCAACTTTCATAAATTTATTAATAGCAATTGTTGTCAGTATTATTATAATTTTGAAGTATAAGTGCATTGGTTATGGTTTTGACTTATTGGTGTTGCCATTGACTGGGTATTTGAATCTATTCTCATCTCTATAATGGCTTAAATCAACACATTTGTAATAAAATCTTAGATTGTATTATCTGAAACTAGTGCATACATCCACGTATAGACTAATACATGTGATGATATTTTATTTTATTTATTTATTTATTTAATATACATTACTCATATAGATACATTTACTAAACATCACATGGTCACTATTTCTTATGCTAGCACCGAGAGTTTTGCCAGTTTTAGAAACAATTACATGTAATGTTATTTTATGTAATTTATTTTTGTTTATTTAATTTTATTAATATTGTGTTAACCAACTATTATTGCAGTGTTTATTGAATCATAAATAAATGTTGACTTTATAATCCAATTTATCTGTGTCATTGCTATTTGTCACACCTAGAGTCAGAAATCCAATGTAGTAAATAGATAATAAATATTAGAGCATATATTGTACATGATGCTGTATACAAGATCTATTAAAATATTGAGAGAATATTTAAATGCTTTTTTTTGGGGGGGTGTATAAAATATAAGATCCTATTTATCTATAAACAAAGCAAAGCAAAACTTCTATAGTAGTGCCACCTGTGCTAAACAGAGTAATCAATGTATGCCAGAAGGCTTGTGCATAAAATCCCTATCTAATGCCTACTCATCCAAAATCCCCTGACTAGTTTAAAAGGTGGTTGCTACAGGGTTGCATTAGATCCTAAGATCAAGATGCAGTGCTCTCAGATCCAAAGCTCCTCACTGACGAAGGCCAGAAGCCAGAAACTAGTCTGGGGACATTGGATAAGTAGGCATTAGATAGGGATTTTATGCACAAGCCTTCTGGCATCCATTGATTACTCTGTTTAGCACAGTTTGGCACTCTTATATGGAGTTTTGCTTTGCTTTGTTTATCAACAATTATGTGCTAGTATTGTAGATGTGATCATGTGATGCTTGCTGGTTTAACACCAATCCTGCCTAATAGGATAGTGGTGGCTATGATTATTAAAGAGCCAAAGACACCAAAATGTATGGGTGCTGAACTGAGTTCAGACCCATATGACTATATAAGCTGTTGAGCTTAGATTGAAAATATTTTTTGTGTTTTCAATTTCATGCTCATGAGTTTTGTAGTTAAGTAGAGATAAAAGGTGGTTGCTAGAGGGTTGCATTAGATCCTAAGATCTAGATGCAGTGCTCTCAGATCCAAAGCTCCTCACTGATTAAGGCCACAAGCCAGAAACTAGTCTGGGGATATTGGATGAGTAGGCATTAGATAGGGATTTTATGCACAAGCCTTCTGGCATCCATTGATTACTCTATTTAGCACAGGTGGCACTACTATATGGAGTTTTGCTTTGCTTTGTTTATAAACAATTATATGCTAGTATTGGAGATCATGTGATGCTTGCTGGTTTAATCCTATTTATCTTCTGCATCACCTCCGCTTTGCTTTGTCAATTCTGGAATACAAGCCAGAATCTGTTACCTTTATTGATATTTGCAATATTAATACTTAAATTAATAATACATTTGCTATCCAGTATAACAATTGAATCTAGTCTCTAATATTATAACCAAGTATTTTATCTATCCCACTAAGAGTTTCATTGCTATTGATTTGATTTGATATTTGAGCTAACGAAGAAAGAACTTAAAGTTTATATTATTCACCTTCCATTGCAAAGCACTACTTTATAAAATATTTTTGTACTTTGAGCATGAGTATATCTGAGCTACAGTCAAGCATATTATGAAGCCGATTAGATTTACTACCACTTTATTAAATGGCTCATATTTGCCATGTAATGAACAGCAGTTTTGTAGATTATGCCAGCTTGTCCATGGTTGGCCATCGAGTCTCAAGTAAATAAAATTAGAAATTAAGATTTGGGGATATAGTTGTAAGATCCAGTTGTTAGAGAGAATTATATTTAATTAAATATTCATACAATTTATGTTAGATAACTTAACATATCATCAAGTAATGCTGTGATAGGTCTTTTCAGTGTACCCTGTTTGCGATTGGATTATATTGTGACAGCTTTATACTGTATCATTTAATATATATATATATATATATATATATTAAATATATATATATAAATGTATCTGTTCCTGTTATTGTATATATATATATATATATATATATAACAAAACAGGAAGTATAAAACCACCAAAACATCATATGATCACCATTTTCTATACTTTCACAATCTGCTGTTAGCAGTAGCAAACTCATCATACAATAGTGCCACCCAGTACAAGCTTTGTAATCAATGGATGCAGGAAGATTTGTGCATAAAGTCCCCATCTAGTGCCTACTTATACAATATCCCCAGAACTGCTTCTAGCTTGTGGATCAAAACAGAGGTTTAGTTTAAACAAACTTTAAATGTTATTTACATATATAACTCACTGACAACTTTCATTACTTCTTTTTCAGTTACATATAATCTGAGTTATTTATTACTTATTGATATATATTTATATATAATGATCAATATATAATTATATTCATATGTATTACTTTTTTTATGAATCTTCTCTTATACACTATAATGCAATTTTTATATAATTCCTCCTTTATTTTTTTAACAGTTTCAACTGTCCTGCAGTCTTCATCAGAGCTATAATCTTTAAACATATAATCGTATAATCATTATTTTTATATATATAAAAATACATATAAAAATACATTTTTAATCTTATTATTCATAATCATATTTTATTTCTAACTCTATACCTTTCATTCTCTTATTTCCCAATTGTTATTTTTTCATTATTTCTTTATTATTTCTACTTACTTTTTATTTTTAATTTTTTCTTCTATCTTATCTATCATTCTATATTTGGTCTTTAACTCTTCTATTTTATTTATTATTTTAACTTATTGATCTAATTTCTTTTCTTCCTTTCTATTATTTGCATATTTATTCTTTTATTAATAATGTCTATTTTATTTTTATTCCTATCTTTATTTTTTTAATAATTCTTACTTTTTAATTTACTTATTCATTTTATTTACCTTTTTATGTCTTTGTTCTTTCTTTTTATATTTATAACGGCTGTTTTTTAAATTATTTATATGAATATATAAAGAAAAATACAAAAGAAGTTAACGAGAAGATATAAGAATATATAATTATATTTTGATACTCTGTCATTAGTAGCTATGTATTCTTGTGGAAAGAAATTAATCTTCGCATATACGCTATTAGATTAAAGTTAGATGCATTCACTTATCAATAAGTATTTTAAAAGCATAACAGGTTGTTTATAAAAAAAATAAGCTCTGAGCATAGTTATACTTATGCTTTTAAAGCACTTATTGACGGATGAGTGCAAATAAATTTAATGTAATAGCGCATGTGTGAAGACTAATTTTCTTCCATAAGATTACAATGTGCAATATCCAGTACTAGTCGGATATATATATATGGTCGAGGTTCGAGTGAGATTTATCGCACTCAACAGCGACAAGTAATTATATAATTAAACACACGAACACGGTAGTGGAGTTAATAGGTTTATATACATAAATACATATACAAGGATTAATATATAATACAATTATTACAAAGGTAAACTGACTAACACATTATTATACAACTCTAGTCTTAAAGGCCCGCAGGCTTACAATAAACAATATTAAAGTCTATACGACCTGTAATGGTCCCTAGGTCTACTTTAGTACGTTCGGAGGTAGACCTCTCCGCGAGACGAGCTGAAAGTGAAGTAGTGTCTGTGCACTCAGGAAAACGCATCCATTCCTCAACTTCACCTAGCAAGTCTAACCTTGTTTTTTCCCGCCGTCCCGGTTTGTAACACTCTCTATTTCCATTGGTCATCCCATGACACGAGGTACAAAGTGGTCAGTCTGGTTATCTCTGACCAACCTTAATCATTTCTGTGATGCCTTTAGCATAAACGCACATACTTGAATATTTGTAATAGTTACATTATTATTGCGTATCTCTGTTAATAAGCATACACACACATACTTGTATTCATTTGTAACAGTTACATTATTATTGCGTGTATCTGTTAATACACACACATATATGGAGTTAATAGAGTTATTATTATTGCGTGTATATGTGAATACACACACACATAGCACGCCTCCCCCAAGTTCAGCGACGTAACATTTTTTTTTTTTTTTAAAAAAAAAGATTTTTTTCATTTCTTCTTCTCTGAACTTAACACATAATCGTGCAGGCGGAGGGGAATTTTTGTTCTCCTCTTTGCGCGTGGGGGTGATTTAGTTTCACCATCTGTAACTATTTCATTTTCTTCACTATTTTGATTTTCCTCGTCAGCAGTAATGATTTCTGTTTCACTTTTAGTTTCATAGTGAGTATCATTTTCTTTGTCATCATTACTTTTAAACAATTGCGGAGTGCATTCTGTTATTGCACTCTTGCGCAATTGGTTAATGTGCTTACGTAATATTTTGCCGTCTGCCATACGAACAGCAACCACTTGTTTACTTAAATGGCGTACAACGTATGCTTGAGTCCACGATTTATTTAAATTATTTTTCACCCAGATTCGTTCATCAGGTGAAAATTTGTTGTTTACTGTAATCGGCATTTGATGCTCTTTTGATGGCATTATTGCTGAGAGTTTTGTGCGTAACTTCCGGCCTAAATATTTTTCTGCAGGTGATCTGCCCGTTTTAGCTGTGGGTGTGGAATGCTGATATAGCAACGCCATGAAAATTGCCTCTTGGAGTCTTCCTTTTCCCAATTTATTCATGGATGACTTTAAGCTTTGTACCGCTTTCTCGGCCAGTCCATTTGATTGGGGGTGGTAGGGAGGGGTAAGGATGTGTTTAATCCCCCATTCCTGCATAAATTCGGCAAATTTTTCAGACGTGAAACCGGTTCCATTATCGGATACGAGGGTTTCCGGTAGCCCATGGTATGAAAAAATTTCCATGAGCTTGTCCA
Organism: Epiperipatus broadwayi; assembly: GCA_028023455.1. Taxonomy (NCBI): domain Eukaryota; kingdom Metazoa; phylum Onychophora; class Udeonychophora; order Euonychophora; family Peripatidae; genus Epiperipatus; species Epiperipatus broadwayi. Next base: position 252,662 of record JAQFVV010012805.1, on the reverse strand, counting down.
GTGTCTCATCCGAACTTGTGTTTTTCACTGTTTTATATTCTGACCATCCTGAGTAGGCATCGACCACTACCAGAAATAATTGTCCGTGGATTGGACCGCAGTGGTCAATGTGAATTCTCTGCCAAGGTTTCTCTGCTTCTTTCCATGCTTCATATTTCGCTGGGGGTGCTTTTGCACATGACTGACAGCTAGAACATTTTTTTATGAATGTTTCTATATCAGTGGTGATTCTCGGCCACCATACATAACTACGGGCTAACGCTTTTGCCCTGACAATGCCTGGATGACCTTCATGTAATAAATTTAGCATGTGCGATCTGCCTATTTTTGGTATTAGGACCTGATCGCCTTTAAGAATGCAACCTTTACATATTGATAGTTTTTCGCGAGCTTTCCATAGCTCTATGTGCAAAAACGGAGGACGTTGTGCTGGCCAGCCTCTTCTAATTTTCTCCATCAGCCATTTGTAGCCAGCGTCTTCATTGGTCCATGCTGCTACTTTTCGGCTATTAAGAGTCTGGCTTTGAAGCGCGTCAATGTAATTGACTTCTATTTCGCTTGTAGTGTTCTCTGAGTTGTCAGGCATTCGGGATAACGCGTCGGCGTGACCAATAGTCTTTCCCTTTTTATATTCCAGACTGTAATCATACCCAGAGAGTATGTTAATCCATCTCAACATGCGCGGGCTGAGGTGTTCCGGAATTTGTTTGATGCCTAAAATTCCCAGAAGTGGTTTGTGGTCTGTCATGATTTTGAAATAACGACCGTATAAATACTGGTGGAATTTACGAATTCCAAATACTATGGCTAGCGCTTCTTTGTCCAGCTGACTATAATTTTTTTCAGCTTGGGACAAAGTGCGCGACGCGTATGCTATAGGACGTTCCCCAGATTGAGCTGGGTGACATATTACTGCCCCCACTCCATATTCTGATGCATCAGTCGTTAGTGTTATCTCAAGATCGCTATTATAGTGTACCAGTAATTTGTTTGATACGAGTAAAGCTTTAGTATTTTGAAAAGCCCTTTCTTGTGTTGCTTCCCACTTCCATTTCTGATTCTTTTTCAGTAGCTCGTATAATGGTTTGGCTATGTGAGCTTTGCCCTCTAGGAAGTTCTCAAAATAGTTTACCAAACCCAAAAAAGCCTGCAATTGTTTTACGTTACTAGGCCTTCTAGCTTCTGACACTGCTTTGACCTTTTCGGGAGATGGCCTTGTCCCAGAGCTAGAGACTATGTGCCCTAAAAACTTTAATTCAGTGGCCTTCCATATGCATTTTTGCGTATTTAATTTCGCTCCAAACTCTTCTAGCCTTTGACAGACAGTAGTTAGACGACTATGCAATTCATTTTCTGAACTTGCCGTAATTAATATGTCGTCAAAATAAGGGATAACGCCCTGGCATCCAGTAAGCAGAGTTTCAATTTTTGCTTGGAATATACTGGGAGCGGACGCTATGCCAAAGGGAAGGCGTTTGCATTTAAATAGACCCACATGAGTAGTCAGTGTTAGAATTTCGGCAGCCTTATTTGTTACTGGAATTTGATGGAAGGCCGCATCTAAATCTAGTTTAGCAAAATATTTTGATTTTTGCAGTGATGCTAGTATTTCTCTGGAGTTTGGGACGGGGTAGGCGTGTTTATTTAGAGATTTGTTGACAGTTATGCGATAATCGCCGCACAAGCGTATCTGTCCGTTAGGTTTGGTGATCACGACCAGCGGAGTCGCCCACTCTGTTTCCTCTGTCGGTTCTAGAACGCCGTTCTTCACTAGCTCATTTATTTCTTTCGCTACTTTTTCTTTTTGTGCGAAAGGGACCTTTCGAGGTCTGCAAATTATTGGCACGGCCTCTGGTGACATTTCCAGTGACACAGGTTTAGTTTTAATCAATCCTGGTTTGCCATTAAAAAGTTTAGGGAACCGATCTTTTATGTCTTTTTCACTGTCAATTTTTTTGACCAATGAAATTTCAATTCCGAGTTCTGTAAACCAGTCACGACCAATGAGAGGGTTTATGGGGGCGTGTACAATATATAGCGGCAAGATTGAAATGTTGCCTTTATTACTAGTAATTTTAGCTTGGACTACACCTTTAATTTTTATTTCTTTACCATTTACGTCCAATGCTCTAAGCTTAGTATTGCTAAGCCTAGGGGGCTCTCTTATTTCCGCCCTGATCGAATTCCAGTCGGCTACGGATATTAAAGAAATGCCGCTACCGCTGTCTATTTCCATTGACAGGGGTTTTCCGTAGACTTTCACAGTAGTCATAAATTTCTGTGCTTGATTTATAACGTTATTTATAACAATATTACATTTAGTTTTATTAATACTTTGTATTTTATTTCCGTTAACTTGGTCAATTGTTCTATTTTCACACATTCTCGCCATGTGACCTATTTTTTTACACAGTCTACATCGATCGTGTTTGAAATAGCAATCTTTGGATATGTGACCTAGTTTTCCGCAACAATAGCACTTTGTTCGACTTTTATTTGTCTGTTTAATGATTTTGTTATCGGAAGACCCTTTGTTGAGTTTTTCAACACCAAATATTCCTGTTTGATCGCTATCAACGCCTTTTTTCACAGCAAATTCTTTTGCTTGCTCTACTACTATTTCGTGAGCGATACTGCGTTTGATAGCTTCACGATAATTTATGTCTTCATCAGCCAGTAACTGCTGCCTCAAACTGTCGCTATTCATTCCACATAGGAATTGTTCCAGTAGCGCTTCTTCTAAATATGAATCATAACAGCAGTTTTTTGCGAGTTCGCGTAGGGCTGAGTCGTAATCCTGCGTATTTTCGTTTCTGCCTTGATGGCGATTTCGAAAATGAAGTCTGGCGATGTGCCTAGACGGGCGAGGATTAAAATAATTTGACAAACGATGTTTTAACTCATCGTAGGTTAATTTTTCAGGAGTGTTGGGTTCTGCTAATCTGTTAGCTATTTGTATGACCCCTTTTCCTGCAAAACATAATAATGTCGCTGTTTTATACGCATCTTCCTCTACTCTGTTAATAAAACAGTAATTTTCAATCTGTTGAACGTACAGGGGCCACTCATTTGCCTCTCTGACGTCAAACTCAGATATTGTCGATTGCATTTTAGGCAATTTATATAACTAACTCGTTTAATACCGTAGGTTCGTTCGCTACTTCAGTAATTCTGCCTGACTTATTTGGTTGTCAGCAGACTGCTAGGGTTCAAATTGAACTGTTACGACTGCGCCAGTGCAATATCCAGTACTAGTCGGATATATATATATGGTCGAGGTTCGAGTGAGATTTATCGCACTCAACAGCGACAAGTAATTATATAATTAAACACACGAACACGGTAGTGGAGTTAATAGGTTTATATACATAAATACATATACAAGGATTAATATATAATACAATTATTACAAAGGTAAACTGACTAACACATTATTATACAACTCTAGTCTTAAAGGCCCGCAGGCTTACAATAAACAATATTAAAGTCTATACGACCTGTAATGGTCCCTAGGTCTACTTTAGTACGTTCGGAGGTAGACCTCTCCGCGAGACGAGCTGAAAGTGAAGTAGTGTCTGTGCACTCAGGAAAACGCATCCATTCCTCAACTTCACCTAGCAAGTCTAACCTTGTTTTTTCCCGCCGTCCCGGTTTGTAACACTCTCTATTTCCATTGGTCATCCCATGACACGAGGTACAAAGTGGTCAGTCTGGTTATCTCTGACCAACCTTAATCATTTCTGTGATGCCTTTAGCATAAACGCACATACTTGAATATTTGTAATAGTTACATTATTATTGCGTATCTCTGTTAATAAGCATACACACACATACTTGTATTCATTTGTAACAGTTACATTATTATTGCGTGTATCTGTTAATACACACACATATATGGAGTTAATAGAGTTATTATTATTGCGTGTATATGTGAATACACACACACATAGCACAATGATATATATATAATTTTATATAAAAAATATATTTCCATATTTAATCAGTAGATACACGCACATATATAAATTTAGAATACATCTTCCAACAGTATTTTTTTTATGCTTGTAATGACCAGACATTTATTTTAATTGTCAATAAAATTTATTATAATATAAATATCTTATTTTAAACTTTACATGACAGCGCTATTTATAATAGTGATTGAAATTTCATATAAAATATTATTTTCAAAAATAAATCAAGTAATATTTTTAAGTATTTGACATGAAAAAATGCACTTGATTTCTGTATAATATAATGTTCAGAAGTGCACTTAAAAAATAATGTTTCTGGAATTAAATACACCTTTAAAAACATTTGAAATTAATTAATTTTATAAAAAAGTGTAAACACATATTAAACAAGGGAATAAAATGCATACAACAGCGATATTACAAGTAAATGCAATTTACAAACACAAAATGAAAAATTGTAAAAATTTAATTAAACATTATTTGCTTAAAAATAAAAAGCATAACATAAGTTTATGTTGTTTTTTTTTTAAAAAAAAACATCTCTTGGTGTATATAATTATTAAAAAAATATAAAATTTCTAATGTATATATATACAAAGTATCCAAACATAACGCTAACTAGAAAAAATATATTATGGATTACTCTTCTACTATATTGATAATAACTATCGATTACAAATCCAATCAATTTCTTTAACTTGATCTTAATTTACTAAGGCTGTAACCTTAGAAATAAGCGTCTGAAAAATACGAAGGTAGGGACCTCTATAGGTCTTAAAAACACAAGCTTACGCTATGAAGAAAAGAGAGAATCCTTCTTTACTTCAACCTACTTTTATATATAAATAGGTGAAGCTGAAGTGTTTTGATCTAAGAGTGTGAAGCTATTCAATACTTCACTAATTAAGTCCACAATTCTTATAATACATTAATACTCGCGAAATCTTAAGATTTACTACGAGTGAATGAAAAGATCTTATAGTAAGAAATCTGTTACGATAATTTAAAGTTGTAATTATAAATTTTATTAAACGCCCATTATTATATTAAGTAATAATTTACTAAGGCTGTAACGCTTATTTCTAAGGTTACAGCCTTAGTAAATTATTACTTAATATAATAATGGGCGTTTAATAAAATTTATAATTTTAACTTGATCTTACATATTTTTTTTAGTTGTACTTTCTACAAAACATGTCAGTTATTTGACAAGCTTTTTTTCAAGTTCTCTATTTTAATATTTTTGTTATCGTCAGAATGTTTGATAAATAGTGTCTCTTCAAAATATGTTCTTTATTGATTGAAATATTTTCTAGACATATCATGCACATTGATTTATTATTTCTTTCTATATATAAAAAAAGAGGAAACATTGGTTCATTTCTTTTCAAATGTATGATTTTCTGGGTCACTGTTTTTACCTTACTGCTAACAAAATTACAAGCGTGTGGAGGCGCTGGCAGGAGAAGCTATATAAAGTACTCTGTAGCCATCCGAATAAATAGCAGGGAAAGGCAAAATAAACGTAATAAACGAAATAAAATTCAAGTTTTGTTTTTACTAGTATTAATCTGTGAAAACTACTATGAAAACAAACAAAATGCCCTCAACATATAGATTAAATCCATAGGCAGATAAGTCACACAATATTGATAATTTATTGGAATGTTGCACCTTTGAATAGAAAGAAGTAGAATTATTATAAAGGTTGGACAGAAAAAAGTTGTAGTTGAGAAAATAAATATTTTATTTTACTTAACGCTTGATTAAGTATTTGTACGTATATCTTACTGCACTATATGCGTTAAATAGAAATTGTATACAGGTCCATTTTATAAGTATTTGTGAAAATGTTTGGAGTCACAGTGAAAGCACCTGAGGGCAGGACTTGACTGAAGGCTAGAGGTTTACCACCTCTGCTTTAGAATATAGAGGGGTATAAATTGACTAGTCATTAGTTCTGTAAGCCTGTTTGAATTTTCGGAAACAATCTTCTCTGAAATATATTATATATAATAATGTTTTTTTTTAAAGTTAAAATGAATTTAAAAAGTTATCAAAACCATCTTAAATTAATTAATTTGTTTTTATTATCGTATTTTTAATATTCTGCTCAATAAATTAAAAATAATTGCTTGAGAATAATGGCCAGCTTAGCTTATTCCTTTAAATTAAACATATTGTAGTTTGTTACGCTGAATTAATCTTATTTACAAATGGCATTTTCGGTCAATTAGTTAACAAATCTTCGTTTCCTGTAATTCCTTGTTGACGAAGTTTAAAAACAATTGTATTTATCGTAACAAAATTTGTAAATGTTTAATACATATTAATAGATTTTAATAGCTAATATCTTTAATAAATAAGTAAATAGGGTTTCTTCATTTATGGTTTATTTGGAAAAATGCAGGAAGGGAATTTCGCTATGGAAATGAGCAATTTAAGACAGTAACTTTATATATATGTAATAATTAGTAAATAATATGGCGACTTATATATATCATCTACATATAAATTGTATATTATTAATTATTACATGTATACCCGCTAATAATATTCATTGTCACAGACAAAAATGAAAAACGTTTTCTTCCTTGTGATTGATATAAACTGAATTTGTGTAGATATTGCACCAATTTAAAACTCGGGCTTATAATAAGTTCATGCCCTAATTTAATTAAACATAGTCAATAAATGTTGGTATATTTAAAGAATAAGCATTAACAATAGATAGACTATCTATGCTTTTTTTTTTTTCATATGTCATAGCATCGGCCGGGACGCGAACCCACAACCGTCTGCAACCAACTACTTGCTTGCATGGCAGCTGCGATACCTCTCGGCTAACAACGCAAGACGACTATCTATGCTTTTAAAACAGTTATTGATGAGAGAGTTTACACATTAATAACTATAACTAATTATTTATTAAACTATTGATTATCCCAAGATCAAATATAAATATATAACTCATATGTATATAACATTAAAGCCAATCATATCTTAAATAGAAAATGCTGTTACATTAAATAATACACACCCCCACTTCAGTATTCAACAATGTGTTTTAAAGCATTTTATATATTTATACATTGGAATAATTAGCCACAAAGTCTAAACTTTTTGGTCATTTCAACACCGTAATAGGAAAATGAAATCGGTTTCCTATTAGTTCTCTTTATTATGCTCTCTGCGCTAATTATTCCAGACAATTGTCCTGAATAATTTAGGCAGAGACTATGAATATTAATTAATCCAATTATTTTATTGACTTTATATTATTCAGGACAATCTTCTTTCTATATAAAGAGAACCAAAAAGAAAATGATTTCATTTTCCTAAGAAATACTAAGATAGGAATGTGGTGTGTATTATTTACTATAATTGCATTTCATTTAAAAAATGATTGTTTAACATTATATATATATATTGTACAACTAGTGAATAGCGTTACATTCTTCATAATTTTTTTTTAAAAAGTTATGATTAGTTTTTTTTTTTTTTTTTAAGTATCATAGCATCGACCGGGACGCGAACCCGCAACGCGGGCAACTGCCTGCAAGTGCAAGGCAGTCGCGCTGACCTCTCGACCACCAATGCAAGACAGATTTTTAAAATGAAATTTTGCGAAAATAAAAGTACTGCATCCTATTTTTCTATTAGAATAAAACTTCTTAGCAGGAAGGGGGAGAAATCTAAAATAGAATTAAAAAAACATTAAAACTTGTTTTCTCTCTCTCTTTGATGATTGCTGGTTTAGCATGAAATACATATATTGGTGATTATTTATCTTTTCGACATATGTGTGTTCAGGTGTATCAGTGTTATGAGATACTGTGGAGAGTGGTGGGCCATGTAAAAGTCTGTGCTCATACCCTGTCTATTACATATATAGTCACAGGCATATAAGCCTGTGTATTTCATCTATTACATATTAGAGATGTCTGCCTATCCTTTGTATATGTATTTAATGGATTATGTCCTGACATGAGGGATCAGATTGACCTTTAGGTCAACATGAGTGTGACAATAATCTCGGCCTAAGGGTGGCCTTTGAGCATTCCATCATCAGATTTTCAATTGGATGGACAGTTGAAAGAATTGGAGTGTGGAGTACATTGAGGCCTGTCCATTAAAGTAGGAAAATTTGCTATCTTAATATATATCTGAGCACTTGTAGCATATATGTGTAGAGATGGTGATCTGGACCAACTAACGATTGCTGGTTTAGCATGAAATACGTATATTGGTGATTATTTATCTTTTCGACATATGTGTGTTCAGGTGAATCAGTGTTATGAGATAGTGTGGAGAGTGGTGGGTCAGGTGAAAGTCTGTGCTCATACCCTGTCTATTACATATATAGACACAGGTATATATAAGCCTGTGTATTTCATCTCTCTCTCTTTGTAAAGAAAATTTCTTTTGTTTTGTATAAAATAAGAAAATGTGAAATCAGACGAAAAATTAGTCTATAAAAATAAAATTTTTGTAAAGCTTTCAAAAATGTAATTATAGTAATGCCTTGATTAGCGCTGTTATTGGTTCTGGAAATATCCAGCACTGTTTGAAATTATACTAATTGAGGAAGGAAAGTTATAGGAAAAATGGTAATTGGTTCCAATAAATTTTTTGGGCCGCACTTTTTTCAATTATTGATATATTAATGATGATTTCCATGTTTGAAATAAATAATAAAATGACATAAATAAATCTGAATGCTTTTATTAACCTATAATTGAACAAAAAAATGCATATACTGTATATATTTTTAAAGATTTTATTTTTTTATTACCAAAAAATTGCAATATTTGATGTCTGCACTGGTTTCTTCTCTGGCCTCTTCTCTTCATACATTTCTTTGTAGCATTGAATTGTAGTGTTGATATTTTGGCAAATTGTAAAGCTACATTCAATATTTGGATAAACTTCCATAATATAGTTGGAAAGAGTTTCAACCATGTTAGTAAATTTCTCAAGTTCTTCAGCTGTTATTTCTTTTGTAGAAACTTCATGTAACTCTGCATTATCTAAGTTGGTCTCATCTTCTTCATAGGCTTGTTGGTCTTCTATATTAGTAAGAGTTTTATTATCCAAGACTTTTTAATTTTGTTTAATTCTTGGGATATTTCAAAGCAGCCTCTCTATCTACACTTGCACTTTCACCTACAATACAGATAATATGAATGCCAGTTCACTTTTTAAAATGAAAAAAACACCCACAGCTTGCTGTAAAAATTTCACTTGTCTCCCTTGCTTCTTCATTTTCTGTTTTTGGTTTTCTTTCAAGTCATTGTAGAGACTAAGTGCTTTGGCGTGAATTTTCATTTGACATAGAGGAATTCTTTTTTGATTTAAGTCTTCAACCCATATTGATAACAGCTGTTCCATATCTACCATTAGACTGTTTTTGTTTTTAGTTATTGATTTAGGTAAATAAGATGCTGTAGCTATACCATGTGATTTATATTGATTTTTTAATAATTTTTCTAACTGATGATTCATTCATTCCTTTTCGCAGCCTATTTTAGCAAATGAAACACCTTCTTCATGAAGCTTTATTATATCAAGTTTTTGTTCTAATGTTAACCACTTACATGTGTTATTTCTAGAAGAACTTTTTCTTTCTGCACTCATGGTTATATAGTTGTTTATAAAAGGAGTGATTGCAATTTTTTAAAAGCTGAAAATGATGAAAAACACAATTTTTAGTGGATTATTGTTCTATTGTTTTAATATCATACTATACTGAAACTGTACTAATTGAAACAATACTAATCAAGGAATTCCTGTAATTAGTTTATAAGATTGCTGATTAAATTGTATTAACTAAAAGACTGTAAACTATCTTATCAAGATTGTTTAGATGAATCTGAACAAGGATTAAGATAACAAGAAATGTAAAATTAATTAAAAAACAGATTTCAAGTTAAGATCAAAATTAAAAATAACGATAAGAAATTAAAACTATAGGAGAGAAAAAAGTATATAAAGTCTATGTCTCTATTGTTATTCAGTTGAGTTTGTGATTTAGTCCAGAGTTTGGGTTCTTTCTAAAGAATGCAGAAGGCAGAATATTTGAAAATTGTAAATGCAACAGTAAGCCCATCATTACTGCTTTGGTCAACATTAATGGAAATGCTTCATAAGCCATAGAAGTGTCCAACAAGACTTCATTCCCCAGGCCCTCAGACATCAACTATTCCACCTGAATCAGTACCTGGAATCATGCTGAGATTCTAAAGTAGAAGCTGCCACATACCCTCTCTCTCTCATTATTTGATATAAACCTGAAAGAAAAGCCATGAAGCAATCGATGGAGAAACAAAAGGCCAACCAGTTAGAAAGCAAAAACAAATAGAAACCAAAACCATTGGACAATACACACAAAATAAAAACCTGAGTAAATATTATTTTAAATAGCTGTGTACACACTTAATTTTAAATGAATGAACTTTAATTAATGGACTATTATAACTATAGCCTAAAGTCATTCATATTTTCTTATGTCAAATCTTTAATTGTTATAGTGTGTTAAATATATGTGTGTGCAAATAAATATTAATGTTTGCTCTAATTGTTATTTTGTCTATTGTCACCGTGTTACCACTAAATTAGTATAAAGTTATTTTATGTGTTAAGTACATGTGCTGCACCCTGAGACAGAGTGTGAAATAGTAATGGGATATTTCAAGTGCTGGATTTTGTGCCTGTCATTTGAAACATGCTGATTCTATAACTTATGATTGGCTGGTGCCTGAGGTTGATTCTCAAAACAAATAAAACACTTTGGATTGCAGGAATTTGAACCTAGAAGTCAAGGTAAGTCACAATCTGGAAATGTGATCATGCTATGATTTGCATAGCTTGCTCTCACCATGGATACCATTGATAGTTTATGCTATCAATGGTATTCACTTCTCTGTGTAAGGGCCAGTCCATTCATGGAATATTAAAAAATAAATTAAAAATTGTGTTAAAAGGTGTTTAAACCCAATTAAATAATAGTTTTTAAACAGACCCAGTTCAAATGCCAACCAATGCGAGTGCCAAAAATTGACCCATCATAATTAAAGTTTTAAAAAAAGTAAGATCATAATTAAAATTGAAAAAAAGTTCGAAACTAAAATTTAAATTAACCCTTTTCCCGCCTCTTATGAGGCTCCTCGTAGACATCTGACGTCACTCTAACTCTGCCAGTTCTTATGCTAAAATATTTGTTAAACAGGTATTGAATAGGTTTTTAAAACTTCTGTAAGATAGTGCCCTCTTTGGAATTATTTTACAAGTAAAAAATAAAAAAAAACGCATTTAAACCTAAACAAAAAAAGAACATCGGTTGTAATTGGTTGTTAGTGAGCTCTCAGCCGAAAAAGACATTCTGATTGGCTGGAAAGAACAAAGAAACCGCCTGATCAAAGAAAATAAAGAAAAATGCTGAGATTTTCATTTCGAATATGATTTAAATTATTATAAAAGAATATTTTGAGAAATTAAAATTATTTTCAGAGAGAATACTAAAAAAACAAAATTATTTTCGAAAAATATCGAAGATTTTTGTAAAAATATTGAAGATTTAGTAAAAAGAAATATTTACTTTTCTATAACGTAAAAGTCGACCTTTTTGTTTATATTATAGCTTTTATGTTGCCGAAATTGAATATTTTAGAATAAATAAATAGCAATTTATTTTTGAAAGAACTTTCGTTCTCTTCATAACCTGAAAAATTAGTAATATACTTTTTATAAACGTATCTGAGTTGAATTTAATATTATAGGTGAATATGTTTTAACAATAGGCTTTGTCTTCAGTTTGTGAGTTGGCCAATTAAAAGATTTGATTTTTACCTCATACAACCAATAATATAATTAGCGGTTAAAAGGTTAAATGCTAAATTGTGTAGTTATAAAAATTAAAATGGTGAGCAGTGTGAGAAGAGAAATAAACCAAAGCAAATATTAAGAATTAAAATAATTAATAATAGTCAAATATATAATGTAATTAAAAAGAAAAAGAAAAAAAAAGTGAACAAAAATGATAATTTAATACTGGAGGTTTGGAGTTTGGCAAACACTTCATTCGATTTAAAAATAAATAAAATAAAGTTTTTTTTTAGAGTTAATAATGGAAAGAATGCAAAGTAGAGTTAAATAAAAAGTATAATGAGAATTTTATTATTTAAAGTAAAATAATGGTTTTAGAGTAAATATACGATAATAAAATATAAAAAAAATTTATTTGTATATAATCAAAATGTAGTGATAAAATGAAAAATCTAATAGAATAAATAAAGCACATAATAAATAAAATGAAATCTATAATAAAATAAATAAAATGTAAAATAATCTTTCATGTGAGTGTGGATAGTGTTTGTGTTGATAGTCATGGGGGTGGGAGTGTATAGATAAAGATCGGTTGAGAAAGGTATAGTAAGTGTAGGTCACTGTGCTATGTGAAAATAGTACCCATAATGGGCAAAACTGGAGAATTGCCCTTTGGGTGAGGATCCAATAGAGAGATTCCTAAGCTCATCAAAATCATGCTGGGAAAAATAGTCCCAATTCCTTATCCGAAATATGCACACTGGAAAAATACCAGCATAAGCCACAAATGAGTTTTGTGGGAAGAAAAAATTCCCAAATTTCATAATGTCTCATTTTAGCATAAGCTGAATGGTCTGTGGGGGAATAGTACCATTTGCAGTAACCTCCATTTTATCTTCTAAGATGATGACCTATTGGAGAAAGACAAGGGCCCATTCAATTCGCTGCTAAAGAAATCTCAGCACAGAAGGCACAGTTTGTTTTTTTAATGTATAAATTAGATACAAACCAGACATTTTCTGTGATCTGCTTCATTCAAACCCCTGTACACATCTGAATGATGTATGTTGTCCCTGATGGTCATCATACATGACATAATTGTTAAAATCAACATTGAATACAGCCTATAAAAAAGAGTAGCATAAGAAAGGTCACCCTCTGTGCTTTAGCTTTATTGATCTGTATGCAATCGGAAACTTATTTGGTAGAAAAATATTACTAAACAAATGAAAATGAAAAATCAAATGGTGAAGCTGCTAATAATAATAATAATAATAATAATAATAATAATAATAATAATAATAATAATAATAATAATAATAATAATAATAATAATAATAATAATAATAATAATAATAATAATAATAATAATAATAATAATAATAATAATAATAATAATAATAATAATAATAATAATAATAATAATAATAATAATAATAATAATAATAATAATAATAATAATAATAATAATAATAATAATAATAATAATAATAATAATAATAATAATAATAATAATAATAATAATAATAATAATAATAATAATAATAATAATAATAATAATAATAATAATAATAATAATAATAATAATAATAATAATAATAATAATAATAATAATAATAATAATAATAATAATAATAATAATAATAATAATAATAATAATAATAATAATAATAATAATAATAATAATGTTAGAGCTAAAATGGGTTAAACTGACACATTTTACCTCTCAAATGAAGTGGGATATGAGGTACCACTAGTTAATAGTGTTACATGTTTCATAATTTTTTTAAAAAACAAAATATGATTAGTTTTAATATTTTTAAAATGAAATTTTGAAAAAATTAAATTACTGCATCCTATTTTTCTATTAGAATCAAACTTCTTAGCAAGAGGGAGGAGAAATCAAAAATAGAATAGGAAAAAAATTAAAACTTTCTCTCTCTCTCTCTCTTTGGTAAAGAAAACTTTTAATGTGAAATCAGACTACAATTTAGTCTGTAAAAATAAAATGTTTGTAAAACTTTCAAAAATATAATTAATTAGTTTATAAGATTGCTGATTAAATTGCATTAATTAAAAAACTGTAAACTATCTTATGGAGATTGTTTAGATAAATCTGAACAAGAATTAATATAACAAGAAAATTAAAATTAAAACAGATTTCAAGTTAAGATCAAAATTAAAATTAATGATAAGAAAGTAAAACAATAGGAGAAAAAAAAGTATATAAAGTTACTCTATTATTATTTAGTCAAGTGTGTGATATACAGTTTGCATTGCTATTAGTCCAGAGTATGGGTTCTTTCTAAAGAATGCAGAAGGCAGAATATTCTGGAATTGTAAACACAGTAGTAAGCCAATCATTACTGATGTGGTAAACATTAATGGACTTCATGCCCCAAGCCCTCAGCCATTAACTATCCTGCCTGAATCAGTACATGCAATCATGCTGAGATTGTAAAGTAGAACCTGCCACATATCCTCTCTCTCATTATTTGATATAAACCTGAAAGAAAAGCCATGAAGCTATCAATGGAGAAACAAAAGGCCAAATGGTTGGAAAGAAAAACCAAATGAAAAACAAAACAATTGGACAATATGCACAAAATAAGAACCTGGGTAAATATACTTTTAAATAACTATGTACACACTTAATTTTAAATGAATGAACTTTAATTAATGGATGGACTATTTATAACTATAGCCTAAAGTCATTTATATTTTTCTTATGTTAAATCTTTAATTGCTATAGTGTGTTAAATATATATGTGTCTAAATAAATATTAATGTTTTCTCTGTTGTATATTTTCTCTTTTTTTCTTGTCACTATGTCACCAGTAAATTAGTGTAGAGTTATTTTATGTGTTATGTAAATATGCTGGACCCTGAGACAGAGTGAGCTAGTCATGGGATATTTCAAGCACTAGTCTGTGTCCCTGTTATCTGAAAGCATGTTTATTATATAACTTATGATTGGCTGGGGCCTAAGATTGATCCTCAAAACAAATACAATGCTTTGGATGGAAGGAGTTTGAATCTAACAGTCAAGGTGGGTGACAGTCTGGAAATGTGATTGTGTTATGCTTTACATAGCTCAATCTGACTGTGGGTATCATTGATAGTTTATATTATCAAGGGTATTCTGACCTCTGCTTGAAAGGTCAGTCCATTCATGTGATATTAAAACTATAAATTAAAAATTATGAAAAAGATATTTAAACCCAATTTTAATATCTTTTAATTGTACCTGGTTTAATATATACACTGTTTACTATTTTCATTGGTCACTGTCTATATCACCTGACTGATTTTTCTAATAAAGAAAATACAACACATATTTTCACATTCTTAAAGATATTTCAACTCTTAGCATCTGCTAAAACTTATTAATTTATAACATTCAAACTCCTGGTAGAAGATTCTATTATGATAAGGAAAGTAGGAAAAGTTTTGACACTTTGTTTTCTTAAATATGTATATGTTTACTGTAGTGCTTTCTCTCTTTAAATAATAAGAGATTGAATTTAAGAGAAGCAACTCCTTTGGGATGCAAAAAGCATTTACTATTTTCATTGATCTCTGTTTACATCATCTGACTATAATTTTACTAAAATAAAATTGGCTATCTTAATATAAAGTTGAGTACTGATTATATATATATGTGTGAGAATAGTAATCTAGACCAACTGATGATTGCTGGTTCAGCATGAAATACGTATATTGGTGATTATTTATCTTTTCAACATGTGTGTGATCAGGTGGGTCAGCATTATGAGATGGCACTGACAGTTGTGGGTCGTGTGAAGGTCTGAGTTCGAACCTGCATATATTACAGATATAAATGCAGGTGCAATGTATTAATTTATATAAATAGTGTGTAAAAGGTCTGCCCATCGTTTTCATATGTATATATATAAATGGATTATTCTCCTGTACATGAGGGATCAGAATGACTAATATGTTAACATGGGTAGGATGACAACCTTGGCACTATCAAGGGCTTTGAACGTTCCATCATCAGATTTTCAATGAAATGGAAGGCTAAAGAGTTGTGAGTTGGAATAGTTTGAAGCCTGTCCATTAAAGTATAAATATTGGCTATCTTAATATAAAGCTGAGTACTGATTATATATATATGTGTGAGGATAGTAATCTAGACCAACTGATGATTGCTGGTTTAGCATGAAATACGTATATCGGTGATTATTTATCTTTTCAACATGTGTGTAATCAGGTGGGTCAGCAATATGAGATGGTACTGAGAGTGGTGGGTCGTGTGAAAGTCCGAGTTCAAACCCGCATATATTACATACATAAATGCAGGTTTAAGCCTGTACAATGTATTAAAATAAAAATAGTAAAGATATATCACGTTATTAAAAATATTTCATATATATATATAAGGACATTTGGTTATTATTTTAATATTTCAAAAGTATCTTTTCTATTAAATTGTTGAATTTAAGACCATAGATGATTAAAAATATAAAATGTAGGGTATTTTCTTATGGTTTTGTATTTTAGAGATCTTTTGGAGATGTTATATATTTTACTTTCTTATAATGCTATGTTTATTTATCATTTAAATCTCAACAAAATATTTATTTTATGTTACTAAATCATGATGTTTTATTGTAGCTCACCCAGACGCAATTCTTCAACCTACCACTGCTGCTCCGGCTTCTGCATTGATCTATTAGATAAACTTGCAAATGATATTGGATTTGAGTATGATCTATATAAAGTAGAAGATGGAAAGTGGGGAAGCATAGATGTAAGTATTCCAAATTATTTTCTTTTTTAGCATCTTTTCAGTATGAAAATATCAAATTTTAATATTGTAGGCCAATATTCTTTCATATGTCTTTAGAGGTCATTTTATTTCTTGGATTAAAACGTTATTTAAAAGACTGAAAACATGCAACCAAAATTCAAGGCCTTATTCATGATTTTCAATTAATAAATCATGGATTTTCTCTAGGTTTTGAACTTGGTCCTATGTTGTTTTTTATTTATATTAATAATATGTTTGCATTGCCTTTGAATTCAATGCTATATAGTTTACTGATAATATTACTTTGTCTTTTGGCACTGTTTCATAAAGTCTTCTTGAGCAAATGATTAATCAGGATTAAGCTTTAATTAATAATTGACATATGTTAAATTGTTTGACAATCAATTGTAATAAAATCAGAGCTATTCTTTTTTTTATAAATTTGTTTCTCATTCTTTGAATATTTCTATTTGTAACCAATATAAACTTCATTGTAATAGCATCTGAACTTATGATAATATTGCTTTTATTGATATTTATTATTATTTGGAAGTTTTTATTGATTTTAGGTTATCTTACTCAAGTCATATTTTTATATGTGTTTGAGGTTACATAAGATTAATTATTTATTTTATTATTTTGTTAAATTTTTGCATAGATCTGTTTTGTTAACTATTTATGAGTCTTGTTGTCAAAGTATATTATTATTAAAACAGGCCAAACTCTCCATACAGTAGTGCCACTTAGTCCAAGCCAGAATAATCCATTGATTCCAGAAGGCTTCTGCATAAAATCCCTATTTAGTGTCTACTCATCCAATATCTCCAGACTAGTTTCTAGCTTGTGGATTTCATCAGTGAGAAGCCTTGAATTTGAGAGCACAGCACCTAACTCTTAGGATCTAATGCAACCTGCAAGCAGCCACCTTTTATTTCTATTTAGCTACAAAACTATGAGTCTAAAATTGAAAACAATAATATTTTCACTCCAAACCAATTAGCTTATATAGTCATATAAGTCTGAACTCAGTTCAGTACCTATACATTTTGGTGTCTTTTGTTAAAGAATAACCATAGCCACCACTATCATATTAAGCAAGATTGGTATTAAATCACTAAACATCACATGATCACCATTTCTTATGCTTGCTCAAAACTCTTATTAAAACAGGCAAAACTCTCCATACAGTAGTGCCACTCAGTGCAAGCCAGAGTAATTGATGGATACCAGAAGACTTGTGCATAAAATCCGTATCTAGTGCCTACTCATCCAATATCTCCAGACTAGTTTTTAGTGATCATGTGAGGTTTAATGGTTCAAAGTATATTATCTTATAATATTTCTATTTGGGATGGTTGCACTGCTTACACTTTGGATTCATTACGTGTTTTAAAAAATCACACTATGTGTATGATTTTTTGAAAGTCTAGATCAACTTCAGTTCGGAATGTCTATAATAGTGGCTGTTATCTGTTATTAATCTTTATAAATATATGGTAATTATTGATATATTTCATCGTTGTTCTCTTTTATGTGCAAGAATTTTTAAAACAAATACTTGATTAGCTAAAAACTTACAATTGGCTTTGCCTGCTTTTAATTTGAAAGGTTAATTACAATAGTGTTAGGTTGTTTGATTCTTTTGTCTTTTCTTATTCCTTACATATTGACCACATATCACTTGCTATGTTTAAATAATATATGCAAATTTGACTATATTCTACATAATTATTTTGCTTAATATTTTGTAATTTATTATATTATTTATATTGTGACTTTGTAATTAAATATAAATTATTATTATTATTATTATTATTATTATTATTATTATTATTATTATTATTATTATTATTATTATTATTATTATTATTATTATTATTATTATTATTATTATTATTATTATTATTATTATTATTATTATTATTATTATTATTATTATTATTATTATTATTATTATTATTATTTTGTATGTGTATACAAGACTCCTCACACAAATATTTCCTTGTTTGGAGCTATATTAATTTTCCATTGTTCATATATTATTATAATAAATTAATAAATTATTACTATTACTATTATAGTTGTTGTTATTATTATTGTTGTTGTTATTATTATTATTATAGTTGTTATTATTATTGTTGTTGTTGTTGTTGTTATTGCTACTACTATTATTAGTACTATTACTAAAAATATAATAATAATCCAGTTTTCTTCTACAAGGACATGATTTTCTTTTGTTTTCTTCTGCATAATTAGTTTTAATTGTTTTGTTTATCAAACTATATCTCTAAAAAATTTAATTTTACTTCATTAAGATTAAAAAATTACTTATAAAATGACTTTAGCTAATATTTGTAATGAACTGTTGCTTAGAAATAGAAATTGTGTATCATATATGGGGTGTAGCAAATGTTTACTTGTATCCAATATTAGAAAGGCTACCTATAGATAGATAGCTGTCTTTGAGAAAAATCATACTTAAAGATGTAATGTTTTCCTGAAGGTTTGTGATGATGTACATTTTAGTTGTATTTATATATTGGACTATTTCACCCATCAAATATGAGTATTGAATATTTGTAGAAAAAATTATTTACATATTCCAAATAAATTCAACTGTTAGTAATAACATATAGGTTAGTATATGCACAATGTTTTGAGAGTCATTATTCTCCCCTCTTCTTCAGGTGTTGCTGGCTTGATCAGTGACAGTTTTAGCATAGAAATGGAACCTGGATCCTTAGTATTGAATTTTAAGGTAATTCTCAAACCAGCTGAGCTATCCTTCCAAAAGTCAACAGTCAGTAGAAATCTCATATACTGGTCTATGTAATTCCTCCTGATTTCTCAACTTTTTCCTAAGAGCAAACTTGATTAGTGATTTCCATACATTATGTATTGTCATTCTAGGCTGACTTATGAGATTGTTTGTCATTGTCATGTGAGCAGCTTCTTTAAATGTTTTTCTTTGTACATTTTCTTTTCTGTCCAATATTTTATTGGTCTGCTACTTTAGGCATATCTGTTTTATCTCTTCTAATTATCAGTTTGTGTTCTTGCAAGTGCTTTTCCATGGGATGACTGGTCTCACCAAAATACATTCTTCCACATACATATGTTTAATATATTACTTTCTATTGTTAATGACAAACATTAAGAACATTTCTTTTAAAAGTCACATTTTATAGTAGAGCACACCTCTAATAATAATAATACAAGAAAGAGAGCAGACATTTAACATAAACAGTGTTCAGGATAAGTTCATAGATAATCTTTGATAAAATAAATCATATCTTCAGTTATATGTAAAATAATTTATCCCAGCTGTCGATGAACAGGAATAATTTTGGGGAATAATAAAAATGCAGAAATAAATTTTCCATTAATATAGTTGTGGGTTGGAGTAGTTTGAAGCCTGTCCATTAAAGTATGAAGATTGGCCATCTTAATATAAAGCTGAGTGCTGATTGTATACATGTGTGGAGATGGTAATCTTGACCAACTGATGAGTGCTGGTTTAGCACAAAATACGTGCATTGGTGATTATTTATCTTTTTAACATTATGTGATCAGGTGGGTCAGCAATATGAGATGGCATGGAGAGTTGAGAGTCATATGAAAGTCTGAGTTTGGATTTTTATATATATATATATATATGTGTGTGTGTGTGTATGTGTGCAGGTGTGCATAAGCCTGTACAGTGTATTAAGTTACATTAATATTTCATGAATATTATATTTGACAGTATATAATATAACTTTTCATAAAATAGTATAAGTCAATTAATTTTAACTTCAAGGCATAAAGAAAAATTTATTTCCTTAATTTAACTTGAAATAGACGTAACAGATATATTTTAGTGAACAAAAACCATTTTTACATTGTCAATACTAACAGTAATAAAGGTTATTTCAAAGATGATAACTTTCAAAATGACTTTTTTTAATAAATGAGTGTTATCTTTTTAAATAAATGTTTCATAATTATAACAATGAATATTATATAATTTAAAAGTCATTCATTTCTAAAGCATATTTTTAAAAAAAACGAATAATGACTTCAAATAATATAAATTAAGTATTTACTTGTTGAAATATATGTAACTTCAAGTAGAACATTTATAAAATATATATTATTACAGCGCAGATGCTACTATTTGGTATTAAGAGTTTATCATTTAGAAAGAAAAAAAACTCAAAGAAAACTTTCATTTGAAGAGACAAAAATTTTAAGAAAAAAATATTCTTCAATTAATGAGGGGTCAGAGTGACTTATAGTCAACACGGGTAGGATGAGAAGGTCAACACCAATATGGGCTTTGAGCATTCCATCATCAGATTTTCAGTGAAATGGACAGCTGAAGAGTTGTGAGGTGGAGTGGAATGAAACCTGTCCATTAAAGTATATGGGCTGAGCATTGATTGTATATATGTGTGAAGATGATAATCTGGACCAACTAATGAGTGCTAGTTTAGCATGAAATACATATATTGGTGATTACTCAAGTGTTTCAGCAGTAAGAGATAGCGTGGATAGTTGAGGCTCATGTGAAAGTCTGAGTTCAAACTCCTATATATTACATATTGGAATGGAGGTTTGAAAAAGCCTGTACTGTAGAAAAAAATTAATATATTAAAATAAACTTCAAATCTTTACAAGTCTTAATAATTTAGCATATATTAAATTTAACTTGTAATATCACCTAATGGTAATATGAATAATAGAATCAATGTAAATTATTATGTAATAGGAATGCTAATAATGCTTTATTCTGAAATCCAATGAAGTACATAATTGAAATAAAAGTAATTTAATTGCTGTTGAATAATCTGTTGGCTTTTTCACAATAATGTCCTGTAACACAACTTTTAAACACTGGAAGTTTATTTGTTTTAAATTGGGCCTGGAAAAAGTTAATTATCAAATCATTCTTTAACTTTTCAAAAAAAAATAATTAAAAGAAATTAAAACTTAGTTAAAATCAAAAAAATTTTAAATAAATTAATAAGTGAGATTATAAGCAGGTGTGTGAGTGTATTCCTCAACTCTTTTTATAATAAAAGTCATGTGACCACTTTCTGATGACTGAAATTAATATTTTAATTCACACTCATTTTCCCTAATTGATTAGAGCTCATAAATTTATTAGAATCTTAGGAAAATTACTAAAAATAAAATAATTTGCATATTATCTAGACAGTTAAATAATTATTACATTTTTTAAACAAATTATTTAGAAAACCAAAATATTATAATAAAAATATTTTTCTTTAAAATAATTTTCTTAAATTTATTTAAACTCAGAATATTTTTAATTGTCTTTTTAAAATAAAGATGTTATAGAGTAACATTAATATTAAGTTAACAAGGCAGTTTTAAAGAAATACCAAGCTTTTCCATCCATGCATCCACACATATATTATTCTTTTAATTTTTAGCTTTTAATATTATATCTTCTTTAATCAACTAAGCTTGAGAATATTTTATTAAAATAGTTTCATTACAATTAAAATTAAATAAAACAATTTTTACAGGTAATTTAAACATTTACACTCTAGTTTGAAGGATCTAAACTTGACATTAACATTTTAACTTTTCAATTTTTACTACACTCTAAGAATTAAACTAAGATGGTATTAACCTTAATTTTCCAATGAAATTAAACAATATTTTAGGTCAATAATATCCCTAAAACTAGTCATTTAAAATTATATAGAGCTACTTATGGGGTTCAAAACATTATGAACAGGCTAATAAAATTACTTTTAAAATTATAAAAGTTAGAAACATTTTTGTAAATTGCCTTAAGAGATTTAATAAACATTTGATTATTAAGAAGTGATAAAAACAATTTTATTATTAAAATGAAACTGCTGAAAATTTTTTTTAACATCAGGTTATTATACAACTTGACATTTAACTTTAAGAGAAAAGGTAAATGCAATATACAATGATGTTAGGAATAATTTGAAGTCTGTTTATTTTAATTAAAAGGGAAGTTGAGTTAACAGATTTGTCATATTTGTATCTTAAAATGTAGCCTAATACTATCTTTTCTCAGAAAAAACTGTCTCCTTTTACACAAATATACATAGTATTACAGCTAATTTAGATTATTCATAGCTTATTATGATATAATTTACATTGAACCTTGTATTTCTATAGAAGAGTACCATTTTTATATTTTCAGATGAATATGCAAATGTTGTTTTTATATTAATTTTGACTTTTCTTTGGTATATTTGGTTGTTTTGTCTAGACCTTGTACAAATGCCATTGTAGATTTTATGGATGAACTTGATCTGATTTATGTTTATCTCTAATAGTTGTAATTCATAGCATGAATATAGATTTATCTGATATTTATATGGGTCTCCCATAAAATATTTGAATTTAATGCATAATTATAGCTTTGATTAACTTATTTTTATCTACATGTATACCTCATTGGGGCATATATTTGGAAAATCAGGTTAGCATCTAAATTATGATTTGGTTTTTATTTTGGATCACTTAATGTCTGCATTAAAATTATTTAGCTATAAGCAACTGGTAAATATCACATGATCACTATTTCTTATGCTAGCACATTATTGTATGGAGAGTTTTGCCTGTTTTAACAACTGGTAAATACTCGTCCATATATTAATAAATTATTCCATAATAGATTTAAAATTTTATTTAAAAATTTTATTATTGAAACAGAACTGGAAAAATATTTTTGCCTTGTATGATGTTTTTTTTTTCATGTGTCATAGCATCGGCTGGGAAGTGAACCCGCTAACCCAGGACAACTGCTTGTAAGGCGGCTGTGCTGCACTCGATCACCAATGCTTAACACCTTGTATGATGTTCATTATGATCTTTAGAATTTCAGGATACTTATAATTATTTAGTTCCAAAATAACTGAGTTTTTAATCAACCAGCCATATCAGGAGGTATTCGGCATGTATAGCTAATGATTTAGTAGAAAAGATTAATAAAATAAATTATTCAAAATTCTTGGGTGGAACATCAATATGTTTAAAAAAATTAAACATTGAAATTAAATCTGATATTATAAGACCAAAACTTCAATATTAGAAAGAAAAAAAATTATTGACAAAATATTCTCTGAAATTAGTCATTTTCTAATTCTTACCTTAATTCCTTTTTATAGGGGGTTTGAACTCAGACTTTCACATGACCCTCAACTATCCATGCTATCTTATACTGCTGACACACTTGAACACACACATGTTGAAAAGATAAATAATTACCAATATTCGTATTTTGTGCTAAATCAGCATGTGTCAGTTGGTCCAGATTATCATCCCCACCCATATATACAATCAATGCTCAGCTTATATTAAGATAGCCAATCTTCATACTTTAATGGACAGGCTTCAATCCACTCCACCTCACAACTCTTCAGCCATCCATTTCATTGAAAATCTGGTGATGGAATGCTCAAAGCCCACATTGGTGCCAACCTTCTCATCATACCCATGTTGACCATAAGTCACTATGACACCTCATGTACAGGACATAATCCATTAACATACATACACAAGGGATGGACAGACCTTACAGCACTATATTTTAATATAAATCTGAGTTCAAACCTCCTATATATTACATATTGGAGTGCAGGTATGAAAAAGTCTGTACTGTAAAGAAAAAAATCAAATCTTAATTCCTTTTTAAGAATGGAAATTATTGATTTTCAGTCATTTTACATGACTAATTAGTTCTTTAAGATAGATTAGATAATTTAATGGAAAAAATTCTTAAATAAAATTACATCTGTTTTTATACTTCTTATTTATTTGTTTAATATTTCCTTAAGAGCTAAATCATTTTCTACACGATTATTTTTAAAAAGGGTAATTCACTAATAGTGATAGACCAATTTTTGTCATTTATGTGACTTTTAAATTGTTGGAAAAAATACTTAAATGAAAATATTGATTTTTACTATAAGCATGCTAAAACGGATCCTGGCATAAAGTCAACATTTTTAGACCATGATGTGGATTCAGGCCACAATGTCGATTTGCATGACATTAAAGATGTTTGCACTGAGTGCAGTGATCAAAACAGAAAATACAAAGAGACATGATTTATCACAAACAACACCCAAATGATAAATAAAATAGATTCATGGGTTGCAGTATCATGCAAATAGAATATGTAAATTTACAAACTTGCATATTAATTCATCCAAATGTCTGTTCTCTCACTTACCTGTCTCTGTACTATGGATATGACAGGCATGGTTGAAAACAGGACTAAACTTTAAAATAGTTATAATTGTTTAATCTTTCCTGTATAGTGGACTTTAGGATTTACTGAATTACAAACAAATAAGAAATAAATAAAACCTGCTGAGTTAAAAGTAATATATTGTTTGAATATTCAAATTGGTTTTTGATCTGGTAGAAGTACATTGAATGTTTTCCATAATTATGTACAGTAATATTTATTAAGGCTATAATCTTAAGACTGTGCACCTGAAAAAACGACAGTAAGGACCTCTGCAAATCTTGTGTTAAACATTTATAGAGGTCGCTACTATCGTTTTTTCAGGTGCATAGTTTTAAGGTTATAGCCTTAATAAATATTACTTTGCATAAGGAGTACGTGCTTTATAAATATAATTATTATAATTATGAACACAATTTGACATCATCCTTATATTATGCTCTTAAAATTATTGTTATACATTTAGACTTCTTCAAAATATTTGACTTTGTATCTTATAAAATTTTATTTAAATGTTTATATTCACTAATCTTCATGGTGTTTTTGCTTTTTGAATCACGTGTTGTTTAAAAATATTAAAAAAGGTATTGAATATTTGTGGCATTACTAGGTAGTTTTTCTTTTCTTTTTTGCAATAGTATCTCATAGAATATTACAATATGTTGACATGTGTCCCTATTTTATTTTTAATTTATATAAATGATATATTTTCAATATATTTAGAATCAACAATTTACATTTTTTACGATATTGTTTTATCTTTCTTTTATGATTTCATCTAATTATCTTGAAAAAAATTTTTAATCATGATTTATTTTTAATTTATAAATGGTTACCATTTAATTGTTTATTAGTAAATCTGAATAAAACAAAACTGATATATTTCTCTTCCAAATTTGTATCATCCATACAGTAGTGCCATCCAGTGTAAGCCAGAGTAATCAATAGATATAAAAAGGCTCGTGCATAAAATCCCTATCTAGTGCCTATGCATTCAATATCCCCAGAATAGTTTCTAGCTGTGGTTTTCATCAATAAGGGGCTTTGGATCTAAGAGCACTGCACCTAGATCTTAGGATCTAATGCAACCTTCCAGCAGCCACCTTCTACCATTTTGGATAACTATAAAACTTTAGGTTCAAAATTAAAACACAATAATATTTTCAATTCACACTTATTCACTTGGTCATATAGATCAGCATTCATACATTTTTGTGTATTCGGTTCTTTAATAACCACAGTCACCATAATCCTATTAGGCAGGATTGGTATTAAACCACTAAAGATTACAAGATCACCATTCTTGATACTTACACAAGCTGTTTACACAGAGGCAAAACTTTCCATTCAATTACATTATTGTTTTGTGTGTATATATATATATATACGCACACATTTCTGGATCTACTTTTCTCCAAAGTTTTATTTAATTTTTTTGTCGAATTTTCTTTTGCATTGATTGATAAATAATAGACAAAAAGATCAGCATTTGGATTCTACCAGAATTACTTCACACATCAATTGCTATTTTATAAAAAAACTTGGCAGCAGAAAATGTTTTAAAGGATGAAACATTAATTGAAGCTGAAATAAAAAGAAGCATATTTCCAGTTACCATTAATATTATAAAAATCAAGCATATCTCGATATTCGCTAATATAAAAATGTCATATCCAATTTTTAAAAAAGCAAAAATAATAAATATAAAAATAAAAACTTAAAAGACAAAGTCGCGATTATCAATTTTGACACTGTTATATATTAACGAAATATAATGCAAAAATAATTTCATTACATGTATAGAGTTATGCATTTAATGAAATTTTATATATTTTTTCAAGTTTTTGATTTTTATCAATGTATCTTTATCTCAAAATTTCCATTTCGGAATTATCCATCAATTCAGAAAGTGAACCCTCCCCTCCCCCATCACAACGCATGCATTTTGGAACCATTTCTTTTCCCACATAAATTAGATATAAACACATGGAAAGAACTGTACTTTATATATATATCACTAAAAACCAGTCAACCTTAAGCAATCCCAACATCGATAACAACCAATAATTTCAACTTGTTGTCAAGGCAACCTCCTTTTAACAATATATCATCATCATCAACAACCATTATCAATTCACTGCAGGATGAAGGTCTCTCCAAGTTCAATTCATCTCCAATCTTTAGATTCTCTTCTCCACATCACTCCTGCACACTTTTTTATTTCATCCATCCATCTCACATGTGATCTCTTTCTGGGTCCTTTACAATCTCTTGGAATCCAGTTTAAGATTTGAATTGTCCATCTATTATCATCTCTTCTAGCAATATGTCCAGCCCAACTCCACATTGATATTTTAATTTTTTCAATGAGATCAGTAACACATTTGTTCTCTTACCCATATATTGTGTTTTTGATCTCTTCTTGTTACTAACAACATGCATCTCTCCATACTTCTTTGAGTGGTTTGAAGTCTTTGTATTGCTCTTCTATTAAGTGTCCAACTCTCAGATCCATAAGTAAGAATTGGTAGAACACATTTATTAAAAACCTTTCTTTTCAAACACATAGGTATATTTCCTTCTAGTATCAAGTTATTTCTACCATGTTAAACCCATGTTAAAATGAAGATTTAACAACAATCATCTATGTAACATTCATTATCCATTTGTTGGCAGGTGTGGCCCAGCTAAACTCAGGTAAGTATGTAAATTAAGATGTCTTACTATTAAACCATTTATTAAAGTAGAGTTTATACATTTATGAATGTAAAGAAACCAAAACAAAGATAAGTTTTTAATGTTGAATGATTTAGATTAGAGGTCATGAATTTTATTAGATTTTTTTTAATTGTTAAGAAAGACTGATGGTTGTCTTTGAATTATGGATATTTATATGTTAATATTTATGTGCATGTTTTCACAGTAATTTTTCACATGAATCAGGTCTTTCTGCATAATGGGTGAGATCATGATCATAGCGAGAAAAAAATTGTAAATTGGTTGATTTTTCTAGCAGTTTAACTGTTATATATATATATCTAAATATATATATATATATATATATATATATATATATATATATATATATATATATATATATATATATATATATATATATTGTAACAAATTAAAGGTGGTTCAAATAACTATTACCATATCTGAGTTGTCTACAATATATATATAAGATCATAATATTTAAAATAACGTTGGATTTCTCAAGATATCCCACTATCAATAATTATAAGCAAATTATTAATAAAAACTATTATAACTCAGGTATCTGAAATCACGTGAGGTGAGTACACGAGTAATTCAATAAAATATAACTCAGGTATACAGACAGTAGGCTTTATCCACTTTCATTTCTTGGTGATGTTAAGTGCATGTTTAAACAAATACTAAGTGAATATGGTCTAGCAGGGTGCCACTAGATTATTTGAATCTAGATACAGTTATATCTAATAACCTTTTCACATGTACCGGGTTTGGATCCCCTTTTTTGGTACTTTATTTCTAATAAAAATGGGAGATTTTGCTTTTTGATCCATATCACTATACGCACTAATATTTAGGTAAAAGTAAAACATCTATAAACTAAAGTGGAATATATTAGACATAAATCATTTCTTAGATCTTAGCATAACAAATGTGTTTCAATATTTTTATAAGTTTACTAGCTCAGATTATATATAACTAATTTAGGATGGCAATTCACTCATCCTTGCATGAAATAGATGACGGGATGTGGTTATAATAATACTAAGAAATCACTAAATATTATAAAATCAATATTTATTTATGGCCTTTAAACAGTTAAACAGCTCATTAATTAAAATGTTGATGATGATGATGATGATGATGATAATAACGATAATGACAATGGTTTCAACTACAGCTCTAGGACTAAGCCTAAACATAAAACTAATTTTTATTAAGAAATTCATAATTATTGCTTAATTTTAGCATATTTACTTATATCTTAAATAACTAATATTCAACCATTGATGATGATGAATGATCACACTTAACAAAGACTACACTTAATGAAATATATATGCCTCGTTTAATAAAACTAATATTTATTACTGCATTTCTAACATATACATAAAATTTTCTAGACATACATGAAAATTGATATGAATAAGAATACTAATAATAATTGATTATATAACAATCCTCAGATTAATTTCAAGTTCTTCCCCCTTTCCCTTCAAATGTATATTGTATTAAGTTGGATGTCACATTGACCATGATTTTCACTCCATGAGAAAAGTATTTCAAGAAAAAAAAATATTATCCGCTCATTAGCACACATACTTTACAAATCTAACATGTAAGTAGAATGTAAAAAAAAAAATGTTAATAGAAATTAGAAAAATAAAGTTCTAGAAACAAGTTTTAAATTATTTTCTCCCCCTCTCTTCTACCTCTGAAATGCTATACTTAACTTGAAACAAAATAATCTAATATTCTAATACTACTTGTTACTTCACATTCACTCGCAATTATACACATATAAAAATATTATTATGTATGTGCGTGTTTTATCCCATAATAACAAAATATTATTTAAAACCAAAATAATAATATATTAGTTAAAACTAAAATCATAATACCATAAAAAAAAATTGTTTTACACATTAATATTTCATAACTGTAAAATTAATAAACAAATAATTTTGATACATTCAAGATCATTTATGAAGCTCAAAGTTATTATTAGTAAGACATTCTTGTTTTTAATCGATCTGAATAGTCTTTAAAAGTTCTTTAAATAAAATATACCACTTTATTGCTAAAATGTTTATTAAGACTCTGATATCATAAAGAAAATAGATATAAAAAGTCATATTACCGATCTTTTGTTTGTGGTGAATTTCCAAGGGTTCAAACTTGTCTTGTATAATGTTTATATTTCTGCAGCTATCATTTCCGTTTTACGTGAGAACAATCTCTTTCTTGAGGTGTATAATATGATGATGACTCTATTGAGGTTATTTGCTTTAGTGGACAATTTGGAAATCATTATATTAATTTTTCTTCTCTTCCTGTCAAGCATGATTCTTTTAGTGGATGAAATACAGCAGTTGTTTTCACATTTATAAATTTTCTTGAGTTTAAAATCAGTTGTTGGAACCATTAATTGGACTTGATGATTAATATTTATCGGTAGATTAATTCATCTTTCATCGAATGCAGATGAATGCTTTCTTCCTTCTATTAAAAACATCTTATTTCTCTGGTCAGTTGAAAGGTGTAGAATATTATTTTAGACAAAACATCTTTTCTTTCCTATATGATGTGCAGCTTTCCAGATGGTCCGGAAAAGATGGGACATACATATAATTTTTCTAGCCAGTCATTTCTTATATTTTCAACATTCAATTTAATAGTCTAATAATCTGAATCATAATCACAACAATAATAATTCTTCAAGACATCTTTTTATATCCAATTTTTAGCTAACTTAACCAATCAGAGATAGTGTCACTTGCTATTTTTGGACAAATTCATTTTAATTAGATCTCTAATTTATTTTCAACTAAATTGTTTTTCAACTGAAAAGTTTAATCCTTTTTCCAGACACTTTTGTTTTAAAAAAAAAATAGACTTAATCTTTTTTTTTCTTACACCTAGGTAACATTTCAAATTTTTGAGCTTCCTTCTTTAGATCTTAAGATAAGACAATTTCAAAATTAGAGTTCCCACCCAGATTAAGCTCCTAAAGTGACAAACAATCATTTACAAAAACAAAATTGCTACAAAAATAGATATCTGATTCAACAGATTTCCTCTTTTAACATAAAATTGTACAAAAAAAATAATTTGACAGATTTAACCCTTCCTTTTCTTTCAATATTTAATAAATGTAAATTTTTGTATGTAATGTACACACATACTTCATTATTTCAAATCATTCATAAACTAACATTAAATAATATAATTGCTAGCTTAGTAATTATAACCCTATTATTTAATTAAATCTGTAACTTTTAAATCCCAATTACAATTATAGAAAAGCAAAATAGAAGCATAGAATAAGATATTAGAATTGATCAAGCATAGGTTAGTTTTAAAGAAAGTTAAAATGGTGAATAGTTGAAATATAAAACAATTAAATAGCTTACACATACACTGCCTATACGTATGCATTATAACTTTGCTTTTTAACAGAAAATTTAAATATTAAATGTGTGTGCTGCTTTTTTTGAGATTTATTAACACACAAACAAGTAAAGCATATAATTGCTGACCCACTCTCTTTCTATCTAAAGCTTTTAGAACTGGACCTTGTAGGTTTGAACTTGGATGCCCTACAGCTTCTTTTATGGTTATATAAAAATGTGATGATGATTTTTGGTTTTACATTTCCTCACATGCACATTACTATAAATTTGGCTAGTGACCAAATTGTAATGGCACAATATATATATATATATATATATATATATATATATAAGGATTTAAATTCAGGATTTTTCAGTCTATTCATATGCCACTGTATATCATGTGACTGATACACATGATCACATGTCAAAAAGATACATGATTCCAATAAACAGATTTTACAGCTCAACATTTTTTATCACATTACTTTTACTTAATGTAGATTGGTTTCCATCTATTTTTAAAGTTTTGTGGACATGCAAATAATCATTGCACTATCTCTCTCTCTCTCTTTCTTTCTCTCTCTCTCTCTCTCTCTCTCTCTCTCTCTATATATATATATATATATATATATATATATATATATATATATATATATATATATATATATATATATATATATATATATATATATATATATATTCTTTGAGATCTAACATTATTCTTTGAGATCTAATGATAGTTCTTTCAAAAATTAATCTTGATAATGGTGGTTGCTAGTCTGTTGAAATATCAGATTGTAATGCAAAATAATACACAGTACATACCCAAAAATATTATTTTATATATATATAAATTAGTAATCAATGCCTGTATTCCAATTATAATCCAATATATATAATTCTTCGAAAAACAGCAAAATAATTAATACAGTAAACAATATTTTAAAAACAAATATCTACTATAATTTAATAGAAGTACTTTCAACTATCTAAGCTAAGATTTTATATATTGAAAAAAATAATAATAAATGTAAAATTAAAGAAGCTATGCTAATAAAAATTTGAAAGCAGCATTTGATAAATAGACAAGCTGCTAACACAAAATTAATGTATTGTGGGAAAATTGATTTATAAAGTAGTTGTTTTTGTATAGTTGATAACGACTACTTAGATAATTGAAAGTACTTCTATTAAATTATAGTAGATATATTTGTTTTTAAAATATTGTTTACTGTATTATTATATTGTTTTTCATATATATATATATATATATATATATATATATATATATATATATATATATATATATATATATTATACTTAATGTTTCCATGGTTATATGATGTAGATAAATTATAACTTTTTGGGATATACCATGTATTATTTTCCATTGAGCACCAATATTTCGATGGAATAGCAACCGCCATTTTCAAGGTTAACTTTTGAAAGAAAAACCGTTAGATCTTAACAAATAACGTGACTGTGTGCGAGATGAGAAATGAAATTCCAGTTCAGCATTCACAATATGAGGCTTATCAAAATGTTTATTTTCCTCAGTATTTTTACCTGTTAATTTTAAGTTATTGGATAAAAAAAGAGGTTTCCACATAGCTGGAATACATTGTGCTTCATCAGTTCTATTTAAACCAGTAGGTCTCTTTAATATTTCAATTGACTCTCTCATGGTTCTTAAATCATATCTTTCCAAATTAGCAAATTGGCCTCATGGAATTGATTCTTTAAATTCTTTTCTTGCTTTTATAAATAATTGGCATCCAAATATTAAATTTACTATGGAAGTGGAAAATAACAGATCACTTTCTTTTCTGGATGTTTTAATTGCAAGAAAATGTGATGAAACATTGTCAATATCAGTTTACAGAAAATCCACTCATACAAACAGATATCTTAATTTTAATTCTCATCATCATCCTGCACAAATTTTTTCTGTAGCTAAAAATCTTTTCACTAGAGCTTATAATTTATCTGATAAAGAACATCTTTCTCAAGAAATAAAACTTACAAAAAGTATTCTGCTTTCTAATAATTATAATAAAAACATCATATGTAAGGCTTTATATAACATTAATACTAAAAAGAAAAAAGAGGATAGAATTGACAATTCCTCTTTTAATAGAGTAATTTTACCTTACATTAAAGGGGTTACTGATAAACTCAGTAGAAGACTATCTTGTTTTAATATAAAGACCACTTTTTCTACTGGCAAAAAAATTGGTGATTTTTTGTATAAACCTAAAGACAGAATACTTTTGGAACACCAAGGAGTTTATGAAATTCTGTGTTTCCAGTGCTCAAGAGGCTACGTGGGTCAGTCTAATAGATGAATTAATGTCAGAATTAAGGAACATAAAAATGCTTTTCAACAAAAAATTAGCACATCAGTTTTTATTTCCCATTATTTAGAAACTGGTCACAAACCTAATTTTGACAATACAAAAATACTTGCTAATTTGGAAAGATATGATTTAAGAACCATGAGAGAGTCAATTGAAATATTAAAGAGACTTACTGGTTTAAATAGAACTGATGAAGCACAACGTATTCTAACTATGTGGAAACCTCTCTTTTTATCCAATATTAACTTAAAATTAACAGGTAAAAATACTGAGGAAAATAAACATTTTGATAAGCCTCATATTGTGAATGCTGAACTGGAATCTCATTTCTCATCTCACACAGTCACGTTATTTGTTAAGATCTAACGGTTTTTCTTTCAAAAGTTAACCTTGAAAATGGCGGTTGCTATTCCATCGAAATATCGGTGCTCAATGGAAAATAATACAGAGTATATCCCAAAAAGTTATAATTTATCTCTCTCTCTCTCTCTCTCTCTCTCTCTCTCTCTCTCTCTCTCTCTCTCTCTCTCTCTATCTATATATTGTAATGGATGTTTAAGACACCATTACAAAAAAAATTATAGTTTTATAGGGGTGAAGAAAATAAAATAAATTTTATATAAGGTTTCGTTTGTAAAACTTGATTAAAAGTTTTTTTTTAATGCTTGTACAAATATATATGTATGTGCGTGGGAATTATATTGTAATACCACAGTTATATTTGTTTGTTTTTTTTTAATTTTAATTTTGAAAAAAAAAAAGAAAACTAAGATTATTTTTTTTTGTTAAATTTATGTAAAAGTAAAGTGTACAAATAGATTGCTTTTCAGATTTGGGGATTTAGATTGATAAGGCTAATTAAAAAGAAAGAAAACAAAAAGAAAAGAATTTTTCATTAGTTAATTCCTAGATCTGTAAAGAGCAATTTATTTCGTTAATTAGATAACTATTGTTATCTAGATCGAGAATTTTTAAATTTTAATTAAAAAGAAAAAGTTTGGTAATTGGTTGAAGAGATATGATTCAGAGATAACAGGCTGAATCAGGCCATTGGTTTATCTTGGACTAGCTTTCAATACTTGCATCAGAGAATACTTGCACCAGGGCAAAGAGACAGACACCCACTCTGACAGAAGAATTAATTGCACAACTATTCCTGCCAAAAATACTTGGAAAGAACGATTCCTGCATATTCTGAAAGCTGATCGGAAATTATTCTACCTAGAATGAACATTAAACCTACAGCAAGAATATTTTCTTTACCATGATGTGCTAAGCTTCTCGCCAGGACAGGTTCGGACATCCTGTGTCTCCATTAACTGCCGATAATGCCATAAGAACCGGCTCCAACGAAACCACTAACCAACTCGCCCCAGGCCTACCGTCAGTGACTCCCGAGCAACGGACTAACCTAAGAAGTCTAGTGCACTAGCGTTTAACTAAATTAGTAAGGTACCTTACATTTTTGCAATTTAAATAATGTTATCTTAGATTTGTTCCCTTTTTAAATATAAATGTTTTTTTTTTTTAAGTTGTATATTATGTAATTCGTTTTCTGTGTGCTTGATAATTTTTTTTTTCTTTTAATGAGTGCTAATTTCAAACCTATTACTGTCCATCCTATTTAAGTCTTAGTAAGTAAGATAGTAGCTTATTTTAATCTCACATTCCTTGTCATTACAGAGCGCAGTCTGGATATTACAGACTAATTTAATTGGCTTTTGGCTTGTGACCCATTTTTATTAGCCGTACTTATGTCACGACCTTAATTATTAGTAATAGACGATTACAAAATATAATAGTCTTTAGTTTTATTTCTTAAAGCTTCCAATTTGTTTATTAGGGGCACGTACGATCGTTTTAACCCTTTCTATAGGTAGATCGGGAGCTCTTAGCCTGTCTCACTCAGAGGGAGGTCAATCGATTGAAAGTAATAACTTTCAACACCATTTTTATTATTATTGTTTTGGAAGCTACCTTCGCATTTCTTCTGTTTTGACATAAGTTTGCATAAATCTCAAATACAGAGATCCAGCCTTTTCCTAACTATGGGTTATAAGCAGGAAGCTACCCCCCTTCTTACGTGAGATCACTGAATACTTACTAATACTTCTGCTATGGTCAGTATTTTGCACTCTTTCATGCACAGAAAATCGCTCTCAAAGCCATATAAATATTTAAATTCAATTTTGACGAATGTATGTGTAGTACATGGGCTTTAAAGATTATTATTTAGATTTCTGTTTACTTAACCTTGCTACTAATAAAATTATTTATTTATTTACTTAGTTGATTTTGTTTTCTGTTGCTACCTTTCCAACTCACTGAACAAAAAATAGATCTCCTTTGCTTGATTGAGCTAGTCCAGTGCATTCGATTCGCATAACCTGTAACCCCTTAAAAATAAATGTCTAGTTCAAAATTTTGGACTAGTGGAGCCCTGGCGATCAGTTTATGCGAGTCTAAAGCTTTTGTCTGGTATAATATATATATATTGGTTTTATCAATTGAGCATGACACAACCATCCACCAATACTGAAATTTACACTCTCTTTATGTTACTATGCATGTATTAATCATAAAGTGATAGAGAAGTACCAAACACCTGACATCCATGTTGACAATTTTATTACCTCTCATATATTATTCTTACACAGTGTAGAGACTGTTTTTATTAACTTATATTTATTGTACCCTGCCAATAGGGCAATGAACCCTAGAAAACATGACAAGTCCCTAAATTAGGCTATACTTTTATTTTATCTAGGTACAATTTTATACTCTTAATTATTTCTAAATTATCTTTAATTTATACCAGCAATTATGAGACCCACCTATCATATTAAACAAGATCATATACCCTAAACAAATACCAAAGTATTTACTCAATGGCATAAGAATGCAAAGATACTCCTCCTTATTAAGTATCTAAATATTCACATGATTAACAATAATATTTCAATAAATATAATAACACATTTATAATTATTAACTTTAAATTAAATTAATTAATAAGTTTATACTATATTTTATTGTATATTTATTTATTATTATTATTACTTTTATAGGATTATAATTAATACTAACCATAATAATAATATTACACTAAGGAGATCTCAGGGTTAGCATTGATTTGTAATTAGCTGTTCATTCCATCTATAAAATATCAAGAGGGATTTTACTTAACTCTATAGGCAGTGTGTTAATTAAGAAAAGACTCATCACCTTAATCTATAACCAAAATTATATTATTATTTTATATTTTATGTTCTTTAACATTTTAATAATAAATAACTATTGTTATCTTAATTATAATCATAATATATAATCCCAAATAATAATTAATTCATAATCTGATTTACTATAAATAAACATACTTTAATAGATTTATAATATATATTTTAATATATAATTTCGTTTCTACAGTACAGGCTTTTTCATATCTGCACATCAATATGTAATATATAGGGGGGTTGAACTCAGACTTTCACACGACCCTCAACTATCCATGCTATCTCTTACCGCTGACACACTTGATTACATACATGTTATTTATCTTTTCAACATGTGTGTGATCAAGTAGGTCAGAAGTATGAGATGGCATGGATAGTTGAGGGTCGTGTGAAAGTCCGAGTTCAAACCCCCTATATATTAATATATATTTTATTAATGACTTATGTGTTCAAGGTAAATTGGAATAAATTATGGTATCTTTTTACGAAATGTTATTTTCTTATAATTATTATTCATTATCTTATATTTAAATGGTTCTTATTCAAATTTTAGATTGTACACCTTAATTAAAGTGTATAATACAATTCGTACTCTATAAAGATGGTGAAGTGATGATGATTCAAAGAAAAGAAATGCAACTTTAATTATTTAGTTCAACTTATAAACATTAACTTTATTAACATATTATTTACAAAATCTATTAATAATTCTTTTTAAACTAATAAACAAATTAACACATAATAATATATAAAAAAAAACATTATATAATATCATACAGTAAAATATTTACGCATTCAAACATTTATATGTCCTTTCATTCTGATTGCGTCTATCTTAAATTCAATACACCATTTTATAAGATATGGTTATATTATTATACTGACCTTTATTTTCTTAGATAATAAATCATGTATATTTATTAAATAATCACTCCTGGTTTATAGATTTTAGGTACTTGTGTATAATGCATGCAATGAAGAAAAGATATGAGGCTTTTTCACATATCCAATAAAGTAATAATCTTGCGATCTGAGTGTTGTTTTTCGTCGAAAGACGTGTTTTTAAACATGCACAAAAATATGTCTTGCAACATGTCCAAACAAAAGCTATTCTATTGTTGTATTTTGGATGTTATTGTTCTATATAATATTGAATTCTGTAGGTGTATAAAAATATATATTTTTGTCTCATTAAATAGTTTGTTGTTAAATTTTCAAATTAATTGTTATTATTATTACTTAATTCTGCATTTAAAAAGTTTGTTGTTGAAATTTGAAATTAGTGTTGTTATTACTTAATTGTGGGTTTTTTAGTGTGATATTTTGGTTAATTTCTCATCTTTAATTTCAAGTTAGTTTTTTTGTAAGTATGAACCCTAGATTGTGATCCACCAAATTATAAGTGGTGGTATCTCTGCATAAGCCACCAAACATTTACTAATAAGAAAAAGTCGGCCTTCTTGATTTTTCCTCTGTGAAAAAAAAAAAGCCCGTCATCAATTGTCAAATAGAAATAACGCAACTAGAAATAAGGCAAAATAACAGCCATCCAAGGAGATTTTAAAAAAAAGACAATGTTTTTGCAACTGACAAATATAAACGAATAAGGCAAAAGAACAATAATCAAACACACATTTTTCAAGATACATCGCATGGTTGATTTTCTTTCAATTTGATATCATCACAAGATTATACCTTGATGCTTTTTCCTCCAGTCTAAAAAAACATCTCATCAAAGTGCTGCAATTTACACTTACCTTTTTTAATTTGCTTATTGAATTACAATATTGACTTGGTTCTTACTTTTGTTTTCGGGTTTTTTTTTTTTTTTTTTGGCATTACTGTTGTTGTTATTGTTATTTCCCTTTAATTAAGAAAACAAATTGCCATTTGTTGATTTGAAAACTTACATTGTGTGGCAAAATTTTGTTTACACCATGTACTGTGCAATCACATGCTCTGTAAGAATTTTGTATGGGGAGTTGGAGGAGGGGGGATTTCTGGTGAAAAAATCTCCAACTTGTTTCTGCATAAAGACAATTAAAAATTGGTTTCTATATCAACTACATGGAATGTTCTATTATGAGCTCGGAAGTACCATCTGTGTGTATAATATTTACTAAGGCATTAAACCTTTAAGTATGTGTGCTTGAAAATACGAAGGTAGAGACCTCTACAGGTCTTAACCACAAACTTACTCTTTGAAAGAAATCAGTGTGCATTAAATAAATTTATAATTACATCTGTGTGTATGTAATGCTTAGTTTTTAAAAACTATTTCTACACATTTTTTTTGAAATTGATTGAATTACGTGTCAAAGTAAAGATTTTGTAGATTTTTTTAGATTTCATAAAAGATTTCATATATTTTTTTTTTCCTTTTAATATATATATATATATGTGTGTGTGTGTGTGTCAGTAAGTATCATTTGTGTGTATGTAATGTGTTTTTAAAAACTATTTCCACACATTTTTTGAAATTGATTGAATTAAGTGTCAAAGCATCGTCTGCAAATGTGTATATTTCATTTTTTTTCTTTTTTTAAAAATATAGATCTTTTGTACTATTCCTGCAATGAAGAAAAGATAAGAGGGCTTTTAACATTCGTATCAATGCATTGGCAACTTTGTAATGTTTGATAACTTTGTAAATGGTTGTCAAAATAACATTACAAAGTTACCAGTGTATTAATACCAATGTGAAAAGGCCTCCTATCTTTTTTCATTGCAGGAATAGTGCACAAGTACCAACTTTTATGACTTTTATTTATACCCAATATCCTGTACACAAGTACCAGCTTTTATTTATAAACAATATCCCTTATAAATTATACTTCAAAAATATAAGATTTAAAAATATATATTATTGTTTTTTTTTCTTAAATAAAGTAATCTGATTTTAATATTATTAAATATTAAGGATTTATCTTCTTTTATATATTCTAACGTTTTTCACGGTTTGATAGATTCTGGTAGGCCTTTTTTTTTTACACTATAAAGAGAAAGTTAATCAAGCTATGGAGAAAGAAATATCTTGTTCCTATTTCAAAAACATAGCTATATTTCCTGATTAACTGGCCTAATAATTATTATGACAGGAATTGCCAATGAAGTTAGTTTTTAATTTATAAGTTATGTTGAGGACATGTGCAAGGGTTAGTAAAGAGATGGGGATTAATTTTAGTGAAGAAAAATCAAATATAATGATGGTTAATACTGAGGAAAGAGAAGATGTAGAATTTTTATTGGGAGATATTAAGTTAAGGGTGGTGAATAGATATAGTTATTTGGGAATTATTTTAAGTAATCAGAAAAATTATTTGGATGAATGGGAGAAAAAATTGATAAATAAAGCAAAGAAAAGAAAGGGTTTGATAAAGAAATTAACAGTGTTTTCATATAATAAATATGATGTAGTTACAATTATATGGAAAGGAGTTGCAGTAGCAGGGTTAACATATGGTAATGATGCATTATATGTTAGTAAAGAGTTATTAAATTACTTAGAAAAAGTTCAAATGGAAGTAGGAAGACATGCATCGGATGCAGATGTAAGAAAAAGTTCAAATTGAAGTAGGAAGACATGCATTGGATGCAGATGTATGGACAGCAAAAGGTCAAGTTTTCATATGAGAGATGCAAAAAGTAAAATGAAAATGTTTGGTAGATTGCAGTTTATGGATAATAAAAGAATAGCTAAAATAGTATTTAATTGAGTTATGAGTAAAGGGCAGGTGACAATATGGGTGAGAAAGCTAATGCGGTATGCAAAAGATTTGGATAAAGAATTTATATCAGTATATTTGTACAAAAGATGGAATGATTATGTTAAGAGAATTGTTGAGTGTTGTAGTAGTAAGGAATGGGATAAAAAAATAGATTTATTAATAAAGAATAGGGAGTTAGAGAGATGGAGAAATATTATGGAGAGTAAAAAGAGTTTAATTATATATAGGAATAAACAGAATATTGGGTGTGAGTTAATATATGATAATAGTAAGGAAAGTAGTTATTATTTAAGGCTCAAACAGAATCTTTAGCTACAAGAGAATATACATGCAAATGGAAAAAAATGGGTGATTTATTTTGTAAATTATGTAAAGAAGGAATAGAAAATATTAGGCATTTGTTAATTGAATGTAAATGCTTGAAAACAGAAAGGGTACATATAATGAAGTTATGGAAGAATAAATATAAAAAAAGTGATTATACAGAAAGTGAATTATTGGTTTTTATGCTGGGTTTGGGAAAAGATAAAGGGGATTTAGATATAAAGGTTATAGAGTTGTCAAAGATTATGTTGTGGAAATGGGATGGAGCAGAATATGGGAAAATTTAGAGTGGGGAATGGAAAATAAAGTGGCTAACAGGTTTATCTGGGCATAATTGCTGAGATATTCTTGACTTCGTTTAAGGAGAAGCCACAATACATCATATCACATCACATCACTTCCTCGTATCCCATAATTTTGACGCTAGTAACTAAAAGATCAGATTTATGCTTTCATGTAACTTTATTTTTTTAGAGAATATTATTCCTGGGGCTTAATCAATAAATATTGGCAAAGGTAAATTATACACTCAAATCCTAATAAACTAACATTTAATAACACACAATAAAAAGTTGATATTAGAAATAAATGTTTTATTCTAACAAATTAAAATATTTAAAGATAAATTACTAATAAATTTGGAAAGACTACATGCATGCTAATCCAGACATTAATGAATTAATTAAAACACTTCATATTACACTTAGATTTCTTAGGTAAACAAAAGTATCTTGAATAATAAAAGTTAATGTCTCTATCAGGATTATATTATAAGCTTATTAGAAAATGGTTTGCAAATGCTTAATTTAGTCACAATCAAGAATAGTTAATCTTAGCTTACTGGTAAGTTTAGCAAGATTACAAAGATTGTTGATTACCATGCATAGTTTTTATGAGGTAGAATGAGCTTGTGGCTATTTGGTTTTAACTTGTTTTTGATCTGTCCTAAAGGCTAGTCACAAAAACTTTTCTGGGGTCAACGTCTTCATGATGAATGATGTCAAAAGCTTTGGTCCACTCTACCATGATGAATTATTTCAGTGTAGAGTATTCCTGGATCTTTCATGATCCAGGACCTCCAAAAGAAAAAACAGATGACCTTGATCACACTGGTATTCTTCCTTCTATACTAGAGATGCAGTTTTCAGACTTCTGTGCATATTTTTTTTTGTCATTTTATCAATGTACAAGATAATAATCTTGTACATTCTTTCTTAAATTTAAGTTATGAAGTCTTTTTTTAAACATAATTTCATCATCTTTAATTAGCTTTCAAAAAGGCTTTATTGATTATAATCTGCATGTGGAATTCTCTTTCATTTAGTTTATCTGGATTAGTAATCTGCATGGTTTTTATTCTTTCCAATTTTAACTTTTATTTTTAATTATATATAAAAAAATATGAATGAAAACTTTAACTTTCATTGTACATTTTTAAAAAAAAATTATACAAACTAAAAAAAATAATTTAATTGTGTATTTTAATAACATTGCTAAATTTACTTTTTCCGTTAGCTTTTTCCAAATGCCAATATATTTGTACAATATATAATTAAATTGTACAATACCAACGGTGACAGGAGATGAGAATAAAATAGGAGTTTGAACTAATTTTATTCTTAACTTTTAAGGCTTTATTCTGGATTTATTTTTTAATATATTAGCATGCTGATATATTTTTGTAGACTTATTCACAAGTGATGTGTGGCTTTAAAGTCCACATTTAGGGTCTAACAAGGCAGGAATGAAAAACTTTTCCACATTCCCCTGAGTACATTCCACTCAAGCATAATACTAACAATAAGAAGCCGAAGTGATAAGCACATATGAGTGTTGCTCATCCTTTTGAGTCTTACAGGCTCACGGCAACTTGGTCCACCCTTCCATTTCTCAAGAACCCTGGTACAAATAGACTGACGGGCATTTACAGATAGTCTTATGTTACATACTGCATACAAAGACTAGGGCTATGCTTTTTCTCCTCTCCAGTATCCACCTACCCACTTGTGACTTAATATCTACATCAGCCACGATAGTGTTTTCTAGACATATTTAAAAAATATATTTTTACAGTTGAATAATCCAGTTTAGTTAGTTAGTTATTTAAAAAAAAACTACTATTCATTCTCTGGCTATGGGTTTTGGGCCATCATTGTAATATTCTTTATACCATTATGGTGTATCTCAGGTTGTGGTTGTTGTATCAAAGCCTCGCATTGGGAAGCCATTGTAACATTTTCCATGTTTTGATCGATTCTGGTAGGTCTTCTTTTTTTACACTATAAAGTGAAAGTTAATCAAGCTACGGAG
This sequence comes from Epiperipatus broadwayi, assembly GCA_028023455.1. Classification (NCBI taxonomy): domain Eukaryota; kingdom Metazoa; phylum Onychophora; class Udeonychophora; order Euonychophora; family Peripatidae; genus Epiperipatus; species Epiperipatus broadwayi. The sequence goes on along the minus strand of JAQFVV010012805.1, from coordinate 209,783 downwards.
AAAGAAATATCTTGTTCCTATTTTTAAAAACATAGCTATATTTTTTGATTAACTGGCCTACTGATTATTATGACAGGAATTGTGACAAAGTTAGTTTTAATTTATAAGAGGTTGCCATAGTCAATAGACTCCTAACTTCCTCATATCCCATAATTTTGATGCAAGTAACTAAAAGATCGGGGTTATGCTTTCACATAACTTAATTTGTTTAGAGAATATTATTCCCAGGACTTAATCGACAAATATTGGCAAAGGTAAATTATACACTCACATCCTAATAAACTAACATTAATAAATTTAATAACTAACATTAATAACACACAATAAAAAGTTAATATTAGATATAAATATTTTACTCTAACAAATTAAAATATTTAAAGATAAATTACTAATAAGTTGGAAAGACTACATGCATACTAATATAGACATTAATCAATTATTTAAAACACTTCATATTACACTTAGATTTCTTAGGTAAACAAAAGTCTCTTAAGTACTAAAATTTAATGTCTCTATCAGGATTATATTTTAAGCCTATTGGAGAATGGTTTGCAAATGCTTAATTTAGTCACAATTAGGAATAGTTACTTTTAGCTTACCGGTGAGTTTAGCGAGTTTGCAAAAATTGTTGATTACCATGCATAGTTTTTATGAGGTAGAAAGAGCTTGTGGCCATTGGTTTTAACTTATTCTTGATCCATCCTAAAGGCTAGTCACAAAAGCTCTTCTGGGGTTGACAACTTTATGATGAATGATGTCAAAAGCTTTGGTCCACTCCAGCATGACAAATTATTTCAGCGTAGAGTGTTCCTGGATCTTTCATGATCCAGGACCAGCCAAAAGAAAAAACAGACAAGACCTTGATCACACTGGTATTTTTCCTTTTTTACTAGAGGTCCAATTTTCAGACTTCTGCACATATTTTTTTTTGTCTTTTTATCAACATACAAGTTAATAATCTTGTACATGCTTTCTTAAATTTAAGTTACAAAGTCTTTTTTTAAACATAATTCTGCCATCTTTAATTAGCTTCCAAAAGAGTTTTACTGATTGTAATCTGCATGTGGAATTCTCTTTCCTTTAGTTTATCTGGATTAGTAATCTGCGTGTTTTTTATTCTTTCCAATTTTAACTTTTATTTTTAATTACATAAAAAAAATATGAACGAAAAATTTAACTTTCATTGTATGTTTTAAAAAAAAAATTACACAAACTAAAAAAAAAATTTAATTGCGTCTTTTAATAACATCGCTAAATTTACTTTTTCCTTTAGCATTTACCAAATGCTAATATATTTGTACCATATATAATTAAATGGTACAATATCTCATGACATTTTCCATTTGATCTTTTTTTTTTCGATCTTAAGCCAGTAAAATAATAATTCCATAATTATTGAATCATTGATTTTTCATTATGTCACAATCAATTTTTTTTAATCCTGTGATCAAATACAAAAATGAAATATTATACGATACACTTTGAAATATAACATCTTATCCTGAAATAATTTACATTTAAAGTTTACAATACTATTCTAAATGTTGACACAACATTTTTAGTATATTTTAAAATAATAAAGTCCTAATATGTATTTTATATAAATAACTTCGCATTTCCTGTTTCTAATTTTTTCAATAGAATTTTCCTTGCCTTCTCCAATCTATACTTATTTCATATGTCTCTTATCTATAATAGAGACAATAATGACTTACAACTTATGATTAGTCATAACGCTACCGTAATTATATTAAATCACTTATAGTTGAATATAAGATCAAAGTTTAAATATCACAATCTATTATTATATTCGAATGCATACAGATTTCATCTTCTTGTAATAAACATATGGGTTTACTTTCATATGTATATTTTACTAGCCTATTGTTTATCCCCTTTTATTATAATTATTTAACAATATTTAATAAAAAAAATAATAATAATAATTAATTTCATAGATACATAAACCAATTTTATTATTAAATTTTATACATTTACTTATCCCCCTACATTTATAATGATGATTTTAATGTATAAAATTAAACAATATACAATTATTGTGTTAAATGTTTTTTTTTCTTTTAAAACATAATATGCTTTTACTGAGTTCATCTTTAAAGAGCTTTTATTTCTATATTAACTCAATTGTTTCAAATGCTTTAGACTAGTTAAGCATGCCCTCTCCACACACTTCTGTTCCTCTTGTTCTCATAATAATATCACAAAAGTACAAAATTCCCCCACAATCAGATTATTTATAATTTCTTGGGGTTTTTTTTCTTAACAATCATAGATTATTTTCAATTTGCATATTATATTTTTATTTAGATACTTCTTGTGCTTATTTTAATATCAATATTTCACCAGTTTACCACTATACTTCGATCTTCGCATTATTCCTTACATTTTTCTTTGTCAGTGTTATCCTTTAGAATATAGCCTTTTACACATTCTCTTTAAATGCAGTCTGACATTATCCTTAATATAAATTTTATATTTTCAAATAAGATCATGTTTCCTCCATCAGTTTATTCAATTCTTTCTCCTCCAATATATATTTATTCCTTGTTATTTGTCAGCAATTATTTAATTTTTTCACACTTATCTTGTTTTTCCATTTTACAGTATTGATAAATATTTCTTTCATTTTCAGAGGAGACAACTATGATTTTATTACATAAATATAATCTCCATTTAAATTTTTCCTTTTACATTTTTGCTTCATCCTATATCAATACATCCTTTTAACTTTTTATCCTTCAACTACTATATACAATTTATCCTTAAAATTTATTATATATGACAGTTGTATTAAAATAATGACTATCTTTCCATACATTTTACATCATTTAAATTATCATTCAAATACATGTCAGCAGGCTCTCCTTGAATATTAAGCCCCATTTTCAACAAGAAAATATTCCCACTATCATTACTTATTGATTTTATTTTAACTATATTAACATATTTATGCTTGACTCTGTCAGGAATATTTTTTTTATTCACCAATTCCAATTTAGTATTTTACAACTTCTATAATAGCCATGTCTTAAAAGTACTTCAGCTTGCTTAACAATTAACCCTTTTCCCGCCTCTTACGAGGCTCCTCGTCGACATCTGACGTCACTCTAACTCTGCCAGTTCTTATGCTAAAATATTCGTTTGATAGGTATTGAATAGATTTTTAAAAGTTCTGTAAGATGGTGCCCTCTTCCGAATTATTTTACAAGTAAAAAATAAAAAAAAATGCATGCTCTCAGCCGAAAAAGACATTCTGATTGGCTGGAAAGAACAAAGAAACCGCCTGATCAAAGAAAATAAAGAAAAACGCTGAGATTTTCATTTTGAATATGATTTAAATTATTATAAAAGAATATTTTAAGAAATTACACATTATTTTCAGAGAGAATACTAAAAAAACAAAATTATTTTCGAAAAATATTGAAGATTTTAGTAAAAATATTTAAGATTTAGTAAAAAGAAATATTTACTTTTCTATAACGTAAAAGTCGACCTTTTTGTTTATATTATAGCTTTTATGTTGCCGAAATTGAATATTTTAGAATAAATAAATAGCAATTTATTTTTGAAAGAACTTTTGTTCTCTTCATAACCTGAAAAATTAGTAATATACTTTTTATAAACGTATCTGAGTTGAATTTAATATTATAGGCGAATATGTTTTAACAATAGGCTTTGTCTTCAGTTTGTGAGTTGGCCAATTAAAAGATTTGATTTTTACCTCATACAACCAATAATATAATTAGCCGTTTAAGGGTTAAATCATGTATTAACATAATATTCACTGTGGTGTCCTTAAGTTCATTTTTTAATTTACAGCTTTTTCTTCCATTCTTCTAGTATTTTTTTAACAATATAATGAATGATTCCAAGATATTTATCCAAATTATCCAATTTTGATTTCACCAATAGAGACTTAACTTTCCTTCACTCCTTCATTTTAACAGAAAACTTTATAATATATATTTTTAAATTCTCAAGTAGATCATAACCAATTACTTATTTTGGAAAATAATATTTCAAATAGTTTAAACAGAATTTTAGAGAACTAAATTGCTTTTCATACAATATGTGATCTTCCCTCTTCCCTGATTTTTTTCTTCAAAACATTGTTTGTTTTTAATATATTCCAAATTGTGCTCTCCCATTGGTTAATTCTTCTACTCATCTTGTTCTGAATATTTAATTAGTTTCATATAATTTAATTATTTTTAAAACAAATATTACTAATTAAAAAAACAATACATTTCATAAATTTAATAAAATTACAATTTACTTTAAATTAATTTATATCATTTTAATTTTATTTCATACAGACTAAATCCTAAATTAATTTAATAAACTTTTTATGGTAAAATTATAAACATAAATATATATTTTTTTAAATAAATTAAAATTTCACCAGAAATACCTATATCTATCATGCATATTTTATTTATCAAATTATATTTGAATTTTATTACAGTTTTAAATATTATCAAACAATAATTATTAACAAATAATATTAAGTTATATTTTATTATTTGATCTCTTATATATTTTTAAAATAACCACTTTAATTAAGATTTATAGCATTTATAATATTTTCAATTAACTAATCTCAGGTTCAAACCCTAAGACAACAAAAACAACCTTTACTTTTCTTGGTTTTAATAAATAAATATATTTACAAAATTTATAATCATATACTCTAACTTATTTTCAATTTAATTTATGATGGGGTTGTACCAATAAAAAGGGTACAATAGGTATATATATTTATATAGTAGGAGGTTCCATCCCTATTCCTTCAGTACTAAATACCATCATAATTTGCCAATGACAAAAATCTAAAAAAGAACTAAAATATTGTTTTTGCTTTTTTTATTTAACATATATTTGACACATACACATTTTTTTCTTTTATTAACTAGGCCAGAGCAAATTTACTGTTAAATAAATAATCATTTATAGTTTTTTTTTACTATAGTTGCTGTGTTTCTGCTTAAATGTTTTATTGTTTATATTAGAATCTTATTAAAGTGTACCCAGAAATATTCATAATAATGTATTGTATGTCTATGAGGAGAAATTCAAGTTCTAGTTTTCCATTTAAATAATCCATAACTATTTCATAAAATGCAATTTTTTAACATGTATTTAATTGTGTCAGATCAAGTTTATTGTTAAATGAATAATTTGTATCCAGAATATTATATTTTTTTAATTACAAGTGCTTTTTTTGGACTTTATTTTTAATAACAGTTTATTCTTTTTTATAAAGATGGTTATTTTAATTGTTTATTAACTTTCCTATTTATCTTTATGGTCAAACATCATTTGAGATTTCTACCAATTAGAGTTGTATTTATTTCCCCTGGTGAAAATTTTGCAAAACCTTTTTTGTACAGCTTTAAAATTCACATATATTTATATTCTAATATTTTAGTTACAAAAAAACCAAAAGATGGCAGAGAAAATTGAATAATCAGTATTCCAAAGGAACTGAAATCCTGGTTTGATGAGTAGACATTATTTATTCGATTAATACAAACTTTGCCGAATGTATTTTGTGAAATATTACGATCATCAAGAAAATATTATAATGATCTAGAAACTTAATTTTTTGGAAAGTTTATGATCATATTTGCATCATAATTATGTAATAATTATTAAAAATCAAAAATAAATTTTATTACATATTTATTTTTTACAAAAATGTTTTATTTTTAAATATAAAAAAATATTTTCTTATGAATATTGTTACTATAGCAATTATGTTCATGTGAAAATGTAAGCTTTCTAGAAATGAGATCATTTACCTGATTGTTATTACATTTAGCAATATCATAAAAATTACAAAAAAAACTAAAATTTTAAAGCATAAATTGATAGATTTAGTTATTAAAAATAATTCGTTCAGATTTTTAAAACAAATATCAAACAAAGAAAATTTCATTCATTTTGCAAATTAAATCAGCTCCACCTGAAATTTGATGACATGACAGTGTTATGTTTAGACTAAAGTATAATTTTTAAAATAATTCCAAAAATTAAATGTGATTATTTAAAATTTATTTAATTTCTAAGCAAAACTATCTTTCCAATGAGGTCAAATTCATTATATTCTGATAAACAATAATGGTTTCCTGTTAAAGTGAAAGTTGAAAGATTAAATCTAGTGAGAACAAAAAAATCTGTCTGAGTGCAGCAGGATTAACAGTTTAAATTCAGGATTTTTAGTGAACTATATCATTTAATACTATTTTCAACTCACTTATTATATATATATATATATATATATACACATATTCATTCTATATATATATATATATATATATATAGAATGAATATGTGTATGGGTGTATAATTGTTCATTCTTTTAAAATGTGATGTGTAGTACTCTCTATTTATAGTGAATGAATGGATAGGTAGTATTCTTCATGTAAGTTACATATTTATGATAAATAAATAATTTACTAGTAACATAAAAATTTTAAATATTAAACAACAAATTGTTTAGGTACTTATATTACTAGCTGTTTGCATATATAACTTTATATTATATATTTATGTAAGTAATTTTATTTTATACATATATTTATCTCTTCAATTTTGTTATTATTCTATATTTTCAAGAATGGTTTTAATGGTTTTAGAATAGCAATGCATTATTTACTTTATTAAAATTTAGAAGCACATTAAGCATACAAAGAGAACTAAAAGAATTACAATAAATGTAAAGTAATTTTCTATGCCTCTCTTATTATATATATGTATGTATGTATAAAACATTACAATAAAGATTAAATATATATGGTATATGAGCACAGACTTTCACATGACCCAACACTCTCCACACTATCTCATAACACTGATACACTTGAACACACATATGTTGAAAAGATAAATAATCATCTATATACGTATTTCATGCTAAACCAGCAATCATCATTTGGTCCAGATTACCATCTCCACACATATATGCTATAAGTGCTCAGATATATATTAAGATGGCCAAACCTCATACTTTAATGGACAGGCTTCAATCTACTCCACACTTCCACTCTTCAACTGTCCATCCAATTAAAAATCTGATGATGGAATGCTCAAAGGCCACCTAAGATTAAAATAAATTCAAAGAATCTTATTTATAATTATATAGATCTGAGCTTCAAAGAGTAGATTTACATCTTTTGTTTCCTTTGCTAAAAAGAGGATAATATATATAATATCCAAATCTATATATATATTGAATATGGTAAAATTTGCACAAATTTAAAGTTATTTTATTAGAAGTACTTTGGACTATATATTTTGTCATCTTTGCCAACTATATAACGTTGAATAATTAAAACGAGACATCCTTTTATAACATCCATAATTCCATTCAGTTCAATAAAAAAAAGAGTCAACAATATAATAAAACTAAAAATAATATCAAAATGAAATAGACTGCAATACCATTTGTATCAGATGAACAAGTTAAGTTTATGAGAAGAATTTATAATGGTTTGTGTCAAATTGTTTTTTTCTTGACAAATAATACAAATAGATTAATTAATAACTCTAAAAGCCCAAATTCAAGTTTTAAACAACGATGAATCTAAATGTACATTGGAGAAGACAATAAAAGAAAATATGCTTTTATATAAAAGAGTTCAAAAAAAAAAAAAAGACAATCAGGAAAAGATGAAAATAAACCTTCATCATCTGTTATATTTAATCATAATAAAATTTGTAAATATGGATTTAAATTTGATTATAAAAACATAAAAATTATACAAATTGAATGTTGCCACAATAAACAAGTAAAATAAAAGAGGTTATATTAATTTCAAGAAATCATCGAATATTAATGAATCGGCAATCATCAAACATTAAAATAACCGAATTGTGGAAGAACTGAACTGAATTGAATTACGGGTGTTTTGAAAGAGTGTCTCGTTTTAATTATTCAACGTTATATAGTTGACAAAGACTACAAGATATATAGTAGAAAGTACTTATAATAAAATAACTTTAAATTTGTGTGAATTTTACTGTAGTATATATAGATTTGAATATTACATATATTTTGGAAAGAATACAGACATCAAACTTTATTCAAGACATAAATTGTACCAGTCGAAAAACCCACCACCTAAACTTCAAGTTGGATCCAAACTCAGCTGAACCAAACTGAATTCAAACCCAACTCAACAGCTCAGATTAGTAGAAATCTAAATTGATGGCACAGTGCTATGCGCCAAGAAACTAGCTCAACAGTTGGTGAGGATCAGAGACCCCTGAACTGACACTAATATCGGATAATTAATTAACTAAAGATAATTTTAAATCAAATCATATGTATAAGTTCGGGTTGCCAACACAGACAGCGAGTATTAACATTAAAATGATTATAAAAGAATTAAGAACTAAGAAACCATGTGTGTTTAGAAAATATTTAATAATAATAATTTGTTTTGTTTGAATTTTAAATAAAGATTAAATTAATTAATTCTAGTCCTTAAACAAAGTTTATAATTATAATACAAGTGGCGGTTCTTATTATATGCCAATGAATATTATGCAATATTTGAAAGTCTATGTCTATGCCCCCAACAAGAAATAAAATGCAGATAACGGTATTCATTAGTAAAGGAATTTATTACTCTAATTTTATACAAAAGAATGTGATATTTATTTTCACATTCGCAAATCCATTCACGAAGAGCAAGATATGTATTTTAGGGCATAACTTCAATCTTTATTGGAAAAATTATTTAATTTGAAATAACTGAGAAGTTGTTCGACTTTAATTGAAATCACTTCATCACGAATTACGAGCATCAGAGTGGGCTTTACCGGAACAGAGAGGCAACGGTGCTGATGAATTATGAGCTATAAAATGAAATTGAAAGACAATAGCTGGTCGATGATCTAAGTCCTATGGCAGCTTGCATTTCACAAGTCTTACTGCCCTTTAAGGAGAAGTGATTTAAAAGTAGTATGGTGGCTTGTATTTGACAAGTCTTATGCCCTTTAAGTAGATGGGAACATGGGAAAGCCAGGCTGAGTCATAACTATGAGCCTTTGGTGTTCCAAATATAACATGAGCTGAGGAGGAAGTGCTTTCTTCCTCGATAAATTAAAATAACAGAAATATTATCACCGACAAGCCTAACGAAATGAAAGATAACCCTACGCCAGCAACGTTGAAGATGATGACTTGCTAGTCACCATTTGAAAAATAAAAACGAGTGATAGAATGCTCTATATGATGACTTGATCAATTTAATTAAAGTCAAATGAGCTTTTAACTAAAACTATTTTAACGCATTATAAAATTATATTCATTATGCCCCAAATATCATGCCCTTCCTGAATCTTAATAGAAAATAACAAAGTGCCTTTTTTCAAAAAAGATCATTTTAAGATTTTAAGATTTTATCGGCCTTTTTTTCAAAAAAGAACATTTTAAGATTTTATATGAAGAAATAAATAAATATTAGTGAAACGAGAAAATAGCAGTGGCATAGATTAAAAGTGGAGCTAATAATTTATTAGCCAATTATAAAAATAACACACATTTAATAATTTCTTTCGACTTGATAATTGATAGAACTGTAAATCTAGTTCTAATGGGTGAGAATTACTATTAGAATTAATATATTATTATTTGCACAAGGCAAAGGAAACAAAGGAGATCATCGAGTCGAAAGATTATTGGCATATAATTAAAAATAAATGACATTAATAAATTACATGATATATATATATATATATATATATATATATATAATATAGTAAATGAACCGCCATAGTAATGAAGGAAAGTTAAATTTAAAGACTAGAGATTGAGAGAATTACTAATTTAAAAAGCATAAATAAAAGAGTTTTACAAAGATTATTTCATTATAAAATAAAAGAGCTCTAAAAGGGAGTGTAAAGTAAAGTTTGAAACTGGCCAGAAAGTTTAAGGTTCATTTGGAAACATATTACCCATTTCTTCCGGGGCTGGTTCTTATTTTACATGTCCAGGTTGGTAAAAAATGTAGGCATGCATTCGGTCGATTACTTGAACAGCATTTTATTTGATTTTGGCAGCATGATTTGTCTGGAAAGAATTTAGCAGCTTCATTGAAGATTTCAGGGGACTTCAGGAACCGCAGCCAGATTCCTGATGTTTTAGCCCTTCACCATGATCAAAACACTATTTAAACTTATGATTTTTAAATGCATAGAGTTCACTGCACTTCTCTACAACAAAGATGGCTTTTTTTTTCTTCTCCAAACTTTTCAGAGCTATATATGTCCTCTGATGCCTTCAGGCTAGCGCTTCTTTCATTATCAATGTTTTTAGATACATTCCTTTGATAAGGCTTGCAAACTCATTAACTTGAATTCATTTTCTAATTAGAAAATGAATTCTTAAAATCAGAAAATGATTTTAATTAAGAAATCCTTATCTTTTTTCTAATTAATAAAACTTTAACTGTTGTTTTTGGAAAGGGAAAATCTGAAAGCTTATCGAAAGAATGTAGCTTTTAATTAATAAAACTTTAACAAATTATTTAAAAATAAAATCAAACATTCCCGACACAATGAAACTTTCAAACAGTTATATATATTTAAATATTTACAAATATATGCACACAATCCACGCAGTTATAATACATATAAATTCATGAATAATTCTATCATGAATTTATTAATAAAATTAATCAATTTAAATCTGAAACTAGTTATTTGAATACACATTTATGAAATAAATTATTCTTTATGGAAATTAGCATGGATTGAATGTATAAAGCCCCATTGCATCGGAAATTTAAGGTTAGTACTAGGGTTTGAAGTGGGCTTATGGCTAGAGGTCATGAAGCTAGGATCGAACTCAGATCCGACTGCTTCAATATATATATATAATACTTTGGGAGTTTTGAAATTTGACAGATATACTTTATTTTTGTATAACTATTATAATATATAATGGCTATCAATGAATTACTTAAAGCTCACAGAATAGACATTTGTATTATTGAGTTTCCTTGGAGTACTTGTGTAGAAGGATTGTGTTCAGGTTATATATTAATGTATTTTATTTATATATTTATTTGTATTATATTTTAGTAACATTATTGATTATCATATTATAAGTCACTTAATCATTTGTTTATATATGTGAAATAAAAGAACCTTTAAACATCATATGATCACTATCTCCCATGCTTGTTCATAGCTGTTGTTAATATAGGAAAAACTCTCTTCACGCAATAGTGTCACTCAAAACAAGACAGAATAATCAATGGATGTCATAAGGCTTGTGCATAAAATCCCTATCTAATGCTCACTCATCCAATATCCCCAAACTAGTTGCTGGCTTGTGGCCTTCATCATTGAGGAGCCTTAGATCTGAGACCTAGATCTTAGGATCTAATGCAACCTTCCAGAAGCCACCTTTTATCTCTGCATAACTACAAAACTTTGAAAATAAAATTGAAAACACACAAATATTTTCAATCTAAGATCAATAGCTTATGTAGTCATATGGGTCTGAACTCATTTCAGCACCCATACATTTTGGTGTCTTTGGTTCTTTTAAAACCATAGACCCATATGACTACATAAGCTATTGAGCTTAGATTGAAAATATTTGTGTGTTTTCAATTTTATTCTCATAGTTTTGTAGTTATGTAGAGATAAAAGGTGGCTGCTGGAGGGTTGCATTAGATCCTAAGATCTAGATCTCAGATCCAAGGTTCCTCACTGATGAAGGCAACAAGCCAGAAACTAGTTTGGGGGTATTGGATGAGTGGGCACTAGATAGGGATTTTATGCACAAGCTTTATGACATACATTGATTACTCTGTCTTTCTTTGAATGGCACTACTGTATGGAGAGAGTTTTGCCTATATTATGAAATAGAAGAAAGTTATGTTTAGTTTAAATTTAAAAATTTATATCCTAAATTTTAATGGTTAAAATTCTAATTTGAAGTATCATACGTTTATTCATTGACCGTAAATTATTTTAATATACATCTTGTGATTATTGATGATTTGAAACGATTATATTTCAGTAATTGTTTATTGATATTACATTTTAAAAATAAAGTGAGTGAATAAACATATTTATTACTATATTTTATCTTAATAAATTATTACATTGTGAGTAGTAAAATGATAAATAATCAATTTAAAATAAAAGTGAAATAGACAACTCATTATAACTAAAAATATTATTTAATACATCAGTCTGGCTTTCATTCCTTAATGGAACAATTTCAAGATGTTTCTTATTACACAATCACGTGATCAATCACCCTACAGCAACTCCCCCCAATGGACATTATTTACATTACATTACAATAAATATAATTATTAAACATAATACATAAAAATGATTTTAATAATTATATTTATTGTAATGTAATGTAAATAATATCCATGGGGGGGGGGGCGGTGCTGTAGAGTAATGGGTCATGTGATTGTATAAAGAGAAACATCTTGTAAAAGTTACATTAAGGAATCAAAGCCAGGTTGATGTATCAAATAATATTTTTATTTATAATGAGTTGTCTATTTCAATTTTAGGTACTTGTGTACTATTTCTGCAATGAAGAAAAGATAGGTCTTTTCACACAGCCAATAAAGTAATAATCTTGTAAACGTCAAATAAACCCTATTTGAGAATTATTTCTCTTCGAAAAACATGTCTTTAAACTTGCACAAAAACGTGTTTTGCAACATGTCCCAAATAAAAGCTATTCTATTGCTGCCTTTTGGAGATTTTGCTTGCATATCGTATTGAATTCTGTGGGTGTATAAAAATATGTTGTTTTTTTCTCATTAAAAAGTTTGTTGTTGAAATTTGAAATTAGTTGTTGTTACTTAATTGTGTTTTTTTTTAGTGTGAATTTTTAGTTAATTTCTCATCTTTAATTTCAAATTACGCCACAAAAAAGGAAAAAACAAAACAAATAATTCAGAACAATAAAGAAATATAAAGGAGAAAACATTTATGACCACTTTTACACATGCAGGCGGGAAAAAAATGGAATCAAAATTTTACTAAACCTATCCTTTTTTTGGAAATACACAAAACAAAACCAATAATTTAGAACAATAACACAAAACAAATATCAATTGTAAAAGTTTTCATGCAGGAAGGAGGATACCAAAATGGTTATCTTTCATTGAGTGGAAAGAAAAATGGGTCTAGACTGCTATGAACCAAATCTGGTAGATTATTTTTAGTCTAATTTAAAATTCAATAGAGAAATATTTTACCTTTTCTTTATTAATAAGAAAACAAATTTATTTATTTTTGTTCAACAAAGAAACAAAAGTATTTATTTCCATTAAAGAAGTAGAATTAAGATCAAAAATTAACCCCATAGTCTTTGGACTATTTGGGTGTGAACCCCAGTTTGTGAATCCATCAAATTATAAGTGTCAGTCTCTCTGCATAAGCCACTAAACATCCACTGTTGAGAAATAATTTGGCCTCTTTGATTTTTCCTCTGTGAAAAAAAAGCCTGTCATCAATTGACAACTAGAAATAATTCAACAAAGAGAACAATCAAACACACATTTTTCAATATACATCCCAATTGTCAAATAGAAATAATGCAACTAAGAAATAAGGCAAAATAACAGCCATCCAAGCAGTTTTTTTTTTAAAAAAATGTTTTTGCAATTGAGAAATATAAATAAATAAGATAAAAGAACAACAATCAAACACATTTTTTTCAAGATACATCGCAGTGTTGATTTTCTTTTAATTTGATATCATCGCAAGATTACACCTTGATTGCTTTTCCTCCAATCTAAAAAAACATATCATCAAAGTGCTGCAATTTACATTTACTTTTTTTTTTGAGTTGCTTATTGAATTACTATGTTGACTTAGTTCTTATTTTTGTTTTCTTTTTTTTTTTTTTGGCATTACTGTTGTTGCTGTTATTGTTCTGTCCCTTTAACACATTGCCATTTGTTGATTTGAAAACTTACATTGCATGGCAAAATTCCATTTATCCTATGTACTATGCAATCATGTACTCTATAAGCATTTTGGATGGGGAGTTTGGGGGAGGGGAGAATTTCCAATGAAAAAATATCTCCATCTTGTTTCTGCAAGAAGATAATTCAAAATTGCGATTATGAGCAAGGAAAGAGCATCATCATTTGTGTTATATTTCATAGAAGTACGTGTATATTTCGTATATTTCCCCCCCCTTTCAAAAAATAGATATATTTTGTGTATTATGCTGTTTTCGGTATGTGTTTTTTAAAAACTATTTCTACACATTTTGTGAAATTGATTGAAATAAGTGTCAAAGCATCGTTTGCATACATGTAGATTTCATAGAAGTATATTTCTTACAATTTTTTTTCTTTTTTAAAAACATACATTTTGTGTAATATTCCTGCAATGAAGAGAAGATAGGAGGGGTTTTCACATTCATATCAATGCACTGATATGTTTGATCAACTTTGTAAATGGTTGCCAAAATAACAACATTACAAAATTACCTTTGTATTGAAATCAATGTGAAAAGGCCTTCTATCTTTTCTTTATTGCAGGAATAATACACAAGTACCCAATTTTATTTTAAATTGATTATTTTTAATGTTATATATAAAAGGGAACATTTTGGACAATTTTAACATTTAAATTTGATTATTTAAAGTATTGTGAATAGCGTGTAATTATCATAGCTTTCTTATATTTTAAATTGTGTGGGTGAACAGATATATGCTTGTCTTACATAAATTTTAAATATCACATAAGAAACAGTGAAATAGGCAATTTTTTGGTGATATAAGTACTTATTTTTATAAATATTAATTTAGATGAAGGATATATTTCATGATGTTTAATTAGAGTGTATGTCACAAATGTTTATTATTCACTTGGCTAGTATGTCTTGATTTATATTTTATAATAAATAATTATTAAGTAGTCCCAGAATCACATGACTGGGTTGTTAAGTGTATATATTATTGTGTATTACTTTCTTTTTATAAATTTCATATATTATTATTTGAGCTGTATATGCATTTTACATGATAATAGATTAATTAATGTATTGTAACTTGGGTATACTAATTAATTGAAGAATCGACATAATTATTTTAATAATTATATATAATAGTTATTTCTAATAAAAATCCATATTTGAACTAGTTTAATAGCTTATAAAGTATAAGCACTTTAATTATTCAAGATAAAAAATGATGATTATAATTGGATGTTATTGTATTATTTTAAACTATTATTTATTGGTTGTGTGTTACAATAAGTTATTATTTAGTTAGCAAGATGATAATTTTATGATGTTATAAAATTGGTAATTGTATGCATTGATATTGATATTTTCATCATATTAATTAGAATGAGTTGAATTGTTTACATTTGAAGCTTATCGATGTAGTTTATACTTAATTTAGATATTGCACTTTTAATATTCATATCTATTTAAAATAGAGACTTAATAATTCTAGACACATAGGGTAGTTATAATTTATAGTTTAATGTCTGGATTTTATTGATCTGAAGAATAACTTATTGTGAATGGCTAATTCTATTTGTAGGGTTATTTTTTTTTCTCATGTGTCATAGCATCAGCCAGGAAGCGAACCTGCTAACCCGGGACAACTGCTTGTAAAACAGCCATCGCTGACCTCTTGACCACCAATGCTTGACTGTTTATAGGGTTATTAAACCCTCAAAGTTAATAATTAGGAATCATTCGTGTATTTTATGTTGTTATGACTTGAGTACCATAATTTGTAGGATTATTTGAAGTATCAGTTTTTATTGTATATCATTATAAGTTGGCATAAGATGTGAGGTATATTAGATAAGTCGATCTTGTACATTTTGTTTTTGTTATACTTTTAGCATTGTAAACATTTTGTCCTATTATAATTTGTAGTTCAATTCATGGGGCAATCTGAATTATTGGCTTCTCTGATTTTTAGTCCATTACAATTTGGCAATTAACATTTTGGCTTGGTTTATTCCATTACAATTTGGCTCCTAAATTTGTAGGGTATTTAAAGACAAATTTTTATATGGTTTATTAATTATAAGTTAATGTGCACAAATTTGTGACATAACAATGCCTCTCATCACCATTCTCATTTGTATTACCATTTATTAATACTGTAAATGTATAAGGCATTTAGAGAGAATTATATATGTTGTAATAGTTATAGGCTAATGTACACAAGTTTGTAATAATGAAGCTTTTATTATTAATACTTTTATGTATTTTTGTGTCATTACAATTTGGTATCTCTAATTGAGGGTTTGAACATGGGATAGTCGGCAAATTTTGCACACATTATTATCATTATCATTTGATTTCATTACAACTAGCATTGCAATTCATAGTGCTTTATTAAACTATAATCATTTCCTTATTGATCATTTTTAGCCTATTACAATATATATATAGACATATTATTTAAAAACATATACATTTTTACTTCTGTCAATATTAAGACAAGAATTAATGATGTTTTGATGGCTCTTATTTTATTATTTTTAATCAATTCTGCCATTTTTATTTTAAAATTATATTTATTTTTTATCTTATGTTTATAAATTGCTAACTTTTAGTCACTTAAATATGGTTGTAATTTGTTATATAAATAAATATTGAAATGTGTTGGAAATTTTTCTATGTAATATTGTATATAAAACTTTAGCTACAATTGTAATCAGGAAACAACCAATTAAAAGAATAATGCACGTTGAAATGACATAGGTCAGACAAATATTATTGCTACTACTATTAGTAGATCACATGATCTTCTGTTGCTAGTTTTAATTGATTGTTATATGGTTATATTATATCTGATGTTTTCTCTGGTTTATTACATGGAAAAATTTTTATTATGTAAGTCTATGAAAATTTTTAAATTAATACACACATATATATATATATTTTAAGAAAATCAAATCATTCATCATGTGACTTAATTTAATAAGCTTGTGCTACAAATGTTATATAATGAGCCTTAATAGCTCTTAACAAGCTTTTCCAAATATCTTTATCCCCAGACAGGTTTCTAACTGTTGGATGTTGTCAGTAACACACTAGGATATTCAGACATTAAATCTAAAAATACCAACTCAGGCTCAGCATTTATCTATTACTTAATTATTAAGTAGAAAATGTTAAATTTTTTCCATATGTCAAAGCATCAGCCAAAAAGCAAACTCACAACAACTGTCTGCAAGCAACTGCTTGTTTGCAAGGCAGCTGCACTGACCTCTTGGCTACCAATGCTTGACTAAAAATTTTAAGAATAACAAATATGATGTTACTTATCGAGCTTATAAATTTCTGAGTAATGAGAGTTTGAAAATTTTTTCATTACCCTTCTTGTTCACATCAAAAATAACCTAATATTTATTTACCATCTACTAGAAAAAATCCTAAATTTGACTAAAATGCAGAAAAATATTTAACTCACCCACACATAGAAATCTGATTTTTTTATATAGCTCTACAGCTGCTTTTTGTTTACTCCCACATTTCACAGCTATCTGTAGCATTAAATTGCTGGTTTTGTATTGATTTAATGCCAAAATCTTGAATAATATATATATTAATTTTTTAGTTTAAATTATCTGAAGATGGTAGCATTGTATAGCAACTGTAATATAAATGACTTAACAAATCTGCTATTTAGTAGATCCTTTGTCTCAGACTTCAAGAGCATTTGCAAATTGTCTTTGTTTTATTTTTAAAATTTTTTATATTTTCAGTAGTTTATTTATATATTTATAATTTTTTTTGCAAAATATTTATTTTAAAACAAAAATATTGCATGATTACATTTATAGTTTACTAGAAAATATTTGTTTTTAAGTAGTTTTATTTAACTTCCAATCTCTTGTTTGTTTGTGTGTGTGTTTATTTAAATAAAATTTTAAAATTGCAGTTTAATATATTTATAACCAATAGAATTCATTCAAATTTTGTACATTTGTTATAAATCATTAGAAATGTAATATGACAACGAAATATTTTAGGTAAGTTTCCTAATTTCTTTACTGTAGTGGTGTTGGTAATCAAATTTCAAATACATTAGCATTACATTTCAAATATTTTGATATGTTTTCAATTATGCACACAAGCAGACAATCAATCTATCTGCTATCTACCTATTTAACTATATATATATATATATATATATATATATATATATATATATATATATATATTGTACCCTTTTGTTTAGGTTAGCATGGATTATTTCTAATAATTTACTGAAAAATTTTAAATTTTGAAGTTGGATAGGAGATGATGTATGTTGTGTGTTAATATTCTTTGAATAATTTAGTAAAGGCAAGTAAAATAATTGATGTATAATGTTGGGTTGGTATTTGTAAGAAAGCATTTAACTAAAAATCATTATAAGATTGTATGTTTGGGAGAATTGGCCATAATAAATACTGATTTAATAAGTCTTATAAATAATAATTAGAGTAAATTTTAAAAGTAATGCTTTAAAGTTAAACAAATAGATTTAGTAATAATAATTGTATTTAATGGCTATATTTTTAAAATCATTTGATTAAAAAATAATAATGTGGGAGAAAAGTGTAATTTTTTGGTTTTATAATATTAAAATAATTATTTTAAAATTGTGCTATAATAGTGATTATGTGACATTTTATAAATTAAATTATTATTTTAGTCTTTAAATTATTAGCGCCTTATTTAGTTTTGTAAATCACGTGACACACATCTGTGTTTGAAAATAAAATAATATTATCTGTTACAAATGTTAAATTGGATTTTAAAAGTGAATATAATAAATAAAGTCAGATTTATGTTTTTTGTTGAAAATAAATACGTTAAGTTCAAAATAAAGGTAGAAATGGTAATAAATATTGAAATGTGATTTTTAAAAATTATTTTAGAGTCTATAGTAAGTGTAAATAAAATGTGAAAATTAAGTAAGAATTGAATAATATAATAAAAATAAATATTTAGTAAATTATTATTAACTTTAACTTTAAACCAATGTTCATGGTCCCGGATAATTTGAGGCCAGGATTGTTTAATGGACCAATCAAAATTGGAATCAGCTGGAGTATTTAAGAGCTGTTTACATTTTGGCAGACGATTATTGAGTTGTTACCTCATTCTACCAACGTACTATTATAACATCGTAGTATTTCTACAATTTCGGTAAAGTATTTAGTAGTGTAATAATCCATTTTATTTAGCTTCAATTTTTATAAAAATACAGCAGTTTATTATTACAAGATCGTGATATAGAAATGTTTGGCTAAAAAATTAAATAATTCCGTACTTAGCTGCTTTGTTTTCATTCAATTTGTCATCAACTTGAACATGAAGAAGTCATCACTAAATATAAAAAATTTAATGGAAGTATTCAATTATTATTATCTTATAAAGTATATAATTTTACCTATGTTGATATGTCATATTGATTTACGACTAAATTTCATAAAAAGAACGTCACGAAAAATATATATATAAAACATTTTCATTAAAAGATATAAAGTTAAATGAGATAATATATTTTATGAAGATAATTTATTTAAAACACAATGGAAAAATATTTTTAAAGGAAAAAACTTTTAAATATGACCGAACAATTATTTTAGAACGTGGAGATATTTCTTTCTGAAGAAATATTGGAAATATTTTAAAATTGAATTTTTCCTAGAAAATATAAGATCATTTGCAAATATGTGATTTATATCATATTTAAAAAAATATTACAAGTCAGTCATTAAGGTATGCGGGACATACAAAAGTATATTTAAATTATTTGGGAAAATAATTTAAGTTATTTGAAAATATTGGGAGAAGTATTGGTTGTATCAGAAGATATTAAACCTCAGTAAATATGGAAAAGTTACAAGAATTTGGAAAATTACCTTGACGAAGAGTATTTAAAATTAGATATTTACCTAACAATACATGTTAAAGATTTTAAAGTTTTGGAGATAAGAAAAATATTAATTATATTAGTGTAAGTCTTATAGAATAAAAGTAAACGTACCTTATTTAACTTGAACTGTCAGTTTGGATTATATATTACAATGTTAAGAGCCAGAGCATGCATGATTATTGACGTCAAAAATGTGTATTAATGTTTTTTTACCAGGAGAAAAGATACTTCCTGTAATGAACTTATTATCGAGAAAAGAACATTTCATCGTAAGAAATTCTAATAAAATTATTGTAAATATGGTTTTAGAATTAATTTTTACTAACACAATTATAGTAATATTTATTCATAGTATAAATATAGCGTAGAAACAGAAAACATTAAATTATTTACTTAGTAATTAAATTTTATTATAAAAAAAAAAAAATCTTTAACTTAGTATATTTTAAAGTGTGATAATGTGGAATAAAAGATGATAAAATATTTATTTAGATCGTACTCTAGATGACATCACTAAGTAATTGCTAACAGAAATTACTTATGGTAATAATGTAAATTATTAATAGTTTTAAAATGTGTTTACACACACCTACACATAATTTATCATTTTGTTTAGTTATTTAAGAATATGCATAATTTTAATGATATCGTAAAGATATTTAAACATAAAAGAAATAGAAGTATATGATTCTATTAAAACTGAATTGGATGTTTTGTTGAATAATTTAAAGTGTTAAAAATATGACACTGATTCTGATTGTTTGTGCTAAAGTTTGAGAACTATTAAAGAATGAAATAATCTTGTCTTATTAGTTAGTTAGACTGTTATTCTAAAAATGAATTTATTTGTTATTATAGAAATGAGGATGAATTTAGCAATGTAAATTGGTGAATTTAAATGCTAATATCTTAGTATTAGGTTATATAAGACCAGGAGAATATTGTATGTAGGTTTTATTTATATGGGAAGAAGAATATACTATATTGATGTTTATACAAGTATAGCTAACATAGCCCTATATCTTGTTTATATTCATGGCAGTGTTTATTTTTCTATGTGTTAAAGCTTAATGTGCCATAGTGCTGAATGAATAGCCTGGACATTATACTTGGTAGAAGAGGTTATTAAACAAATATGTTATACCTCAGTTCATGTACACTGTGCCCATGATGGTTAGTTGATAAAGGTGTTAAGTTGAAGTTATAGTTTACCCCATATGCCTACTAGTTTATGTGTTATTGAAATTTATTGGATTACATTGTAAAAGATTGTTGTTTTAAAATTGAAAATAATAAATAAGTTTGGAAATAGAGAATTGTTAAATTGGATAAGATAAGTTATGTTGCTTAGATTATAATAAGTGTAAAAATTATAAAAACATAATTTCATCAGTGAAAGAATCATAAAACTTTTATAGTTAAAATGATATTTATTTATTTTTAGAAAATAAATAGTTGACAATTTAAAAGAATTTATAATGATATTACTTAATTATTAAGAATTTTTTAAAGTGACATATTTATAATGCATATTTTTATTTATGATTAAAGGTAATAAACTGAATCGTGTTGAATGAATGAAAGTAGTCATAAGTTTTACAAAAAATAATTTTATAACAACACACTAATCCATACATGATATTTAAAGTTTAAAGTAATAATTAGTAAGTAGCTTAGTTTGATGGTATGCTATGAATTAAGGTTGTTCACATAAATATTGAAAAATGACTATATAGAATGATAAATAACTTTAAAAACTAAATAACAAGGATAAGTACATAATAAAAGTATTACCTATATTTTTTAAAACCTATAAAGTAATAATATCAAATAACTGTAATGAAAAGTTATATAATGATAGTTTTAAAAATAAGAAATATTTTATGTAAGAAATGTTCTGTACCTTATGTTTTAAGTCATTTGATTTGTCTTGAAAAAATACCTGAATACGAATAAATAGAATTCTATCAAAATGTAAATAATTTTATTGTTAAGTTTGTTAATAAAATTGTTAAATTGTTTTATAAGTCTTGGTGTTGACTCTATTTCTTCACATTACAATTACATAATCACAGATAATTATAATTAAGACATAATATTTGCACATCATAAATAAAATTTTTATTTAAAAGTTATATTTTATTGATATATTTTATTTAAGAAGTTTTACTTATTGTATTACTATGATGGTCATGGAATAATTACCAAAGATTTACATTAAATTATCTTAGTAATGATTGCCACATATTCTCAGATTGTAATATCATACTAGATATATTATCTAGGATGCCATATGGATAATAGAAAATTACATTACATTTGATTATGTGATATCTAAGAACAACATTATAAGTAAAAAAAAGATAAGAGAGTGAATTATAGATTAAAGATTAGTATTACTATTTGTTATTATTAATATTATTAAATTGTAGTTAGGAATGATATTAAATCCCTTATCATACTTGATTACAAAAGTTATAATTAATTTATCATTATTTTAAGAGAACCTGAGATAATTTGAGTTAAATTAGTTTTGAGAAAGATATTTAAATTAATTTGTTAAAGGTAATTTACTTAATTAGTTTTGATTAAAGATGTAGGAGTACTATAAATGTGGTATTTAAGTAATAGGAATAAGGATAGTATTCTTATGCCATTAAGGTGATATCCAGTGAAAGATTGTCTTAATGTATTCGCTCTACCACTTGTAAACTCACTTCATAGTCTCATGATTTGATTAGATATTCATTTATTTCATTTTATAAACCAGAACTATATTATTATTTATTAATTAAGTTAATTTAATCATTGATATTCTTAAAAATATAGTTATTATTAATTTAGATACATTTTAGATAAACATAGTTATTTATCTGAGCTAGATCAAGTGATTATAATTATATATTTCCGGGAAGTGAGGGTACATATATATATATATATATATATATATATATATATATATATATATATATATATATATATATATATATATATATATATATATATATATATATATATATATTGTGGTTGGTACATTTAATAATTTGTCTAAAAATTATTAAAATACAATTATTTGTTAAAAGAAATAGTATGTAAAAGTTTAAGAGTTTTATTGCAGTTTGTTTTCATAAATATAAAATTAAAAATCGAAGAGTTTTTAAATAAAAGTTACAATTAATTAATTAAAAGAGAAACATCAAACTAAAAGTTTTAAGTTTAAAGAGTTTTACTAGAAACAATTAATTCATAGTTACATAAAATTAAAAGATGTTAAAGAGTTTTTTTTTATTATTATTAGTTGAAATATAACTTAAAGTTTAAAAATATAAATCTCTTTTTATTTAAGTTAAAGAAAAAAAAGTCATCTTAAAAACTAAATAGTAAATTGATCTTAAATTACATATGTGCGTAAATGATGAATCAATGTGAGCTTTCTAATAAAATATATATGTGCGATTGTAACTATAATAAATGTATGCATATTAAATAAATAAAAAAATGATATAGAAAATTATCATTAAAAATACAGTGATGGTTACTAATTAAAAATGTAAAAACAACACATTTGCATGGCTTCTAATTAAGCAATCTCCAAAAACGTAATTAAAAGATTATCAAAGGAAAGAGCTTCGACAACAGATATAGCCAGAGGAACACAAAATGACAACACGTCTCATGTATAAATAGTCAATTTTTTATTGGACAATCAGTTGTGTTTGAGAAACAGTTGAGATCACATTCAGTGAGTTTAGAAAACAATTTAAATTGTGCAGTTTTAGTTTTCATCAGTCAATCTATGAGTTCAATTCATCAATCAGTCATGCAGTGTTAATAGCTTCATCGGAACATACAATGAACTGTCCAAATACCAGTACTTTGCCTGAGATGATGTAACAGCCACCCAATAAGTGAGAGCCGCCTAAGTATCTACTGTTTTAATAATAATAGTGCCACAAAATAAATAACCATCCTCAACCTTAATAAAAGAAGTAACCAGGATTGTCAATCAACAGGAATCCTCCGTAGAAGTGTAAAACCAGCTGGCTGGTAATAAAACAATTCAGAAACACACTGGAAATACAGGAAGCAAACAACCAAAATCTCCACACTCCAAAAACCTAGGTATTTTAATAACTTTCTTATTTCCATTTATAAATTCAAAGTAGTCATTGCCATCATTAAAGCCTCCAGAGTCAGTAGTAAATGAATTCTATCAATGAATAAAGAACTATTGATGTGCATGTTGGTTTGAATGCCTTATATTTAATATTTATCATACTGTTTAATACTTTGTCATTTAACATTGTTAGATTATATTTTCATGTGTATTTAAAATGTGTGTGCATGGTCATATATAAGTACCTTAAATGATAATGTTAATTAAAAAATATCTAAAGTAGTTTAAAACTTTAATAACTAGTGTTAATTAAAATATACTGTCTTTTAAACTTAAAGCTTTATTTGTTGATCAATTCTTTTTGCCACTAGTTAAAGAATAACTTGTTATTGAATTAAAAAAATAGACTGAGCTAGTTATGGGATTTTTCGAGCACTGGATTATGGGCCTACTGTATGAACATGTTAGTTTTAGACTAGCTGGTGCCTGGGGTTTACTCCGAAACAAATAAAGTGTTTGGATAGTAGGGGTTTAAATCTAGCAGTCGAGGTGGGCCACAATCTGGAAATGTGATCGTGTTATGCGTTGCATAGCTCGGTCTGATCGTGGGTATTATTGACAGCTCTTCTATCAATAGTATTCTCCACTCTGCTAGAATGTGCAGGTTCATTCACGTCATATTTATAATATAAGATTATAAATTTATTATAAATAAGGTTGAAATCCAGCTAAACCAAGCTTGCAGTGTAAGTAAGATCTTCAACGGATCGAACCCAATATAATATATATATATATATATATATATATATATATATATATATATATATGGTAAGAGAATATATACATTTCCAGGTCTTTTATTTGCTGATGATATTTTCTTGTGCACAGAAAATAGGGAAGATATGGAAGTTGTGCTGAAGACTTGTTCGAGAGTGGGTAAAAAGATGGGGATCAAATTTAGTGAAGAAAAATCAAAAGTAATGATGATAAATCTTGGGTAGGAGAAGAGAAAGATTTAGGAGGGGGATATAAAATTAAATGTGGAATAAATATAACTATTTGCAAATTATCTTAAGTAATCAGTGGAATTGCTTGGATGAATGAGAGAAAAAAATGATAAATGAAGCAAAGAAAAGAAAGGGACTGCTAAGGAAATTAACTTTGCTTTCATATAATAAATATGATATAACATGAATTGTATGGCAGGGAGTGGCAATAGCAAGGTTAATATTTTGGTAATGATGTGTTATATGTTAGTAAAGAAGTATTAGATAACTTAGGAAAAGTACAAAAAGAAGCAGGAAACATTAGATGCAGATGTATGATGGGCAAAGGAAACAATTCAATGAGAAATGACATGGTCATGTTTTATATGAGAGATGCAAACGGCAAAACGAAAATGTTCAGTAGATTGCAATTTATGGATGGTAAGAGCATAGCCAAAATAGTATTTAATTGGATTACAAAAAAAGGCAGGCAATAAGATGGGTGAGAAAGATAGTATAGTATGCAGAAGATTTGGATAAAGACTTTATGTCAGTATACTTATAAAAAAGATGAGATGAGTTTACTAGGAGGATTGTTGCATATTATAGTGGCAAAAAACAATAGAAGAATAGCTGCATTAATAAACAATAAGAATCTGGAGGGATGGAGAATGAGTATAGAGAGGAAAAAAATCTAAATATATATAGAATAAACAGAATATTGTGTGAGAGTTAATTTATGATAAATAGCAAGTAAAGTAGTTTACCATTTAAGGCTTGAGCAGGGTTTTTAACCACAAGTGAATATATACATAAATGGAGAAATGTGAGTGATTTAGTGTGCAAGTTATGTAAGGAAGGTATAGAAAATATTAGACATCTGCTACATGAATGTAAATGCTTACAAACAGAAAGAGCACAAACAATGAACTTATAAGAGAATAAATATAAATTAAATGATTATACAGAAAGTAGATTCTTGGACTTTAATCTGGGTTTGTAAAAAGATAAAGGGATCTAGACATAAAGGCCATGGAGTGGATAAAGATGATGTTATGGAAATAGGATAAAGCAGGATAGAGAAGATTATGGCAAAAACTTAGGACAGGGTGTGGAAATGGAAAGTAAGGTGGTTAACAGATTTTCCTGACTCTGAGAAAGAAAAGCCATAGTGCATTGCATATATAAAAGTTTACACTAAAAATTATTTTTTAGCAATCTTTTAAAATTAAACTAAAAACAAAATTTCATTTATCTTCATTATAAGTTTTTATTTAAAAAAAGTGTACGTTTTTTCTGATTGTAAAATTTGATCCGTTTAAAATACTTTCCAAATAAATAAAACTATATTGTAATTAAATGGCAAAAATATCCAAATGTAAAAACCCTTAAAAATAATATAAATGCCTTTATAATATTTTGAATACAAGTATATTCTATAGAAGCATCGCATGATCACCATCTTATACTAGCACATAATTGTTTATAAACAATGCAAAACTCTCCATACAATATCGCCACCCTGTGCCAATCAGAGTAATCAATGCACAAGCCTTCTGGAATTTGTTGATTACTCTGGTTGGCACAGGGTGGCAATACTGTATGGAGAGTTTTGCTTTGTTTATTTTCTATATACCTGGAGTTTAGAGATAATATAGAGGATTTGAATACAGACTTTCAAGCACCATTCTGCTATTTACTCTATCTCATATAACTGATATACATGACCACACACATGTGAAAAAATAAAAAATCTCCAATAAACTTATTTCATGCTAAAGCAGCACTCACCAGTTGGTCCAGATCATCATCTCTCTTGCATAGCAAATCTTCATGCCCTTATTGGACAGTCTTCACTCTACTCCATCTTCCAACTTTTTATAATCATCATTGTGTACTAATAAGCCCAAAACTAGTTCTTTCTTCAACCACAAATATTGTTTTATATTTAACTTGAAATAAAGCAAAGCGAAGGGCTTAAAAATTAATTAAGTCAATCCCATTTTTTCTAACTGGGGCTTAAATTAATTAATATATGGACACTAATACTTTTATTTCAAGTAAAATATAAAAAGCCCAACTGTTGTTGAAAAAGCAATCATATTCTGACATTTTAGTCTGTTGTAAATAAAGGTGTTCATTATAACTACTCAAAGAAGTATGGAGAGATATATGTTGGGAGTAACAAGAAGAGATCGAAAATGCAATATATGGGTAAGAGAGCAAACAGGTGTTACTGACCTCATTGAAAAAATTAAAAGACTGAAATGGAATTGGCCTGGATATATTGCTAGAAGAGATGATAGTAGATGGACAATTGGAATATTAAACTGGATTCCAAGAAATTGTAAAAGACCCAGAAAGAGACCACATGTGAGATGGATGGATGAAATAAGAAAGTATGCAGGGGTGATGTGGAGAAGAGAAGCTAAAGATCAGAGAAGATGGATTGAACATGGAGAGACCTTCATCCTGTAGTGGATTGATAATGCTTGATGATGATGATGATTAAAAAAACAAGACAAAAAATATACTGAGAAAGGACAATTCTGATTGGCCCTGCCTTCCTAATTATCATTAGTAGTTTTTTCTTTTTCTTTTAATAATTACATCTGCATTTCAAATTGTAGAACAGAATTTTATTGTTTGATGATGATTTAATATTTAACTTATTCAAGTTTTAAAAATGGGGTTAAAATAATAAATAAACTGGGTAAATCATCACACTGCAATTTCTCCACTGAGATATCAGTGTGAATAATTATTAGCATCAAGCAAATGTAAATATTAATAAATATAACCCTTAAATGATATGGAAAAGTATAGAAGAGAATTAAAGTAACCATTTCAAAAGTGTAAAACATTATCAGAAATATTCTCAAATTCACTACTTCCTTTATTTTGTTGCAACATTTTATATAAATACAATTTATCCACTACTTTGAACACTTATTAGCAAAACCTTTTTATTGTACCTATATGCATACACAATCTTATGTTTTGACTGTCCTACAGATTTCTTCAAAACTATGATACAATGACCAACATAAAATCAAATACATAACTATATAAATAATACCATAAAAATGTAAACAATAAAATTAATAAAATAATAAAAAAAACATAAAATATATAACAAAACATAATAAAACTGAAATAAATATAATCAAACCCAAATAAAATAATCCAGTTAATATAAAATAAATTATACAATAAAAATAAATATAAATTATACATGCGTATTCCTGACAATGTACATAGATGTTCATGAACAACTAACTATTAATTTAAATATATTATTCATTTTTATTATTTTTTTAATAATCTCCTAATTACGTCTATTCCTTATAAACTTAAACTTTAGTTTGATTAACTTCACCTTAATAAAAAACTTAATAATTTAATTTCCATATAATTCTCAGTTCAATCTTAATTCATTTATTAATTTTTTTTAATTTTTAAATCATATAATATGTATTATTTCCTTATTCATTCTTCTGTTATTAATAATATTTTATCTTTTTTTAATATCTAAAAGCTATAAATATTGTAATCTTTTAACTTTTAAAAATAAAAATAAAATGTTTTTTGTTTTTTTTAAATTATCTTATTTTTTTTATTAATTTTATTGTTTACATTTTTATGGTATTATTTATATAGTTATGTATTTTATTTTATATTGCTCATTATATCATAGCTCTGAAGAAGACTGTAGGATAGTTGAAACATAAGATTGTGTATGCATAAAGGTATAATAAAAGGTTTTTGCTAAAAATTGTTCAAAGTAGTAGATAAATTGCATTTGTAGAACATTATCTGGTATTGGAAGCAAAATTGTTTCATAAATAAATATAAAAAAAGAGTAGAATTATTACTAAAGAAGAAATAACATCATAAAATGCATGGAAAATTTATACCAAACCAAAACCATATAACTTTTACAGTTATAGTATCATTTGAATAGTCAAGCATTTTAAATGAAGAAGTGGGATTTGCCACTGAATTTATAAATAAGTGCAAATCTCTGGGAAATAATGGAATTACTATTTATATTTTCAAAGAAGCAGGTAAAAAAAATATAACTATATGACAAATAACTAAAGGATAAAGATACAACAAATGATTGGAACAATGCAGACATAATATTAATATTTATGAAATATGATTAAAAAGATATTAACAAATATAGAAATATCAGTATTTAGTTAGTCCTATATGGAATCTTTATAAAGATGTGCTATCTTAATATAAAGTGAGCACTGATTATATATTCATGTGTATGGGAGATGATGATCTATACCAATTGATGTGTGCTGGTTCAGCATGAAATATGTATATTTGAGATCATTTATCTTTTTCACATGTTTATGGTCATGTGTATCAGTTGTATGAGCTAGATTAGATAGCTGAAGAGCTTAAAAGTCTTTGTGCAAATCCCCTATAATTATATCTAAACCCCAGGAATATAACGCATACTTGTAAGCAAATATTATAAAGATAATTATAACTCATCCATAGTAAAATTTGGATTCAGACCAATCAAAAGCTTTAACACATTGAATCATATCCAAATATTGAGAGAAATTATGGAAAAGACAAATAAATATGAATTGCCATTATGTTTTACATTTGTTTAATGTGTAAAGGTATTTGATTCTATAAGCATTTCCACAGTGATTAAACCTTCAACTCAGAGCCACAATACCATTACATTCTGAAGAATATTTATCAAAATGCAACAATAGTCATTAGTTTAAATAGTAACACCAAGGAGAATAACTTGGTAAGCATGTATGTCAAAATTATTCTACATCTACAAATATTTTTATTAATAATATTTACTAAGGCTGTAACCTCAAGAATACACATCTGAAAAATATGAAGGTAGGGACCTCTACAGGTCATAAGCACAAGCTTACTCTATGGAAGAAAAGAGGGGAACCCTTCTTTACTTCAACCTACTTTTATATATGAATAGGTAAAGCTGAAGCGGTTAGATCTAAGAGCATTATTCTTGAGGTTACAGCCTTAGTAAATATTACTTAATATAATAATGTGCATTTAAAATAAATTTATAATTACAACTTTAAATTATCGTAACAGATTTCTTACTATAAGATCTTTCCATTGACTCATTGTAATTTGAAAGATTTTGTGAATAATAATGTATAATAGAAATTGTGGACTTAATCAGTGAAGTATTGAATAGCTTCACACTCTTAGATCTAACCACTTCAGCTTCACCTATTCATATATAAAAATAGGTTGAAATAAAGAAGGGTTCCCTCATTTCTTCCATAGAGTAAGCTTGTGGTTATGACCTGTAGAGGTCCCTACCTTCGTATTTTTCAGACATATATTCTTGAGGTTACAGCCTTAGTAAATATTACTTAATATAATAATATGCGTTTAAAATAAATTTATAATTATAAATATTTTTATAGTAATTTCATGTGACTGTTTTTTTTTTTAAAAAAAGTGAAGGTAAAGGAATAAATGTGCATGGCTCTTATTTAAATTATCTAGATTCTTTTTATATATGTCAAAGTGTCAGCTGGGAAGCGAACCTGGGACAACTGCTTGGAAAGCAGCTATGCTAACCACTGGGCCACCAATGCTTGACACAAATTATCTAGATTTTGCAAATGATATGGTTGTTTTTGCAAATAATGCTGCATAACTTTGACAGATGTTGCAAGTTATCAAATAAAAAACAATAATAAATTAGAAATAAAAATAAATGCTAAAAAGACTTAAATAATGTTAAATGCATTCTTGTTGAAGAAAATAAAGATTGTTAATCATAAATTAGAGGTTAAAAACTACAAAAAATTCTGGATCAGATTGTCAGTACAGATGGAAATATAATAAATGAAATTAATCACAGATTTAAACTTAGATGAAGTGCTTTTTCAAGAAGTAACTTGATATTAAAAAGAAGTTTATTTATGTATCTGAAATGAATGTTTTCACATAGATCTCTACTACCAATTCTTACATATTGATTTGAGACTTGGATACTTAACAAAAAATCTATAGAAAAATTTTGTACCAGTCAATAATATATTCAGAGTGAGTATTAAAAATAACAAGAAGAGACTAAAAATGAAGTTATTGGGTAACATCACTGAAAAAATTATGATCAAAATGAGCTGGGCTCATTTTATTTTTAGATAATCTAAGGACAGTTGAAGTCTTAAACTGAGTCCTAAGAGTTTATAAAATACCTCTAAAGGTAAAACATGTGGATGAATGAACTGAAGGAGTTTGTTGATATGATGTGGGAATAAAAACCATTGATCAGAAAAACTGAGTTAAACTTTAGTGTATCGACTAATGTTTGAAAATGTTGATGATGACTGTAGATAGAGGAAATGTTTTTTTACATTTGTCAACTGGATGAGAATATAAAAAAAAATCAAGAGATTTGCAATAGTGTGATTTTTTAAGCTTCTAATTTTACTAATTAACTTTATTTTAATATTAATATCATCTCTGTTCTTTATTAATTGTTACAATGCTTTTTTACAACCCACTATTGGCAGTTTTGATTGCCCCAACAATCTTCTTCAGAACTATAACAAACACAATACAAATACATGAATACAAATATACATGAACATATAATTTTACATTTTATAGATATATAGTTCTGAAGAAGTTTTCTGGGGCAATCGAAACTGACAACAGTGGGTTGTAAAAAACATTGTAAAAAGTAATAAAAAACATAGATGATATTAATATTATATGGATTTGGCAATGTAATAAGAAAGATAAAGTTATAATTTTATTTTAATTGGAGTAAATTGTAATCAAAATCAGGAACCAGTAAAAAAGGACTATAACACAAATGTCTGACTGCAATGAATTATCACTGCTTTTACTATGCTAACAGTAAAATTCGGTTTCAGGTATTACTTTATGGCTGGAATAGTCATTAAAACATATCGAAATATTTATTTTTAGGCAGTTGAGGACTTCCCAAAGAAGAGCAGAATTTTGGCAACTAAGTGATCCGTGACAAACCCCTTAATTATTTGACATTGCCTAGTAAACGAATTACCTAAATATTTTTAACATATAACATAATGTCACACTGAGCAATATCTCACTTTCATCATAAAATTAAAAGTAATTGTGCTAGGGTTTCACACACTTACATATACTGAGCACGTATTTATTTCTTCTTTTTACCTTCTTAAATAAATTAAAACTTTAGATTTTAAAACAACATATATTTTAACTCTTTATTATGTTGAGAAAAAAATAAAAGCGAAAGAAAAATTGTGTTTGAAGTAATATATCGATTGAAACAACGTTGCATTTTAATTTCCTGTTTAATTCTTGTAAATATAAAGTATTACTTTGATAATAATGAGTAAATATTTTAAGGTTTTGAATATCAAATGTAAACTATCTTATATAATAAATATTGAATTTTAAAGAATTATTTAATATAAATATATTGGGTATAGACTGTGGGCCATACTAGTAGGTTCCGTGTATTAATAAATAAAAATCTGGAGGATAATGTCTCTACATGAATATTGGACCTGATATATCCACATTGTGGTGTATCGTAAATGAAGTAGTCTTTGATGCAACATGCCGGATTCTACTAGAGAGGCATTGATTTCACACTACGTGTATCCCAGCTGAAAAGTTAGCATTATTGGGCCAACCTTAAAAGGGGTGGTCTATACCAACAAAATGGAATGTATGTAATCACTTATCAACCTGCTTGTGCAGAGAATGGCTTTGGCATACATCTACCAGACCAATATCAGCAATGGATGAGTCAACATTAACAAAGTGCATTTTTTTTATTCATCTGTACAATTTTATTATGTCAATAAATATATTTTTAAAATAAATATATTGGGTATATGTAATGCTTTATTAGACGGTGCGAAAGTAATATAAAATATTAATTATTGTATTATTCTTTTAACTTAAAGTTCTGATTACATTATTGCAATATTCTCTGACGTTAAAGCTATCTGTGAAGTAAACAAATAATGGATCTATTTTCATTAGCTTCCATACTTTTATGTGATTTTTAGAACTATTTATTTAAGATGTGGATATTTTTATTAGACAACCCTATGATCACTAAACATCACATGATCACCATTTCTTATGCTTGCTCATAACTGCACTACTGTATAGAGAGTTTTGCATGTTTTAACAACCATATGATAATGGAACATAGATTTTAATCAGAAAATAGAACCACTAGTGACTTTATTAAGGCCTTTAATGTTACCACTATATCCATAGATTGAATAATTAATTGTATAGTTCAAGGTTTGTGGTTGCCCAGATACACATAGACCAATGACTGTAACTTCCATTTATGAAACAAATGTGTACAGCACCTCATTGCAGTTTATCCAGACTCTGTTGATGAGACCCCAGTGATCTTAAAAAATATTGAATTTAGCTATTTGTATTGGATCTGGAATAATAAATTTGTTTAGAACTTTTATCAAAAATTCATTTTATGTACAATTTTTCAGTTGTAGATTTTTGGTAAAAATATTTAAAAAAGAAAACTTGTTATTCATGAATATCAGATTTTGAAACTTACAGTTCATGTATCCCAATATCTGTCATTTCTGGTGTGATAATTTTTCTAAATGGTGAATCTCATTCACATAGATCCATGAGAATTGCCCAACAAAAGACTGCCTTCAGATCAATCTTTCTTGATCATAAATGAGCCATGGATCACATGTTTTCTTCATCCAATGTTAGAACAATTGCTCTGAAAGGGATGGCAAGAAAATACAAAGAGACTTCAGCAATCCCAAAGAATTCACATTCCATCAACAAAAAGAGTCGATATGTTTGTTCCATTGTATGAAATATTGAATATGTAATTGTTTATTTGCATATTGTGTCTCATTTACATATTACATCACCTTAATTATTTAAGCACACCGGTATTGCATTACTTTACTCATCACTACGATTCTGGAAGGTGTGTTTTTGGAAACTGGCTCAGTGCATTTAATCAGTTTATGTTTGCTATACTTTTTTATCAGAATTCAAAGTCAATGGGTGCTTAAGTATTACATGGTTTCATGAAAAGAGTTAATATTTTGAGAATTTTTTATAAATAGAAAATGGACCACTTGTAATGGGCATACTCATTTTCTTTCATGGTAGTATCTAATAAAATGGTGAGATGAAAAAAAAATGTTATTGCTGATATTAAAAAATCTTTGGCATTTAAGATAAAATGTGCCACTAAAGGGAGGATGTTTATTAAACTGAACTTCTTGTACTTTTATGACTTTGTTATTTGAAATTTTAAAT
Organism: Epiperipatus broadwayi; assembly: GCA_028023455.1. Taxonomy (NCBI): domain Eukaryota; kingdom Metazoa; phylum Onychophora; class Udeonychophora; order Euonychophora; family Peripatidae; genus Epiperipatus; species Epiperipatus broadwayi. Next base: position 175,428 of record JAQFVV010012805.1, on the reverse strand, counting down.
TGGTACCTTCATAAAAAAAACAACAAATGTAAGATTTGAGGTTTGGCAGTAGTGGTTTTTGATATGTACCATTTATAAGTAAAATGTAAAATTTCTATCTTTTTGGATTTCGGAATAGAGTGCTCTCCTTGCCAATAAAGGTGATAAATTAATACTGTTGACTCTATGCAAATTGAATTCAATCCAAACTGAATTCAGTTTTGTAAATGCCCAATATGCTCAGATATTTCTTTACAGCCAGAAATTAAACGTCACCAGTATTTACCTTCATTGGTTATCAGCTTGAAAATATGAATTATTTCAACTATATTGGTAGGTTTTAGATAACAATAACAAACTTTTCATACAGTAGTGGCACCAAGTGTAAGCCTTCATAATAAATGGATGCAGGAAGGTTTGTGCACAAAATCATGATCTAGTGTGCACTCATCAAATATCCCTAAACTAGTTAATAGCTTGTGTATTTTATCAGTGAGTAGCCTTGGATGAGTGGGCATTAGATAGAGATTTTAGGGACAAACCTTCCTGCATCCATTGATTATGAAGGCTTGCACTTGGTGGCATTAGTGTATGAAGAGTTTGTTATTCTTGATGACTGTGTTAGGGGAATTGTTGATTGTTATAGTGGAAAGAAATGGGATAGAAGAATAGATTCATTAATAAGAAATAAGTTTAAGTATATATAGAAGATGATATTGTGTGAAAGTTAATATTATGATAATAGCAAGGAAAGTAGTTTACTGTTTAAGGTTCGAACAAGAACATTATCAACAAGGGAATATATACATAAATGGAAAAATGTGAGTGATTTAGTTTGCAAATGTAAGAAAGGAATATAAAATATTAAGCATCTATTAATTTAATGTAAATGCCTGCAAGAAGAAAGGGTTCAGATAATGAAGTTGTGGAAAAATAAATATAAACAAAGTGATCATGCAGAAAGTGGTTTCTAGGTTTTTATGCTGGGTTTGGAAAAAGATAGAGATTTTTAGATATAAATACTATGGAGTTTACAAAGATTATGTTGTGGAAATGGGATGGAGCAGGATACAAAAGAATATGGGAAAAACATAGGGTGGGGAATGGAAAGGGAAGGTAAATTGGCTAACAGGTTTCTCTGGGCATAGTGGCTGAGATATTCCTTACTCTAAATAAAGAGAAGTCACAGTGCATCACATCACATTGCATACTGTTACTAACAGTCTATATAAGCATATAAAATTGTGATTGTGTGAGCTTTTAGATAGGCAAATAGTCAAATTAGATTAATAAGTTGTTGCTACATTTATTAAGCTAAAAGACAAAATATTTCATCGTAGTAATATGTGTTTCAATAAATTAGATGTGCCTATAGTGGAGTCATAATATATGCAATATTTTGCTTTAAGCATTGTTATGGACATTTAATTTACTGTACTGTAATAAACACATACATTAGTATACATGGATGCTCTTTAACATGTTTATACACATAACTTATATTATAAATTAATTTAAATTTTACTGTATATTGAGGAATGAAGTTGATAGTAAAAATAATAATTTATAAAGCAGAATAATATAAATAGAACACATATTTACATATCATGTATCCTGATGAAAATGGGACTGGTTCTCTCTCCATGGTACTTACATTTGTTCTGTTATTTAATTAATACATACATTACATAACAACATAGTTTAGCTATTTGCTACAAAAGTTTTAAAGTGCTGGATTATCCAGATCATAAGTTAGAACATGAAATGTGTGTATTGTATTCTCATAGTTCTTCTTCAGCACTTTCCCTATCATCATGAAATTTTAGAAAACATTTGAATGTTTATTTGCAATATATTGCTTTACTTCCAGGCACAGATCATTTCAAATGTTTATGTAATAGTGTTTTCCTGAAGATTTGTGATGATGGTGTTCTAGTTGTATTTTTATATTGGACTATTTCCATCATCTAATATGTGTATTGAATGTCTTTAAAAAAATTTAACTTTATTTGAATATTCCAAATACATTCAATTGTTAGTAATATCACATCAAACAGGTTAGTATGTGCACAACATTTTGAAAGGTATTATTCTTCCCTCTTCTTCAGGTGTTGCTGGTCTGACCAGTGACAGTACTACCATGGGATTTGAACATGGACTCTTAGGTTCTTGATTATTGTATTTTAAGGTAACTCTCTGACCAACTGAGCCATCCTACCAAAGGCAACAGTCAGTAGATATTTCATATGCTGATCTATGAGGTTCCTGCTAATTTCTCGACCTTTTCCTAAGAGCAAAATTGATTAGTAGTTTCCATACATTATGTGTAGTTGCACTAGGTTGGCCTATGGGATTTTTTGCTATTGTCATGTGAGCAGCTTTAATGTTATTGCCTTGTTCTCTTATATTTTTAGCTATGAAACACACTAATATTTGATCAAAACATGCTAACACTTTAAACGTTTTGTTTTGTCAAGAATAATTCAACTAGTCACGACAAACCCCATGCACTGATTCATAAAAGTTACTGCAGACAATTTCACAAGAAACCCAATCATCATTTGACTTGTCATATTATGTAACCCATTAATATGTGTATGTATGTTATTTTCATTGTATTATTTTTAAGAAAAAAAGTGTACAAAACTTACTGCATTTTTACTTAACCTATACTGAATAAATAAATTAATTACATATTGCCTTGGAAATAGGTTACATCATAGTATAAGTCCAACTCATCCCTATCCTATTAACATAAATGGATACATAATGGTCTAATAATATGAGAGGTTAGATTGGTGTCTACATGGTATGACTAAAATATCAAATCCAATAAGGTCTTTGAGCATTTCACCATAGGTTTTTCAATGAAGTGGATGGTTAAATTGTTGGAAGGGTGAGAATATTGAAGTCTGTCCATTAAAGTTTAAAGAATTGCTATCTTAATATAAGCCAAGCACTGATTGTGCATATGTGTGGGAAATTATAATCTGGCCAACTGATGAGTGCTCGTTCTGCATGAAATACATATATTGGGTATCATTTATCTATTTTTAAATGTGTGTGGTCATGTGTATTGCTTGGTTGATAAGGTGTAAAGAATGAATACAGACTGAAAATCCTATGTTCAAATATCTCTATTTACTGAATTTTTCTTTATTATTATAAAAATAGGTTTGTTTTCTTATTATTTTTCAAAATAGTTTCATTCTTTTTTTTTATAAATAAACGATAATTTATTTTCATTTGCATTAAAATTAAATTAATGATTAACATTTTATGAATTATAAGATGTTTTTTACAAATTCTTTTACGATAGTTTCAGATCTATATTCTGTTTTCATTTAAGATTCATAACTTCATAGTTAACTGAATGGGTATAAGATGTCCTCATGGAGGGTTGCATTTGTTTCTAAAACCTAAGTGCAGTGCTCTCAGATCCAAGACTCCTCACTACTAAATGCTACAAGCTAGAAACTAGTCTGGGGACGTTGGATGAATATGCACTAGATAAGGTTTTAAGCACAACGCTTCATGCATCCATTGATTAAATAATCTCTGGCTTGCATTAAGTGGTGATACTGTATGTAGATCTTGCTACTGCTTTAACAGTTTGTGTAAGTATAGAAAATGGTGATCATGTGATGTTTTAATAGTTTTAAATTCTTTATGCTTGATATAATTGCTGATAGTCATTAGACATTGAAGTAATTTCAAATCAAAAATGTAATTTTTAAAAAAAAGATAGGAATAGTAGTAAAGACCATAACTTTAATGATTTTAATTATTTAACATGCATATAATTAGGACATGCAAACTGAAAACAATTACAAAATCAAAGAACTGTATTTTGCTTTTTAAATATATTTGAATATAGTAAAATTCAACATAAAATTATGATAATTTCAAGTTTATTCAGTAATTGCTAAAGTTGTCTGTCAACTATGTTAATATTTCATATATATATTTAAAGTTTTGTGTTAAAACATAACTCTTGATATGTGTAATAGTGCAAAAAAAAATATTAATTAACAGATTTGCACTGTGTAAAATGGTAATCATCTGAAATCCGAGTGCCACTTGGGGCATTGTTTATGTGTCAAAACACATAAAAATGCCATTTCTAGAGCCGGCCTTACAGCTAATAAAACATTTAATATTGTATTAAACCATTATGGCAGGCCACTTGTACATGACATTGCACAAAGATATTACGGCCCATTTTGTGCTTCAAAACTATTTACACATATTTGTTCTATTCATAGCTGATTACCATATCGCTTGAAGGTGTTTGAATTTCAAGTCAGTACAACTTTTCAAATCTCCATAATAGAGTAATGTCATTTATATGTAAATAATGTTGTTAATTACTAATAATTGTCATATGGTCCCCACCCTTCTCTACAAAAATGTTAATATGTAAAAAATTGGCAAAGTGTATGTTCGAGGATGCTTCGACAAAGCTCACATGCTAAGTCACGTTTCAGCGTGGAAAATATACGAGACCAATAAAAGGTCTGAGAAGAACGGGCAATTTTTAAACTTTTCAGAATTGCCAAGTACAGAAAGTGTGTGAGATTGTGTCCTTTTTTTCAGGCACATAATGTCCACTTTTTATTACAGCAATAAAATAATAAATAATTTTAAAAAGTCCAAAGTTTGTGTCCTTTTTTTTTTTCATTTCATTAGAAATTGATAAGTATTTGGATTATATTTTTTGCAGTGGGGTTAAAATAAATGACTATTTTTGTTTACTTTTTGTTAATAATAACAGTACGAAAGCCCCCCAAAAAGCTGTTTATTGTAGAAGCAAAAAAAAGGCTAATTCAAACGAAATATAAATAAAAGTAAAAAGTAAAAAAAAGTTGTTTAAAAAAAGTATAATTATTGACTTTATGTTACAATTATTGATCCCAGGATGGGGGTGGAGATTTCAAAACAATTTTTGAACCCCCAACAACACAAAAGTTAGTTTTGATTTAATAATAAGAAGAAAAACAATTTAGTCAACCAAAAAAAAAAAAAGATAGAACAAAGTCGAAACAAGTCCCAAATAATTATCCCATTATATTTTTTCGGCAGGGTTAAAACAAATTTTTTCGTTGTGAAACAGTCCAAAGTTTTAAAATTCAAAAAATTAAATTACCAAAATTTGTTGGATGAAGAAAAATATCAGGTTAAAAAAAAAACAATGAAAATGAATGTAAAAATTTGTTTAATAAAAAAGAAATCATATTGTAAATGAAATAAAAAATTTGTTTAATCAAAAAAAAACAAAAACATGTTCTATAAAAAAAAAAATTGTGGCGGTGACCCAGTAACGTTATATTTGATTGATTTTTGTATAGCATCAATGCTCCAAGTGGCCATTCCTGGATTTCAGATGATTACCTGTGAAACTTAGAAAAAAATATTGAAAATTTTGATCTGTATATAAGAATTATATCTTTTTTTATTAATTTATCAATTTTAATATTTTTATTTTTCAGTATTTACATTATTAAGGGGAATAGTATATAATTGAAATAATGGATGTTGATACAGTAGATGTTGTGGCTGTACTGTATGGCTGTTATATGGTAAAATTTAGACATGAATTTCTTATTGCCAATACCATAATATATATTTTAATAAAGATGCTTTATATTATTCTGAAAATATCTTATTCTGCACAATGTGGTTACAGTAATTCAAAACACAACTATTTGCTTACTTCATTATTTTTATGTAAGAATAATATAAATAAAATTTGTATCTTAGTGTTATATAATTATTATTAAAATACATTTATAATAGAAATAGTTAAATTACTGTGTATCTAAATTTTCATCAGTTTGTATTCTAAAAAAATTGCACATTCAAAAAATATCAATCTGACAATTTCTAAATAATAAGAAAGATATCTGGAGAAGATTTCTGGTCAATTCAAACTGTTGGATGATAAATTAAAATTGTTTTACATATGAAGATTAATTTGCATAAATTAGCATACGTCAACAACACCATAACATTTCTAACTCTTTGACTATGAATATGAGGTTAAAAAACCTTGAAAGCCCTAAGCCTAATATTTAATTTTGATATTTCTAGCTTCACCAACATGCGGTATAATTACTATTGATTAATTTAATAAAATAAAGCTACTTGTGAGTTTTCAAGTAAACCAAGATGGCAGCCTGTATTTTAAGGTCTGTAATCTACAGAAGATGAATAAGTTGTTAAATTACAACAAAATTAATAAACCAGTTGTTAAATTTAAAAAAGGAATAAGTACTGATAAATTTCATTAGGAAGCTTCATTTTTTTTTTATTTTTACTTATAATGTGAGAAGAAATGAGGTGCTCTTAAAATTCTCATACTTTGGTTCAATTCAGCATGTTTTTTTTTGCCAGCAGTTTTTTTTTGGAGGGATAAATTGTAATAATAATAAAATTTTGGGCCCTTCTTGTCACATAATATGATGCAGAGGACTATTTTCAAAGATATGCGATCCTGCCATCCCAAAAAGTGTATTAATAGTCATGACATTTAAATATGATATTTATATTTTTTTTCCATTTTTCTGTTAATAAGTTAATCCCCCCCCTCCAAAAAAATTGTAAATATTGTAAGTAATTTTTTCACAATGATTTTTTTAAAAATAATAGTTATAAAAAATAAAATGTAAATATTAAATATGGAGTTTCCTAGCAAGCATTTTTTAATAAACATTTTTGGAGTCCCTGAAACTGTATATTAATCAAAAATATGGGCTGCCATTTTGGTTTACTTGAAAACTCGTAAATACCAAAACAAGCATTGTAAAATTAATATGAAAGGTGGTTTGATTTAATATTTTATAATTTTATCAATGCATAAAGAAGATTAAGCCAATAAACATCACATGACCACCATCTTTTATGCTTGTGTATAACTGTTGTTAAAACAGGCAAAACTCACTATACATATGCCACAAACAGCAAGCTAGAGTAATCAATGTATGCCAGAAGGCTTGTGCATAAAATCCCCATCTAGTGCCTACTCATCCAATATCCCCAGACTAGTTTCTGGCTTGTGGCCTTGGTCAGTGAGAAGCCTTGGATCTGAGAGCACTGTATTTAGATCTTAGGAGATTTGCATTAGATCCTAAGATCTAGATGCAGTGCTCTCAGATCCAAGGCTCCTCACTGACGAAGGCCACAAGCCAGAAACTAGTCTGGGGGTATTGGATGAGTAGGCTCTAGATGGGGATTTTATGCACAAGCATTTTGGCATCCATTGATTACTCTAGCTTGCTGTGTGTGGCATACGTGTAGTGAGTTTTGTTTGTTTGCATAAAGATTAAGAATTTGGATTAATGGTAGTCTATTATACTGAATATTTATTGTACTGGGACATCTGTGGAAATTTATGTGTAAATCCTGTTTATATTTAAAATATTAACTTCAAAGCATTTTAAAAATATTTTCAGTGGAAGGATTTACCTGGGCTGATTTAAATTTTAACATCTTTCATGCAAAAACGTTTGCTTTAGGAGAGGTTTAATGGCAACATAATAAGATATCAGATAAATAAAGTAGAAGACAAATACTTGTGGTAGTTGCATACATTTCTTGTAGTATGATAACTGATTTAAATAAGCACCTCAAAACTCATTAGTAGAAGTAAAGAGCATATTTTTACTCAATTATCAGCTTGTGAAACTTGGAGTAATCAGTGATAATCAGATGATACCATATCCTTGCCCATAATATTTAAATTACTATTTCTCAGATCAACTTTTGGTTCTTGTGCTTATCAATGAGGCTTGGGACGTATATTGATTAATCTGGAAATTTGGTATGTATTGAGACTTAGACACTTAACAGAAGAGCAATATAGAGACTTCAGACCACCCCACAAAATATGAAAGATGTATGTTGGGAGTAATGGAAATAGATAAAAAACAAAATACATGGATGAGAGAACAAACAAGTGTTATTGAAATCATTGAACAAACTAAAAGACTGAAGTGAAATCGGGCTGCACATATTGCTAAAAAGATGTTAATAAATGGACAATTAAAATCTTAAATTGATTCCAAGAGATTGTAAAAGACCTAGAAAGAGAGCACAGATAAGATGTAGGGATGAGTTAAGGAAGTGCTGGAGTGGTGTGGAGATTAAAGAAGATGGATTGAATTTGGAGAGATCTTTATCCTGGAGTGAATCGATAATGTTTAAAGTAATAATGATGATGATTATTATAATCAAGTGCCCAAATCACCTTTGTCTCTTTTTTTTCATGGAATTATGATGAATATATTTTTTTATGAATAATATATTTAAATAGATAAGAGAAAAAGACGTATGTTAATATAAATTGAAATGTAAATAAGTTTATATAGAAAAATAACAATGACCATAATTAATTTAATGAACATTTTATTTATAGTATGAAATAAATAGAAGAATATGTAATTGTTACTGCAGATATTATATAGAATTGAATAGATTATTTAATTGATGCATAATTAAGATATTTAAGTATATATATTGTGTTCGTCATATTTTAATATTCAATTTTTAATAAGGTGTTACTAGACGTATTCATTTTCATTTTTATCAGAAATAATATGATTTTTAGCACTAATTATTAAATGATAATTACTTTATTTTAACATTATCTACTAAAATGTCATTTTAAACTAATTTTATTGACAATTTATTAAAAATGACGAGTATATTCTAATTAAAAATTTGTTTTAGATTACTTTTTTTTCTTTCCTTCCATTATTTGTTTCGTATTTCAAAAATTAGCTAAAAATGATCGTAAAATTATTGTATTCTACTTTTCCATACATTTAAATCTCGCCTTGAACCATCACAGTGTATTAGTTTATTGTCGGTTGTTTGATGTGTTTTTATCTACGTCGTACTAAGCCTTTTTAATCTTAAATTTTTTTTTGACATTAGTAACTAATATGTCAAAAGCAAACTATATTACATTTCCTGGATGAATGATTAATGTTTTACCGTCTATTCAGTTACTCTAAAATAAAGTACAAATGTCACACATACAAAAAGTAAACTTAATTTTAAAAAATAAAGTATTAACAGAACTGTTTTTTTTTTTTTTTTACAAAAAAGAGCGAGTGAAAAAGGTTATTAATGGACGTAAAGCAATATCCCATAATGCTATACTTGTAATCTAATAAAATATTTTTTACTACTGCAAAAAATAAACATAGTGGAATTATATAATAACTGAAATACAGGCTTATTATATACCCATATCAGTATATGTAATATATAGGGTATATAATCACAGACTTTCACATGATCCATCACTCTCCACTCCATCTCATAACACTGATACACTTGAATACATATAAGTTGAAAAGATAAATAATCACCAATATTGGTAATTCATGCTAAACCAGCAATCATCTGTTGGTTCAAATTATCATCTCTACACATATATGCAATAAGTGCTCAGATATATATTAAGATAGCTAATCTTCATACCTTAATGGACAGGCTTCAATCCACTCCACACTCCAACTCTTCAACCGTCCATCCAATTAAAAATCTTATGATGGAACTCTCGAAGGCCACCCTGAGGCCAAGATTCCTGTCACACTCATGTTGACCTAAAGTCAATCTGACCAACTGATGGTTGCTGGTTTAGCATGAAATATATATATTGGTGATTATTTATCTTTTCAACTTATATGTATTCAAGTGTATCAGTGTTATGAGATGGAATGGAGAGTGGTGGGTCATGTGAAAGTCTGAGCGCATATACCCTATAGTGGAATTATAGTAAATTTTCAGTTTTCAATTACAATATTTGTTTCTTTATTATTGATTCTACAATAATAAATAAAGGTAGCTAGAAGATTTTAATATATTTAAAATTTAAATACAAGTATAATATATGTGCTTAAGCTAAACGTAATTAGAGAGGATTTGAATCCAGATTTTCAAGCTTCCTTCAATGATGCACTCCATTGGTTGTATAAGATAGAGAGGATGTCTGAAGAGAGCTCGACAGTCTAGGTTCAAATCTCTTCTAATTATATTTAAAATTATATATGAATTATTTTTTAAAAAAGTGTTTGTCAATAATCTGGAGTTTAAATTTGAACTAAGTAAAAATAGATTTTTATGACCGTATATTCTGTTATTGTACCATAGAGTTATTAATTATATGGTTCATGGTTTGTATCTTATCTCATTTACCATTGATCTGAATCTGGTGATGCAATTCTAGCAATGTCTAAGAAGTTCAAAGCTGGAACCTCATAAGGAGTGAATTTTCATGCCCTATTTCTTCAATTCTAGATTCATGGCTGAATCTTCCAGTAAAAGAATTTTCTCTTAGCTACATGGTTCATAGTTTGCATTTGCCACATCTACAATTGGCCTGAATCTGTTAACAAAATTCTCACAATAAAAAAACTAAATACAAAAGCTTTGTGGATGCATCCAAAACATGAAATTTGGAATCTCATAAGTAATCCATTTTTATGCCCTCACTTCTTCAGTTCTAGATTCTTGGTTGAACACCCACAGAAAAATAAAATGTTGATTCCAGATAAATTTTAGACACTGCAGTTATGACTTGAGATATTGGGAAATACAATCTAATTAACAGTATGTTATACTGTGAGATAATTTCTCTTCTGGTATCTGTCAAGGAAAATGTGAAAGAACATGTTACTATTGCAAAAAAGTAAACTTTTTTCTTAAGATATTGAGTATTTAGAAGTTTAATGTGAGTATTTTTTCTTCACATAAAGATATAAAATTCACTAGTAGCATATATTAATGCAAAGGAATCTATTTGTAAAATATTTGCGTCACACTCCCCAACTCTTGGTAGACATTTTTTCACAAAGCATGATGGTTACCTTTCCAAAAGGTTCATTTTAGAAATTACTTCAGACATAATCTTAGACAGATGCAAAAAATAAATTGGGATAATGTCTTTCAGATTGTTGTTTTCAAAATGTACATTTGGTTTATGAAATATTTCTTTTTGGATTAGTAATATGAACCCTATCTTTGAAAAAGATTTTTTTCATATATTATTTTTGAGAGATTTCTATTTCAGAAATCAATCTCTTTTGAAAATTCAACACAATATCTCCAGCATGAAGAAATTTCCTGCACCCTATTTCTGAATGATCACTGATGAATAAATTATTAAATTAAGTTAGAGAACTGAAACCAAGGGTAGAACATTACTTAAAACATAGTTTCCTTGATAAGGATGTATGTTATATCATCAAAATGTTAGAAATTTAGTCAAAAATGTAGTACACCCTATAACTCATGTGACTTAATTTTCATCATATGTTCATGAAAACCTTTGACAAAAATGTTATCAATCTTTATAGGAAAGTCTGTTTTATTATTCAAAAATATTCAAAAGGTCATATGTTAAAAAAGCTGAATTGTTATGTGATCTTGTATTTTTAATTGTAAAGATTATAAAGTGATTCCAAAGTGCTGCATATTAAAATTTCATTCCCACTCTTATAAAATAAATAACATTTTACAGTTGGATAGTAAAAAAAATTGGATTTTTTATTTATTTATGGCGTTAGGAAAAAATTGCACCATATTGTCTGCTGTTTGTTAAGGAAACATATTTTAACATATGGATAATATTATTCATCCAGATACCTGTATTTGATGATTCATTCTCATAGTGTAGATGTTTAAAGATAGAGTTCTAGTTTACAACTTTCCCTCAGATGCAGGTGTTCCTTTCCTTGAGTTCATGCTATCACTTGCTGTTTGCTTTGCCTTATTATTTGAAATGTGAATTTATTTATCATGTGAAGTGTATTTCCATGACCTTATCATCACCATTTATATATATTGTAGTTCTGATATATGTCATCTTATTTTTAGTTGCACTCTTGGTTAATCAGAGTTTATGTTGTTATTGATTTGATGTGTAGATCTTATTGTTGCACTTGCCAATATTTCAGGGTGTAAACCTGATAAGCAATTGCCAAGCATTGTTAGCCGAGAGGTCATCGCAACCACCTTGCAAGCAAGTAGTTGGTTGCAGACAGTTGTGGGTTCGTGTCCTGGCCGATGCTATGACATATGAGGGGAAAAAAACCTGATAAGCATTTAGTTGTATTTTTATATTGGACTGTTTCTGTCATCTAATATGAGTATTGAATGTCTTTAGAAAAATTTAACTTTATTTAAATATTCCAAATACATTCAACTGTTAGTAATATCACAGCAAACAGGTTAGTATATGCACAACGCTTCGAGAGGTATTATTCTCCCCTTTTCTTCAGGTGTTGCTCCCTGACCAGTGACAGTATTAGCATAGGATTCGAACCTGGACCCTTAGATTCTTGAGTATTGAATTTTTAAGGTATAAGGAAGGATGGCTCACTTGGTTAGAGTGTTATCTTAAAAATTTAATACTCAGAATCTAAGGGTCCAGGTTGATTCCCATACTAGTTCTGACACTGGTCAGGCCAGTAACACCAAAAGAAGAGGGGAGAATAACACCTCTTGAAATGTTGTGCATTTACTAATCTGTTTGATGTGCTATTACTAACAGTTGACTGTATTTGGAATTTTTAAATAAAGTTAACTTTTTCTAAAGACATCCAATACTCATATTAGATGATGGAAATAGTCCAATATAAAAATACAACTAGAACACCATTATCACAGGCCTTCAGGAAAATGATAAGCATTTAATTTATAAAATTAAAATTATATATTTGACATCAGTAAACAATATACATTTCTTTCAATAGTAAGAGATTATGATTATACTTTGCTTTAATTAAAATAATTGGTGAGTGATGTAGTAATATGCTGCTAGAGAAAAGTTTGAGCTTTAGAGTTGATGTATTAAGATATTCTAAGCGTTTTTAAAAGATTCTGCTCTCATATTAATAATTGGGATAACCATGTGGTGTAATATTATATTGTGATTATATATGCAGTAGTAGAAATTTAAATTTGAGTGAAAATGTTGAATGTTAATTAGTGTTATAAAGTCCATTTTTGGAGAGGGGGAAGGATGAGTCTTTTTAGTTAATAGATTGGGGGTGTTTGCTATAATGTATGCTTCTTTAATTTTTTGCCACGAGTCATTTCTCTAAATATACTGAATCATTGCTGTGGTTGGTGTCAATACATGTCCAGTTATTTTTTGGCAGTTAAAAAATACTGAACTGCACCTTGCTTTGGTGGTTGCTTTCTTGTAGGTGCATTGGTGTTAAGATAAATGATTGGCTAGTGACACATGTGGTTCACCAAAATAAGTTGAATTACACTTGGTTTGGGATTATTTGATTTTACAAATAGTGCAGGGAATGAGAGCAGGTCCTAGCCTGTCTTTCAAATTATTTTGAAAATCTATTGGAGAAAGGGAATGCAGTAGAGAAGGCACTTCATAGATAAAAATACTTCCTTGCAAGTTTTATTGAAAGAGGGAATATGTGGGAGGAAAAACCACGGTCTATTGTCAGAAAGAGCAATATAGTTGGTGTTTTAGTAAAATTGCCTTATTTTGTTTCTTACACTGCTGTTGCTAAATATGATGGAAATAAGATCATTGATATATGTTTCTAGATTGGTTTTCTGAGATTTCATATTTACACAATGTATGATTATAAAATAGAAAGCATAATAATCATGTAATCTTGTGGTATAGTGACATGATGGATATGGGGGGTATGGAGTGCATGAAGCATGTATTTCAAGTGATTTAAATATGCATGGTGTAATCAAGATGGAACACTTTCATTTGTATTATTAAGTCAGGATATTTGAGTGTAGATTGCTCATATTGTATGGTTAATTATAGTGCAGAATGACTTTGTAACTTGGCTTAAATTTCTTGAATAACTGGTTCTGAAGCTGTAATAAAGATGTTATCAACTTATCTTGTATAAATAAGGTTTGTATAGTTCTCACAGTATTGTAGTATGTTTTGTTTTTTCAAAATAGTTCTCATATAGGCTGGAGACAACACCATTCAGTGGAAGATCCCTAGACCAACCACCTAACATTTTATAGAGTTAAGCCATTAACCATTGCTATTAAACTGTTTTTTTACGAAGAAAGAAATGACCTGACTGTGGATAGTTCACACTGATATTTTTTTAGGATGTTTATAGAAAAAAGTCTGTTGATGGAGTTATAGTTCTGTTATGTCCAATGAGGTTATTTTTTATGAAGGATCAATTTTAGCAGACTTGACATTTGCAATAAAGTCAAATGAAAAGCTGATTCCGTAGACCCCAAATCCCAACTGATCGAAGAGCCATTGATTTATCATTTTTGCTGACTCAAAATAGTGGGAGCCTCGATAATTCAGCATGTGTCTTAGGGTGGTATGCAGCTTATGGTTTTGGCATTCACAAACTTGTGCATAGAAACAGCCATTGAAGGATATATTTTCTAATATCCTTTCTTGTGGAATGTGTTGGAGCAATGTTTGCACATAATTTCGTTTATGAATTTATCTTTGTTGTGTTATGTGGTGAAAGCTGGAATAGGGGCAAACTTTAGTCTGTCCACTTGTTGCTTCATTTTTATAGTGAACTTAGAATTGTTAATCAGCACAAATCTGTTGCCTTTATCTTCCATTATGCAGGTTATGTTATTCTTGGCAAGATATTGATGAGATACATTAATATAGTTATTTCAGTTGTGGTCCACTTCTTTAAGAGATTTGTATCATGTGTGTTTTACCAATTTAAAATAAAACTATTTTATTCTGGGGTTTGTGAAAGGCCTGATTCAACTTCAATAATAAGTTTCATCACTGGTTGTTTCCAGCAGTCTCCTATATATCTTAGTCCTAAGTATTCACACCAACCACAGAAACTATTCAATATATAAAGAGAGCCAATTCATGGCAAAAAATTAGAGAAGCATACTTTATAGCTAATTTTCCCCAAGTAATTATCTGAAAATGTTCATCCTTTCCCATCACCAAAAAATAGACTTTATAATACTAATTAACATTCAACAATTTCATTCAAATGTAAATTTCTACTACTGCATATATAATCACAATACCCATTACATCACAGTTTTATACCAGCTATAAATATGAAATCAAAAGCTTTTTAGAAGTACTTATCATAATACACCAACTCCAAAGCTCAAACCTATCTTTAGCTGTGTGCTAGTGCACCACTCATTAATTATTTTAATTAAAATGAAGTATAATCATAAACTTTTACTATTAGAATGGATTTTAAACTACTCATAACCTTCAGCCTCTCAGTTCAAAAGCTTTCACATCATCTAGAATTTAATTCTTAACCTCAGTTAAACATGTTCTGCAGTTAGAACCAAGATATATAGGAATCTTTTGGAAACAATAATTGACCATGGTTTTTCCTCTGGATGAAATATTATAAGAACTGTGTAGACAAGTAATTGCATTTTATTCTTGTTTACATACATATATATATGTCCACAGATGGCGTTCTAGAACGCCATCTGTGGACATAAATACAAGCGTTAGCAAGTTTTTTAACTTGCATTTTTGTTTTTCATATATATATACAAACTTTTCTGCTTTCAAAGTAGATTTGAGAAATGAAGTATCAGGTTATTATTATCAAGTAATAACAGTTAAACAATAATGATGTATAAGAGCACAGTACATTCATATATAATATTTATGGAGAAGCTAGCTTCAAATGTGTATACAAAAACAATTCACAAATCAGACTTATTAGAGTCATTTTAATAAATTTGCAAAGAATACCTTTACGTCTTATATATAGCATAATGATGTTCTTTGCAATTTTAGTAAGTCTGACTTGTATAGTATTGCATTTAGATTTACCATAAATATTATCATGCATTCTCAAAATGACATATTTAACTGTTGTTTCTCATTTATGGGGTTATTTTTAATAAATGTGTTTTACCAGTTCTTACTTATGGATCTGAGACTTGGATACTTAATCAAAGAGCAATACAGAGATTTCAAACCACTCAAAGAAGTATGAAGAGATGCATGTTAGGAGTAACAAGAAGAGATCAAAAACACAATATATGGGTAAGAGAACAAACAGGTATTACATTGAAAAAATTAAAAGACTAAAGTGGAGTTGGGCTGGACATATTGCTAGAAGAGATAACAATAGATGGGCAATTGAAATCTTAAATTGGGTTCAAAAAGATTGTAAAAGGCCCAGAAAGAGATCACATGTGAGATTGATGGATAAAATAAGAAAGTGTGCAGGAATGATGTGGAGAAGAGAAGCTAAAGATCGAAGAAGATGGATTGAACAAGGAGAGACCTTCCCGCAGTGGATTGATAATGGTTGATGATGATAATGATCAATATATAATGCATGGATATATGTTACACATAAAATAGTATGAGAGACAAATAGCCTATTATTATTTATATAGATCATGTGTGTATGTAAAGGTAAGTTCTATTAGCATCTACTATTATCCCTACCTAAAAATATTCCATGACAAAATATGGCATTATAATAAACATAAAACTTAATCTTAATAATATGCTAATGCATTGAAGGTGAAACTATTCCATTTAATATTTGTTTAGGCTGAGCACTTTCAGAGTTTCATTATTCCATATTCAATTTAATTTTATATTTTTCCATGGGCATAGCCAGGTGTGTATTTATGAAATATTGTGGAAGCTATTACTTTTTACACATGTGCTATAAAATAAATGCACACTCTTCCATCAGTAAATATTTTAAAAGCATAAGTACTTACTTATATTTAGAGCACTTTAAATTAAGCAGCATTTATTGACTGTACCTAAACTTATCTTATTATGAATCTAATTTTTAAATTGGCACATTACCTGCACAAGTTTATTTATATATCATGGAAAAGTTTCTCATTTTTAGCTACCTACAACACTGAACAGTATTAATTGGCAAAAATATAATAATTGATAATATAGCAATATATACACTTATAAAATATTGTGCAAGTCAACTATTTTTAACACATCGATAAAGCAGAAATTATTTAAAGTTAGCAAAAAGCAATACAAAACTGGGTGATATATAAAAATATATGTTAAATACTATATATTTATATAATTTTAAACTCATTAATTAGTCTTTACCTACTTAAAATGTTAATATGAAGACAAAATAATTTAAAAAGAAATTGGATTCTTTGTCTTATAACTTAACATTAATCTGGTACAAATGTGGCTTTAGTTGAAACTAAAATTCACATTCAATCTTTAATATTAAATGAATCATTGTGAGTCTGTTATGCTTGATGTCATCTCAATTGTTTCTCTGAGAAGCTGATGACATCATGCTTGATTGACAGAAGTATGCGTCCTTAAAAGTTTAGCTGATTTTCACCAAGTGTTATCATATATCTATTGATGATGTAAATAAATATCATTAATATATATTGTTGTAGAAAGATTTCCAAGAGTAATGGTATATATATATATATATACTTACAAGACCTTGACCTGAGTTCAAATTAAATAGAACTTAAAAACTTTTCTGTTGAATTAAATTTCATGTTTTCATCAAATAGGTAAATAAAGATTATAGGAAATCTATAAAATTCATTACGATTATAGGCAGCCTATAAAATTTAGCATAACCAGTAAAGATTATTTATTTTTAGTTAAAGGTTAAACAAAAATAAAATTTGTTTAATTCTTCACCAGCTAGAACCGGGTAAGACTAATGGTAGTGCCTTCTTCATTATTTATCTATTTATCTAATAAGTGGGGGAAGATAGAGAGATTTTATCTTGCAGTGTTCTATTTAAATATTGTTTTACTTTTTTGCTATCTACATTGTTAAAATTATATTTACATTATATAGACATTATGTGTATCATCTAAAAGTCAAAACCTTTACATTATAAACTTCTTACTGTACATGTATTGGAACGTTTTGTAGTTGGCTAGATATTACAAAAAGAAGAGAAAAAGAAAAGCATTATACTGATTTAGGCTGGGTAAAGAGAGAGTAAATTGCATCCCCACGAAAATGATCAATATGCCCTCTATTTTTCAATATTTTATATCTCTCTATTAAAAGAAAAAAAAATATTAATAAAAATAACTTATAAGAGAAATTGAAACAAACTAAAATATTACTCATTTCTAAAGAAATAAATTGAGTTAAAATTTAAAAAAGGAGACAAATAGTTATGAAGAACAAAAAATAATAAATAAACATGGTTTGTGCTTAAACAAATTTAAAACTGTAGAAAGTCGATATTTTTCTTGATATATTTTGTCATTCTGTTTCTTGATTTTCATTTTTTTAAAGTTATTGTTGATCAAGATATATGTAATTAAAGATTAATTTTAAAATAGATAAGGGATTATTCTGGAGAGATAATAGCTTAAGGCATTGGACAGTATGTTTTTTGAATGGAACTGAGATTAGTGAGTTAAAAACATAATGTATTTTGCTAGCAGGGTGAAGCTTTCTATTTTCCATAATGAAATTAATATTTGCCAGTGGGAAAAGAGTATTTTCTAGATCAGGTCTTGTCAAAATGTTGACCGCAATTGATGAGTCAACAACAGGGGCTCTGGAAGTCGACTGCATAATTTCTTATTTTTGTAAAATTTGTATCTTAATACAATTCTAAAACAATATTTTTATTTTTTTGTCTTTATATTTTCTTGAATTTTTTTAAAATTCAGGACCAGCTCTAGAAAATAATTATTTATAGTTAATTTGATAAATGTTTTATAAAGCAACATGAACAAATTATAATACTAGAAGGAGCTGAGATAATTTAATAGTAGTCATAATAAAATGTCTTCGATAGTTTGTATCTTATAGAAAAAAATTCATCAATTTGTATGTCTTCTAAAAATATCACCAATATTTGTGAGTACCTAAAAGTCCTAATAAAATAAAGTATCAATTCATAAGTATATTTTTAAAAAAAAACAGGACTTCGAACCATTATTTTTTTCCATTCCAGTTTTCATTCTGGCAAAAATAACAAGTTTTTTTTTCTGGTTTCCGGTTTAAAGCCTTGAAAAATATGTAGTCATCCTCAGGTACACTTTCACCAAAAAAGTTGCCCCCAAGTTTGACCATCCCTGATCTTGATTACAAGAAAATGACTACAGAAAATGACTTAGCAAATTAAATATTTATGTCACTGTAATGTAAATTGACTAAATGCTTCTTCATAGGTGTTCTTTTCAACTCTAACACGTGACTCAATAAAATAAGAAAGTCTAAAAATTCCATCCCTATCCTGAAATAAAAAGGAGTGCCATCATCATTTAGAAAAAAAAAAATGATTGGTGCTGGTTTTCTTACAAAATAATGCAGGCAGAAACATACTGATGTTCAATCCCCTAACATGAAGCTCAAAGGTATAACCAAGTTTATCAGTCTAAGAAAATGAATTGATTTAACCATTTGCCAGCCTGTAATAAAAAAAATCCAACGATAAATAATTGAGTTTGCATTTATTTGCCAGCTTGAAGTACAAAAGTTGAGAATAAGTAAATCCACTTAGTCATTCATTTATCAGCATTAAATAAGAAAAACCAAGAATAAATAACCATTTTCTTTTACTTCTTTTCCAGCTGGAATAATGAAAACCAAGGATAAAAAAGACTCAATAGTTATAAACAGCTTGGAATAATTTTAAAAATTTGAAAGTTATACTATCACAGAAAGTTGATAAGTACTTGTAAAAAAATTATAATATTATACACTTTTGAATTAATTTATGTTTAGTTTATTATATTTAATACTAATTTATTTCATTAAAAATATATTATATATTTGTCTGCATAATCATATTCAATTGTTTCTGGGATTATTAAGATTTTTTTGATATGTTATAATTAAAACATCAACCAGACATAGAATGGGGAGGAATAAAAAATATATTAATAACATAGTATAATCAAAATTATAAAATGCCTTCATATTTTTCCTCAATGATAAACTTTATTTATCTTAAAGGGCTACAAGAGCTTACATAGCTTGGATTGCTGTGTTTATATGGGCAATCTGCAGTTGTCATCATCATCATCATTATCAACCATTATCAATCCACTGCAGGATGAAGGTCTCTCCAAGTTTAATCCATCTTCTCCGATCTTTAGCTTCTCTTCTCCACATCACCCCTGCACACTTTCTTATTTCATCCATCCATCTCACATGTGGTCTCTTTCTGGGTCTTTTACAATCTCTTGGAATCCAGTTTAAAATTTCAATTGTCCATCTATTATCATCTCTTCTAACAATATGTCTAGCCCAACTCCACTTCAATCTTTTAATTTTTTCAATGAGGTCAGTAACACCTGTTTGTTCTTTTACCCATACATTGTGTTTACGATCTCTTTTTGTTACTCCCAACATACATCTCTTCATACTTCTTTGAGTGGTCTGAAGTCTCTGAATTGCTCTTCTATTAAGTGTCCAAGTCTCAGATCCATAAGTAAGAACTGGTAAAACACATTTGTTAAAAACCATCCTTTTCAAACACATAGACATATTTCCTTTTAGTATCAAGTTATTTCTACCAAAAGCACTCCAACCAAGTTTAATTCTATGATTAATTTCCTCCATTATGTTTCCATCTGTATTAATAATCTGACCAAGGTATTTGTAACTGTTAACTTCTTCTAATTCATCATAATCAATCTTTATTTTCATATTTTGAGCAAATCGATTAAACATTACTTTAGTCTTTTTAACATTTATCTTTAGTCCTACTTTCCTACTTTCATCTGATAATTCCTGCAACATTTCCTGCAGATCTGAAGCATTATTTGCAAAAACAACTACATCATATGTGAAATCTAAATGACTTAAATACTCTCCATTTACTTTCACTCCTTTAGTTTCCCATTTTAATCCACAAAATACTTCTTGCAGCACTGCTGTAAAGAGTTTTGGAGATATGGAGTCACCTTGTCTTACACCTTTCTCAATGTTGACTTTCCCAGTGTCATTATGTAATCTAATTATTGCTGTTGCATTTTTATAAATATTCTTTAAAATATGACAATATCCTGGATCTATACCTGGATGATCTAATGCTTTAATCACTGAAGAAATGTTTATAGAATCAAATGCCTTTTTATAATCTACAAATCCTAAGCATAATGGCAACTCATATTCATTTGTCCTTTCTATAACTTCTCTCAATACCTGGATATGGTCTACTGTACTAAAACCACTTTTAAATCTGGCTTGTTCTCTTGGTTGGTGGAAATCCAATGTTCTCTGGAGACGAGTAGTAATTATCTTGGTAAAAATTTTATATAAAACTGATAAAAGGCTGATAGGTCTGTAACTTCTAATATCTTCTTTATCACCTTTTTTAAATATTAATATTATTACTGCATTCTTCCAATCATCTGGTACATCTTTATCATTTAGACATTTGGTATATAACTTTGCTAAAAAATTTTCTATTTCTTCACCTGCTTCTTTTAATATATCAATTATAATTCCATCATTACCTGGAGCCTTTCCTTTCTTCATACATTTAATTGCATGTCTCACTTCTTCATTTAAAATTCTGGGCAATTTGGAAGATGTAATAGATATAGGAGGTACTTGTTCTTTATTACTATATAATTCTTGATAAAAATCTTCTACCAATTTCATGATGTCATCTCTCCTTTTAGTAATAATTCCATCTTTTTTTCTTATTGCAGATATAAATTTCCTACCAATACCAAAATGTTGTTTTAGATTCTTAAGACTTTTATTTTCTTCTACAGCTTTCCTTGCTAGTTCACAGTTATACTTTCTTATATCATTTTCAACTCTTTTCCGCACCATTTTACAAAATTCGAGCTATTCAATTCTTTTTATTGCATCATTTTTGTACATCTTCATATTTCTTCTTTTCTTCATAAATCCTCTAGTCTCAGTAAAAATTTTATTGGTCAATTGCTGTTTCTTTCTACCAGCTATCTTTGTTGCAGTTTTCAAAAGTGTATCAGTTATTTTCATATTAATTTCATTCAAATCTGAATCATGTTCAAAATCTACTAATACTTGAAACTGATTTGTAAGTTCTAATTTAAATTCATTAGAATGTTTCTGAAGATTAAGAATATCAACTGTAAATATAGTTTTTCTTAATAATTTTTGTCTCTCTAGTTTTACATTAACACGTATCTTACACCTTACTAATCGATGATCACTTCCTGTGTTAAATTTATTAAGAACATTACAATCTTGAAATATGTATTTCCTGTTAGTCAAAATATAATCCAATTCTGCTGTACCTTCATTTGGATGCTTCCATGTCCATTTCCTTTTAACATTTTTCTCAAAAAAAGAATTCATAATATAAAGTTTTTCTTTTTCTGCAAACTCCACAAGTCTATGTCCTCTCTCATTTCTATTACCATAACCAAAATTACCCACAGCACTTTCATCTTTCATTTTTTTACCAATTCTAGCATTAAAGTCTCCCATAACAATTTTAAAATGGTGTTTATTCTGATCAAAAGCCTTTTGTACATCCATATAAAAATCTTCTACTATTTCATCACTATGAGAACTTGTTGGCGCATAAACCTGAATTATCTGCATTTGGTATCTGCTATTAAGTTGTATAACTAATCATGCCACTCTGTCCGATACACCATCAATCTCCACAATATTGTTCTTCCACTTTTTATTTATAATGAATACCTACTCCACTTGTATTTCCAATATTTGTGCCTTTATAATAGAGTATATGTCCACTTTTTAAATCAATTGTCTCTTCACCTTTTCTTCTAACTTCACAAAGTCCAATAATGTCCCATTTAATATAAGAGAGTTCTTCTAATTCTTGCAATCTTCCTTCACTTGAAAGTGATCTGCAGTTGTAAGTACCTAAATAAAAATTCATCATCAAATGGCAGCCTGGGTCCACAATCAGGGGATTCTTAGCACCCTCCACCTTCGGCCACCAACCGCTGCCTTGGTTGGTGACTTTACAGCCTCCTGGAAATAAGGGCCATGCTTTATTTTTGTCTGTCATAATTGTATATATGTATTGGGAAAATATTTATTCTTTACACAAACATTCATTCTGCCTTATCAGGCACTGAGAAGAAAGACCATGGTGTTTCTTGATCTTAAACTCAGAGGTAAAAAGCCAATAAACTCACCATGCTGACTAATGCGTGTTGGTGAGCAGCCCATCCATGTTCGTATACTATATGAATAATCACATAGTAATATCAGCTGCAACGACAAGAACATATGGAGTGGACATTAGGAATTTGCCCTGCTCGGTTCCTTTAAGGCCTCTAAGAGGAATCAAAGGGTCTCCTTTCAGTTAATAGCAAAACTCCTTTCTGCAGCCAATCTGTAGTAGTAAGTTTACATATATAAAAGTTGATTTGTTTTACACAGGATTACAGGAAATTTTTACATGATGTGGATTAGTTACAGGGTTTTACATAGATTGGATTGCTGTGGTTACATGGGTAATCCATACATATAGGTTTACATATATTAAAGTTGATTTATTGATTTACATAAAAAAAAATGCTCTGGATTAGTTACAAGGGTTTAGATTTCTGTGGTTACATGGCTAATCTGTAGTTGTAGTTTTACATATGTAAAAGTTGTTTTATTGGTTTATATAAGATTACATAAATGCCTTCATATTATAATAAATTATTTTAATGCCTTATTAATGGTCATACTTTCCATTTTAGAAAATTTTATTATTTGAGGGATTTGTATTGATGCATTTTTGTTGAATTTCAAACTTTATCCTATGTTCAATTTTCATTCCTGCATTTCATCAATTGAAAAAGATGTTATGAACTAAGTAGTTAAGTTGTAAAATATCATGGTTAAATTTTTTGTATCCCAAGCTATTTTTCAGTGCTGATGTGATAACCCCTTAATAGATGGATTTCTAGTAGGACTATGATGGGTTTGGTACCAGCCTAAAACAAACAAAAATATCTTGAAATTTCAGGTCTGTTAGAACATATTCTCTTCATATATAATTAGATTGATATGTTTATCCATAGGGATATATTCATTTTAGTGGAATATGATGGGCAGGAAACTCTATTACTGCTTGACTAACATTACCAGCAATATATTTAAAAACTCGTAGGTACTTCAGTATACTCATTACACATCTTTGAATGGGGTTTGAGTTTGTATGTCAATGCAATATATATATATATATAAACAAAAAAGACTTATAAATCCAATAAATAATATTATATTTCAACCAGAGGACTGATTTTCATCAGAAAGAAAAAAAAAATACACAGTAAAATGGCGATAATCAAAAATTACACATTTGGTAAAAGATTAAAAATTTAGCAAAACCCCCCTGATTGGTCACAAAATCTAACACAGAATATCTACCCAATCAATGACAAAATTCAAACAAAAAAAAAACTACATTCCCTCCTAATCAAGCTTAAATTCTATTTAAATTAAAATAAATATAAAAATAAAAAATCCAAAATTAAAAATTAAAATATACATATGTGCATACATAGAAAAATTAAACTATGCTCACATACAAAAAATAGCTGTGCTCACATTAATATTCATTAAAACCTAAAATACTTATACATTTTAATCAAAAATTATAGTTAGTGCAAAGTACAATAATTTATAACTAATTATTTATCTATAAACCAATTAAACACAGATATAAAACATCCATATAACCAATCTTTACATAAAAAACCTCATATAAGAAAATTTTCACATAAAAAACTCACATATAGAAATCATTTAGAAGACCAGGTAACCCAGAGATGTAATAGTTCCAGTGTTCAAATTCAATCCATGTGGTTCTAAGGTCTTGAATTTAAAAATAAAAAAACTATCCTTTTGTTTTCTCTTCCTTGTAGAAGAAAAACCTTCCTGAAGAATCACTACTTATAAATCATCAATTGAATGATTCGGTAAGTTAAAATGTTTTGAAACCGGTCTATCTTTATTCTTATGCAAAATGTCAAATCTATGATTTGTCATTCTAACATGTAAACTATTTGCTGACTCACCTATATACTGGTTTAAACATCTACTACACTCTATCAAATATATCAAATTAACACTTTTACATGTAACATAATTAGGAATATACCATTTAAAGTTACGATTCTTAGTATTAAAGACCACTTTTGTCACAACAATATGTTTACATGTAAAACATCTTTTATCCTCACATGGAGAACATCCTTTTTCCTGTACAGAACTACTAATAAAATTTGTTTTGACAAGTATATCTCTAAGTGATCTATGTTTTCGATATACAACCTTAGGTGGATCAGAAAAAATAGATTTTAAATAATCTGTGGACTGTAATATGTTAAAATGTTTCGCCAATATCCGGTTAATATTAGGTAAATCTCTATTAAAAGTAAGAACCAATGGTGGAACATCTAATTGTTTTTTACTCTTTTCAGATAAAAGAAGTTTCTTTCTATCAATTAAAGAAGATCTCCTTACTGCATTATCCAACAATGTTTTAGGATACCTTATATTGAGCAATCTATTATATAAAATTCTATTATTTTGTTGAAGAAATTTCTCATCATTACAAATCCTCTTCATCCTTAAAAATTGACTATAAGGAATATTAGCCTTTAAATGTTTAGGATGGTTACTATAAAAATGTAGATAGCGGTTATTATCAGTTGGTTTCCTATATACAGTAGTAGTAAGAACTCTATTAGTGTAAATAACTTCAACATCAAGAAAATGAGCAATTGATTTTGAAAAATTCATTGTGAAATTAATATGTTTATTAAAATTATTTAAATAACTTAAAAAATTATGAAGTTCAACTTCACTATGTTGCCATATCATGAAAATGTCATCTATATATTTAAGCCAAGTGTGAGGTTTCAGCTTAGCATTATCAAGTATAGAGGACTCTAATTTTGACATAAAAATATTCGCATAACTTGATGCCATCTTTGTACCCATTGCAGTACCTTGTTTCTGTAAATAGTATCTAGAATCAAAAGTAAAAAAAAATATTTCTTAAAACCAAATATATTAATTCAACCATAGTAGTAATAAGACCATGATCATACTCTCTATCTTGTAAAGCACATTTAATAGCCTCAACTCCATCATCATGAGGTATATTTGTGAATAATGATACAATATCCAGAGTAACCAAAAAACAATCAACTGGTAATTCAGATTTAATATTTTCTAACACACAAAGAAAATGAGTAGTATCTTTAACATAAGAATTAAATGATGGTGGAATAAATTTAATAATATTATCAACATATGCTGAAATATTTTCTGTAGGACTACCAATACTAGCTGCAATAGGTCTGCCTGGACAACCAGGTTTATGAATCTTTGGCAAAATATAAAAACTACTAGGATGAATTTTGGTTGGTACTAAAAAGTTATATACATTATTATTTATAAGACCCCTAGCTCTCATATATTTTAAACTAAAAACTATACCCTTGAATAATGAATTAATAGTGGTTAGTGAAATAGGCTCATAAAAAATTTTATCATCTTAAAGCTCCAGAGCTTTTTTAACATAATCATCTTTATTCATAATCACTATATATAAAACTTACTTATAAGACAGTATGTTATTTTCTTATACTGAATGCTTCTTATATATCTAAATAGAGGGATTTAAACTCAGGATTTCTTAAACTAACCATCCTCCACTCTATCTCAACCAACCAAGACACATGACATCATGTATTCAAAAAAATACATGACTACCAATTAATGTATTTCATGCAAAACCAGCACTCATCAGTTGGACCAGATCATAATCCCCACACAAATATATGGTTAATGTTCAGTTAATTTTAGGGAATAGAAATTCCTTGAACTTTATTGTATATTTATGTAGGAGATTATGATCTGGAACTCATAAGTGGTGGTTCTACATGAAATATGGATATGGAGGTCATGTATCTTTTTTGCGTGGGTGTGGTCATATGTATTGGTTGCTTGAGATAGAATGGATGAATAGACTGAAACATTTTGAGTTTAAATCGTTCTATTTATATATATACACACATAGTAACAATCAATATATTACTTACATATATATTTAAAGAAATTCGTTTGATGAAAGCATTTTTTAACTTTAGAAATGTTTCAAAATGTTTCTATGAACTATGGATGAGATTTACAATTATTTAAAATTTTCGGAAACTTTCATTTTTAATTTTATTTTTACTTAAAATCGTCATGTAAAACAACTGAAAACAATGGAAATTGTGTAAACTAGTATTTATCCCAGATCTATATAATAATATAAAAGAAAGAAGTATTACTACAGGTGAAAAATTTAAAGTGTTTGGTATAAAAACTGGTGACAATCAAGGTTATATACTTGCACCCACATTGTTTTCTATTTTGTTCAAAAACCTTTGGAGTTATATGCTAGAGACTTAAAAAAGTAGAAAGCAAGGTGTGTCAGGTTTGGTAGTGAGATTTTTAGTGTAAATCAAGAACGTCATCTTTTTGGACTCTGATCTTACAGTATATTGATGACCCTGTTAATATTTCCAGTTTAAAAGGTAATTTACAAAATATACCTTTTGTTTTTGATTGTAACATAAAATTAATGTTCAAAAACTGTTTTTTTTTATTAGACAATGATGGAAGAAAGATCTTCAATAGTATTTAGCTTGGATGATTATTCACTAGAGAATGTATGCCAATATAAATATCCTAACAATCTTTGTAAGTAAAAAAGAGAAATGTATATATTGCAATACAACAAGGTCCCAATGTGTTATTATTGCTTTTAACAAATTAAAAATTAGGATATTTCATCACAGTAAATTTATCCCCTATTTATTAAATGAAAATAACACTTGGATATCTTATCAGCGCAACCCAGACATGAGAAAAATTGCATTTAAGGATGTTTCAAAATGTTTAAAATACAATGGCAATGTTATAAAACTATTCAATATGTTATTCATCTTGCTAGATGTGATCTTATAGAATTCTGCAGTGTAATATCACATTTGTGTAGAATTAGATATCTAAAACCTGTAAACAATATAAGATTTCCTAAAAAGGTTTTATGGTGGCCTTTAACATAGTATTCATGGAGAAGCTAGATATTGCTTAAATTTTAATGTTTACTTCAAAGAATATCTAATATGTTATCTCCATTGGTCCATTGATACGATATAATGGAAAATAGAATATATGGGAAAGTTAGAATTAGTCATAGTTTTGAGACTTTATCAAGAATAACAAATAAACAGAATGAGACCCATGTGTAGTCAAAGAAGCACTCTCCTCTAGAATAATTCTTGGAGTAGAAATGGCCATATTCATTTATAAGTGGCCAAGGGGGTGTTGCCTTGAAAATAGAATATCTGGTGGAAAGTTTCAAGTTAATTATTTGGAAAGATTAAATATATAATTTTGATAAATATACTGATGTTAATTTCTGTAGCTATTAGTACCCTCTATAATGCAAATATTAAAATTGAATACATTTTGAATATTGCCAACATTAATACAATATAAAATCAACAATAGAAGGAATGATTACTTTTTCCATTGTTCACTGTGTAATAACTTAAACATTTGCATAGTAGATAACATTAGGTACAACTTCTTCAAAGATTTAGATATCTGCTTAAAAAGAGATAGGATAAATCCATAATTAGCCCACTGCAGAGTAACTACTTCTTCTGTACCTCATTCAGAAAAACAGTGGTGAAAATAGAAATGGTCATTGTATTAGTAATATACTGGATGGAGAAGGGTTAACGTCTTGATTTAACTTCTTGCTAAAAATAATGAAATACATTGAATGACTTGATAAGTTTGCTCTTGGAAAATCTAAAACAAAATCTAAACTTATTTAGAACATACAAGATTCACCAAAATATACGAGGGTTTAAACCTGTTTATGGATATATGACACTTTCTAGATACATCCTCAGTTTTTTCTGCCATTATTAATCAATTGCAGGATGAGCATCTTAACAAATTTAATCCAATTTCTCTAATCTATAGCTTATCCTCTCCACACCACACTGTGAAAGATCTTTATCCTATCTCTAAGAATTGTGGGTAATTGTTTTACCATATTTATGAATGAGCGCACAAAATAATTTGGTTTTGTGCGTTTGCTTTAAAGTTTTAATTTACGTATACTTTTATGTAATAAATTTGACACATAATTATATTTATATTTTGCTTTAAAAAAAGAATTTTAAACTTTAAAAAAGGTGTTCTGAAACTTTAATTTGAAAAACTTATGCATTTTTTAAAAGAAATTTTGTAAAACAAAAAAATGAATTCAATATTCGAATCAATAATTCCACTAATGAATCTTAACTAGAAATTTTACTTTCTAAAAACTCATTATATTAAATCTTTATATTTTTTTTTACTTCTATTAAATTCTCATTTTATTTTTAAATGAGCTGCGGAGATCAATAAAAGATGGGAATTTTTTTAACTTCGTCATTGATTTTATAAATGCCATTTGTGGTACACGATTTTGTTAAAACTTACACCTAAAGATCAAAGTCATATTAAATAATATATTTTATAAGAACAATTCTTTTTAAAAATATATTGGATTAATGTGTAATTAATTAATAATGATGTTTTATAATCAAAAGGTTTATTCTTTCATGTTTGGTCTTTTATCAGTCCCTCTCTCAGATCAACTTTACTTTATCATAACTATGTGTCCGTTTTGCCTTTAAAAGCCTACCTTTATTACACTATTGAATAAATGATTTTATATTCTCTGGGAGTGAGTCAGCATTCTTCTATATTATTTGCTCTTTATTTTGTCAGGTATCATCCTCAGGTTATCAGCAGATTGCGCAGGTAGCATTACTGGAATGATCTTTAGATATCAAGATCAACAGTGAATAACAAATACACCATCTCCCCTAAAGTGCTGCTACCTTTTAAAATGGGATTGTTGGTTTATCAAATACTAGAGACTTTTTATAATGCAAACAATTTTTTATGTGCCTCTCTTTTCCTTCTTCGGTGCCTTTAGTTTTTGTTCATTCTGATTGTCATGAGCTTTTCATGCCATTAGGAATCTATAACTAACACTGCCAATGAGATTGTCTGTTTGTGGAATGACATTTCCATCCTTTAGCTACATGCACAACATTTCTGATAACAATTCCCTTTTGCTTTTCTGTTAAGATTAAGTCTTCAAGAATTACAAAATCAATGATGGGGGCAGGTTTGGTAGGCTGAAAGTCCTTAGGGCAACCTTTGTTTGAGGCAGGAATTTCAGCTGGCAAAGAGTGTATGTTTAGACAGGACAATTTAGGCATTGCCATTGAAGAGAAAGTTCCTAAAAAAAACAGTTTGTCTCACATAGTCTAGCAACATTTTTGCACCTAGTATATATCACTAGGGTGTTTTTCATTTTTGTAATATCTTCTCAGTAACTGTTTATAATATATGGTTTTTTTTCTACAGTACAGGCTTTTTCATACCTGCACTCCAATATGTAATATGTAGGGGTTTGCACTTAGACTTTCACACACCTCTCAACTATATACACTCTCTCATACTCATATATTAAAGTATAGTGCTGCAAGGTCTGTCCCCCCCCTGGTATATGTATGTAAATGGATTATGTTTTGTACATGAGGGGTTAGAGTGACTTATGATTAACATGGATAGGATGAGAAGGTTGGCACCAATGTGGAATTTGAGCATTCTATCATCATATTTTTAATGAAATGAGTGGTTTAAGAGTTATGGCATGGAGTGGATTGAAACCTATTCATTAAAGAATAAAGATTTGCTATCTTAATATAAACTAAGCACTGATTGCATATATGTGTGGAGATGGTAATCTAGACCAACTGATGAGTGTTGGTTTAGCATGAAATACATATATTGGTGATTCTTTATCTTTTTGACAAGTGTGTGATCAAGTGTATTGGTACTATGAGGTAGGGGATATAGTTGAGGGTCATGTGAAAGTCTGGTAACTGTTTATGTAAATAAAGGTAAATTTGTTGGATAATTTTTTTTTTTTAATTTTCCAAGGATAGTTAACATAATTAAATCAAGTCTGAATCTGCAAAATTTAATTTTTTATATATGTGACTTTCAATACCACTAATAATTTGGTCAAAATAAAATTATTTTTTGACAAATTTTTATTCAAATTAATTTTAAACATAACTAAAAGAATAAAAAATCGCAAAAATCATAACTTTTTAGAAAAATAAAAACAAAGTTTGTCTTTTACATTACCTACAATAAGATAACTTTTTTCTTATGATTTAATTCCTTTTAAAAACATCATATGAACTTACAAATCAATTCATTTTTTTAAAATAAATGCATTTTTAAATTAGCAAAAACAATCCAAAAACAAGAACAACTGCATTCACAATTGTTTCTGCTTGATATGATGTGCAATGTGATACACTGTAACTTCTTATATGGAGTCAGTAATCTTTCAGCTACTATGCCCAGAGAAGCCACTTTACCTTCCCTTTCTATTCCCTACCCTAAGTTTTGCCCATATTCTTCTTTCTCTTGCTCCCTCCCGTTTCCATAGCCTAATCTTTGTCAACTCCATGGACTTTATATCTAAATCCCTTTTATCTTTTCTCAAACCCAGCATTAAAACCAATAACCATATTTTGTGTAATCATTTTGTTTATATTTATTCTTCCACAACTCCATTATTTGTGCTCTTTCTGCTATGAGGCATTTATATTCAATAACAGATGCCTAATATTTTGTATGTGTTTCTTATACAACTTGCAGACTAAATCACCCACATTTTTCCATTTATGTGTATGTTCCCTTATTGCTAAAGATCCTGTTTGAGCCTTAAACAGTAAATTGCTTTCCTTGCTATTATCATATGTAAACTTGCACCCAATATTCTGTTTACTTCTACATATATTTAAACTCTTTTCACTCTTCATACTAATTCTCCATCTTTCCAACTCCCTATTCTTTATTAATGCATCTATATGAATGAGTGCTACCATTTTGTGTATACTGATTTCTGCAGTTTAATTTTTGAATTAGTTTTATATTTTGTTGATAAGTTCTTCCACCCACTGATACAAAATTAAAACTAAAATAAACTTTATTTTCCATCACAAGCTTGCAATACAACTGTAAGCATAGAAAATGTTTAAATGTCATTTTATATAATTGGTACTGGTGAATTTAACTTGTCATAACAAAATTACAAGTATTTGTTTAATGAAAACATGTGCAATGAGGAATGAAAAATATAATATGAACATAAAAGTGAATTTGTGTTTATAAGATAATTAGGTTTTAAATTACATTAAAAATATACCATAAGTTTAAAAAAGTTAAGAAGTATATGTTTAGTGCATATTAATAATAATATAAACACAATATTTAAACAACTGTGGACTTTGAAAGTGAAGCCATAATTTAAATTGGTATTCTATTGTTTGATTCTACTCATTTTAGATTTTATTAAGACTATTACAAATGGCTTCATGCTCTCTTTTGTAATAGAAAAGATTTGTCCCATTAGATACTTTTTTTAATTAAAAAACAATATATTATTGTTTGTAAGATGAAACCATTTGACCATTAAATATGTTCATCTTTCTGGTATAATACTATAGAATCCAATATTGTAAAATCATATTGGACATGTGAAATGAAGGAACACAAGAAGAAAGGGCTGTTAAGTGATATTCAACAGATGCAGATTCCATTTACAACACAAAGATTATTTTAGATATACACCCAGATCTCATTTTATGCAGATTTTTTTAATGCGATTTTGAAGTTTTGTGATTCATGTTTCTTCTTAATATCTTTGCATGTGTTTTTTTTTTATGTGATAAAAATTATTAGATCAGAAGTTGAGCTCTGATAATGCACTGTTACTTTAAATTTTATAAATTTTGTGCACTCATATGTCATATTTAAAGTAATAGTGCATTATTGGAGTTCGACTTCTGACTAATAATTTCAATATTTTCAGTGCTTTATAATAGTACTGTAATAGATTTTATGCAATAAAGAAGTTCATAATTCACTTAAAATCAGGATTTCCTCTTTTTATATACACACATTAAATTTTACAAGATTATAATGTAAATCTGTTCAAATGTTATAGATGCCTATACTATGCATGTTGTTGTTTTGGCATTTTAAATCACATATTTTTGCTTTTTAAAAAAAAGAGTACATAATCAATTAATCACTTAGTGTCCGCAAGTTTATTTTTAAAAGGTGAATAATAGTGGTGGGCACAATTAAATTTGACAATTAAAAATTAAAATCTGATTTTTAATTGTAATTAACAATTTAAAAATTACATAATGTGATATGAAAAAATTAAATTTGATTTTTAAATGGAATTGAAAATTGAAGACAAAAATAAGAATTTAATTTTTAATTGTTAGTTTTAATTAAATTTTTCCCAACTGTGTTGAATAGGTGTCTTTTTATTATCATAAGTCTAAGTTCTTATTTTTATTTTAAACTTTTAGTTTACCCTAATGGAGAGGAAAAAACACCTCCAAAAATGATTTTTTTTTGGAAACAAAAATTTCAATTTTAGATTGCATGACAACATGGGAAGGATCAATAGTGAGTGGAAAACATTTAGGTGGTGCTAGTAGTATTTCCTCTTGTGATGAATCTGGTGTCTTACCAGTTCACAAACGAACCTGCATATCATCAAATAGCAATAATGATTAAAATATTATACATGTATGAAAAACTGTAAATTACACATAAAAATATATCGTGCTGAATAAAATTAAATACTGTAGTTAATAAAAAAAGTAAAAAAAGTTTGTCTTGTATCAATTTTTTTCAAATTTGAAATTTTTTATTAGTCATATTTTATTTCCTTATTTTTTTTTCTGCAAATTTTAAAGTAATTTTATGTTGTTGCTTTGCTTTTATGCAATTTTTTAAAATTACAGTACATATCCCCCATTTCTCAAGGTAAGCTAAGTCTATTTTTGTGTATATTTTCAGAGGAACTTATCTACCACATAAAACGAGACCCAGGTGTATTCTAGAGAAATCCACTGTTCATTATTTTCATTAGGAAGTTATGGTAGAGAATAGAATACATTGGAGAGCTATAATTAGATAATTGCTGAAGTATTTAGAAAGAAATTATTTTAAGAAGTTTGAAGATTACATTATAAAAATATCAAATAAATACATTAAACTGAAGATGTCCTGTAAGAGAGATTATTTGTGTTTTTCAGATTGGTTTGTATTGTGAACTGTAGTGCATTATTTTTTTATTATTGTTGTTGTTATTATTGTTGCTATTAGTATTATTATTGTTGTTGTTACTATTGTCATTATTATTGTTGTTATTATTTTTATTATTGTTGTTATTATTATTGTCATTGTTGTTGTTGCTATTACTGTTGGCATTATTATTGTTGTTGTTGTTATCATTATTATTGCTATTGTTGTTGTTATTGTTATTATTGCATTATTCTTATTATTATTGTTGTTATTATTCTTCTTGTTATCATTATTATTTTTATTGTTATTATTATTGTTGCTGTTGCTGCTGTTGTTATTGTTAGGATTGTTGTTATTATTATTACTGTGCTTCACTTTTTTTTTATTTTAGAGTTAGAATCGCCACATTCGTTTGCAAGTTGTTGCTAATGAATGTTGTGGGGTTTGAAGAGTTATAGAAATATAAGTGTATTGAATATAACTATCTAAATAGATATGGTTTAACAAAATACCAGTCTTATAAGTTATATATTTCATTTATTTATTTATTTACTAAAATTTATTCAAAAACGTGGCAGAATCTACTTGTATATATTTTCCAATATTGGTTTAAATAAAAAAAGAGTTTTGCATTAATTAATTTTCCTTTTTGAAAAGAGAATATTTAAAATTTTACCGTTTTTTTTTTTTTAATTTCCAACAAAGTTACGTCTAAAGTTTGCGTTATTTTTAACATAATTAAAGAAAATCTTTTTATTTAAAACATCGACAGCATTTTTTTAATAAAATGAGACACAAATCATGATTTATGAAGAGATTTTTTTTCTTTTAAATATTTTATAGTTTATTAGAAATGCTGGAGAATAATCGCTCTCAATATTTAATAAGAATGAAAATTAATAATTAACATAAATTTAATATTCTAAAAAAGATAAAATTCAGTAAATTTAATTTTATAAAAAAATGGCAACGATGTAAAGTAATTTTTAAAAAATTGTAATTTTTTTGTACAATCACAGTGTAATCAGTGTGTTTCCAGTAAATATGTTTGTCCTGATGTGATGTGATGCACTGTGACTTCTTATATAGAGTCAAGAATCTCTCAGCAACTATGCCCAGAGAAACCTGTTAGCCACTTTACCTTCCCTTTCCATTCTCTACCCTATGTTTTCCCATAATCTGTCCATCCCATTTCCACAACATAATCTTGGGCAACTCCATGGCCTTCATATCTAAATCCATCTAATCTTTTCCCAAACCCAGCATAAAAAACAATAATCTACTTTCTGTATAATCCCTTTTTTCATATTTATTTTTCCATAACTTCATTATATGTGCCCTTTCTGTTTTCAAGCATTTACATTCAATTAACAAATGCCTAATATTTCTATTCCTTTCTTACATAATTTACAGACTAAATCACCCATATTTTTCTATTTATGTGTATATTCCCTTGTTGCTAAAGATCCCGTTCGAGCCTTAAACAATAAACTACTTTTCTTACTATTATCATAAATTAACTCACACCCAATGTTTTGTTTACTTCTATATATATTTCAACTCATTTTACTCTCCATACTAGTTCTTCATCTCTCCAACTCCCTATTCTTTATTAATACATCTATTCTTCTATTCCACTCCTTACCACTATAACACTCAACAATTCTCCTAACACAATCATTCCACCTTTTGTACATGTATACTGACATAAATTCTTTATCCAAATCTTCTGCATACCACATTACCTTTCTCACCATCTTGTTGCCTGCCCTTTACTTGTAATCCACTTAAATACTATTTTAGCTATTCTTTTATTATCCATAAACTGTAATCTATCGAACATTTTCATTTTGCTTTTTGCATCTCTCATATAAAAACTTATCCATACCATTTCTTCTTGAATTGCCTCCTTTACTGTCCACACCTCTGCATCTAATGCATATCCTCCTACTTTCCTTTGTACTTTTTTTAAGTAATCTAATACCCCTTTACTAACACATAATGCATCACTGTCTTATGTTAACCCTACTACTACCACTCCCATACAATTCTAACTACATCATATTTATTATATGAAAACACTGTTAATTTCTTTATCAATTCTTTTCTTTTCTTTGCTTCATTTATCAATTTTTTCTCCCATTCATCTAAGCAATTTTTCTGATTACTCAAGATGATTACCAAATAACTATATCTATTCACTACACTTAACTTTATATCCCCCAATAAGAAATCTTTGTCTTCTCTTTTCCCAGTATTCACCATCATTATATTTTATTTTTCTTCACTAAATTAATCCCTATATCTTTACCCACCCTTGCACATGTCCTCAGCATAACTTCCATATTTTCTCTTCTTTCTGCTCACAAAAAGACATTATCCACAAAAAAAGACCCGACAATATATATACTCCCTTTCCACCTATTAACAGTATCTTTATCTCTCTTTTTAGTCTTTCTATTGCTCTCTCCATTTCACTCAAATACAACAAAAACAAAATAGGTGACATAGGGCATCCTTGTTTTAGTCCCACCCTATTTTTAACTTTAACTGATTCTATATCTTCCAATTGATATGCATAGTAATTATTTTCATATAATTTCTTAATAACATCCATTAAAGCTTCGTCCATTCCCAAATTTGCTAAACTTATCCATAATCTATTTCTATTTACTCTGTCATATGCCTTCTCTATATCTATAAAACTCATATATAACTGTGCACCTGAATTCCTACTCATATCCATAAGTTGTGTAACTACAAATAAACTATCTCCTATATGCTTATCTGACCTAAAACCTCCTTGCATTTCCCCCATTACATTATTTTCTTCCATCCATTTTGCAACTTTTCTAGCCACCATATATGAAAAAACTTTATATAAAACTCGTGTTTCCACTATCAGTCTACAATTGTTTAACTTTCTATGATCCTTACCCTTTCCTTTAAATAATAATCTTACTCTCATATTACTCCAACTACCCAGCTATTACATCTACCTGGTGCACTCTCTCTTAATCATTACCTAGTAACAGTTTATCTATTGACCACAAGACGTTTATGTTGCTAGCATTTCTGGCTCATAAATTATGACATGTGACAGTGTGTACATACCTTTGTGGATTACTTATATGGTGTCCTCCCATTAATTTGAAACTGCTTTTCTGTTTCATGGTATCACTGCCAACAGTTTGAATCAATTCAGATATTTCAATACTATTTTCACCAAAATAACAACCAAATAATATTGGCATATTGTTGCATTGTAAGTATAGTATAACATTTCATATTGTAAATGTAAACCAGATATACTAATATCTTAAAACTTTTGTTATAAATAGCTGAACTATATCAACACATAACATATGTTGCTTTTTTTATTGGAAACATTCTGTACATATTCTACCATTCCAAAAAATGTATGATCATTTCTATTTCCAGAACAACATGAGAATGGAGAGATAAGAAAAGAAGAAAATTATGATAAATTTTGTAGTTTATTGCATAAATCAATAAGTCAACATAAACAGGCATAATATTCTTTTTTTAATTTGTTTTATTTGGAATTGTGAAATTTTATTTTTTTATGGATATAAAATCTTCCTTTTGAAATACTGCAAGACCTTATTTAATTGTATTTAGATCCATGGTGTTCTTAAATAGAACAATTGAGGTTTTACTTCTTTAATATCTTCAAAGTAATCTTTGCAAAATATATATACACCATCATTTCCATTATTTTCAACTATTATTAATCCATTACAAGATGAAAGTTCAAGATTAATCCAATTTGTCCATCCTCTAGCCTCTTTTCTCTACATCACATCAGAATACTTCATATTTTATCTATCCATTTCACATGTGGTCTTGTTCTAGATCTTTTACAATCTCTTGGGATTCAGTTAAAAATTCAACTGCTGTTCTATTAATATCTTTCTTAGCATTATGTTCAGTCCAATTTCACTTCAGTCTCTTAATTTTTCCATGATACCAGTAATACATTATGGGTTCTTTCATGTGTGTGTCTTGGATTTCATTCTTATTTCTCTTTTTGTACATATTTCCAAACTTCATTGAATGGTCTGTAGATTTTATAATGCTGTTTTTGTAAATGAGTAAGTTCAGATCCATAAATAAGAACTGCTAAAAAAAATTATTATAAATCTTTTTCAAGCATATTTCCTTTTATTATTTATTTCTACCAAAGCACTCCCATCCAAGTTTAATTTATGATGACTTTCATCATTATATTTCTATCAGTACTAATAATAATGACCAAGATATATAGATATATATATATATATTGGTCATTATATATATATCTTGGATTATATATATATAATATAACTATATATATATATATATATATATAGTTACTTACTACTTCTAATCCATTATTATAAATCTTTATTTTCTTCTTTTGATAAAATTCATTGAACATTACTTTAGTCTTTATCATATTTACCTTTAGTCCTACTTATTTACTTTCATCTGATAACTCCTGCTATATTTCCTGAAGCTCTAAAGCATTGTTTGCACCATCTACAAAATCTAGATTGCTTAAATAATCTCCATTTTTTACTCTTCTAGCTACCCATTTCAATCACAAAATACTTCTTTTAAACTTTTGTAAAAAGTATTGGAGATATATAATCATGCTGTCATCTTCTCATTAATAATTTTCTTAATATCATAAATACATTGCACAGGCTTATCACCTGCATTTATATATGTAATATACACAGGATTTGAACTCAGACTTTCACACTACCCACAACTCTCAGTGCCATCTTATATTGCTGACCCACCTGATCACACACTTGTTGAAAAGATAAATAATCATCAATATAAATATTTTGTGCTAAACCAGCAATCATCAGTTGGTCCAGATTTTCATCTCCACACATATATAAAATCAGTACTCAGCTTTATATTAAGATAGTCAATCTTCACACTTTAATGGACAGGCTTCAAACTACTCCAACCCACAACTCTTCAGTCTTCCATTTCATTGAAATTCTGATGATGGAATGTTCAAAGCCCATGTTAGTGTCAATGTCTGGACCAACTTATGAGTGCTGTTTTAGCACGAAATATAATTAGTAATTATTTATATTTTCAACATGTTTGTGAACAGGTGGGTCATTAATATCACAAAGTAATTTAATCATTGATGTTGCATTATGGTAAATATTCTTCAAAATATTCCAATATCCTTGATCTATATTTTTCTTGATCCAATGCACTAATTACTGAAAAAATACCATCCAATGACTTTTTATAATCTACAAATCCAAAGCATAACGAGAATTTATATTCATCAGTACTTTCTATAACTTCTCTCAATACTAGAATGTGATCCACTTTGCTAAAAACATTTTAATATCCAGCTTATCCTAATTTCCTAACATATAAAAGACTTATATTCATCAGCAACAATGTTGTGCATAGTACATATCATCATCATCTAAGGTGAAATATCTGTTTTTAAGCTTACATTGTATATATCAATGATGTGCAAGCCTTTTACACTTGTGACCCCCTTCCTCGGATGAAAATTTGATGCGATCCCCGCTTCTGATCTTCTTGGATGAAAATTTGACATAACCCATTCTTTGTTTTTACCATGACTAAATTATAAGTACAAATATGTAAAGATAGTCATAATAAAATGATAGTAGTTTTAATTAATATACAAATTTAAATTTTCTAATATTTTAATATTAACCACATATGAATTGAAATAAAATTTTTGAAAAAAATCGTATACATATAAAAAAAATAATAATAATGATATATACAGAAATAATTTATTTTCATATGATTTTTATCTATTTTAAAAAACTAAATTTAAAAAAAAAAACTTACTATTATCCAAAACTTTAAAAAGTTTCTTAAAAATTTCGGTATCCCCAACAGTTTTCATGAGACCCTCTGAGAAGTCGCGACCCATAGGTTGTGCACCGCTGGCATATATAATAATACATTTGCTTAATGTATAAAAGCTGTGTCTTGGACCTCTAATAGAAATAAATACCTAACTAATATGACCACAACAGTCAAATCTCTCTGTCAAGCGTTGTTAGCCGAGAGGTCAGCGTAGCCACTTGCAAGCAAGCGGTTGGTTGCAGACGGTTGTTGCGGGTTCGCCTCCCGGCCGATGCTATGACATATGGAAAAAAAACAATCAAATCTTTTTATAAATGTATACAAAAATAAAATATAAATATCTTCCCAATTTTCTGAAATAAAGTCTATTTTATATGTTACAAACTGTCTTTCGTAGGCGTGCATTTTTCTTTATATTTATCCATGCCTATTTTAACGACAAAGTACAAATCAAGCATAAAATTATCAAATGTATATACTTATTAATTAATTACTTTTTTTGACAATTTACATATATTCAAATCTATGTGTACCCATAAAATCAAGAAAAACGAATGTGAATCTTTCCAATGAATATTTTTCAAAGATTAATAATTATTGAACGACAACAAAAAAATATAAAACACTATTTTGAATGCTTTAATCTTTCCATCAATAATAACACTTTGAAACAAAACAAATAAAACAATAACAAAATAATATTACCATCTCGGTCACATTAATCCCTTACAAAATGCACCATTAAGATTATTTAATCCATTTTCCTCAAATATGTTTTTTCGGGGGGGGGGGGCAACTTACAACCTGATAGCAAAGCTCCTAATGGTATTGTTAGTTCATTGAAATAATAATTATTGTACTTAATGTTTCTGAATATTTCGTGCATAGCTTTCGTAGTGGAATAATTTTTAAATAAACTATAAGATTAGAGAGGACAAACTTAAGCTCTTCCAACTCCTTGGTAATCTGATCGATGAGAGAGATAAATCTATCTTTTCTTCCTTTTTTTATTTGGTTCATAAGTTCAAATAAAAATATAAATAAATAAATACATTCTTGTTTTCTTATAAGTTCTGGAGACAAACTTTTATGCTATTGAAACATTCAAAAATTTAGATTGTTCTCCCTAATAATTCTTTATGTTCTTGTCACATATCACACTATTAAATTAAAAAAAAATTATAGCTTTATATTCTGACATAATTTTTTTTAAAAAACCTAATTACTGAAAATAAAAATATGTAAAATATTGTTCATTAATGTTTTTTGAAAATACTAATATTTTATTAAGCAATATGATTTGCTTTTTATCCCCCCCCCCAGATTAATCACCAATATTATTAATATATTTTTTTATAATAAAACAAATGGCATCATTCATTCAGACATAGTAAAAAGTAATTTTAAAGTGAGTGGTTTATCCTCACACTTTCATTTCCAGTACTTAAGATTTGCCCATATATAAGCATTTGGGTTGAAAGAATAGGTGGATTTATTCTATTCTTTTGAAAAGACTTTATCTTGTGTTGGAAGTGAAAGTATTCATTTATTAGTATTAATATTCATAAAAAAGCACATATACGTTAGCTTAAAAGGCTGATCTTTAGTTTATACAAGGTTATGTATGTGTTTGTTTACATTTATTCCACATGCACATATATGCTCCCACTCTTCTTGTAACAGGCTATCTATTCATAGTCAAAGTAAAAATTATGCTCTATGTTTTGCTATAACAATGGCAACTCTCTTCCAACAGCAACACACCCACAGTGAGCTGTAGAAATCAATGGATGCTTTTTCTAACTTTGTCCAAACAGTAGTGTCACCTATTGTGGCTCATAGTAATCGATGAATGCTTCTTGCAACTCAGTCCAAACAATAGTGTCATCTAGTGTATTGGTGCTTCTAGCATCCATGGATTAGTATGGCTTGTTGTCAGTGGCAGTGCTGTGTGGAGAGTTGCTATAGTTGTGACAGACTGTGTAAGCATAAGGCATGGTGGCCATGGGATGTTTTAGTTGTTTAATATCAATCTTGGCCAAAGAATGTTGATGACTATGGTTATTAAAACCAAAGATACCAAAATGTATACACACAGAACTGTTTTCAGATTTGTATGGCTATACAAGCAAATGAAATTGAACTGAAAGCATTATTGTGTTTTCATTTTGAATTCATAGCTTTATAGTTAACTAAAAAGGTAGCTGCTGAAGGGTTGCATTACATCCAAATTTCTAGGTGCAGTATTCTCAGATCCAGGGCTCCTTATGGATGAAGGCCACAAGCTAGAAACTAGTCTGGGGATATTGAATGAGTAGGCACCAGCCTTTAACCATTCATTGATTATTGAGACTGGCACTGAATGGCACTATTGATGGAAAAGAGTTCCTACTGTTTTAACAGATTATGTAAGCATAAGAAATGGCAATCATCTTATGTTTTGTTATCATAATGGCGATTATTTACCTATTAGAATAAAGTTATAATAATTAAAAAAGCAAGTCATATATAATGTGACATTACTTTTAATGAGCTTGTAGTTACAAAATGCACATAGAGAGCGTACCAATAGCTCAAACAAGCTCGTAGTTAACAAGTGCGGTTATGAGAAATAAATCTCTATCCAGAACACTCTTATCTCCAGACCATGGTTTCGAGCTTGTGGCCCATGTCAGTGGAGAGCTAGAATATTCGGACACTAGACCTAAAATATCAACTCAAAAAAACAGCACTTATTTCAAACGTATATTTAAGAAGAAACTCTGAATTTTTCGGACATGAAAATGTCTTTAAATCCAGCTATCTAACTTAAATAGCTATATGGGACTGAAATAAATTCAGATCTACCATATTCTAATAGCCTCAGCATAGCCAAAGCCTTAAAGGTAAAATTATAATAATTAAAAAAGCAAGTCATATATAACGTGACATTACTTTTTATGAGCTTGTAGTTACAAAATGCACATAGAGAGCGTACCAATAGCTCAAACAAGCTCGTAGTTAACAAGTGCGGTTATGAGAAATATTTAAAATCTTTATCCAGAACACTCTTATCTCCAGACCATGGTTTCGAGCTTAGGGCCCACGTCAGTGGAGAGCTAGAATATTCGGACACTAGACCTAAAATATCAACTCAAAAAACCAGCACTTATTTCAAACGTATATTTAAGAAGAAACTCTGAATTTTTCGGACATGAAAATGTCTTTAAATCCAGCTATCTAACTTAAATAGCTATATGGGACTGAAATAAATTCAGATCTACCATATTCTAATAGCCTCAAAACCATGGTCTGGAGATAAGAGTAATCTGGATAAAGATTTTAAATTTTTCTCATAACCGCACTTGTTAACTACGAGCTTGTTTGAGCTATTGGTACGCTCTCTATGTGCATTTTGTAACTACAAGCTCATAAAAAGTAATGTCACGTTATATATGACTTGCTTTTTTAATTATTATAATTTTACCTTTAAGGCTTTGGCTATGCTGAGGCTATTAGAATATGGTAGATCTGAATTTATTTCAGTCCCATATAGCTATTTAAGTTAGATAGCTGGATTTAAAGACATTTTCATGTCCGAAAAATTCACGGTTTCTTCTTAAATATACGTTTGAAATAAGTGCTGTTTTTTTGAGTTGATATTTTAGATCTAGTGTCCGAATATTCTAGCTCTCCACTGACGTGGGCCATAATCTCGAAACCATGGTCTGGAGGTAAGAGTGTTCTGTAT
This sequence comes from Epiperipatus broadwayi, assembly GCA_028023455.1. NCBI lineage: Eukaryota > Metazoa > Onychophora > Udeonychophora > Euonychophora > Peripatidae > Epiperipatus > Epiperipatus broadwayi. The sequence continues at coordinate 131,658 of JAQFVV010012805.1, read as the reverse complement.
AGAGATTTTAAATATTTCTCATAACCGCACTTGTTAACTATGAGCTTGTTTGAGCTATTGGTACGCTCTCTATGTGCATAGAATAAAGTTATATGAATGAATTCTTTTAAAGAAAAATTAACTAAATGCTATAATACTTATTTTGTTTTTCTTTCATTTTTTATTTACTTATTTTATTTTCCTCTTAATAAATTGTCATCTTAAACTAACTGCTACAATATAATTTTTCAAGTGCTTAATAATATGTAATACTTATGAAATTGATACAATAGATAAATAAGATGTTCTGTACTCACAGCATAAGGCATTAATATTTGTGTAAAAATTATTGGTCCATCTTCTCTCATTCTCTCTCTTTTCACATATATGAAAAATTGTCTGAAACACTCAGGCTTGGAAGAATGAATTTATATCAATTACACAATGTATTTTAAAGATATTTAAAATTGACTGACATTGTTAATTCACATGTCAGCTAATATTTAAATTGAGAAAACCCTCAGATGTGTCAATAATGTCAATCAATTTAATATATATATTCTAACCCTTCCCCCGTGCATTCTCACCCCAAAATATACTGTTTATTACGAATATTACGGGTTCTAGCTCAGTTAACAAATAAATAAATGAAATATTCAGCATTAATTAAAATGATTACTAGCTCTAATTTTAAAATACAAATACGGTTCAATTTTAAAATGAATTAAACAAATATTTACTATTTTCATGAGACATGGAGTGACAATACAGGGAACGAGATAGACTACATTGAACCATTATCCACACGATACTACCTCAATGGCATAAGAACACTATCCCCCCTTTTTACTATACCAAATAACTAACTCATAGTATTCTTACGACTTTCTGAGCTCTATTCACTAAGATTAAAATAATAATCATATCTTAATCTTCTTTATAACAAGAATCTAGCTCAATTAAATAAAATGAAGTAAAATAAATAAAATCTCAGGTTCATAAATTGTATTCTAACTGATTTAAAATTACGGTAGTAAAATATGAAAAGGGAATTTTATGTCATAATCTACTACACAGCAACTAATAATAATAAAATAATAATAACAATAATAATATAATATAATCTTATTTCTTCCTAAATGAAATAAATAAATACGTACGTGGTAGTATTTTAATAATCTGACAACAGAATACGTGTGGCAACATTAGCATATAATTTAATGTAATATTGTGGCAACCGACTTATGACCAATAAATAATATAAAATTGTGATCTTTTAATTTTAACATACCAATAAATTCTCAAAATTCTTATAACACTTTTATGTTTACCTTTTGTGCAAAATCTATATGTCTGTTTCAATTATAAATGTATCGTGATTTCATGCATCCATGTGGAGAAATAACAACTCGGACACAAAAATTTTAAAACAAATTTAAAACAAAGTTTATTAACAACATAAATAAATTAACAATATTTTTACACTATATACATTGGATATCCCTTACTTTCATATCTCAACTTAGTTTATTAGTTTATAAAATGAAATCAAAATATCATTTACTTTTCCTAGTTAAATCTTATTTTTTTTTAACACTTAAGAAAATACAGTATTATTACTTGATTTATTATTATGGTTAGCTTATTACAAAATGCATTTCTTAGATGATTATCACAAACACTTTGCATCCCTAATATTATCAAAATTATATTTTTTACAAAAATTTACATTCGTAATAAAATTCTACAAAATAACAAAATTTAGTTTCATATTGGTTGTATGGAATCTTACAAAATCAAAACACTATTCTACATTCGGTATTAGGTTTTTATTATTCATTATCCGATGTTTATTAATCCTAATATTCTCATTCAAGCCTTACTTCGGATGATATAATTATAACTATTAATATACCATGCACAAGTATATGTTTATTATACCTTATTGAATTTTCTCTCGATAAATATGCAATACTCATTCCCTCCAACATTAATATTAAAAAAAAAAAACATTCAAATTTTATTATCTCTTTTAAAATACTTGGTTTAGATTTCTTTTCAAAATCTTATATTCATTTCTGAATTAATTTTACAATGATTCTTTCTCTCTTTATGATATTTTGGACTTTCAATTTTAAAGTTACACAATTCTATACATTCAAGCAAATAAACTATTCTTACATAAACGATAACATATCTTCAGTTCTATTTTATTCATTATTTCTTTGAAAATATCTTTCTGACCGATGCAGATTCATGAAATAAGGATAGCGAAGATAGATGCATAGGATCAAAATACAACTAGAATATTACTCGTCATATACCTTGACAATCATGGCACAGTGAATTAAAAGACACTATAGAGGAGTGACCTTTACCTGTCTACCAACCTCTATCATAGGAACGATGCTAAAGCTATTTCTTCAGCTTTATTCTAACATCAAAAGTTTAAAGATATGCAAAACACTGTCCAAACCATATGTGTTCAGTCATAGGACTTAGTTAACTATACTAAATCACACAAAACTAAATATGATCCAAATCCCTTATATTTTCCTATTTCTTAAAAAAAAACACATCATCTTGGTTTCCTCTCCACTAGTGCTTCCAAGTCACTATCCGATCTTATTTCTCAAGATGTTTTCTATACTGTACATCGACAAATACATATCTGCATTACTAACAATAATAAAATTCATTGATATTTTAAAACTATTCCACTGTTCTATAAGAAAATCTTTTTATTACTTTCCTCCGTATATTTAATCATATACAAACTATTTAAATATCTGAATACTTTATCACATGAAAGTTCAAAAGAATCACACAATTGTTCTGTTAAATTATATTATTAATATACTTTAAATAAATTGTTGCATGCATATTCCGAATTACTCCTATCTCATTATATGTTAAAATGTTGCATAAAATGTGTACATATAATTAAGACTTTCACACTTCATTCTTAGGTCAATAGATGATCTAAAAAAAAATACATTATGTATTATAAATAACTATTAAAATTACCAAACGATCTTTATCTCCTCGATCGCGTTCCGTAGGCTTCACCATCCATTTGATCCTTGTAGACATAAGATTCACATCCATACACTTTATTTTAAACACTATTTCTATAATTTTATCAAGCTATTATATTTAAATTTTAATATTACTAAATTTATGTTTTATGTTTTCCCTAATCTCACATAACATTTTATATTTTAAAATAAATTAGTAAAAAATATTCAAACTATATTTACTGTACTCCTTCATCAAATTTTCCTGAAAAACCATTCATACTAAAGCCAAAAAAAAAAATTGTTTATCATTTCTTTTCCATTCACTTAATGTTCCTCTCCCTGCTTGTTCAATTTTAAGGTAAAACAAATATTACTTCATTCAATAAATATTCATGAAAGATAATCCTTGGTTTTTATAATATTTAATACAATTATTAATTATGATATTAGTTAATCCCGTAAAGAAAACTTCTAAATATTCTCTTCTAATATTTCTTGCTAATATTTTCTCCTGCGCGACTTTTACGATGCATCTTCTCAGTACTTTGATTTAAATATTCAATAAAACTTTTCTGTTTCCATGGATTCATTTCATTAAGTAAATTAGATTTATATTTTCCCAAATCTTTATCTTTATTAAGCATTTCTCTAATGAACACTTTATAATATTTTTAATTCTTCTTAGAGAAAGTTTTTCTGTTCCTTTTTCATAAAAACACAATAGCTCTTTCATATTATTATTCTGTAACTTTTTTCCTTCTTTTAAAATTCTAGTACTATATACTTTGTAATGTTTCCTTTAAAAAGACAAACATTCTTTCTCCATTATAACTTTTACATAATTTTTTCTTTATGATATATGCATCTTAATTTTTCCATAGAGAAGAATAAAAAAAAACTTCGGAGTAGCCTTTTAAAATTGTGCGTCATAATTTTTCCTGACGGTAAATAACTTTTCTTTTAAGTTTTCTGTATAATGTCCAAATTATATTTATCTGAGTTCTAATGATTTCCTGGTTGATCACAAATAAACTGTATTCAAGGCACTTTACAATTATTTTTACTTTATCAATACTTTTAAGTACTTTTTTCTGTAGTATTTCCATTTTACTGCAAGGTTTTGGCTAAACTTGAATAAAAATCCTGGTAAGAAATCTTTTAAATTAGCCTTCCATTTAAAGGCAGTTCAAAATATTATATTTTAAAACAAAACTTTTAAAATAAATACAAATTTTTTTAAATTATAACACTTTTCTAGCTTACGATCTTATACAGCTAAAAAAATATGTTCCTCCTTCCTTTACTTACACATTCCTTCTCCCGCTCCATCTAATTCCTATATTTCATCTGCTAAAACACCTCCATTGATTGGTTAATGACTTTTTTAGTGCGAACAAATTTACACATTTTTAGTTTTATAATAGATTAAACTTTTTAAAATAAAGAATTTATGATGTCATGTTTTAAAATATTACTTAGAATAGTATTTTTAAACTCAATTATAGTTTTATCAAAATCATTTAAACTTTAAAACAATTATTAAAATAACATTTAATATTTCAACTTTTACTTTAACGATAGATAGCAATTACATTTAGTTTTATAATTCACAAACTTTATTATTATATTCTAACAAGCGTGTGTGTGAAGGTATATAATATACAGTCACATGATTACTAACTTTATCAGATGATTTTTTAATTTACGTCTCGGTCTAAATTACCAAAACTGATATATTTTATAAAAATTTGGAAAATAATTTAAAAAATGTAGAAATAAATATAATTATCACCATCCTAAAGTTTATCTTAAAATATATTAGATTAAATTTGAATATTAATTATAATTATAATATTACATATAGTGTTTATTTAATTTATTAGTTTTAAAACATTACAATTGGATTGTTAATATACTTTTAACTATTTATAGCTGTATTATTTTATATGGCCAGCTTTTACAACCATAAGTAAGGATATAATTAAGCTTTATTTAACTGTTTTTTTTAAAATAATCCATTACACTTTTACATACCAGGTATTTTTCAGCCTTAAATTGTACTATAAAATCTAATCGATCATACAATTATCAATATATTACACAAACGTATTTTAAAATTTAAAATTTTTTTTAGCAATTGACCATTCTACCTTATTATGACCTATAGATAAGGGCACAATATATATATATATATATATATATATAGAATGTTTATTTAAACTTCTTTGTATCAATAATTTTAATCTTAGGTCAAGTTGCAGTCTTTAGTTTCTATATAAATATATGGGACCATAAATAAAGGTGGGATTCCACCTTTATATTTAAAAGGAGGTTACCTTGACAACAGTTTAAGATTGTTGATTGTTTTCTACATTGGGATTGTCTAAGTGTGTGTTAAAATATAATAAATATTTATTATATTTGTTAGTATGATGGGTGAAGTTTACTTTGTCTTGAAAATGAAATGTTCATTAATCATCATATAAAACTAATCATTGATTCTATATGAATAAAAATGATCTCTGAAGTCTTAATATAATTTATCATATATTGTGAATGTTCTGAATGTATTCTGTAGTATTTATAATAATGATTACAGGAAATAATGTATATCTTTTACAAAGCAATTAAAATGAGCGCTAGATGTCTCTGCCTTGAAAATATCAATTGTGCCAATTTAAAAATGGGAATTAAACATAACTATGTTGAAATAAATAAATCCCTAACTCTATTCCAAATGTAAATATCCAACACATATATAAATATTATACAGAGGGAAAAAAATTCAAATAATAAATACTAATTTACCAAGTGCTTTCGATATTGCATACCAGATTCACTGCGACTAATTTAAACTGAAAGATAACTTAAGCTTCAAATAATAGATATCTGTTTTATATCCTTAACAATTTATATTTGCTTATGTAAGAATTACAATGTGACTAATATGTGGCATTATGCTAAATGTCCTAAAACAATTTTATTGCAAGTTTTGCTTTATATATTCTAGATAGAGCAATTAAAAGAATGGCACAACAAAATTAAAAAAAAAAAAAGAAATGGGAATGAGTTTTTTTGATAACTATTAGTAATATTTACTAAGGCAATAAACCTAAAACAGGTGCATTTGAAATGCGAAGGTAGGGACCTCTACAGGTCTTAACCACAAGCTTACACATTGGAAGAAAAGTATTTTTCAGTAGAAAGTAACTCAATTCATATGAAAACTGAAGTAGATAAAATAATGTAGACATGAATGGGGTTTGAATTTCTTATTGTAGAAGCATCATTGTAAGTATTACTATATAAACTACATCTTACTAATCCATAATTACTTCTTGTAATAGCCAGATAACTTGGTGCATCCATGGGTCATGATGGTGTGGTTAATCATATTCATAGACTGGACCTCTTATGCACCCATAAGCCATGACCCCTTTTTATATTTATTTGCTTCCTGTGATTTTTTTCAGCACATTACAATTATAAAATATATTTTCTATCACTTCAAATAAAATTCAATACTGTTATGATTTTAATACATATCATTTTATCCACACACACCTCCACCCCATCCCCTGAAAAACTGCAAATCTGTTTCTCACTTATTTTTGTTTTCATTAGCAAATTTACTCATAACCCCTTGACTTTCAGTTATTTGTAAATTATAGTAAAATCTTCAATAACAACTAAAAATTATTTAGTTTGATCAAAAGAATTTATAATGGTATATAAATAGCAAAATATAAGATATTGTTAGTATTGTTAGGTTTGTAAATGTTTTTTTTTTTACATTTATGTAAGATGTAATAAAAAAATTGATTTAAAAAATAAAGAATAGGGGAGACCAAGTAATTGTAAGAGTAAAATTTATATAATAAAAAGAGTTATATATAGATGCTAAAGAAATGTTATTATAAGTTTAAAAATATATGTATAACAATAATATATATATATTTAACCATATAGATAACAATTAACAATCTCAAACTATTGTCATGGCAACATTTTTTAACATATATATATATATATATATTGTATTTAATGTTTTCACGGTTATATGATGCAGATAAAAAAATATTTTTGGGTACAAACTATGTATTATTTTGCATTACAATCTGATATTTTGATGGACTAGCAACCACCATTATCAAGGTGAACTTTTAAAAAAACAATCGTTAGATCTCAAAGAATAATGTGACTCAGTGCAAGATGAGAAGTGAGATTCAACTTGAAGTAGTTCAGCATTCACAATATGATGCTTATCAAAATGTTTATTTCCCTCAGTTTTTTCACCTATTCATCATCATCATCATCAACCATTATCAATCCACTGCAGGATGAAGGTCTCTCCAAGTTTAATCCATCTTCTCCGATCTTTAGCTTCTCTTCTCCACAACACCCCTGCACATTTCCTTATTTCATCCATCCATCTCACATGTGGTCTCTTTCTGGGTCTTTTACAATCTCTTGGAATCCAGTTTAAAATTTCAATTGTCCATCTATTATCATCTCTTCTAGAAATATGTCCAGGCCAACTCCATTTTAATCTTTTAATTTTTTCAATAAGGTCACTAACACCTGTTTGTTGTCTTACCCATACATTGCATTTTCGATCTCTTCTTGTTACTCCCAATATACATCTCTCCATACTCCTTTGAGTGGTCTGAAGTCTCTGTATTGCTCTTCTATTAAGTGTCCAAGTCTCAGATCCATAAGTAAGAACTGGTAAAACACATTTGTTAAAAACCATCCTTTTCAAACACATAGGCATATTTCCTTTTAGTATCAAGTTATTTTTACCAAAAGCACTCCAACCAAGTTTGATTCTATGATTAATTTCCTCCATTATGTTTCCATCTGTATTAATAATCTGACCAAGGTATTTGTAACTGTTAACTTCTTCTAATTCTTCATAATCAATCTTTATTTTCATATTTTGAGCAAATCGATTAAACATTACTTTAGTCTTTTTAACATTTATCTTTAGTCCTACTTTTCTACTTTCATCTGCTAACTCCTGCAACATTTCCTGCAGCTCTGAAGCATTATTTTCAAAAACAACTACATCATCTGTGAAATCTAAATGACTTAAAAACTCTCCATTTACTTTCACTCCTTTAGTTTCCCATTTTAATCCACAAAATACTTCTTGCAGCACTGCTGTAAAAAGTTTTGGAGATATTGAGTCACCTTGTCTTACACCTTTCTCAATGTTGATTTTTCCAGTATCATTATGTAATCTAATTGTTGCTGTTGCATTTTTATAAATATTCTTTAAAATATGACAATATCCTGGATCTATACCTTGATAATCCAATGCTTTAATCACTGAAGAAATGTGTATAGAATCGAATGCCTTTTCATAATCTACAAATCCAAAACATAATGACAACTCATATTCATTTGTCCTGTCTATGACTTCCCTCAATACCTGGATATGATCTATTGTATTAAAACCACTTTTAAATCCGGCTTGTTCTCTTGGTTGGTGGAAATCCAAAGTTCTCTATAGACGAGTTGTAATTATCTTGGTAAAAATTTTATATAAAACTGATAAAAGGCTGATAGGTCTATAATTTCTAATATCTTCTTTATCACCTTTTTTAAATATTAATATTATTACTGCATTCTTCCAATCTTCCGGTACATCTTTATCATTTAGACATTTGGTATATAACTTTGCTAAAATTGTTTCTATTTCTTCACCTGCTTCTTTTAATATATCAATTATGATTCCATCATTTCCTGAGCCTTTCCTTTCTTCATACATTTAATTGCATGTCTCACTTCATCATTTAAAATTCTGGGCAATTCAGAAGATGAAATAGATACAGGAGGTACTTGTTCTTTATTACTATATAATTCTTGATAAAAATCTTCTACCAATTTCATGATGTCATCTCTTTTTTTAGTAATAATTCCATCTTTTTTTCTTATTGCAGATAGAAATTTCCTACCAATACCAAAATGTTGCTTAACATTCTTGAGACTTTTATTTTCTTCTACAGATTTTTTTGCTATTTCACAGTTATACTTTCTTATATCATTTTCAACTCTTTTTCGTACCACTTTACAAAATTCAAGATATTCAATTCTTTTTAATACCTCATTTTTGTATATCTTCATATTTCTTCTTTTCTTCATAAATTCTCTAGTCTCAGTAGAAATTTTATTAGTCAATTGCTGCTTTTTTCTACCAGCTATCTTTGTTGCAGTTTTTAAAAGTGTATCAGTTATTTTTCATATTAATTTCATTCAAATCTGAATCATGTTCAAAATCTACTAACACTTGAAACCTATTTGTAAGTTCTAATTTAAATTCATTAGAATGTTTCTGAAGATTAGGAATATCAACTGTAAATATTGTTTTTCTTAATAATTTTTGTCTCTCTAGTTTTACATTAACACGTAACTTACACCTTACTAATTGATGATCACTTCCTGTGTTAAATTTATTAAGAACATTACAATCTTGAAATATGTATTTCCTGTTAGTCAAAATATAATCCAATTCTGCTGTACCTTCATTTGGATGCTTCCATGTCCATTTCCTTTTAACATTTTTCTCAAAAAATGAATTCATAATATAAAGTTTTTCTTTTTCTGCAAACTCCACAAGTCTATGTCCTCTCTCATTTCTATTACCATAACCAAAATTACCTACAGCAATTTCAGCTTTCATTTGTCTACCAATTCTAGCATTAAAGTCTCCCATAACAATTTTAAAATGTTGTTTACTCTGATCAAAAGCCTTTTGTACATCCATATAAAAATCTTCTACTACTTCATCACTATGAGAACTTGTTGGGGCATAAACCTGAATTATCTGCATTTGGTATCTGCTATTAAGTTATATAACTAATCTTGCCACTCTGTCCGATCACCATCAATCTCCACAATATTGTTCTTCCACTTTTTATTTATAATGAATCCTACTCCACTTGTATTTCCAATATGTGTGCCTTTATAATAGAGTATAGGTCCACTTTTTAAATCAATTGTTTCTTCACCTTTTCTTTTAACTTCACAAAGTCCAATAATGTCCCATTAATATAAGACAGTTCTTCTTCTAATTCTTGCAATCTTCCTTCACTTGAAAGTGATCTGCAGTTGTAAGTACCTAAATAAAAAGTCATCATCAAATGGCAGCCTGGGTCCACAGTCAGGGGATTCTTAGCACCCTCAACCTTTGGCACCAACCACTGCCTTGGTTGGTGATGTTACAGCCTCCTGGGAATAAGGGCCATGCTTTATTTTTGTCTGTCATAATTGTATATATGTATTGGAAAAATATTTATCATTTACACAAACATTCATTCTGCCTTATCAGGCACTGAGAAGAAAGACCATGGTGTTTCTTGATCTTAAACTCAGAGGTAAAAAGCCAATAAACTCACCACGCTGGCTAATGCATGTTGGTGAGCAGCCCATCCATGTTCGTATACTATATGAATAATCACATAGTAATAACAGCTGCAATGACAAGAACATATGCAGTGGACATTAGGAATTTGCCCTGCTCGGTTCCTTTAAGGCCTCCAAGAGAAATCAAAGGGTCTCTTTTCAGTTAATGCAAACTCCTTTCTGCAGCCTTTCACCTATTAATTTCATGTTAATATTAGATAAAGTAATAGGTTTCCACAAAGCTGTAATACATTGTGCTTTGTCAGACCTAGTTAAACCAGTAGATCTCTTTAATATTTCAATTGATTCTCTCATGGTTTTTAAATCATATCTTTCCAAATTAGCAAGTATTTTGTATTGTTATATATATATATATATATATATAACAATACAAAATACTTGCTAATCTACAAATATATATATATATATATATATTTGTAGATCCTTAAAAATGACTATAAGGATGTAAGTGAAATGTTGGAAAAATGTGCACAAGGTACTGGAGTATATATAGATTCATGTAAATAAATAAAGTTTTTAAAAAGAAAAAGGAAGAAAGTAATTGTACTGGGTTTTTTTATGTATGAAAAATCAAAAGAATTCTGCACATCTACATGAAAGTCCTCTACCTTTTTGATCAAAATGAAGCTGATGTAGAAACATGATTTTTTTTTACATTTGTTGTCCATTAAGTTGAGAAACAAATTGGTGTTATTGATAAATATATTGGTGTTAAAGTACATAATCCCTCCTAACACCAATATATTTATCAATAACACCAAAGACAGGATCAAACCCGAACTCACCCCTCAAGTTGTATACAAGATCACTTGCCCCCAAAGAAATTGCATAGCAACATATTATGGAGAAACTAAAATCAACATTGCAACTGGTGTAGCTCAACATAGATACGTCTACAACAGGACCTAAACCAAGTTTGAAGGCAATTCAATTTTTGTTGAATATGAGAGAGCCACTGGCCATGCCTTCCTACCCACCACAGCCAGAGTTATCTCTCTGAAAGAAATGACATCAAATGCAAAGTCAGGGAAGCTTACTATATAGTAAGTGAGCCTGCAGCAATCAATAGAAGAGAGGCCTGCTTTTCTCTATCTCGAAAATGGTCTATGTAGCATCTTCACATGAATTTCCATAAATTTGCATTAACGTTATTATAGTTCTTAAATAAATTCCAGTAGCCATGAATATGGGACTATGGACTATCCCGAAACCAGTTGGCAGTAACATTTGGATATTATTTATTTTCAAGCACTACTAATAGCTTCATTATCTATGCACAAATCATATATATATTTATTGATAACCCCTTTTTATCACATGATCACCATTTCATATGCTTACACAAACCTTCCTGCTTCCATTGATTACAAAACCGTGTACTTGGTGGCATTACTGTAAGGAGAGATTAATTCTTTTATTTATTACATTTTATATTATTTCATAATCTTTTTTCTATCACTACAAAATCTAATAAGTCCCATATAATAATAGTCAGTCTTTAACCAATCTATGTTGTAAATAACCAAATAATAGCTGATTATAAAAGGACAGCAAACATTTGCGATCTATTGATTACAAGGAATTTGCTTTTGCACTTATCTTCCTGACTGGTCACTTGGAATAGAGGCCATAATTAGAATTTATAATTTCTTCTGATATTTTAAATATAAAAATAAAGTAAACATTTGCACATTTAATCTGATTTTTCTTTTGTTGTAAATTTGCATAAAGCAAATTGGTGATTAATAAACTTATTATTTTATCTGATGAAAATATCTTTTTTATTTTATCTTTTTTTAAAAAAATATATCTCATTCTTGCTAAATCATATATTTTAATTAATTTAAAGCTACTTTTGCAAATAAGGATAGAATAAAGAAAATCTACTCAATATCTCAGTTAAAAGCTATCAGGCTTTCGAAAAGAAAAACCATTATGTTCTTTTATGCTTTTACACTAAAAGGTAAAAGCCAGTCAATTCATCACAAGGTCGATGTCTGTCAGCCGTCAATCCACGTTATTTCTTGTGTAAATAATCATATGGTGATAATAGTTGAAAAGATAAAATATATATAAAAAAAGAATTTGCCTTGGTTTTTATTCAAAGTTTGACAGGACGCAAAAAGCTTTTCTTGCAGTTAAAACTAAATCTTGTTTGCAACCCTATTATTATTATATATATTATATTTAATATTTCCACAGTTACATTATTGTAAATAATCCATCATCAAATATATATAAAAATGTTTGTTCTTCATTTCTCATTCAATCTCATTATTATTTAAGCTCTATTACTTATTTTTAAGACCTTAACCTTGACAATGATGAGTGATATCGAAACGTCTGGGAATTTAATAAATAAATAATACATGGTTTAACACAGAAAAGAATATTTATATATATGTCAGTAACAGTCCTTAAAACTTTTAAGCAAGGTGTTTTATTACTGAAACACCAGCAAATAGTAAGTGAGTAAAACAAAACAGAGCTTTAATTTCTAAAGTAGATTAATCTTTACTTTTTATTTCAATTATTTCATATAATGTCAATCGGAAAATATAATTTTTTTTATATATATTCAAAGCTAATACCCATCATGATAAATATTTAAACTAATATTTCTTTTATTAATTTTATTATATTTTCCTGTAATAAGTATTTATATGTTAATTCATAAATGTTAATTACAAGGAAAAAATATTTTATTGTTCATCCTAAGTGGAAAGATTACAAATTTTGCTCAGAAGAGAAAGCAAAATAGATAAGCATATAACTGACTACTGACACGGTTTCAGCAAGCAGCTCTAATAGTGTTATCTTGATAGGAACAAATGAATGATCATGTGACTTGCTGACATTGACTGCATATGATATTACTGACACTGCTATAACTAGCAGTACCTTTGAATAGAAACTCCAGCATCAGTTAAAATAATTTATTTTAAAAATGGTTTAATTATTTGTATTTACGTAATAATTATGCAAAGTATAGAACGAATGTTACATTATTGATATTTTCAAGCCCAAATTTTATAATTATTTTTATCTGGGGTCACTACACATCATAGTGCTTATGGAGTACTATTGATACACATATGTAAGGTAAACATAGGGGGTTTGAACTCAGACTTTCAAGCATGTTTCAACTATTCACACTATCTCATATCACTGATACCCATGATTAAACACATGTAGAAAATATCAATAATCACCAACATATGTATTGAAAGTCTGAGTTCAAATCCCTACATTTACAATTAGGCTCCAGTTATATGAAGAGTGCCTGTATTTCAAATATTATATGTAAGATAATTGAATTATTTTCCTATGGGTGAGCAATATAATTGCACTTCCTGTCTCTGATAGAGTAATGGAACAATGTTATCAATATTTCAAAAAAAAAAAAAAGTCATTTCTATTACTTTATATACAGTTTTAAAGTGACCTATTTATTACTATCACATATTTAACTAATGTTTATTTACTTGTAAGATAATTATAAAAATAAAAAATGATTTTATTCTAGGTTGGATATTTATTGCTTGTATTAAAATAGTTTCATTATGTACACTGTGATTTTAAATTTGACTCTTATTAGAGATATTTCTTCAAGATTAGAAGTAGGAAGTGTAAATATTTCTGTATATTTGACGACTTTTCTGATAAAAGAAGGTATGGCACAATGAAATTGATAGCCAATGAAAAAGGAAGGCACTTCTATTATTTTCAGTATAAAGTGTGTTCCAATGTAAAGAAGATAGTGATTGGTTCTTTCTTCAACTTGACTTGACTAAAGTGTCATTTTTAAATCAACACATATGATATTTATTAACATAGATTAGCTATTCATTGCAAAAATTTCAAGGTGTTACTATGTCTGGATCATGAAAGTGATGTATACCTTAACCCAAAAGGAACAACATGATATCATTAAATTTTGTTTTAAAATAGGAAAAACGTTTACTGAAACATACCAAATAATTTAAAATGAGTATAGGTGGAGTCATGAGTCACAAAAATATTTTCAAGTAGGTTTTCAAGATTTCATAGTAGCAAGAAGGGCATTGAAGGTCTTGAACAAAGATATGAATTATATTGTCACATTTTATATAACATGATGCAAACATACTTACATCCTAAATGGCATAGAACATTGTAGTGGGTAACTAAAGTGTTCCACTATGTAACACATGAATCAATTTAGAGATGGTGCTATAGGAAGCTTAGCGAAAACCAAGCATTTTTTCACCTAGACATACTATTTGACCTAGAAATTTGTATACAGGCTAGAAAAATTTGGATATTTGTTTGTGATCCCATCAGTTCATTAAATATTGTGCACCTCATTAGTTTTTTTTCATCGATAAATCCGTACTTCTTTATATACAAATGCCTGCCTATAGTAATAATGGCAGTCATTATTACAAATAATGATTGTCTTATGACTTTCCTCTAATTTACTTTTCATGATTTTAATCTTCTGTTTAATTTAATTCGAATTTGTTTAAATACCTCAAACAATTTATATCATATGCTACACTTATTAGAAATTTACACAGAGGCAAAACTCTCCATACAGTAGTGCCACTCAGTGTAAACCAGAGTAATCAATGGATGCAGGAAGGTTTGTGCACTGAGTGGTATTATTGTATGGAAAGTTTTGCCTCTGTGTAAACAGATTGCACAAGCATAAAGAATGGTGATCATGTGATGTTTAGTGCTTATTAGAAATCCATAGCATATTATTTTTTAATCTTTTTATACATTTCATTGTTTTATTAGTGGTCATAAGCATACACACAAATATTAATAATTTTCCCATGTATCTTTACACATCATTTAACTTACCACACTTCCTAATATTAGCATAAAAACATCACATAGGTATATCACTTTATATCTATTTGACATTTCATATTCAAATAGCTAAAACTTCTACCAAATATTAGTTTCACAAACATTCTATAATTTCATTAGAATTTTATATACTAGATGTAAATATTGAAGTACACAATTTATGAATTTTCATAATCATTGTCCATTATAATCAAGATTTTTATTTATTATATATTTTTTTCAAACCCAAAAACATCTTTCTATATATAAAAAAGGTATATTTTATGGTCTCAAATCAAAACGTTGATATCATACATGGTTGAATCTGCAAAATGTATCAGTTGTATATGTAACACATGAAAATCTTCACACATACACACACACACATATATATATATATATTGAACTGGATGCTGTATCCAATTCAAAGGCCCCTTCACAAAATTAATACAAAGTGTTATTTGTATAAAGTTATTTAAAAGTTTATAGGATATAGCGCACATACACAGCTATATTTTAAAATATGGTGTTTTTAAATTTTGTCTTCAATAGATTTTACTTCTTAATTAAAATAAGTTTCTTCTGATACTTATTTTTTTATCAAATTGTAAAAACATTCCAAGTTCAAAGTTTTAATTTTTTTTTTTTTGAAAAAGCTTTTAATTTTGGAAAGTTAATTGCATTCCTGTTTCTTTTATTTTAATTGCAATCCATTTTTAGTTTAATTTTAAAAGCGGAGATTTAAATTTGTATTGTTTTTTTTTTTATAAGGTAATCCCTGGTTAGAATTCTTAATTACGGTTGAATGGGAGATAAAGATTTGCCCTGGACTAAGTCTTATAATTGAAAAACAAGAAAGATTATGCGGGAGATAAGGAGAGGATATAAATAACCCCTAAAATTTCAGACATAATTATTCTTAGCTTGACCAAGCTAATTCTGCTTCAAAGTGATAGCTTTAGCTTCTAATAATTCCACTATTCATTTTTATGCATTGATATTAGCCCATTGAGATTCATACTGTGTTGGCAGTCTGAACATATTTTTTCTTAAAAGTTCACTTTCACAAGATGTCTAAATTCACTGCTATGTGTATTCAAACCTATAACATGCCTTCCTAACTTACCTAAAGTGATCTCCTGATTCCAAGCTGTTTTTCCCATCATGCCATGGAAGTCTTAATTAGAAAGGATCCTAAAATATGCCTCTACACTAGCTGCCATAAAAAAATGAAACAACCTGAAAAAGGAACTCAAAATAAATGTGTACACTCTGAAAATCTTGTTCACTCTGCTTTACCATAAGGTAAAAATATTTCTGATTTTTTTCCAGGGTATATAAGTCTCTTATTAAATCTCTGCTCTATCTGAAAATATATCTGTTATTTTAATAGTTATTTAATCTCATAATTATATGTATTTGCTTTTTTGGTATTTATAGTATGTCTTGGAATCTTAGTTTTAAGATTCCAAGTTTGTTTTCAATTTTATTTATCAGGGAATGTATTGTGAGATTATATTTTATATGCTTATTGTGCCTTTTTTGTTATTACTAACTCTTGCTAAATGCTTTGACAAACCTTTGTAATTTCATTTTGCTCATCTTTCCCTCTTTTATTGTAATGAAATTATATTTTAAATATTATTTAGTTTGCATTTCTGGAAAACCACAAATTGTTTGGCTGGCAGTTTGTTGTGTTTTGTTATTTTAGTTTTTTCTGTAATTGGAGAGTTGGGTCATTTATAGATTACATAAGATCGTAATCATATTTTTTTGGCTTGTAAGTGAAATTAACCATGAATTGCCTTGAACATGGTACATCATGAACTATCCTGCAAACAATATAATGTCTCTAGATCCAAGGTGCTAGAAAATGTTCATCTTGTGCTGATGGTTAGTTTTCTACAAGATTATTCCTATTTTTTTGTATCTCTGAATTAAGAAACTAGAATGAATATTTTTTTTATAAACTGCCAGCAAGAAGATACTATTAATCCCCTTTTAAATTGTAGGTGAGAGAATCAATCTTTCTGCTAAAGTATTTAATGTTTTAATATTTTCAAAACTCATATACACTCTCTAATGAATACGCTTATAATTATCTAGGTCAAACTTTTGTATTCTGTTTGCTAGATTTACTTTAATTTGTTTATTGAATTTAATAAAATTTTCAAATTAGTTTAAATTATTTTCACTGAGGTTTGTCTATGTGTTTCATTTTCTCAATTATCTGAACAATAGTTAAGATCTCTTGTGGTCTCCCTGGGTCTAGTCAGTGTGAACCATCATCACCATTCACTTTTTCATCACTGTAAACAAATTTTCCAGATATGCAGTGATTTGGTGGTGCCCTCTGTGATCAAGGATAGATTGAGTGACCATTACATACTTATTAAATTTTGGTTCCCAATGTGGAACTTCTAGTCTAAAGCCCATGTGAAATTTTGTTTGAACAATTGAGGAATATTTCAGGTGTAGGAGGCAAGATTTAGTATGTAGAGATCTGTATTTGTTAGTTAGGGCATTGATTGTTAGGGTAGTTTGTATAAGGGGTTTCATCTTTTTCATATGAGATAATTAATAAAATAGTAAATAGCATTTTTTTTCTATTTCCTTCAGATTATTGTTGAACTTAAAAGAGTAAAGTAAATAATTTTTTATTAAGAAAAATACACTTACAATTACAATATAAATCTTGTTGGTATACATTTGTTTGGATTTGTTACACATATTATAACAATCATTAGTAAATAATTTTCCAAATTAGAAAATATACCCATTTGATACATTAGTTATTATTATGACAAATTAATTTCATAATCATAGCAAGAAGCTCATCATTCAAACTTAGTCTATAATTATTGTGTACTAGTTTTATATCAGACTAACTGGCTCTTCATTTAGTGACTTAGCCAGTGATCATTGTGCAGTCCATATTTTGTTTGGCAGTGATATTTTGTCATTGTCAATGTAACTGGATCATTTTTTAATCTTTAATTAATTTTTAATTAGCATGCCTGAGGATAGGCTTTACATCCAGCAGCCTAAGTTGCCCCCACGTGTCCCCAAAGAGCTTTTCTGGTGTTAATAAGCGATCCCTGAACGTAGTCCTTCGAATAAATTTTTTACACACCTCCCATGGTTATTTACTTTCTTGTTTAAAAACAAAATAATTCCTAGTTAAGCACATGGCATAAAACAGAAACATTCTCTTTCTAATTGCAGCAAAGACACCACTCTTTATAGCATCCCTGATTCTTAGAATTTTCATGTTATCTGGCAGTACTCTGGTTATGATATTTTGTCTAGAAGAACTCAAAAATGGGCAAGCAGTAAAAATATGTTTAATGGTTTCTTCTGCCATTTTACATAAGCTACATAGTGGTTCTATTTTTGAGAAATTTCTATGATTTACCAAAAATGATTGGTTGGCAAGGCTTTCAAATTAAATTTTATGATAAAGTCAATATGTTTGGCTTCCAAGTAGCAAAATTTTAACTTTCTGATTAATAATTTGGTAATAAATCAAGCTCAGTAGTTAATTCAGCAATGTTTGCATGCATGTATTTGTAAACTTGCCAGTAAGTGTTAGTGTTGTCAATAATCGATGCCGTAACTTTGAAGAATTTGTTGGCATATGCTAGAAGCTCCATGGCCCACTTACTTTTATGGGTGGTGGCATGTCAGTAGGTTCAATATCATCCTGTAATGAGTCCACTGGCAATATTGCATTCATTGGCTTAAGCATTGATAGGGATTTCTGAATGAAAAAGGTGTTAAGATCATGCAACCTGAGCCCATTCAGATCTTTCGGTCTCTGCGTCTTGATTAAACTGATGGTTACTGCTTTCCTCTTCCACGAGATGCCAGTACAGTCTGAGTTTATTGCATTCTGAAAAGACCTGGTTGGTTTAAGAAGTGGCATGAAGTAATTAATTTGTGGAAGCACCAACATGTTAATCAATGCTGCCTTACCCAGGAGTGATAAGTAGATCCTTGAGAGAGCATTTGCAACCTTTTTGTTTTTTTCTAGAATGCTGTTTTGAAGTGCTCTTTTCATTTGCTAAAACTAGAAAATGAGTAAATTCTTACTTCCTAATTTAAAATAAAATTAATTGTACTAAAATAACTTTGTAATTAGTTCAAATTTATTTTATTGTTTTTTTGATTGGTGTGTGTTAATTATGTAAATGAATATGTTATTAAATAATTAATTTGGCATAAATTCTCTTCTCTCTGAATCTCACCATATGAAATGTAGCTAATACAAATTTTGTTAATAATATTGTTTTGTTTTATAATGTTCAATATTTGTTTGTTACTGATAGCCAAGGAATCAATTGCTAGAAGTTTTTAATTCTTTTTTGTGGATATTTCAGTTATTTCATTGTATGGCACCTAGGTTTAATACCCATTATAAGTTAAAAGTATCACAGGAAAGTACTTTGTTTTTTTCATGTGTCATAGCATCAGCCGGGAAGCGAACCCGCTAACCCGGGACAACTGCTTGTAAGGCAGATGTGCTGACCTCTTGACCACCAATGCTTGACATGTACTTTGTTTTTAGCCATTATAGAGCAGGTGTAATGATCTTGAAAGTTGGCTGTAGTATGTGTATTTATAGACAATACCTGGTCCGATCAGTAAAATAGTTAATATGTAAAGTATTGATTTTTTCCTATCTGCTTGATAATAGTTTGGTTATAAAATTATTAAAAAATAAATAAATAAAAATAAGTAGAGCAAGTTTTGGTTTATTATTAATTATATAATTTTAACCATAATTGCATTATATTAAAAATAATACTCTTTGTATTTAAAACAGTAGGAAACTCTCCATACAGTAGCGCCACCCAGTGAAAACCTTAATAATTAATGAATGCAAGAAGGTTTGTGCATTGGTTGACACTACTGATGAAGTGTTTGCTACTGTTTTGACAGCTTGTGTAAACATAAGAAATGATGCTGATGTGATATTTATTAACTATTTATCCTTATGAGATATTACTTGGTAATCTATTTTTATAAATTATAAATGGTCTATTTGACATGCAACTTCTCTGTTATTCTCACAGAATTCTCTTCAAGAAATATTATTAAATGTCAGTCTGCTTTTCAATTAAGTATAGATTCCTGTGATTAATGCAGAATCTTAAAGTGATGGGAAATAATAAGATCTTAATTTCTGCTTCCTGTTTCATTTTTAGAATTTCAGCTATACTGATAAGAAAAAATATTCTTCTTTGCAGATTTGTTCCATTTTGTCCATTCTAATCACTCTTGTTTTACTACCTGCCTATTCTTAGTATCTAATATACAAAAAAGGTTAATTGCACAGAAAAATAAGTACTACTAAAACATTACAAGTGTGGTGTGCTCTGATCCAAGGTTTCATGCTGGTGAAAAGAGGATATTGGATGAGTAGGCACTAGATAGGGATTTTGTGCACAAATCATTTTGCATCCATTGATTACTAAGGCTTGCACTAGGCAACACTACTGCATGGAGAGTTTGCTAATAGATAGATACACCATGTGAACTGTATACACACAATCAGAATGAATATATATATATATATGATTTTATTACTTTCAGTTTTTATATTAGCTTTTTGCCTTGTTTTTTAACCATATTAAATGTTATACATAATATAGTCTCTATTTCGATTAAGAAAATAACATTACAAGATTAAGGAAATTCAGTAAACATGTGTAAGGATTCCATGACAATAAATAAAAAGTTAATTAATCCCAAATAATAAAAGTCATTCTACTGGATTAAGTTTGAATACTGGATTAAGTACAAAATCAAGAAGAAAAAATAATTCTAAAACATGAAAATACATTAAATATTTAGTTAATTTACATAGATACATGAAATGTTAAGTATGTAATCATATTTACTTCATCTCCTTTAAATATAGGAAAGCATACACACATTCACATGTGATATTACAATATATGTGCATAATAATTAGTATGTTATTATGTACTGTGCAAAACATTTGTCTGACTACTTTAAATCAAAAAATGGACTCACTATTAGCATATTACTCTATATTATATAGACTGTCATAGGCCAAAGGTATAGAAAAAATACTGCTGTATTACTAGATGGTATGATAACGTATTGCAATGCAAATTTTAACTATTTATTTGTTTGTTTGTATTATAGTTGAAATATTTAGAAAAATATATAAAAACTCCTTTTATATTTTTATTATTTATATTTATAATGTTTAATAAAATATACTAATGAATATTTATATAATATTATGTCTGATTTGCAATTCATATAATCTAGAGCAGAGATATCCAATTTCTTAGTACATCTGGGCCACCTTGGAAGGAAAAGAGTCATGTTGGACCACACATAAATTACACAAACACTTCTGAACGCTAATAAGCAAATAACATGTCTACAAATATTTTTTATGATATTCATCACTATAGAGAAACAAAAGCATCATCCTATAATAATCCTAATTATGCAGTGACCTGTTCGGAGAATCTTTTAAAATTATTAAGAAAGTTTCAAGTTTGTCATCTCTAATATAGAAAATGTCCATATTACACAAGGCATATGTAAGGTACTGCTAAGATGTAGAATTAACCTTAATAATCAAGAATGCTTACCTGAATGTTAAATAACTTTAAACTCTCATGTTGCAGTTGTTGCCTAAAATATTATTGATAATTGCTGCCTTGCAAATTAATATAAATACATGTATCATCTGATGTTAAATCTACTATCAGCATTTCAAAAATAACTCCCTGGAAGTTGTACACTGTCACAAACCTTAAACCAGACATGAATCCAAATAGAGCACACATGTTTATTTTAGTCATGTTGCAAACACATAATTACCAAAACATCCTATAATGTTTTAATATTAATTTTTGCTTTCAGTTGTAATTCAAATTTGCATATGTTTTTCACCTTCATAGCAAAAGGTTTCTATTTTATGACCTAAAACTGAGTGCCCTTCAGTGAAGTTAATCATAATAATTCTCTCATTTTCCATAATGTTTTAATAATAAAAAGTCAGATGTCACATGACTTATATATAGCTTGCATTTACCAATATGTAAACTTAAGAGCATGCTAATGCTCTAAACAAGCTTTTTTTATTATGATAAATGCTACTACAAGAGAAGGCATTCAAATCATCTTTATCTTAGATTGTCCCCATCCCCAGACCTGTTTCGACCTATGGGTCTCTTCAGTGAGGAGTTGGGACATTAGATTCAAAAAACCAACTCAAACTAAGCATTTATCTAAAATCATCTTTATCTTAGATTGTCCCCATCCTTGAGTTGGTTTTTTGAATCTAATGTCCCAACTCCTCACTGAAGAGACCCATAGGTCGAAACCGGTCTGGGAATGGGGACAATCTAAGATAAAGGTGATTTGAATGCCTTCTCTTGTAGTAGCATTTATCATAATAATAAAAAAGCTTGTTTAGAGCGTTATCATGCTCTTAAGTTTACATAATGTTTTAAGTAAAATGTACTGTATTGAGTTGGGCTGCACTTATAGCTATTCTAGATCTCACATAGGCTGTGTATTGGACACCCAAGATTTGGAGTAGTAAAATAAAATTCTTCCACTTTTAGATTAAACCTAAAGAAGTGTACTACTATTATATGCCCCCCTTTCAATTTGTAATGTCAGTTTTTGCTTGGATATGTTACCACTAAAATTTATTTTTAGAAGGAATTTTATTCAAGGAAATATATCT
Organism: Epiperipatus broadwayi; assembly: GCA_028023455.1. NCBI lineage: Eukaryota > Metazoa > Onychophora > Udeonychophora > Euonychophora > Peripatidae > Epiperipatus > Epiperipatus broadwayi. The sequence goes on along the minus strand of JAQFVV010012805.1, from coordinate 108,654 downwards.
ACAGATATTACAGTTTAATGGAGTATATATTTAATATTTAAGCACAGATAGTATATTTGTGTAGGAGATGTTGATCTGAACCAACTAATAAGTGCTGGTTCAGCAAGAAAGATTTATATTTGAAGATCATTTATCTTTTACAGCCGTGTGTGGTCATGTGTGTCAGTTGTATGAGATAGAGCAGATAGGTGAGGTGAACTTGAAAGTCTGTGTTCAAATCTCCTATATACTTATATACACACACAGATATGTCCATTTAAAAGAGACAAAATATACAAAACTAATCCAAGAATACTACACTGAGTATTTTTAATAGCATTTCCATGAATTATACTATTATTAGTAACATTTACAATAAAATAGGAAACAGAAAATACACCTCACTAAAGATTACAGCACAGATGGACAAGAGACCATGTGGCTGAGAACATGTCTAATGGAGTGAGTTTTTTAATATTTTTGTTTTATTGCCTCTAATTTGTTTTTTAAAAGTGTTAAAAATTATTGCATTAAGATAAGTGCAACTTGTGTACTATATTGCGTATAGTAGAAATGTTGTACTACTTATTTCTGAAAAACAAGCATTTGGATAAATATTTTAAGAATTGAACTTATAATGATATTCTTTCTCTGATATTTTTTTTACAAAATAAGATTGAGTGTATTATAGTTTACTATACTCAAAGAATACATGTTTTTGGTTTATCTCAAGAAATATAATGACCACATATTGGCTTTGATTAGAAAATCAAAAAATTTGGGCTCGAGTGTCCAATATTTAAATCTATGTATTAGCTGCCTATTATTAATGCCTAGCTTTGGCAAGTCTAAGTTATAATTTGTGTTTGTGCGTAGAAGTACATACGCATTCCAATAGCACCATTTGTCTTGTTGGAAAGTTATGTTAGGGTTAGGTATTGATTTAATCTGTTCTAATATTGTATGCAGATATTTTGTGTATGGCTGAGCTTTGTCTGTAGGTGATAATTTAAGAGTGACTTCTAAATGTGTCATGGATAATAAAAGGTGAATAGTTTTTTTTGCATTGTAAATGCATGAATAGAGTCCTTATCCATTTAGGTTACTATGATACTGTATTTGCCTGCGTGAGATGACCACTATTTCTCTTCCCCATAAATGTTTTCTACACAATGAATAAATCTTTGATGTAAAAGATTTTGTATAGACTATAGTTGTAATAAGTAATTTTTGTAATAATCAGCTAGTTTATAAGTGACACTTTCAGTATTGAAAAAGATAAGATTTTGAGAGTGAGGACATGGTCCATTCTGTTGTTTGAATTAATTTGTTTTGTATTTGCCTTTGCATAGACATGTAACTCAAGTGAAAGGAGAATCCGAAATAGGCTGTAGGTTTACCCTGAAATACATTTGTATGTTTGCCTGTACATATTGTAATGGTCAGAAAATGTGTGACTCATAAACATAGTGCAGAATTCGACCACCATACAGAACAGCAGCACCATCGAGTAGCGAAGCCACACGTGGTACTGAGTTCGAACATAGTTTATCGGTTCCACAATACAATCCATGAAACAATGCATCTGATGCGACATTAGTAAATATTTCCTTAGGCATGGTGGTCAGGGATATGCAAGAGACTCGTGATTTTATTCTCGAGTTAGCCAATAACCAAACTAATATTAATTAAACATTCATATTTGCATAATCGAGGAAATATTATATAGAATGGGTATCGAACAAATGAAACGCAATGCAGACATATAGTTTAAAATTCTTTATTAATACATTTTAATAAAACAAACATTTACTAATAATATTTTGTGGATTTAAAGCTTCAGTAGCGGGATTTGCGACATGATTATATTTTAAAGAATACATTTATTTATTTAGACATTATTTTATATTGATGATTTCAGTAGCGGTATTTCCGATACTGTAACGTTTACAAAGGAAATTCACTTATTTGAAGGCTTAATCTAGCTACCTAAAATTCTCGAGAGTATTTCTAATATATGCCTTGGGGAATTTATACCTTTGCAATGCAAGAGTCTAAAGTAAGATTTAAGAGTGGCGGACATATATTTATTTAATTAAACTATTTATTTTATGACTAAGGGCAACATTTATTTGAGAGTGAATTACGAAGATAATGCAGAGGTGGAGTGATATATAGAATAATAGAATTGAGCAAAGGAACATGTGGTACGCTTTAGAAAGGTGATATGGAATGGCAGTATATTGAAACTGCAATGCCGTGAATGAGTTTATAAAACTGTCAGGCTGGTCTCTGCCATGGCCTGACGAAGTAAGGTGTCACATAAGCATAACCAGGGACAAGCGGTACGTGTTGCAATTTGCCAGCTGGCTGCATGACAGGTCAAATCCTATGGGAGCATTTATTATGTCCGCTTGTGCAGGATGACGGGGGTTAATTTCAACCCTGAAGAATCCGGAATATTTACGGCGGAATAGATCATCGCGTCTCTAAAACGTAACACATGTATACTGTATAAATGATTATGATAAGATTTAAATCGATTTCTAATTCGGCCCGACATTATCAACATTTATTAAAGAACGTTGGCGACTCTCAAAGAAATGGGATTTTCTAGAATTATTCATTAAATTTAATAAATACCAAACATATATAAATTGGGAATTATCATAACTAATACATCTGCCATTTGCGAAGTTGTAGACCCCTGCATTACAATAAATGAAGCATTGAATGTGTGTCGATTTATATGAAAGTTAAATTATTAAAGAAAGTAAATATTAATGAAAATTTGACACGCATTCATTGTTTTAAGCGATCATAGATTTAAACTTTGAAAATTGAAATAATTATGAGCATGCAATAATTGAATAATAACTATAGATAGAAATGTAGATTATAGAAATGCACACCCAAGATAGAATGAGGTAAGCTAGATTAGTAGAGAAATTTACACATTAAGTTAATTATTCAGTTTTAGCTATACATATGGTAGTTTTTACATTTTATAATTTAGATAAGTATTATGAAGATGAGCTATAGCATATTATTAGAGTACTCTAGAGTTTGAACACAGACAGGTACCTGTTTTATAAAAAGTTTTCTGATTCCATTAATTTAGCAGCAAAAAGTTCACGAGTGGCAAGTCTTTCTTGTATTTAGATATTTCATTTAATTTCACAGCAGCAGCAGCTTTTTCATTTATTTCAGGCAGCAGATCTTCATGGTGAATTTATGATGGGCAATGGAAAGTTCAGCATCCGATAGGCCATCTCCTGATGGAGAATAATCTAGGTGCTTTACTCGGTCATACCTTGGCAGGAACAAATTATTTTATATTTTTGGAGACTCTCAGTGATCGAGAGCAAAGCTAAAGTTTAAGTGAATGTCTCCAGCAAGTCCAAGATGGCCTCTTTTTTTATCTTGATCTTTCACATTTTCGTTAAGATATTTTTAGGTTCTATTTAATCTGCCCTGAGGATAATCAATGCATTTAGTTGGTTTTTTTAATTAAAGAAAGCTGCCGTTCTATTGTTTACATTTTACACTTACTAATTACATTTTTGGGGAAATTTTCTTTAATTAATCTATTATCTATCACTGACCGATGCTTTTAAATTTCAAAAACAAAAAGGGAACATAAGATTATTTTAACTTTTAATTAAGTATTACATCAGATATTTTTAGAATTATTATTAAATGAAACTTAAACAAAGCAATAAATACGAACTTTATAATCCAAAATAAATGATTAAAATTATACAAAATTATATAACTAAAAGAAATCTAAATTATATTATTTTATCCCTATTTATTGCATTTAATTTGAGATCGAAATGTGTGCGTGTTTATGCTGAATTCTACATATATTTATACATTTTTAATATTGTTACACACACAATTCGATATCAAAAAGTTTAAATTTGGGTGGGATAGACCGGTTAGTGAGAGACGACAGAAAAAGGTGAAACTTAAGATTCGAATACGAATCTTACTGTTTCAATATACACCATGCACATATTTTATCAAGGTTTAATTTTAGCTTATAGGTGCAAGTCTATTCATGTAATATACCAGTTAATGATTGTATATGTTTTTAGTTGTTAGAAAACTGTTATATCATCCATGTAGGCTATGCAGGCTACATTACAGGCAAGTGTGAGTATATAGATCACTGGGAAACATTATTCAATGTTATTAAATAGTGGATTTATATGAAAACAGTTTGATATTGCTGATTGTTATTGATATTGGGATTATCTAAGAGTTGATTAGATTTTAATGATTACATATATTTCTGTTTTATTAGTAAGTTCATGAGAAATATAATATTGATTTTGATAGTGTTATTTGTTCTATTGCTTTTATGAGTACATCAGTTGGTACCAAATCAAAAGTAATTTTCATATCCAGTTGTACTGCCATTGTTCTCACAGTATCAATAATAGTTTTGAATATAAGAGCTGCTTGTCCTGTTGATGAGCCTTTATTACCAAAGGTGTGATTCAATTTTGTTTTTTATTACTGTTTCAAGTAATTTAATATCCAATGGATGCAGGGATGTTGGTTTTATGTTTTGTATTGTACAGAGCCAAATTTGTTTATTTATAAATGGAACTATTGTTATAGGGTATATATTCAAATATAATATATCCCATTTGACAGAAAGTTAGTCATGTCTACAAGATAAGTAGACATGAGCTGACTTAAGTTTGCAAAAAAACACACTTTGGTATATTCAGTGTTTCTGGATGGCATGAATTTGACATCTTCTCCAAACTTTGGATAAAAATTTTAGGTTTGAACACTTCTGGATCACCTGGCATTACGATGTGGCTAAGAGATGGATTGAATACTGTCTCATTTTGAAAGATTTTCTTAAAGGGTTTGTAGATTCTTATTAACATATTATCACCTACAACAATCACATCTCCAGTTACTAATGCTAAAGAAACCCTTGCAGCAGGTAGATGACCTTGTGCCCGTCAAATACATTCTCTGGACCAGATATGTGATTGTGTGATGAAAAGCTTTTTTCTTTTTAGGTGTCATAGCATCAGCCGGGAGGTGAACCCGCAACCCAGGCAACTGCCTGCAAGTGCAAGGCAATCGCGCTGACCTCTCGACCACCAATGCAAGACAGCTTTTTTCTTTTTTGTAGTAATATATATTTTTAATAACATATCGCAAATGCATTTGGAAGTTTTTTTAGTCTAATTAATAGATGTTTATTTTCTGTAGTTGGGATACTATATTTTATTCTTTTATATAATTCATTAACAAGGGCTGAGTTTTGTTGGTGGTGTGGTGGTTCTTGCGACATAGCTGTAGCACATGATATTACTTGCGTGTACGATATCCAGAGTCTATTTCTAAGCTGTTTAGTTTAGCTAATAAAATATAAATCTGTGAGAATAAAAATTCTGTTGTTCTTGTAGTAATCGAATTCTTATTGTGTTTTTTTTTGTGTGTAGTGTTACGTGGTATGTATAATTTAGATCAAGACTATCCATTATTGCTTCATGGTCTGAGGAAGGAGGGGGCATAGCTAAAATTTATTTTAAAATATACATGAAAAAATTCAATTTTACTTTCAATATATTTAATGTGTGCGTGTGTGTTGAAGGTTATCCAATGATAAATATTATTCTAGACTATATTAATTTTTTGCTGGAGTTTTGATAAAATTATTATTGACAATAAATATTATTCTGCCTTAAATCAATAAAATTATAATGTTGCTTTATTTTTTTATTATAATCCAACATTTTATGTTAAATAATTTTTTCTTTTAAATATTTTGCAAGTTTTTAAAATAAATGTGTGTTACAAATTTAAAAAAAATGACGTTTTTTTTTTTAAAAGAGAAATCATATTTTTATTTTTTAAAAAAAAAAACAGGAAACAAAATTGATTTGAAAATTATGTTAGTTTCAATCTCGGTCAGCTCTAAATTAAAATTATAAAATATTTACATACTTCAAACTTCGTGTTTTAGTTGCTTAAAAAAGTAATAAAATATAAATTTATATTATTTTGATAAAGCGTTTGAGAGTTTTTAAAATATCCATGTTTAAAAAGATTACAAATCTCCAAAATATATGACAAAATGCCTTTTTTTAAACTGTAATACTAGAAGAATTAGTTATTCGTGATTTCTAAGCTCATATATATGTGTGTGTGTTAATCCGCTAAGTAACATTACGCACTAATCCTTGCACTCTATACATGTATTTGGGTTAAAAGTGGATTCATATTAAAGCATACTTATATGAAATAGAATGCGTTAAAATGTACCAATTGTTTTCATCATCATCATCATCATTATTATTTGCGACGATATATACACGTTGGGTTTTTGTTTTAACATATTAACTTTATAATTACTAATAAATTAATTTTTACTTGTGTCTTTGTTAAAAAGAAATAACTAATGCTCATAATATATATTGAATTAAATTGAATTATTATTGTTATTATTATTATTGCTCCGACTATTACTACTACTACTAGTACTATCATCCCCAAAACCACCACCCTCACATCTACTACTACTACTACTAATACTAGTTTTAAAAAGTTTTTTATTATTATGTCTATATTGTTATTACAAATTAAAAATGTTACATAATTTCTATATTCTGATTACATGTTAAAAAAAATTATATATATATAAATAGTAAACAAATATTACATGAATCATAAAGAGAAGAAAATAAAATTGGGGCATGTAAATTAATGAGTAAGCTATTCATTGATGGTTGTAAGTTTTTTTAGTCCATTGCTGATTTTGTTTAAGAGTTATGATTGTGGAGATAATTTTATGAGGCTCCAGGTGGCATTGACTATATCCGCCGGGGCCAAAGAATGATCTCTCATTTTAATTTTTAGGATTTTATTTTCAAAAAGAGATTTATATTTAATCCAACATTACTACTACTAATACTATTACTATTACTACTGCAACTGTTACTACTACTGCTGCTACTACTATTACTACTGCTGCTATTGTTGCTACTGCTACTACTACTACTATTACTACTACTACTGCTACTTCATTCAGCTTTATTATCTTTCTTATAGCAACTGCCATTTACAGAAAATTATGTTTATACATTATGTGTTATAATAATATAAGGTGTTCGAGTGTATCAGTGATATGAGATAAAGTGGTGAGTGGTGGGTCATGTGAAAGTCTGTGCTCATATACCCTATATATTAATATAATAATTTTATATTCTTGTTAATAAATAAGTATTACACTGCATTTTTATTTACAACTCTAAATAATATAGATAAAAAAAACTTGTATATATTAAATGCTTTTTATTGACTGTATATTAAAAAGAAATAAAATAATTGCTTGCTCAACTACCATTGAAACTTTCAGATTTAATTTGAAATAAAAGCATGGGGGATCCAAAAATTAATTAACTCAATCCCTTATTATAAGAAATAAGGATTGACTTAATTAATTTCTGGACCTCCCACGCTTTTATTTCCAGTTAAATCTAAAAATTTCAATTGTGGTTCAATCAACAATTATATTTTTTTTTAGTGCACAATCAATAAAAGCATGTAATATAAAAAAAATTATCTCTATTATTTTTAAGTTTTTATTATTGGCATAGTAAGTGAAAATGTAAAATTATATTGTACTTTAAAATGACTGGACACTTATAGTTGATATATATACATATCACTAGATATTTCTGTTATAAGTTATAAGTGTATGACATATTTATAATGTGTACATAATAATACATTTATATATATTGCAAATGAGTTTCACTTAATATATATGATTTTACTTTAAATCAATATTATATACATAATATATGTAAGTTATTAGATATTTCTGCAGTAAGTTAATATATATATACTTAATGTTATATGAATTTTTATTTTATACTTTTAATGTGCATAATATATTTATTATGAGTTCTCAATTATATATGTATAACAAAAATCAGTAACTAAGTTTTCTATTTAAATTGATAAATTTATTTTTATTTTACAACAGTTGTTTTTTAAAAAATACCAAAGAAAAGAATTTGTGATCTTTTTTAACTTTTCACTATTGTTTTAAATAATGTAAAAAAACAATTATTTTAAAATAAAAATAGACACAATTTTAAATAAAAAATTTAATTACTGATTTATTATAGATATATAATTAGGTAAATATACTAAATATGATATATATATATATTAAGAGTTTTAAATGTCATTAAATTGAAGAAAAAAAATTAAACTGCCCTCTCAAGACCATTATTTAAAACAAATTAAAATTCTAGGAGTAATTGTTAACTGCAAAATGTGATATTATTGAATATTTTCCATATTTTTCCCACCCTCGGTTCTATATCTGTTAAACTAGTTAACATACTGAACAAATAAGTGTTTCAAATGGATTATGGTGTTATAATTTAGTTATACCTTAATTTTCAAGCAATTCCATCAAAATAAATATATTAAACCTCAATTTTAAAATTTCATACTAACTTGAAAAAAATCAAAAGTTAACAAACAAGCAAACAGATTTATCAAAATCAATAAAAGCATTCTAAAAAAGGATATGCTGCAAAATTACAGATTAAAATTTATTTCCAGCAATATTTTCTTTTACTTTCAAATTGTAACTATCTTGGGTTAGCGACAATTGACAAATAATATTATAAACTGAATATTATTGATATACTAATATTCAATTAATAATATTGATATACTAATTATATGATTTTTTTAAGCCAATAAACATCACATAATCACCACTTCTTATGCTTGTTTATAACTGTTATTAAAACAGGAAAAACTCACTATATGTATTGTCACACACAGTAAGCTAAAATAATCAATGGATGCCAAAAGGCTTATGCATAAAATCCCCATCTAGTGCCTATACTAATCTAATATCCCCAGACTAGTTTCTGGCTTGGGGCCTTCATCAGTGAGGGATGCCAAAAGGCTTGTGCATAAAATCCCCAATATCCCCAGACTAGTTTCTGATTGTGGCCTTCATCAGTGAAAAGTCTTGGATATGAGAGCACTGCACCTTGGATATGAGAGCACTCCACCTAGCCCCTCACTGATGAAGGCCACAAGCCAGAAACTAGTCTGGGGATATTGGATGAGTAGGCACTATATGGGGATTTTATGCACAAGCCTTTTGGCATCCATTGATCACTCTATCTTGCTGTGTGTGGCAATATGTATAGTGAATTTTGCCTGTTTTGATTTGCTTTTTCTCAACAATTTCATTGAAAATTCTATTGTCTATTATATTTCTTTTAAATTAATACCTTGATAAAAATTATTGTTTTTATATGCATATTTACCATTTTTATATATCATTTGCATTTTATGACATTTATTTTAGTGTATCAGTTCCATATAGTTGAGCCATATTCTAATATTGGTATTGCTATGAATTTGAATAAATATATTTTTTTACTATTAGAAAATAATTTGTCCATAGAATAATATTGGACTCACTGTTTTTAGAGTTTTATTCACAATATTATTTATGTGAATATAAAGTAATCAACTTGATGGAAATGTGTAAATCTTTATAATTATCAATTCTTTTTATATTTTATGTATTGATAGAATATTCTTTGAATGAGAAGTTACATTTATAATTAAAAGTTATAGTTTTACATTCACCATTGTATAAAATTATTAATATTGGCTTAAAAATTATTAGCATATTTGGTTGAAAATTATTAGCATATTCAAAGAAAATTATTAGTATATTCGGTTGAAAGTTTTACTATCATGTGATCATTTGATTATGGTACATGGTAAATCATATAGAAAAACATTGAATAATATAGCTTTTAGGACACTTCTTGAGGAATTGATTAATTTGATAAGATCTGTTGGTATATATGGATAGAAGAACATGGATCCTATGCCACCCAGAGTGTACCCATGTTGCAGTTAAGGGAATGGATTTTAGTTTTGAAGGTTAGCTGTGAATAAGCAAAGTACTGTAACTAAGTGGTCACTGGTAATAGGACATTTACTATTAGGAAGTGGTGTAGGAGTTAGTGGCTACTTTACTTCTATAAAATGCCACAATTCCTATGATGGTCAATATATAAAGGTGAGTGCTGACCACCATTAAATAAGTCAATATCACCTGGGTGCTGGGTCAGCAACAATATTCTTCCAAGACAGCAGAAGAAAAGTGATAATGGGAAGGAGAAAGCCATAATTGAATGTTCATTTTATGAGATTTAATTAGCACATTAAGCATGTGATGGAGGTTATTACTGGGCAAGTATGTCAACAGGAAACCACCTTGCCTTATATTTTTTTGTTTTATTATGGGGTGTAACTACAGAGATCATTGTATTTGGTGTTGAGACATAAGAATTACTTTGGTGTCTTGCCTGAAAGGAGAAGACATGAGACTACTTAGGTTGTAAACCTGTGAAATCCTCATAAACTTCATTTATTTAGAGAAGACACATTGAAAATTGGTATGTGGAATGTTATATCTTTGGAAGAGTTGGAAAATTTAAAATGGGAGTTGTATATAAATAATATTAATGTTATAGAATAAAGCAAAGTAAGGTGAGAAAAAAATGGAGAGTTAAGAATTGACATTGCTGTGCAGAAGAAACTTTGGAATAGTGTGGTAAAAATTGATTGTATTGACAAAAGGCTAATGATGATGAGAATAAATATAAGTCCTAGGAATTTAGTAATAATACATTTATATACTGACTACTAGTCATGATATTGAAATTGATGAAATATATGAGAATATAGAGGAAATTATTCAACATGAAGAGGAAGTGCATGTATATTGCTATTGAGTGGTTGGAATGCATTTTGAACAACATTCTTCAAAATATAACAGTATTCTAAGTCTATATTTTGATGATCCAATGCTTAATAATCATGGAAAGGCTATAGAATCAAATACCTTTTTATAATCTATAAATTCAAAACATACTGACAACTCATATTCCTTGGTCCTTTTTATATCTTCTCTCAAAAAGTGGATGTAATATGCTGGGATAAATCACTTTCAAATACAGTTCGTTTTTTATTACTGCATTCTTTTAATCATATAGTCCATCTTTATCATTTAGTTATTTGGTATATAGCTTTACCAACAATTTTTCTATTTCATCTACTTCTTTTAAAATATCAATAATCAATCATTCCATTCATTCCCTTGAGCTTTTTCTTCTTCATTGATTGAATCATATGTCACATCTCTTCATCTGAAGTACATGGCAATCCAGAAGATGTAGATATTGTAAAATTTTGTTTTGGAATACTATGGCAAAGGTAGATTGTATTGATTATGAGAATAACTTCAAGTCATAGAGACTTGATAATGTGTGCAAGTTTATATTCTAACTACTAATCATGATATTAAAACAGGCAAAACTCTCCATACAGTAGTGTCATTCAGTGCAAGGCAGGGCAATCAATGGATGCCAAAAGGCTTGTGCATAAAATCTCTATCTAGTGCCTACTCATCCAATATCCCCAGACTAGTTTCTAGTTTGTGGCTTTCATCAGTGAAGAGCCTTGGATCTGAAAACACTGCTTGTGCAAAAAAATTCTTATCTAGTGCCTACTCATCGAATATTCCCAGACTAGTTTTTAGCTTGTGGCTTTCCTCAGTGGGGAGGTTTGGATCTGAGAGCACTGCACTCAGGTGAAGTTCTCTCACATCTAAGGCTCCTCATTGATGAAAGCCACAAGCTAGAAACTAGTCTTGGAATATTAGATGAGAAGGCACTAGAAAGGGATTTTATGCACAAGCCTTCTGGCATTCATTGGTTATTCTGACTTGCACTGAGTGACATTACTGTATGGAGACTTTTGCCTGTTTTAATAACAGTTATGAGTAAGCATAAGAAATGGTGACCATGTGATGTTTAGTGATTTTATATTAGTCGTGATGATATTGAAATTGATGAAATATAAAAAATAAATTATCTAATGTGAGTGAAAAGTGCTAGTATATTTCCCATTGGGTGCTGTTGTGGGGAAAACAAAAGAAAAATTGTTGGAAATTATGATATTGGAAAAAGAAATAAAAGAGATAGCTGACTTACAATTTTGTAAGAATAGTGAGTTTATGATTGCAAACACTTCTTTTAAAAACTATATTAGAAGATTGTATTCAGGGGAAGCTCCAGTTGATAGAGAACATTATCAAATTGATTATATATTGATTCAGAATAGATACAAAAATACTAATAAGGGATCAAATACTTTACCTGGTGTTGATATAAATTCAGATGATAATTTGTTATGGCTAAATTAATGTTGAGTTTCAAAAGAAATAAAAGTGGAAAAATACATATAAAGATGGGATGGATAAATTGAGAGAAATGGAAAAAGAAAATTTGATTAAAATATGTGAAAATGAATTAAAAACAACAATTCAAGATGGAGGAATATAACAATAGTCCTGATGCATGTTGGTGCAGAATTAAAGAAGGATTCCTTAAAACAGCAAAAAATAAAATAGGTATTATTCTGATAAGGAAAGCTAAATGACATTGAATAACTGAAGGTATGTTGGAAAAGATGGAAGTACAGAAAAGTTGAAAGAATGTAAATACTGAAGAAGGGCAAAATGCATATAAAAATAATGATAATGAACTAAGAAAAGAAACAGATTTTGCAAAATAAAAATGGTTGAAGCAAGAATGTAGAGAGATAAAAATGCTTCAGCAGGTGAAAATATAGGATTGGGTATTTGATATAATACAAAATGTCATTTGAGAAATTGCAAATAAGATTGGAAAGAGATTAACTGATAGCACTTATATATTAAATGATGGAAATAATATCTTCAAGGTCTATTTAGTCGAGAAGATAATTTAATTAATTATGAACTTGAGAATAAAGAAGAGATTAAAATAGATGATAAAGGTATGGAAATATTGCCAGATGAAGTAATAAAGTCAATTGAACAAATGAAGAATGAATGATAAGGCTATTGAATATCTTGCAATACCTATAGAATTTTTTGAAAGAAATTGGGCAATTTATTATGAATAAAACAGCTGCACTTTTGGCCTTAAGATTTTTTAAGAACTATAATGATTCCCATTTCTAAAAAGAAGCAAGCTGTTAAATGGGAAGAGTATGAAAGTAGGAAAGTAGGACTTATGATAAATATTAAAAAGGCTAAAGTAATGTTTAATGAATTTTTCTCAAAAGATAAAAATAAAGATTGATTATGATGAGTTAGAAGTTAACAGCTACAAATATCTTTGTCAAATTATTAATACAGATGGAAACATGATGGATTAAATTAATCATAGAATTAAATTTGGTTGGAGTGTTTTTGGTAGAAATAACTTCATACTAAAAGGAATATGCCTATATGTTTGAAAAGGAAGGTTTTTAATAAATGTTTTTACCAGTTGTTACATATGGAACTGGGACTTGGACATTTAATAAAAAAGCAATACAGAGACTTCAGACCACTCAAAGAAGAATGGAGAGATGCATGTTGGGAGTAACAAGAAGAGATCAAAAAACAATATATGGGTAAGAGAACAAACAGGTGTTATTTACCTCATTAAAAAAATTAAAAGACTGAAATGGAGTTGGGCTGGATATATCACTAGAAGAGATGATAATAGATAAACAATTGAAATCTTAAACTGAATTCCAAGAGATTGTAAAGTTCCCAGAAAAAGACCACACGTGAGATGGATGAATAAAATAAGAAAGTGTTCTGGGGGTGATGTGGAGAGGAGAAACTAAATATTGGAGTAGATGGATTGAACTTGGAGAGGCCTTCATCCTGCAGTGGATTGATAATGGTTGTTGATGATGATGATGATAGAGCCATAAGTTTGTTATTTTATGCTTCTAAATTTTTATTGAGTATTTTAATTCAAAGCATTGATGGGAAGGTAGAGTATTACATTGGAGAAAAACAATTTTGTTTTCAAGAAAAAAAATTACAAGAGATGATATTAGTGTTGTTAGAATAATTGCAGAGAGATATATTGAATAAGATAAAAGAATTGGTATTTATTTTGTGGATTTGGAAAAAGCATTTGATAGAGTAGTCTAGAATATAAGGTCCATTTTACAAGATATAGAGGTATTTTGGAAAGAGAGAAGATTTATTTGGAATATATATATATATATACTGGACAAAGAATTAAATTAGGAGTAATCAGACTGATGAAGTGAATACAGAAAATGGGAGTTAGGCAAGGATGCAGTACGTCACCTGTTCTCTTTAATATTTACTTAGAAGACATGCTAAATAATTATTTAGACTGTGGAGGAGCAAATGTTGAAGGTAGAGATATGACTTTTATAGCAGAGGATGAAAAGTGTCTTCAAAATGTGTTGTGTAAATTGTAAGAAGAATGTATGGAATATAAGAATAAGGATTACTGTTGAGATTACTGTTTATGAATAGGAAGAAATGCAAAAAGACTGCAAATTAAAATTTGTAATAGCATAGTTCAAAAGATAAAGAGATTTAGATATTTGAGTAGTTGGTTGAGTGAGGATGTAAGAAGTGAAGATGAAGTTAAAAGAAGAATAGCATTAGCAAAGGAGGCATTTATTAAAAGAAAATATTTTGTGTAACTTTGAAAAGATAATTTAAAAAATGATTAATTAAATGCTATTTGTGTAGTATATTAGTGTATGTTTGTGAGACATGGACATTGAGTTATAAAATTAAGAACCAATTGAAAGCCTTTGAGATCTGGACATGAAGAAGAAGAAAAATCAGTTGGATGAATAAAATAAATGAAGAAATTTTGAATAGACTAAATGAAAAAAGAAGATTGATTGAGGAAATCAAAGGGAGAAAGAGAAACTGGATTGGGCAAAAAAAATTTAGTGTAGTGAAAGATGTTTTGGAAGAAATGGTGAGTGGAAGTAAGAAAAAAGAATGGAAGAGATTGACATTGTTGGATGATCTAAGAGATGGGAAAAGTTATGTAAAATTGTACAGCTGGGAAAAAAAGAGAATGGAATGGAAAAATGGTTGATTTGATGATGTGATTATTCTCTGGAACTATCCATTTGACAGAATACTGTTAATGATGATTGTTTATAACAAAAAATGTTCTATCTGAAAGATATGATTTTATTATGTTTATAAAGTCCATATTTATGTTCAGTTTATTTATCTATTATAAAATTATGCCTCATATTATCAAATGCTTTACTGGAACAAAATATAGAAATATTATTTATTAAGTGTATAAACTTTAATATAATGAATAACTGATAAAAATTGTTAATATAGTACCATCTAATGGTTTGTATCAAAGTTGTGAGGGCAGTAAGTTTGATGCTTTTCAATTAAATTGTAGTAATTAGCTATATATATATATATATATATATACTGAACAATAATAAAAAAAAAATTATGAAGCTGCAGTTCAGCAGGAAATGTGCATCTTGGGGAATATACATTTTTTTTTGTCTTTGATCATATGTTTTTAATTATACCACCTCTACAAGGTGTTAAAAGAGGATAGAAGCTTGTTCCTACATTGCATGAGAGTGGTGTAGTGAAAATTACGCTACACAAATATTATTTATTTATGGTAAGCAAATTTCAAATTATAGATTTGTTTGAAATAAAACTAATTAAATATTTTATTTGATATTTCGTATTTAATTCTATCATATATATATATATATATAATGTTTTCATGGTTGTATGATGTAAAAACCTCTCATTTTATCTGTCTTCTAATATTGACTTTAAATTAATAGGTGGTAAAACTAAGAGAAATATACATTTTGATAAACCTCAAATTCTGAATACTAAACTGTCTCAAGCTGATTTCCATATTTCATCTCCACTCTGTCACGTTACAGTTTGAGATCGAACAAATTTTCAAGAGTTTACCTTGACCATGGTGGATGCTATTCATCGAAATATCGTTATATAATAGAAAATAATACACGGTTTTACCCAAAAAATAATTTATATATATATATATATCAAGTATTCTAACCATAACTGGTAAAAGTAAAACTATAAATTTTACTATCTAGTCTATTTCCATTTTTAAAAATAGAAGTCAGTTTGGTAACTTTCAACTTATTAGGATAGATTAATATTTTAGACATTGATTAAGTAAATGTGTAATAGTTAGTGCAATATAGTTAGAACATTTATTGCACATAAATGCAGGAATATCATCTGGAGCAAGCCTATGTGTAATTCTAATGTCTTTTAATGATGTTATAACGTTTTTCGAATTAAAATCTTTTTGTCTTATAAGTAAAAAAATCAGTGTTTAAAATATTTAGTTTGTCTTTAAATTACTGTTTCATTTCATCAATTGTATCTTGTATTTTACTTCTTGATGATGAAAAGGTTCATGATGATGATGATTATTATTATATATTAAACTATATCTGGTATTATATATACATTGATTGCAAGTTATTAAAGCTATATGCTTTTTTTAAAAAATAGGAGAGTAGCCAGGGTATAAATATAAGAACTATGACCCTAACTAATAAATTCAGTGTAAACATAATTAATTACATTTAACTGGTGCGTTTTTGTTTGAATACTGGAGCTTCTTATCATCGATTGTTATCAACTCTTGTTTCTAACCTTCATAATACCAATCATTGTAGCATTTCAATATTGTGAGGTACCTCTAATATTTAATGGGTCTTTTGAAATAAGTAGTTTTTAAAATTGTTTGTACTCTTATTAAATATAGGTTGTTGTTTTTTTTGTAATCATTAAATAAGACGTAATATACTGAAAATATGAGTACCAAAACTTAACATTGCTTTAAATGCCTTGCATTATTTGGTGTAGTGCTAGATTGGGTGAATATGAACTCAGAATCCATGGATTAAGTTATTAAAACATCACATGACCACCATTTCTATCCTTGCCTAAGCAACGTTTTCTGTATTGTAATGTCATCTAGTACAATATACAATAATTAATAGATACCAGAAGGTTTGTGCATTTAAATACCTATCTGATAACCATAAGCTAGAAACTATTCTAAGTTTATCGAATGAGTAGGCACTAGATAGGGATTTAAATGCACAAATCTATTGATTACTACAGATTGCACTAGATGACACTACTGTATGGGGAGTTTCTAGTTTTTCTGGGCTGAGAGATTCCTGACTTCGAAAAAGGAGAAGCCACAGTGCATCACGTTACAATCCATGGATTCTGTTTTAGATCTGTCATTTCCAGTGCATAAACTTTTTATGATCTTCTGAGCAATTAACTATTCCCTTTATTTATTTTGATTTAGTGCTTTAAGTGTTATAAAAATACATAACAGTTTCTGTAGTTTGCACATCTATAGTTTTCATTTTCCAAAAATTGTTGCGTGATTCTCTGAAGAAACTTACTTATATTTACAGACGTATTTTTTTTCTCTCTCTCTTTCAGAAAGGCCAATGGAACGGGCTAATTGCAGATATTGTTAATGCCAAAGCGGACTTATCAATGACATCATTAAAGATTACATCACAAAGGCAAGATGCTGTGGACTTTTCAGTACCATTCTTGGAAACTGGAATCGCGATTGTAGTTGCAAAACGGACCGGTGTAGTTTCCCCAACAGCCTTCCTAGGTACGTTATAGCTATTTATTCATCGTTTAAACTTATTTAGAACTTTTATTTTGTTTACATGTATATACGCGCATATACTTTCATAGTATAAGTTGACTTTTGATTTTTTATGAGATGATCTAGCATTCATTACTACCCTATTTCATTTTTCTTTTCTTTTACACGTTTTTTCCAAAAACAATATATTTCTCATTTCGTTTGTTTAAAAATGCAATTACTAGTTATATATAAAAATTTATAAAGAGGTATAAATTAATTAAGTTCATCCGAATGTCGTTATATCTTTCTTTCCTGTATAAGAGTAAATTAATACGCGTAAGAGCAGAACAACTATGCATGTATAAATTATTTCCTCTCTTAGATATTAATAAGGATGTTATATATACTAGTTATGTTGATGTTTTTGTTTGTGCTCCTTATACTCTTACTCAGGTATTGTTTAACAATTTAAATAAAATTCCGGAAATTAAATGGGAGGAGGAAGAGGAAAATGAAAATATTAATCAATTTTAAAATATTAATAAAAAATGAAGATGTTAATAAAGTTTAAAAGTTAGCAGAAAAATGCAATAATGTTTATTATCAGAAAGTATGCAAGACCCAGATTAGGTCTTATTTATATTTCTTGTAAATAATCCATTTTCGCTAAGGATAGGTTTGTATGTTTATTTATTTAAAAATATTAACTCTTTTACAAATTTGAATCTGATAGAAAAACTAACATAAAAAATTATAAAAGTGATTTGATTGAAGTTGGATATTCTTAAGTTGAATTTGGATAAGCAATTTTTTTTAAATAAACATAAAAATGTTAAAACATCTCATAAAATAATCCATGGATTAATATACACTATATAGCAAAGTTAGCCATAAAAATATTTTTTTTATTTATAAAGACTTTAATATTAGATTTTCCGTGCACTTCACTTTTAAATGGATTAATTAAGGTACTGTTTTATAATGCACTCTCTTCCATTTTGGTTTCTAATGGTAGTCCCAAAACCATCTCTGACTCTCCAAAGTGCTAAATGATGTCAGATAACACTATCCATTGTTGAAACAAGTGTTCCAGTTATATTTTTTATAATAATGTATATGAAGTTCTGAGAATGGAAAATAAAAGTAGAAGCAAAAAGCCCCCTTTTATCTTTGTATTCTATTCTCTGAATTTAACAAGTTGCAAAACGCCCTTCAAAGAATGCAATAAAATTTATCTCATTTTACACTATTTTTTTTTGTAGGATTTCAAAATAACATGAGTTTAAAAAAAGACTCTTTCTATATGAAAATATAGGGATTAGAATTCAGACTTTCAAGCACCTTTCAACTATCCATACTATCTCATACCACTGATACACATGCCCACATACATATAGAAAAGACAAATAATCACCAATATATTCTGACCTTGTCATAGTGTGTGTAGCTCCACTACACATCAGGCCATGACCTAACCGCCCCGTTCCCGCATCTCCACTTCCCCCAAAATAAATATAATATAGTGAAAATCACCTAACCGGGTTCTAGCTCTAATAATTAATGAAATATTCAATTAAATGCTTTACTAGCTCAAGTTTCTTAAAATTAACTTAGGTTCTGTTTTAAACTAACTCAAATAA
Organism: Epiperipatus broadwayi; assembly: GCA_028023455.1. Lineage (NCBI taxonomy): Eukaryota > Metazoa > Onychophora > Udeonychophora > Euonychophora > Peripatidae > Epiperipatus > Epiperipatus broadwayi. Next base: position 89,459 of record JAQFVV010012805.1, on the reverse strand, counting down.
ATATTCAGGAATTCATGAGACTAGAAGTGGAAATACGGGTGACAAGATAGATTACATTGAGACAATATCCCACAGGATACCACCTCAATGGCATAAGAACACTATCCCCCCTTATACTACTATTACAAATAATAACTACATAGTATTCTTATGACTTCCGCAACTTCTAATCACTAAGACTCATTTAACAATTAAAGTATTAATCTTTTATCTCTAATAATAATAATAGTAATCATCTAGCTCAAATGAAATAATCTCAGGTTCTTAAATTTATTCATATGTTAATAAACATATGGTAGCAAAATATGATAAGGGATTTTATGTCATAATCTACTACTCTGCAATTAGATTAATAATAAAACAATAATAATCACAATCTTCATTGCTTAATCCAACTAGTACAGCTTTTCTTTCATCGCAAATTTATAACCGTAATAAATTAGTTAATAATCTAATATCCCCTTTTTTTATCTTTAAGTAATAAAATAAATTAATAAGTGGCAGTGTTTAGATAATCTGATAAATAAAGCAAGTGGCAACTAATAGCATATAATTTAGCAAAATATTATGATAATGGATTGATGACCAGTAACGCAATGCAATTTTATAATTATTTAATTATAAGAACATCAATAAATATTTAAGATTAAACATACTTCTCTATTTATCTTTTGTGCAAACAATCATATACTTAGTTTAATGGTTGTGAACATACCCTGTGAATTCATGCAATGATGTAGAGAAAACAAAACTCAGACACAAGTTTTAATAAACAAATTTTAAAATTTTATTAACATCAATAAAAATAAATAAAACAAACAAATCCATCTACATCTATTTACAAGGGATATCCTCATTTTTCTTTACACTACAATAGCTGAATTATACACATTTATATTTCTTTTATCGTTAATTAAACTTATTATGCCTTTTAAAAGTTATTTATTTATTTCTCATTAGGTTTATCATATCACTTATTTTAACTATTTTATGGGTAACACCATTCTTTACCTTTTAATATTAAAGTTACTGTATTATAAATTATCTATGTGGATAAACATCATTTATAACATCATAATTTTACAATCAATATGGTTTTTAAAAGAAAATTACATTTTCTTGTAACTTTATATAAGTCACTCCGCATATTATTCAAATATTATTATTACTTTTAATGTTTGTTCTCCAATGCTCGTAAACTATAATACGTTTATTCCATAAGCCATACTCATGTATAATACTATAACACGGGTTTAATTATCACCTGTTACAGTTTCACATATACTATAATTATCGAATGTTATTGTATTTTTAAATATGCAATACTTATATTTTTTAAAATATAATTAACAATAAGAAAACGTGAAATTATATTTAATATTTTTGTATATTTCTATTTGGATATACTTTTATAAAATTATAGTTCATTTCTTAAAAAGGAATTAAAATAATTCTCTAACTCCTTCCCTTCTTAGGATATCTGCATCTTTCTTTCAATAATCATAATCTACTCTTCGTTAACACTTAACTATTCTTATTCCAAATAATAGCATGACATACATTCTAAAATATCTATTGTTTCCCTTTTAATAGACTTATCATATAACGATGTAGTTGCAAGAAATACAGATAAAGATAGCGAAAGATGTATAGGATATCGGGAAGATAGATAGATAACTTATCCGCAATATACTTCAAAAATGTATGGAACAGTGTGAATAGGTCCGACATTCATTGTCTAATAACCTTGGCGATAAGCATGATGTGGCAGCTATTTACTCAGCTTTACCAAACATCTAGTACGACTCACAAGAAATATATAAAATACCACTGTCCAAGACAACATGTGTACCAGTCGTAGGGCTTTGTTAACTATGCTGATTAACATCTAAAACTACCTATTATTTCATTCCCTGTAGCATCCTAGTTTTTAATACATCCTCTTGGTTTCCGAATCACCACGTACTACCAAGTCACTACCCAAACTATCTCTCGAGATTTTTACTGTATCCAACATCGATAAAATACTAACTACTTTTTAAAAACAATAAACAAAATTCGCTAATATAAAAACATTTCCCTATTCCATAAGAACAATTTGTCTTGCTTTATTACACTGTAGGTTCAACATCTACGTTTTGTTAAAATAACATTTAAATATCCCAATCGGAAAATTAACAGAAAATATCACATAACCATCGGTTATATTGAACTATATTAATAACACATAAAATGATTATCGTATGCATATTTTTAAAAATCTAATCACATCTCAAAGTGTTTTAGAGTGTTGTTTTCAAAAATGCATTTTACAACAATAATAACAATAAAACTTTTGCGCTACATTCATTCGATTCTCAGCTGATCTAAATAAATAAAACATACATTATATATCATTAATAATTATAAATGTTACCAAAAACAATCTTTATCTTCCTATCAGAGTTCGTAGTAGGTTTCTTTCTCTTCGAGCATCGCAAATATACAAATTTCCACATACATACAATTTTATTTTAAAATTCAAAATCAAAACATATTATTTCATATAATGTTATATCACGAATTAATGTATTTTGTTTTCCCTATCGCTATCTAAAACTTAATGTTTAACTTAGATTAGTAAAGAAAATAATTCAAACCATAATCACATATTTTTCTGACGGTAAATCTTGGTTAGTCCCATAATATTTATTATTTCTTCTTTTGTCCGAATGTTCTCCTTTATGCTTATTAAAGTTTTAAATAAATTAGTTCATTTAATAAACTGTTTAGATGATCTTTAGTTTTAGTGTTTAATCCAAAATTATTAGAAAACATTTTATTTAGTTATCCCACGAAGCTTTTTAATGTTCTGGTGAATATTACCTCGGCGCGTTGATGCATCTTTATTTCTAGTTAAACTACAATTATTTAATAATTACGGTACCAATTGCGTTTTCCATGGATCCAATATTTTATATTTCTCTTCTGTAAATTTTTTTTTCTTTAGGCAAGTGTTTTCCTTGGTAAACTTCACTTTCATTCATTATTATTTTATATACACTACTTTCGATCTTTAACTATTTTCTAGAGTATTTTCTCAAGTCATCTTAAAGAAAGCAATTCAAACTATTTCAATATTAAAATTCCTTTTTGTCCATTTATTCTTATACGAATAATACTTATTTTTATTTTCCATTATCTTCATTAACTTTGCGCACAATGTCCTTTCATTGATTTTATACGCACGAAAGCAGCTTTCATAGTGATACGCTATATAAACTATATCAATGAATAATATTAACATATTTGGAACATTATAAAATTTACAACTTGGTTTTAAGAATCTATCCATTTTCTATTGAAAACTCCGATTATATTTCGATAGAATCCACTGGCAGGTTACTGTAAAGTTAGTGAAACATTACTATGAAAAACTTTTTTTTAAAACATTTTATTCTAAGATTCTCTTCGGATGATTTTTAAATTGTCAGTTGGTTTCTTTCAAAGATATTATTAAAATTATAATAAAATTGACTAATAAATTGAAGAAAAAAAATTAGAGAGCTTAAAATTTTACCTCTGCTCTGGAGTCAACACATTTTTGTTCTCCCCCGTTTATACAATTAGTTGGCGCGATTTTGGTTGTCTGCCAAGATCTATTTTTTTTATTGGTCAATCCCTACTTGGATTTATAAACAATTTCTAAAGTTTTAAAATCATGACGTAATAGACTTAAATGTTAACTAATTATTATTTTTAAATCAATTATTATCTATTACAATTTAACTACCTTTAAAACAATTTTGAAACAATAATTAATAAAGGTGTATACTACTTATTTTTATTATGATGTGTGACAATTCCATCCACTTCTATAATATACTATTTAAATATTTTAATTATTAGTATTAATTTAAACCGGTGCTTATACATAGAATATTCCAGACAGTCATGTAGTCATTTCCGGTGTTTAGTCTAATTTTATCTGTCTTAATAAATTTGCTACTTATATTATATAAAATAATTATATAAAATTTTGAAAAACAATTTAGAAAAATATAGAATTAGATACAATTCTCACCATCACAATATTTATTATTAAATATATCATATTAATCTTTTACTGCTTAATATAGTCTATAATTTTAAATACTATATAATATTAATTTTAAAATTTTTTAGTAATTGACCATTTATAACTATCATTGACCTATAGAAAAGGGCACAATAACCTCCTCCTTCGAATAAAAAATTTTAAATTAATGTCTACTTCATTCATTGACATTTAATCTCTTTATCACGTACCATGATTGAATTCAACCTTATATCACTAAAATACAAACTATACTGCTTTTAATACAAATTCACATATTATTCAACTATTATACGCAAAGTTTTAACTAATATTAAAATTCTATACTTCTGATGGGTATGGGATCAAGCTTCTAGCATTGTATGTCCCTTTCTCCCCCTCTGGTGTAATCAATATAAAAGCATTCTCTCCTACCTTGCTACAAATTTTATAGGGACCCTCATATAATTCAAGGAATTTCCTAAACTGATTTCTTTGCAGGTTGCTAACATGGGGTGTTCTAACAAGAACTAGATCATCTACTCGGAACGGATGTGGTTTATTATGGGCCTTTTTAACTCTCTTAGTACCCATAATATGCAGCTTTACTTTAGCTTGACTTATATCATGATTTATATTTATTGATTCTCTGGTTATGGGTATCGGTGTTTGAATCAGTATATTTTCATGTTTGCCATAGTGTAGACGGAAAGGTGTGAAACCTGTGGATTCATTACAAGTGCTGTTTATATAATTAACAACCTCAGGAAGTTTGTGCACCCACTGTTTATGATCATCAGCTACATAAACCCTAAATAATCTACCGAGCTCCCGCATAACACGTTCGCAGGGATTAGACTGAGGATTTCTAATGGAGCTCATGACATGTCTGAGGTGTTGAGTTCGAATCCACTCATTCCATCTACCAGATATAAAGGCGGTTGCATGATCAGTAAGAATTATTTTTGGCTTTCCAACTAAAGGAAATTGATAATTAAGCATATTTTTAATAACATAATGAGCGCTGGTTTTAGGTACCGGATAGGCTGAAACTAACTTACTAAAAACATCATATGTAACAAGTATAAATTTTTGACGGTTGAATGGTGGTAAGGGCCCATAAAAATCAATCACTAATAATTCATTAGGATGATCCGGAATGATGGGTTGCATGATTCCCACGTAAGATTTACTGCAATGTTTAGATTTTAGACATATTTTACACGTTTTAACCTTTTTAATTACGCGTTTATACATTTTATTAAAGAAAAATATTGACTTTAAAACATACATAATTTTTGGTGTGCCATAGTGCCCATAGCTACTATGAACGTACATAATCAGTTTATCAATCATGGAGTTAGGGACAACTATCCTCCATGATTCCCCCTGTTTAGGATTTATGTTATACATAAGTAAATTTTGATAAATTTTGTATCTTTCAAAAATCATTTTAACGTGTTTATTTTTGCTATTTATATTATCATGATTATTTAAGATAGTCATGATCCTATTTAATTTAATATCCTGACTCTGAATCATAGTGAGATTTTCATAATCATCAGCTATAGATTCATCCCTAACCAAATCCACATTACTTATAATTATGTTTTGGCTATTGGGATTTTGTGTCATTAAACAGATAGGGTGGCGACTAAGAATATCAGCAGGGATATTCTGTCTCCCTTCAATATAGATTACTCTATAATTGAATTGTTGGAGATATAAGCTCCACCTAATAAGTCTCTCATTACTGAGGTAGCTTTTATTCAAAAACTCTAGGCTTCTATGGTCGGTCAGTACAATTACACTAGAACCTAACAAAAATTGCCTTAATTTCTGAAAAGCCCAGACAACAGCTAGGGTTTCCTTTTCAGTTATAGTGTAGTTCAACTCAGCACCTCTCAGATGTCTGCTCAAGAAGTACAATACATGAGGTACCTGATCCTCATTGAGTTGAAATAACACTACACCCAGACCATAGTAACTACTATCTGTTTGCACATAAAATGTTTTATTGAAATCAGGATATATTAAAATTACGTGTTTTAAAAATTTATTCTTAATTAAGTTAAATTCATTATCATGATCTTGGGTCCACTTCCATATCTCAGCCTTTTTCAACAATTTGGACAAATGTATCGTGTCCTCAGCAAAATTTTGATAGAAACGGTTGTAGTAGTTGCACAACCCAAAAAAAGATTTCAGTTGTTTTACAGTTTTTGGTGTGGGGAAGCGTTGAATAGCTGCAATCTTTTCTGGATGGGGTTGGATACCATGCTCATTTATTAAATGTCCCAGAAAAGTAATCTCTTTAGCGGCTATTAAACACTTCTCCAGATTAATTTTGACATTTTTCAGAGCGCACTCATTAAAAAACATTTCTAAATGTTGGAGATGCTCTTCTAAATTGTCAGAAGCAATGACAATATCGTCCACATACATGATGATCTTTTCTTTTAATTGTTTTGAAAAAATCATGTCCAAACATCTGATTAAGCCAGCACCACTATTAATGAGACCAAAAGGCATCCGTCTGAAAACATACGACTGGCCCTGAAAACGAAATGCTGTGTATTGCTGATCATTCTCATGTAACGGTATTTGCCAATAACTAGCTGTTAAATCAAATGTAGAGAAAATTGACCTCTTATGAAACTTAGTTAGGAGCTCATGTACAGGTGGAGGAATGTCACGCTCTGGCACAGTTATAGTGTTTAACATGCGAGCATCCAGACATACTCTAATATGGCCATCCTTCTTCTTTACAATAACCAATGGGTTTACGTAAGGAGAAGGGCACTTTTTTATTATCTCCCACTCTAGCATCATGTCTATTTGACTCTGTACCTCGTCCTTGTATTGGTAAGGAATTGGGTACATTTTCTGATGGAAAGGTTCATTACACTTCAATTTAATATGATGGGTATATCCCTCTATTATACCAGGGATTTTAGAAAAAATGCTTTTAAAGCTATACATTAATTGATATAATTTCTCCCTTAATTTAGAATCGACTGCATAAATATGTTCAATTTTTTTCTTTTATGCTAGCATCAATCAATGTATTATGGATGCATAGTAATTGATTGGAAAGGTTATGCACCCCATATTCAAAATTAAGCCTTTCCTTCTTACAAGTAAAAATTTTATTATAAAAATCTATTTGACACTCGTTTAAAATCATGAAGTCAGCACCTATTATGGCTTCATGTATCAATCCAGGCATAATAAGAAAAACATGCCCAAACTCTGTATTATTAATTTTGAAGGTAATCCAAACTTGTTTATTTGTTAATTTCGTTCTCTTTCCATTTGCTAGAGTTACTTGTATTTGTTTTACTGGCAATGAAGGTATATCACCTTTTATGCATACCAGATTTTTATACGTTGACTCTGATAATATGGAAGCTTGGCTTCCAGAGTCAATTAATGCTTCAATTCTTATACTTTCAATGTTTAAAATAATGACCGGACATTGATACGTTATAGGTGGTTCACCTATAGTAAAGGGTTCTAAGAAATCAATGTCTAAATCTAAAGTATTTAGCATCCACATCTGATCGTTCCCCATTTTGTTAGCACCGGGTCCTTGCAAAGAGGAACTACTATACAAAGACCTTCTTAGTTTAACTTTTTATCAGTTGATTTTATATTGGGTCTTTTTAAGATTGTGGTAACACCACTAGTAGAGGGTTGATTATTTTGGGTTTCTACTCTATTCCTAGAGTTATCGAACTTAACTGTTCTTCTATTATATGGGAATACCCTATCCCTATCTCTAGAGCTATATTTTCTTTTTAAACTTGTTTGAAACCTATGGTTATTATTACTAACGTTAACATTTGACAATGGATAGCTAGGTCTCTCTCTATTGGATTTATATCTATTGTCCAGAGATGCCTCTGTAATCTCTAGCGCATCCAATATTTCTGATACTTCCTCTATGGAATACCTATCAGCAGCAATCAGTAGTTGCTCTACATTCCTAGGTAAATTATGTCGCACTATTCTAACTATTTGTCCTTCAGACAATGGACATGCCATGAGAGTCTTTAAACGGACAGCCTGGCTTCTAAAGAAACTAGTATAACTACCCCTACTGGAGTGATACTTTTCCTGCGTGATTTGGAACCTAATGCTGTCTTGTTTATCGGCATTCCAAAAACTTCCTATAATTAAAAATCGAAAATCTCCATAAGTACTTGGCCTTTCAAACAACGACTGCCACCAGTCTTTGGCAGTCCCACCTAAATGGTTGCTACAAATAGCCAACTTTTCTTTTTCGGTTAGTACACATATCGAGAATAGCTCCTCTAAGCTATTGAGAAACTCCGATGGATTTTCCGCAAAATCTCCTCGAAATGGCTTCACTCTTATGAATCTTAAGGCCATTGAGCTATTTGACCCTCCGTCATAATTAGCACTTTCCCTAGGTGGTCGGATGTCTACTTCCTTGACATCAGTACGTTCTAATGGGTGGTTTTCATTTTTTTCTAAAAATTCTACCTTACCTATTGAGGATGGAACTATCTTTTCCTCAAACCTATTATATAATATTCTTTCCCTACCTAAATCTATCATTTGGCCACCTATAGGTTTCATCTCTTCTATTTGTTTACAGACTTGTTGAAATCTCTCTTCAAAATTTATTTGCCCTATCACTTGCTCTACATATAATTTTTGCTCCTTTCTGAATTCATCTAAGTTTTGGTCCACTAGGTCTTTATATTCATGACTATTTTTCTCTAACTGTTGAGCTTGTTCCTTTACATCCTTTTGTAATTTCTTCATATTTTCCCCAACCTTTGACCTGTATTTATGTTCCTCAACCTTTTGCATATCCCCCAGATCCTGTAATTTTTCAATCAAAACCTGCTCTATATCTGTCTTGGTCTCCATCCTATCTTGCACTATTAAGTCCCTAAACCTTTCAACTAAATCTTGCTCCATTTCATTCCTTATCACTATTCTATTTTGTACTATCTCTTCTTTTATAACAGTAAAACTTTCATCCATATGCCCTATACGCTCCTGTATTTCATCAATTCTATGTTCCACCTTTATTTTATTATCATCAATCTTTTGATTCAATTTGTTACTATTGACTTGACATCGGTTGATTGAATCTTCTATTTGCTTACTTAAACCTCTGATAGTCAACTCGGAAAATTCCTCAAATTTATTCTTTAATAATTCTTGATTTTTGTACTCTATATTCTCTACTTCATGTTTTAAGGACTCAAAGACCCTTTCGTTATTATCTAGTCTCAGTTCTACCTGATTAAATTTATCTTGTACTTCTCCCTTAAGGTCTTCTACCTTCTGGCAGGTCTCCTTAAATTTTATCTCTAGATTTTCATTGGTTTTATTCAAGCTTTCATTAAGAATATCTAATTTTACCTTATTATCTTTTATATTTTGAATTATACTGTCATGAAGATTTTTAAACTTTATATCACTATCCTCTTGAAGATTTTTAAACTTTATATCACTATCCTCTTGAAGATTTTTAAACTTTATATCACTATCTTCATTATTCTTATTTATGCTTTCATGAAGAGCTTTAAACATTTGGGATATTTGAGCCATTAAAATACTCTCTACTTCCTTTTCAGGCACTTTTACCTTTTCTTCTTCTATTTCACTTTTCACCATCTCTTTCACCCCCTCTTCCATTTTACTCTCTACCTCGTGAGTATCATCTACCAACGTTTCCCTTTCACTTAAGTTCTCGCGTTCTCTTTCCTCTGTACAACCATTATCAAGCATAGACTTAGACAGTTCCATTTCTACATTACTATCTTGGTTATCCTTTTTTTTTTTAATAATATTGTTTTTCAAAATCTAGTATTTCTAGTATATTTCTATTTAATCTCATAAATAAGTTCCCTACCAGCTTCTTCTATTCCCATACAATCGTTACCTCCAATAACCATAGACAGTATCTCCTACTCCCTACAATATTTCATCTTAGACAATAATAACAACAATAATAATTCAAAATCATGTGTCACAACATCATCCTCTACATGCATGATTCACAGATATTTTTGCACATTTTAAAACATTTCAAATATCTCTTCAATATTTCACTAATTGACATGGTCATAATAAATATCCAAATAATCATTAGCCACATATGCATATTTCAAAAATTTTATTTGCCAAGTCTTTTATAATAATGTAGTATTATACTTTTAAATAATCAGATCATCCACCACTTAGAATTGCAATTGTTTGAATCATAAACACTTAGCTCTATAATAATTAAATCCTAAATAACCATTACTATTTTAAAATATTAAATCATCACATTACTGTTGATTGAATATGATGCCCCCACTAACACATCTCAAGCCCCTAAAGTTGGCACGTCACAATCTACCTATTTAACCTTCCCATTCCATGTAAGCCTATTATACTCTCCCCATTTTAATACTCAGGCCCAACACGTTGCCGGCGCCATAATCTGACCTTGTAATAATGTGTAGCTCCACTACACATCAGGCCAATCACGTTGAGGGCCATAATCTAACCACCCCGTTCCCGCATCTCCACTTCCCCCAAAATAAATATAATATAGTGAAAATCACCTAACCGGGTTCTAGCTCTAATAATTAATGAAATATTCAATTAAATGCTTTACTAGCTCAAGTTTCTTAAAATTAACTTAGGTTCTGTTTTAAACTAACTCAAATAAATATTCAGGAATTCATGAGACTAGAAGTGGAAATACGGGTGACAAGATAGATTACATTGAGACAATATCCCACAGGATACCACCTCAATGGCATAAGAACACTATCCCCCCTTATACTACTATTACAAATAATAACTACATAGTATTCTTATGACTTCCACAACTTCTAATCACTAAGACTCATTTAACAATTAAAGTATTAATCTTTTATCTCTAATAATAATAATAGTAATCATCTAGCTCAAATGAAATAATCTCAGGTTCTTAAATTTATTCATATGTTAATAAACATATGGTAGCAAAATATGATAAGGGATTTTATGTCATAATCTACTACTCTGCAATTAGATTAATAATAAAACAATAATAATCACAATCTTCATTGCTTAATCCAACTAGTACAGCTTTTCTTTCATCACAAATTTATAACCGTAATAAATTAGTTAATAATCTAATATCCCCTTTTTTTATCTTTAAGTAATAAAATAAATTAATAAGTGGCAGTGTTTAGATAATCTGATAAATAAAGCAAGTGGCAACTAATAGCATATAATTTAGCAAAATATTATGATAATGGATTTATGACCAGTAACACAATGCAATTTTATAATTATTTAATTATAAGAACATCAATAAATATTTAAGATTAAACATACTTCTCTATTTATCTTTTGTGCAAACAATCATATACTTAGTTTAATGGTTGTGAACATACCCTGTGAATTCATGCAATGATGTAGAGAAAACAAAACTCAGACACAAGTTTTAATAAACAAATTTTAAAATTTTATTAACATCAATAAAAATAAATAAAACAAACAAATCCATCTACATCTATTTACAAGGGATATCCTCATTTTTCTTTACACTACAATAGCTGAATTATACACATTTATATTTCTTTTATCGTTAATTAAACTTATTATGCCTTTTAAAAGTTATTTATTTATTTCTCATTAGGTTTATCATATCACTTATTTTAACTATTTTATGGGTAACACCATTCTTTACCTTTTAATATTAAAGTTACTGTATTATAAATTATCTATGTGGATAAACATCATTTATAACATCATAATTTTACAATCAATATGGTTTTTAAAAGAAAATTACATTTTCTTGTAACTTTATATAAGTCACTCCGCATATTATTCAAATATTATTATTACTTTTAACGTTTGTTCTCCAATGCTCGTAAACTATAATACGTTTATTCCATAAGCCATACTCATGTATAATACTATAACACGGGTTTAATTATCACCTGTTACAGTTTCACATATACTATAATTATCGAATGTTATTGTATTTTTAAATATGCAATACTTATATTTTTTAAAATATAATTAACAATAAGAAAACGTGAAATTATATTTAATATTTTTGTATATTTCTATTTGGATATACTTTTATAAAATTATAGTTCATTTCTTAAAAAGGAATTAAAATAATTCTCTAACTCCTTCCCTTCTTAGGATATCTGCATCTTTCTTTCAATAATCATAATCTACTCTTCGTTAACACTTAACTATTCTTATTCCAAATAATAGCATGACATACATTCTAAAATATCTATTGTTTCCCTTTTAATAGACTTATCATATAACGATGTAGTTGCAAGAAATACAGATAAAGATAGCGAAAGATGTATAGGATATCGGGAAGATAGATAGATAACTTATCCGCAATATACTTCAAAAATGTATGGAACAGTGTGAATAGGTCCGACATTCATTGTCTAATAACCTTGGCGATAAGCGTGATGTGGCAGCTATTTACTCAGCTTTACCAAACATCTAGTACGACTCACAAGAAATATATAAAATACCACTGTCCAAGACAACATGTGTACCAGTCATAGGGCTTTGTTAACTATGCTGATTAACATCTAAAACTACCTATTATTTCATTCCCTGTAGCATCCTAGTTTTTAATACATCCTCTTGGTTTCCGAATCACCACGTACTACCAAGTCACTACCCAAACTATCTCTCGAGATTTTTACTGTATCCAACATCGATAAAATACTAACTACTTTTTAAAAACAATAAACAAAATTCGCTAATATAAAAACATTTCCCTATTCCATAAGAACAATTTGTCTTGCTTTATTACACTGTAGGTTCAACATCTACGTTTTGTTAAAATAACATTTAAATATCCCAATCGGAAAATTAACAGAAAATATCACATAACCATCGGTTATATTGAACTATATTAATAACACATAAAATGATTATCGTATGCATATTTTTAAAAATCTAATCACATCTCAAAGTGTTTTAGAGTGTTGTTTTCAAAATGCGTTTTACAACAATAATAACAATAAAACTTTTGCGCTACATTCATTCGATTCTCAGCTGATCTAAATAAATAAAACATACATTATATATCATTAATAATTATAAATGTTACCAAAAACAATCTTTATCTTCCTATCAGAGTTCGTAGTAGGTTTCTTTCTCTTCGAGCATCGCAAATATACAAATTTTCACATACATACAATTTTATTTTAAAATTCAAAATCAAAACATATTATTTCATATAATGTTATATCATGAATTAATGTATTTTGTTTTCCCTATCGCTATCTAAAACTTAATGTTTAACTTAGATTAGTAAAGAAAATAATTCAAACCATAATCACATATTTTTCTGACGGTAAATCTTGGTTAGTCCCATAATATTTATTATTTCTTCTTTTGTCCGAATGTTCTCCTTTATGCTTATTAAAGTTTTAAATAAATTAGTTCATTTAATAAACTGTTTAGATGATCTTTAGTTTTAGTGTTTAATCCAAAATTATTAGAAAACATTTTATTTAGTTATCCCACAAAGCTTTTTAATGTTCTGGCGAATATTACCTCGGCGCGTTGATGCATCTTTATTTCTAGTTAAACTACAATTATTTAATAATTACGGTACCAATTGCGTTTTCCATGGATCCAATATTTTATATTTCTCTTCTGTAAAATTTTTTTTTTTTTTCTTTAGGCAAGTGTTTTCCTTGGTAAACTTCACTTTCATTCATTATTATTTTATATACACTACTTTCGATCTTTAACTATTTTCTAGAGTATTTTCTCAAGTCATCTTAAAGAAAGCAATTCAAACTATTTCAATATTAAAATTCCTTTTGTCCATTTATTCTTATACGAATAATACTTATTTTTATTTTTCATTATCTTCATTAACTTTGCGCACAATGTCCTTTCATTGATTTTATACGCACGAAAGCAGCTTTCATAGTGATACGCTATATAAACTATATCAACGAATAATATTAACATATTTGGAACATTATAAAATTTACAACTTGGTTTTAAGAATCTATCCATTTTCTATTGAAAACTCTGATTATATTTCGATAGAATCCACTGGCAGGTTACTGTAAAGTTAGTGAAACATTACTATGAAAAACTTTTTTTTAAAACATTTTATTCTAAGATTCTCTTCGGATGATTTTTAAATTGTCAGTTGGTTTCTTTCAAAGATATTATTAAAATTATAATAAAATTGACTAATAAATTGAAGAAAAAAAAATTAGAGAGCTTAAAATTTTACCTCTGCTCTGGAGTCAACACATTTTTGTTCTCCCCCATTTATACAATTAGTTGGCGCAATTTTGGTTGTCTGCCAAGATCTATTTTTTTTTTATTGGTCAATCCCTACTTGGATTTATAAACAATTTCTAAAGTTTTAAAATCATGACGTAATAGACTTAAATGTTAACTAATTATTATTTTTAAATCAATTATTATCTATTACAATTTAACTACCTTTAAAACAATTTTGAAACAATAATTAATAAAGGTGTATACTACTTATTTTTATTATGATGTGTGACAATTCCATCCACTTCTATAATATACTATTTAAATATTTTAATTATTAGTATTAATTTAAACCGGTGCTTATACATAGAATATTCCAGACAGTCATGTAGTCATTTCCGGTGTTTAGTCTATTTTTATCTGTCTTAATAAATTTGCTACTTATATTATATAAAATAATTATATAAAATTTTGAAAAACAATTTAGAAAAAAGGGAGAAATAAGGAAAAAGGAGGAAAATATAGAATTAGATACAATTCTCACCATCACAATATTTATTATTAAATATATCATATTAATCTTTTACTGCTTAATATAGTCTATAATTTTAAATACTATATAATATTAATTTTAAATTTTTTTAGTAATTGACCATTTATAACTCTCATTGACCTATAGAAAAGGGCACAATATATATATTTCATGCTAAACCAGCACTCATCAGTTGGTCCAGATTATCATCTTCCACACACATATATAATCAGTGCTCAGTTTATATTAAGGTAGCAAATTTTCATACTTTAATAGACAGGCTTCAATCCACTCCAATCTCCAACTCGTCAGCCATCCATCCATATGAGTTGTTTCAAAATAAAACAATCTATTAAAAAAATGGTACTTTGGGATTAGAACTAGTGTGATATATTCATTATTGGAATAAAGAAACAAGTTATGTGGAAGGCTTAAAAAATTGTTATTAAACATTTTTTAAAATTCTAAATAATTTTATATAATATAAAATAATTTATTTTCCTTTTTAGAAGATTGTAAATGTTTTTAATTCAATGTTTATTTACTGATTTGTTTCTGAAATGTGTTCATCAGGATTACATCACAAAACTAAAAAAAAAATTGTCTGTTAATATCATTTATTTCTTTATTTTCCAATAACAAAATCCTTTTCTCCAAACTATTCTTACAATTGGGGGAATTTGTTTGTTTGCATTACAACATTTTTGACATTTTATGTTGTTTGCATTTTCAGATTAGGTATTTTAAAAAATATATCCTTGTTGGTGTTGATGTTAAAAAATGCAATTTCGTTTAAATTTAATTGATTAATTTGTTTAAATTTATATTTATTAATTTTGCCAAAAATCAATAAATGGTAAGTTATACATTACAAGTTTTATTGATAATAATGATATTTCATTCATTGAATAAAATCTTGAATACTTTTCTGTTTTATTGGCAAACAAGATGTCACCCATATTTTTGATAAATATACAATTTCAGAGGCCTTCAATTTCTTTTTTTTTTATGTATTAGTCGATGAATTAAAATAATAATAAGTTAAATCAAATAAAACTAGTAAATTACAATATGCTTTGAACTTTAAAGTTTTCTATAGCTTGCATAGACAAACCAATGGATGTTTTATGGTGTAACATCTTTCAAAGATTTTTATTTTTCAAAAGAAATTTATGTTTCTATAACTCATTTTTTATTTATATTCAATGTGTATTAAGTAAAATTTGATAGCACACACAATTTATAACATTCTAATAAAAATTTTCAGATGGTTTATTTAATTATTTTAATTGATTTCTTAGGTCTGGACCTAATCTTTTTATTTTCTATATATACCATTTATTTTTTATATGAATTTCTTTTACATGAATCTTTCAGAAATGAATCTATCATATAAAAAGAGAATTAGGTTTACAACATTTTTATTCTTGATTTGTTATTTTTAAATGAAATAAATCGATAGATAACATTCTTATTATTTTTCATTTCACTAATAAGATTATATTTCTTTAATTAAAGAAAATCTTGCAATCATGCATGTTTTTTTTTTCTACAAACTGCATGGGGGCTTAATTGGCAGCAATATGGTTAATTGGCTTAAAATCAATTCTGCATTAGAGTTACATATGATGGATGTCATATAATTAATCTAAATAAAATACATAAGCATAATAGTATAAAAACGTGGATCATAAATTGACAAGTTGGAAAATATATTTATTGTATACCTGACATAATTATTCATACATTCATGTTGCCATGAAAATATGTTTATTTAAAATATCTGCATAAAAACCCCATTTCATATTATGCTTAATTTAATGTCAAATTTTTATAATAAATAAAATTAATAATTTCTGTTATAAAATACTCTTTTATCTTTACTATTTATTATAAAATTTGATAATAAACTTACCCAGCTTTAGAACATGAAAATTTGCAACTAATAAACATGAAATTTATTTGTTGATAATAAACAAAGTATCATTGTATTATTATAAAAATGTACTTATTTGCAAAATTCTTAATTGTCAAGGATCTACATATTTTTCAACATTTACCAATTCTGATGATTCCATATCTATAATGTTCAACACACACACACACACACACACATATATATATATATATATATACAAATTAAATACCCATTAAGTAATAACTATTGTAATAATAAAATTAATAAATATAATGATAATTAACTATTATAACCAGTTTCTCAATCTACAGAAGTACTTTTCGTTAATTCCTTAACCCTCCTCAACTGCCATTAAATTCAGAAAACATAATAGAAGCAAACATTATCAACTCAATTCCTTCATGAAGAGAGAAACCATAATAAAAGAAAAATTAAAGAGGCAATATTAATAAATAGAAATTAAGTGAATATAATTAATAGAGAAGCTGGTAACATTAAAATTCGGGATTCATGAGATTTGAATTGATGACATTTGCTTCCATTATGTTTTTTTAATTTAATGGCAGTTGAGGAGGGTTAAAAAATTAACCAAAAGTATTTCTGTGGATTGGAAGACAGAATATAATAGTTAATTACTGTTATATTTATTATATATATATATTATATTTAATGTTTTCACAGTTGTATGATGTAGATAAATTATAACTTTTTGGGCTGTACCATGTATTATTTTTCATTAAACACCGATATTTCGACGGACTAGCATCCGCCATTATCAAGGTTAACTTTTGAAAGAAAAACCATTATATCTTAAATAATAACATGACTGTGTATAAGATGAGAAATGAGATTCAACTTGAAGTAGTTCAGCATTCACAATATGAGGCTTATCAAAATGTTTATTTCCCTCAGTATATTCACCTATCAATTTTAAGTTAATATTAGATAAAATGAGAAGTTTTTCACATAGATGGAATACGTTGTGCTTCATTAGCCCTATTTAAACCAGTAGGTCTCTTTAATATTTCAACTGACTCTCTCATGGTTCTTAAATCATATTTTTCTAAATTAGCAAGTTTTTTTGTATTGTCAAAATCAGGTTTGTGACCAATTTCTAAATAATGGGAAGTAAAAACTGATGTGCTTATTTTTTGATTAAAAGCATTTCTATGTTCCTTAATTCTGACATTTATTCATCTATTAGACTGACTCACATAGCCTCTTGAGCACTGAAAACATGGAATTTCATAAACTCCTTGGTGTTCCAAAAATATTCGGTCTTTAGGTTTATACAAAAAATCACCAATTTTTTTGCCAGTAGAAAAAGTAGTCTTTATATTAAAACAAGATAGTCTTCTACTGATTTTTATCAGTAACCCCTTTAATATAAGGTAAAATTACTCTATTAAAAGAGGAATTGTCAATTCTATCCTCTTTTTTCTTTTTTAGTATTAATGTTATATAAAGCCTTACATATGATGTTTTTATTATAATTATTAGAAAGCAGAATACTTTTTGTAAGTTCTATTTCTTGAGAAAGATACTCTTTATCAGATAAATTATAAGCTCTAGTGAAAAGATTTTTTGCTACAGAAAAAAATTTAACTTAAAATTAATAGGTGAAAATATTGAGGGAAATAAACATTTTCATAAGCCTCATATTGTGAATGCTGAACTACTTCAAGTTGAATCTCGTTTCTCATCTTGCACACAGTCACATTATTATTTAAGATCTAATGGTTTTTCTTTCAAAAGTTAACCTTGATAATGGCAGATGCTAGTCCATCGAAATATCAGTGTTTAATGAAAAATAATGCACGGTACAACCCAAAAAGTTATAAATTATTTACATATATATATTGTAACCAGTTGGGTTACATACCACACACTAATATAGTGTGTGTGCATAAATATATATAAAGTAAAGGAAAAGTAAAAATAAACACAGACAAAAATTGTAGTAGATATTTTCTACATTCATTGAAATTAAAAAAATAATTAAATAAATAAATAACTCTGATTTAAAATATTGCTTTATAAATTAAACTTTTAAAACGTCTGAATAAATATAAATATTGTATTATTATTATTCTGATTTTGAAATTTAAAAACAAGTATGATATTTTTGAAAATTTTTAATTAAATAAACAAAATTTCTATCTATTAGAAATCCCCTAAGTGAAAACATGTATATCATACTTTGACAAAAATTTCAGGCTGGTTTTCAAAAGGAATTACAGAGATAAAAATAAAACTCTGTTTTCAACCAAGATGTTGTTATCACCTCAGATGATTTTATAAAAGGGCTGATAAAAATATTAGCTGCAGTATGGATAGTAGTTTTTGTAAGAATGAGTCAGCTGCAAAGTTGGTTACAATATTTCATTGCAGCTTGTTGAAGTTTGCAGCAGTTGGTTTTAGCTGATCAGAGAGTTGGCAGAATAGCTACCATGAACTGATATAGCTGAAGGCAGAACAGTAGATTCAGAAACTTCTACTGTGTTCTTTTGCAGGAGTTTGAATTCACATACTTCCTTGTGCTGAAATTCATAGCCTTAAACATGGAGAGGACAGTTGTTTGCCTGAAATCTATTAAACCAAGACAGCTACTTGCCTAGAATAATCCTATACAGAAAGAGACCAACTACAGAACAACATTTTACATGGATTATATTTTTCCTGATGATGACAATCACTAAAACTGAACTTACCTTGAAAAATCTTCCATCTTGCTGAGGAAACTCCAGCTTTCTGAATAAGTAATTATATATATGCTGATGTATCTAAAGACAGAGAAGCACAGATAAACATATATACAACTGTTTTGAGTAGAGTTATATATGATAATGAAATTTTAAATAATTTCTTTAGTAAAATGACATTTTGGAAGTGATGCATGAATTTGTACTTTTCATATTTATGGTGAATGTATAGTTGAGCTGGGCTGCTTGGATGCAATGGGTTCATGATGCTCCAAAGTATAGGATCGGCACTATCCAGACCTAGATTATTGAGTTCCTATAATAGTCCAGAAGCATATATTGGCCTCATGAATAGGCCATAGTCTCATGGATAAGCCTCATGTATAGGCCCCTAAGACTCACAGGAGAGGAGCAGGGCTGGCTCAGTGCATGATATTTTTTCTCTGGATACTTTTCGTGGATGATATATCTAGGTACAAGAGCAATAGTGCTTAAAAATGAGGTATTTTCTCATGTCATGGGGCATTGTGTACCTGATAGTCCATGTTTGGCTGTCTACTTATCATGGCATGGGAAGCTGCAGTTCATGTATTCACTTTTCCTATCTCACCTTGCCTACTTCATCAGCATTAACTAATCAAGCATAATGACATTTTGAATTTTATATTTTTTTGAATCTATAAAATGATGTTATCTTTCATTTATTAAAAAGAAAAGAGAGACATTTTAAAAGTGAAGCAAACAAGCAAATAACTTTGCCTGGATTTAATTTTTTTTTTAAAAAAAGGTAAAGAATCTATGATTCTATGATTTAAATTTAAAAACATTGATAATTATTCAACAAATACCTGTCAAAAATTGACTATACTTTTTTTTAAGAAAAAAAAAAGAACTTATAATTTTAAATTATATCTATATTTTGTTTATAAACAGGTATATGTGTGAAATTTATGTATGTTTTCCAAATGGAATCAATTAGGAAAATATAACTTTATTATTGTAACAAATTAAAATATGTAACTTTTTGTCAGTGTGCAAATACAGCCAAACACACATATGTAAATTTTTAAACATTTATAGTATTTTTTTATATACAACTGTAAAAGGTTAATCATGTATTTATTATTTAATATGATGATTATAATGTAAGTCAATTGTACTGCATATTTATGTGTGCACATATATGTCAATGCTTGTCAAATATGACATATATGCAAATTTTAATCATTTTTTGTTATTATTGAATATTAATTGTATATTATAAATCACACATTTGTGTGCATATATATGTAAACCATAGTAATAACTTGAATTGTGTATTGTAAATTATGTAAATCATAAATGTGATAATTTTTTTTATTGTATAGTAATCAAAATCAGAAGGATTAATTGATATGTGAAGAGCCGTAATACCATTTTTTTATTAATAAACTTATTTAATTGTTAAAAATTGTTTCCATCATCTCTTGGTCACAAACAGTAATAGAGCTTGTGTTCTCTGAGCTACATTCATACACAGGATGAATATATAAATTTGGATGTGTAATTAGTGTTTTGGGGGCATCCAGAGATGATCAATCATCATCTTGGTTGGCACATAAGAGTATATTATTTAAAGCCCATGCACTATATTTAATTTTAATTTAGTCTCATTAAAAATTTAAGTTTATAGTTGATCAAAACAAATGGCCAGAGCATTGATGATGATCAGCATGTTTATGTATCCTAGCATTATTTAGATTTTTTGATTATCGTATATTCTAATGGATTAGAACTTAAGTGGTGCATCCAAATCAATGGTTAAATAATTTCCCAAGCTGGAAAAAGCTCAATAAATAGCCTGGTCTACAGGAGATCCATTTCAAATCCAGTCACAAGATTGACTGTCGATTTATTGTACTGATTCTATTATATTTTATTGTGGATAATTCATGATGGTGAATGGTGGTTTCTCTTGAGTACGTTTACTTTATAATGCTGTTTGATGGTTAGTTATGACTTTAGTTTGCTCTTCTGATCTCGCAATGATCTCAGAGATCTCTTGATCTCATGCTCCCTTTAAGTCTATCTTACTTATATATAATATTTCAAATTATTGATTTTTGTATTAATCTGGATGTTGATTGTACCATCACCCAGTTCAAACCCTTTTTCCTTACAAAATTCATTGCTTGTATTTTTTGTGATTATTAAACATTAATTTAATAAGTAATTTCATAATTCATTTTAAATTGACTGTGAGTGATGAGGTTTTCCATCAACCCCGGTTCACCTCATCTACCCCATCCCATTACTATATATATATATATTGTAGGCAATGGCCAACTCTGTCCATATCAAATATTACAAGCTTATAAAAATAAAGTTAAAATGGGGAAATTGATATATTTAAATATATTTTATTTATTAAATGATATGAAGTTTGTAAAGATTGTTTTTTTTTAAAATAATAATGTGAATATTTATAATTTGTTAAGAAGTTATTTGTAAAAGAGAGAGAATAAGTATAAAATAAAATAAATAATTTTTTATTCTCTTCAGTAATTTTATTTACCAGTTTTAATTTTAAAAACAAAAGTACTAAGAAAAATAAATAATATTTTTAAAAGAAAAAAAAAAGTAAGGTTTTAACATTTTTGGTTAATAAATTTTGTTTTATTTAATTAAAGTTGTTTTTTTCTTCTCTTTTTATAACTCAAATCAAAGAGTAATTAAAACATTATATTGTTTGTTTGTTTTTTTTTTGGCATAAGAAAAAAAAAACTATAGATGAATTTTTTCTGATGATTGGGATTCTTTAATTAAAAAAAAAGAAAGAAACAATTAACTTTTTGTAAAACTAGACTCATAGTTGAGATAAGATGTGATTGAATGGATACATAATTATTCCCGAAAGCATAATATCAGAGCAAGCAAAAACAGTAAACCCTCAGTATCTTTGAGCAGCAATTATTCTTGATCAAGCTGCTGAAGAAAACAGTAGCAATAATCCAGCTGAAAAGCAAACAATGAGAAATAGTTTTATAATCTCAACTAAAACTCAACTTACTAGTTATATTTTTAAAAAGATTTTTAAAATGGATTTTGTGGAAAACCAGATGCTACACTTTATTCTCACTACGTAGCCTGTTCAATAAAATAGAGAAAATGTAAAGAATTATATCACTGAAT
The DNA here is from genome assembly GCA_028023455.1 of Epiperipatus broadwayi. NCBI lineage: Eukaryota > Metazoa > Onychophora > Udeonychophora > Euonychophora > Peripatidae > Epiperipatus > Epiperipatus broadwayi. Next base: position 66,825 of record JAQFVV010012805.1, on the reverse strand, counting down.
GAAGTAATCTGTCACAAACCTTATTTTTATCCAAAAGAAGCTATCTCATTCTGTGTATTAGCTCAAACTGCAAGTTAATACATTAAAAAAATTGATAGATTCAGTCTGTATGAAAACTAAAAGTAGTCTATTGTAAAAATAAATTCAACTGTGTACATTATTCTGGAAATAAGTGTTGAGAAGATTACAAAAAGAAAAATCAATAGGAAAAAAACTCTGAAAATTACAACTACCAAAGATAGAATCAAAAGAAAAAAACATGTAATCTAATGTATTGTAACATATACACCTACATATACACTTATAGAGAATTTTTAAAATAAGTTATAATTGATAATATTAAAAAATTGCTATTATTATTTTTATTTATTGAAACATCTTTATCCTCTTTACTTATTTGTCCCTCCTTAATGCAAATGGATATAATTTTTTCATTTTTATAAGATAAAGAAAAGGAGGTTTTAGCTAATTTAATTTTTTTTATCTTTATGAAATTTTGTTTCACAATTTTCATTATTAAAAGGGAAATAATTCTGTTTTTAAAAGTAAAATCTAAGTAATTTAATAAGTAAGAGGTAACAATAAGTTAAGATTACTTGCTCTGTGAAATTACATTTTTGACAAAATGTATAAAAGTTGGAATTATCATATCATGTCATTTTAAAAGTATTTATTAGTTAATTTATTACATAATTGTTAAAAAATAAGTTTTATTGTTTTATTTCTCCAGCTATCTGTTCTATAAATTGGCAGTGTGTGACTTGATTTCATAATAATAGTGTTTTAAGGATTTGTAAATTAACCCAGTAAATCTATTCAAATTAAAGTTCATTAAGCTTATGCAGTATACATTCTTTGTTCACAGTCTTAGTTCCAAGGGTCTTGTGATCTTAACCTAGTTCTAAAGCATTAACATCAATTTATTTATCTGGGAGGTTTATGTTTGTGTTTGGACATCCAGATGATACTCTGGATGACTCAAAGATTAACATCATCTTTAAAGTCCATTCACTGTATTTTATATTTTTAGAGAACATATAATTTATAATTGACTTGTACACACATAGTACCCTATGGCTAGACCACTGCTAATGATCAGTATGATTATTTTTATGATAGATACTTTAGTACTTAAATATGTTCTTTCATATGATTGTTATATATCATGCTCTAAGTGGGGCATTAACTGTTGAATTTTAGAAATGACTATTGATTAGTATGCATAGTGCTAGTAATTTAACTTATTATTAATATAATGCTAGCTTATAACTTAATTTTCATTAGTGCTTGTTCTTATGCTTTGTATATATTTATTCATTTATATTTGCTCCTCCCTTTTATATGTGCTCATTTATTATGATAATGTGATTTCCATCTTTCCACCATTACCCATCATTCCATACCATAGCAATATATATATATACACACAAAATCACCACACATGGTTAAGAAATTCAGCACCACCCTCTGTGAAATATATTTAAATATGTTGAGTCCGTATTTCAAAATAGTGAGTTCAAAAAAGTATCTCTTTGAAACTGTATGCTATTAATCTTAAATATTGAAATACTCGAACAGAGCTGAAATTTAAACAAGCAACGATCTTAAATTGCTTCTAAACAAACATGTTTGCTATGCTTTTATACATACAGATTAAGCATTAGTCATTTTTAATCTTTGAAATGCCTAAGACTGGATTTATTTTCATATATATATAACCCTTTTGGTAAAAGCCTGAAATTCAGGCATGGCTGCTTGGGACATTGGTTACATGTCAAAACACATAAAAATGCTGTTTCGGCGACTGCGGCTTTACAGGCTAATACAACATTTACATATTGTATTAACCCATTGAGCTAGGCCACTTTACATGACATCGCACAAAAATATTACAGCCTGTTTTGTGCTTCAAAGCTATTTATGCGTATTCGTTCTTTTCATAGCTGATTGCCGTATCGCTTGAGGGTGTTTAAATTTCTAGGCGGTACGACTTTTTCAAATCTCCATAATAGAGTAATGTCATTTCAATTTAAAAAATGTTGTTAATTATTAAGAATTGTCATATGGTCCCCACCCTTCCTGAAAAAAGGTTAATATGTAAAAAAATTGGCAAAGTGTATGTTCGAACAGGCTTTGACAAAGCTCATGCACGAAGTCACGTTTCAGCATGGTGGGGAAAATATTCGAGACCACTAAAAGATCTGTGATGAACGTGCAATTTTGAAACTTTTCTTCAGATAAATTGCCGAGTACAGAAAGTGTGTGAGATTGTGTGTTTTTTTTTTATTTTGTCAGGCACACATAATGTCCACTTTTTATTACAGCAATAAAATTGAATAAATAATTTTAAAAAGTCCAAAATTTGTGTCCTTTTTTTGGGGGGGGGTTTTATTTCATTAGAAATTGACAAGTATTTGGATTCAATTTTTTGCAGCGGGATTAAAATAAATGATGACTTTGGTTGACTTTTTGTTAAGAATAACAAATTACAAAATACACCCCAGCCCCCAAAGGAAGTTTATTGTAGAAAGCTAAAAAAAAAAAAGGTAATTCGAATGAAATAGAAATCAAAGTAAAAAGTGAGAAAAAGTTGTTTCAAAAAAAGAAAAAAGGTTAAATTCTTGACGTTTTGGTTACAATTCTTTTTCTGAGTGTGAGTGGAAGTTTGAAAACAATTTTTTAATCGGCAAAAACACAAAAGTAAATTTGGATTTAATATTAAGAAAAACAATTACGTCAACCAAACAGAAATCAAAATTTGAAACAAGTCCCAAAGTTGATTCTCTTTTTTCAGTGCTGTTAAAATAATTGACTATTTTTGTTGCCTTTTTGTTAATAATAAACAGTATGAATTCCCCCCCCTCCCCTGCTCAAAAAGCTGTTTCTTGTAGTAGCCAAAAAAAAAAAAAAAGGCTAATTCAAACATAATCTAAATCAAAGTGATAACAAGTTGTGTTTAAAAAAAAAAGTAAAATTAATAATAATAATAATAAGAAAAACCATTTAGTCAAGACAAAAAAATAAAAGAAAGATAGAATTAAGTTCTAAACAAGTAGCAAATAATTGTATTCTATTTTTTCGGCGGTGGGATTCAAACAAATTTTTTTGACATCGTGAAATGGTCTGAAGTTTTCAAATGATAAAAAGAAAAAAAAATACAATTAGCAAAATTTGTTGAAAAAATATCAGGTTCCAACAAAAAACCCACAAAAAGTAACAAAAATGAATATCAAAATTTGTTTAATAATAAAGAAATCCTGTTTTAAATGAAATAAAAATTATTCGTTTAATCAATATAAAAAAAGAAAAAAGTTGTGGTGGCCCGGTAACGTTATATTTCATTGATTTTGTCTAGCATCAATGCTCCACACGGCTTTGGCCAGATTTCAGGCTTTTACCTCCCTTTTAATTACATTGTATTTATAATTAATATATATAATATTTAACTACAAGTATATTGTCTATGTAGTTAAATATTATATATATTAATTATTTTAAAGTAATATATATTAAGTCTATAACTTTTGTATTTGTTTGTAATATACACTAGGTTATTTAAACTTTTTGTAAATAGTTGATTTATGTATGATTTCGAATTTAACAATAAGTATGTTGGGATTACTGTATACATATAACTTTTATAAGTAGAAGAAAATATTTTAATATGTCAAGTTGTCAGAATCTCTGGAAAGAATAAACACCTCATCCCTCATTATATTTCAATTTTATGTTTTTAAATTTGGATTTGAATGATTTTTTTCAAATAATTTGAATGTTTTTTTTTAATTAATATTTATTTGAAATACAATATTGTGTTTAGTTTCCAGAATATTAGTCTTTTTTTTTTTTTGCATATTAGATTGTCTAATTTTTTAAAAAGTGAAGGAAAAAGTTATTTATTTAAATAAGTTATTTATTTAATGTACAGTTCAAATTCGCACACTTTAATAATTATAAGAGTTGAACAAAATAAGAAGCATCTTTATAATGCTTTCATTGGCATGGGGTAAGGCTTTCTCCATTCTGTCACTAAGAACTGCTATAATCGATGTGAAATACCATTTTATAATATTTGAAATGATATCAACTTTTGTTATCTGTGGGATAACTCATCAAATTTTTTAAAGAATCAAATTATCGATTCCTAGTTAGCTGATGGTGTTCTGTAAACTTCTTTATATTTTCAAATCAAAAGTTCTAAATGTATAAAGTGAAGTGGATAAAATCAGTTCTTATTACAAAAAAATATACATATAAAAAAATTACAGCTTAAAAACGTTGCTTATGACTGCAAAAAAAAAATCTATATCTGAAGATATCTGGTATCTTCCTAAATCAGTCCATTGAGAACTTCACAATTAAAATTTGTGACCAATTTTAGGTCTGACAAGTAATGATATAATGAGGATGTGATTGTTATGTAATGACTTAAAGAATGTTATATGCTCTTGGTTCAAGCAGACATCCATTACTGTAAGGATCTACTTAATATAAATCATATATACTGCATTCTTATCATATTACTATTATTATCCTTCGGTGGACTATTTTAAACAATCACTCAGAAGTTAATATCCTCTACAGATCTCTTTCCAAAAACGTGAGGCTATCTTTGTAAGATATACTTAATCATTTTCTAAGTATTATTCAAACACTGAACACTATGTTTCCCAGTGAAAAGGTGATTATTTTTATTAAGCTGACTGAAATACCATCTCCATGTTAACACTTACATTATGTAGAAACATAGTTTAATTACTTTCCACTAAAAGTTTTAAGCAATTAGCATGTTCAAATCATGAATTATGACATGAAATAGGTAGTATTTTATGGCTTTATGGATCAACTTCAATGCTTTCTGTTTGTCCATGAAATCTTGCAATCCATTTGAAAGCATTGTCATGAGTTACAGCTCCACTACCATGCATAGTGTGAATCATTTCAAACATTTCAGTAGCTACCTAATTTAAATTTAATGTTAGCATATTGCACCATCTTGAGTAAAGGTATAACATAAACTGCCTTATTCTGTGTTGTAATCCATGATCTAGACATACTAAAATTTTAATATTTTTTGGAGGGGGTAGCTGAACTATGTCACTATGTGATACATGTATTGATTTAAAAATAATATTGCAAGTAGCTGGAGAGAAAACCAGTCACACTGCAATAGATTGATGTGTTAATAATTTTATTAATCATTCATTAGACTAGAAATTATCCAATTAATGAATAATATGTCTGTAGCCACTCTCTCATGGGGTAGGGAATGTTTTCTATCCACTTTTAGCACCTTGTGGAGGTGTGAAAATCATAAGCATATGACCAAAGGCATGTGAAAAAATTTTGAGATCCACACTACAAGTTGCATATTTTGTGCAGAACTGGCACTCATCAGTGGGCCCAGATTACAATCTCTTACCCATATCTTTATCATTGTTCAGTATATATAAATAGAAAGTGACTACAAATTCATTGATGTGTTAAAATTGCAACTTTGATGCAAACCACTTGATGGAAGTATATTAATAATTTTTATTAATCATTCATTATACTAGAGATTATCCAATTAATGAATAATATGTCCACAGTGTAACTTTCACTACACCACTCTCACACAAGGTAGGAAATGCATTCTATCCAATTTTAGCACCTTGTCATGTGAGATCATAAGCTTATGATCAAAGGCATGTAAAAGGATTTGTGATCCTCAAGGTGCATATTTCATACTGAACCAGCACTCATCAGTTGGCCCAGATTACAATCTCTTACACATAACTTTATCATTGTTCAGTATATTTAAATAGAAAATAAGTACAGTTCAGTTGATATGTTAAAATTACAACTTTGATATAAACCACTTGATAGAAATATCTGACTAATTTTTATTAGTCATTCATTAGACTAGAGATTATCCAATTAATGAATAATATTTATGTAGTGTAATTTACAATAACACCACTCTCCTGCAAGGTAGGGACTGGTTTCTATCCACTTTTATCTATATATACTGAACAGTGATAAATATATGTGTAAGAGATTGTGATTTTGTCCAAATGATGAGAGCTCTATCAGCATGAAATGTGTATCTTGGGGATCGAAGATGTTTTTCACATGACTTGTTTATGATTACATTCTTCCACAATTAAAAGTGCATAGAAACCAATTCCTACCTTACATGAGTGTGGTATAGTGAAAAGTACACTACCAAAATATTATTCATTAGACTGATATATTATCTCATCCCAGCAAAGAAAAAAACATTGGCTCCTAATACTAATGGTCCAATATCAGATTAAATATAAAGATAGCTTAAATATTCAATTTTTGTTCATATATTGTATTGCATACCCATAGTAAAACAAATGTAATTTCAATATCAATTGAAGTATAACTGTTATAGTCCTCTCTTTATCTGATTGGATTAGGCATTGTTTGTTGCTGGCCAATAGACTAATGTACAGCTAAACATATAGCCAATGATTAGTACAGGCCAATAAGCAGTGATGATCACTGAATCCGAATGTTTTCAGTAAGGTCAGGGACATGGCTATAAATAGTCAGTCCCTTGTGATATTCTGGGGAGAATGTCTGTCTAACCTAGACAAGTTCACAGAGGAACTGGATGCCGGTAAGACTACTGTTGACTGAAAGCAAGCTGTCTTGTACAGCCAGAAGTCATACCCCATACCCATGAGGCAAACTATCAGGTGTAGCTGGAAGTGGTAGGACCCAAAGATGTAGAACCCAGAGTTTACATTAATCTATAATATTCAGTATTGTCTATATTTTCCTGTATTATATATATTTGTAGATGTAATAAGTAACTTGGGTATTTGCATTATTTTTCTGTAAGTTGGGTCTGTGATCCAGACCAAACACAACAGATTATTGGTGTTGTCAGACAAAAGATTTTCCCCCCCACAGCTGGAAAAAAATGGAAGCGTAAACACGGCCCAAAACACAACAATAACATTTAATTTTTTTTTTTGGAATTTAAATGTTATACTTCGATTGATTGAATTTGGAGAGACCTTCATCCTGCAGCGGATTAATAATGTTGATAATGATGATAACATTTAAAATAAATTCCAATCAATGCATTAATTAAACACACTTTTTATGTGTAATTTTTATTTAATTACTTATTTTGGAAAAAATATGTCAAACTTAAAAAATTGATTTGATTTTGCACAAATATCAACAAAGCAAATTGCATTAATGCATAAAAAAAATGTATAATATTTTTTAAAAGTTTATAAAAATAGTTTTTATTTAGAAAGTAAGACGTTTTTTAAGAAAATCAATTAACTTACTCATTTTTTAAACTATTTTTTAAAATGTTTATTTACTCTTAATTATTAATAAACGATTTTAAATAGGCAATTATTTATTATGTATATTGATCTTATAAAAATATTTATATTACATTTATTTACATTGCCTTAAAGATATTTAAATAATTAAGATATGTTTGCATGTTTGTGTGAATGTGTTGGAGAAAGAATTAGTGATTGGGTCAATTAGTATTTATTTATTTATTTAAATGCATGTTGGAAATTTGACAAAGTACTTGGATAAAAACTGAAAAAATATATTAGGTAAATGAATATAAAAATTACTGCAGTATTATAAAAACTGGATGAGATAAAACTATATATTGATACTAACTAATACAAGGAACAATATATCTTTTAAATAATTACAATCTTCTTATATCTTTTAAGCAAAAAATATTTATTATTATAATTACAGTTTCGACTGTTCCTCGCAGTCTTCTTCAGATCTACAGAAATTTAAATATTATAACAATATAACCAAAACTTATATATATATATCAATAAATTAACAACTAATTTATACATATAATAACACTCTTAAACACTATACATCATTTATTACATTATATTACTAAATTACTCAATCCTTAAATACTTTAAAATTTTAAATTAATTTTTAATCTTTAATATTTTATATTCCCTTTTTTATACATTTTAAAATATGCTATTATATATATATATATATATATATATATTATACACACACCATAATACATCCTCCCTATAAAAAATTTTTAAAACATACATAAATCCTAATTGTTATATATTATTTTGTATATTACATTTCTTAATTCTTTAACTTTATAATTTTAAATCTTCTAAAACTTTCATATCCCTTTATAATTTAAATATCTTTTCTTTTATATATATATATTAAATATGTCTTTCTCCATATATACCTTTATAATTTAAATATCTTTTCTTTTATATATATATATTAAATATGTCTTTCTCCATAAATACAAATCCTTATTTTTATTATATATTATTTTATTCCTAAACAATATTTAATTCTTAAATTTTAAATTTATATGTTAAAATTTTTTTAAAAACCTTTATTCCTCTATCACTTATATACCTATTAAATTAATATTCCTTACTCATACCAAATTATTAACATTTCTAAATATATAACTGACTTTATACATCACCTTACATACTCATAGAATATTATAATCTTTGCAATATCTTTACTCACTATCAATTCCTACTACCATAAATTTATTATATTTTTATTTATATTACTTAAATTATTTAATAAATATTATACTTCATTCTATTTCACTATTTTTCTCTTTCCATCATTTTATTTCACTATCCCATCTACCCTCCCCCAACTTACTTTTTCACCTTCTTTAACACAGCTCCCTCTATTATCTATTTAAACTAATTTAAAACATTTTTATTTTAATTCTATATTATATTCATTATCTTTATCCTCCTCTCACATCAACATTGTTTTACCCCTCCATACTCGATTAATAGTTGGTTTTATTTTCTTTATTAATAATGCCTCCCTTAGATTTTTATCCCTTCTATCACCTGCATAAAACTAATCATCCTAATAATATCCTTTCCTAAATTATGCCCTATCTCTATGCTTTATTGTGCTTATGCTGCATTAATCAAGTATATATTGAGTTTTTGGAAAAGTTTTTAGGAAACATGTAAATTGATAGAGTGTAACATTTATAAAGAATACTAAAGAGTTGGTGAAGGAAATTAAAAGTAAAGTAAAGGAATATAATAGGTAAAAGATAGATGTGATATTTATGTATACAAATATTGATGTGGAAAAGCAATTAAAATAACAATGAATATGTATAAAAAAGATAGAGAAAAGGAGATAAAAGACGTATAGAATATTAGAAAATGTAATGGGATTGTGTTGTAAAAATGTTACATTTGAGTTTAATGGGGGGGGGTATAAACAGAAAGAATGGTATTTGATAGGAGGTGCATTGTGTGGGATGTTGAGTGAGATTTATATGCAGAATATGGAAGAAGTAATGATAAAAGATGAAAATGTACCAATATTGATTAAAAGGTATGTAGATGATTTTTCTCTTGATATTTAATAAGTTGAAAGACAAATTAAAAGATGTTTAGATAAAATTAATAAATTGGATAAGAATATAAATTTTACAATAGAATGGGAGAAATAAAATAGATTAACATATTTAGATATAATGATAATAAAGAAAGAAATGGAGTGGAAATAGAGATGTATAGAAAAATAGGTAAGAGTAATATTGTAAATCAAGGGTCTAATATGGATAAGAAATTTAAAATTAGTTCTATAAGTTCAAAGATATATAGAGCAAATAATTGTTGTACTGATAAATGAGAATATGATAAGGAAATAAATAAAATAATTGAGGAGTTTTAAAATTAATGATTATCCAGAAGAAATAATAAGAAAGAATATAAAAAAGATAGAAGAAGTATATAAAAAAAAGAAAAAAGGTGGGAGAAAATAAATAAAAAGGAGTGAGAAGGAGGGATATTATAGGAATAAAAGTTAATGATTGTAGTATAGTTAGAAGAATTAATATAATTAGGAAAATTAATACAAATTTTAAGAATGTTATAAAATATAAAATAGTGAATAAGAAGAAGAATGTAATAGACATTTTGATAACAAGTATATAAATAAAGAAAGAATATATATTAATCGGATATATGAGATAGAGTGTAAGATGTGTAAGGATAGACAAATTAGAAATAAGTATGTAGGTGAGACAAAAAACTCAATATATATTCGATTTGTGCAGCATAAGTAGAATAAAGCATCCCCAGTGTATATCCATCTTATAGAAATGGCATAATTTAGGAAAGGATAATATTAGAATGATTAATTATGCAGGTGGTAGAAGGAATAGAAAGATAAGTGGGGCATTAATAATAAAGAAAATGAAACCAAATATTAATAGAGATTGGGAAGTAAAAACAATGTTGGTGTCAGAGGAAGGTGAAGGGAATAAATATAATATAGAATTAAAATTAAAATGTTTTAAATTTATTTAAATAGATAATAGAGTGAGCTGTGTTGAAAAAGGTGAAAAAAGAAATTGGGAGAGGGGGTGATGGGGTAATGAAATAAAATGGTGGAAAAGGAAAAGTAGAGAAATAAAATGAGGTAAAAGATTTATCAAACAATTTAAGTAATAAAAATATAAAAATAAATTTATGGTAGTAGGAATTGATAGTCAATAAAGATATTGTAAGGATTATAATGTTATATGAATATGTAAGGCAATGAATAAGGTCAGTTATATATTTAGAAATGTTAATTATTTGGTATGAGTAAGTAATATTAATTTAATAGGTATATAAGTGATAGAGAAATAAATGTTTTTAAGAATTTTTTAAAATATAAAATTACAAATTTTAAATTTAAGAATTAAATATAGTTTAGGAATAAAATAATATAAAATAAAAATAAGGATTTGTATCTATGGAGAAAAATGTATTTTATATATATATAAATAAGAAAAATTATTTAAATTATAAATTATTAAGGGATATGAAGGTTTTATAAGATTATTTTAATTGAAAAGATTCAATATTTTTTAGTGATTAAAAATTTAACTTTAAATATATCATATATATTGGAAGTATAAAAAGATTTTATTATAAGAAGTATTAACTTTATTTTGTATTCTTAAACTTTTACCGGCAAAGAACTAGATTCATATAAAATATAAAATATATAAGAAGTATATTTCAATCTCCCTTCTATTTTAAAAAGTAGCAATGTTCTGCTATATATTTGTGATACATATACATATATGTTTAGTATTTATTATTAAATAATTGGAGATTGATTGTCAATTACATATATAGATATCAAATTAATGTCAATCAATGATTTGATGTATATTTGATTAGATCATATGTGTATATATCGATTGTTTATAATCTATTCATTATATATATTTTTTAATCATATAATTGATGTCTATTGATTAATAAATTTGAATTTAAATTAAATCAAATAAACTTGTCTGATTAAAGTTCAAAAGTGCAATATGGAATTATTTCTTAATAACATCTGCGTGAGACAAGATAAACTGTCTATATCATAAAATTTATTTCAAATAAATATATCTAATAATCCAGAAATCAAATCCCAATATTAATAGGTGAGTATAGACATATAATTTTTTTAGTAATGAATTTTATAGTTAATATTTGACTAGATATAAACTATATATGTTGATCAGAATTGAATATTTACATGTTCTACCTAAATCATTATCGATTGGGTAAATGGTGTATTGAGTTTATGGTTAGTTATTATGATCTTAATCTTATTCAAGTATTGAGCTTATCATAGTATATTTTGTTCTGTTATAATTTATAATGATTTGCTTTAATTATATTTAAATTTAGTTAAAGCAGTCCTGAAATTTTTGCAAAGGGATGATTTTTAATACTTCCATCCCAAGTCCACAGAACTCTTTTGGAACATTTTTTATTATGGAGAATAAAAAAGACTCGCATAGTAAAATCAATTGAATATGGTTGTTGGATAAGCTAATAAATACTGTTTTCAATTGAAAGTTGGATCATACTAAAGGCTATATATGCTGGTGCTTATCATGGCATAACTTGCACTTCCCACTTTGCCAAAAATCAGAACATTATTGTTTTAATGCATCACACAAATGTTTTGGAACTTGTAGGTAAAATGCCTGGCCCTTACAAATAAATCATGAATGAATAATATTATTTGTATCAAAAATATCAACAGCATCTAGACATTGTACTTCACATGCTGTGCTTTCTTTTGGTATGTGGTGAGTTTGAACCCTTCCATTAAACCACTCAACTTCTGTTTTTCCCTGATCAGTTTTACGGTAATCTATTTTGATCATTACAACTATTTCCCCTACTATTTTCTCTGACCCAAAACAAAACTTCTTATTATTCCTACTACTTATCTATCACAAAAATTGACCCTTAAGTGAGGTGTACTTAACAAAAAAATTATTACATAGCATTGGTTGACAGAAGGATGGAGGGAGGCAGTCTCTACAAAGGGCATCTAGCAGTGGAAGCATGTATTATAATCCAATCATCAACCAGAGAATAATTCTGGGTTTTTTTGCTACTCCCTTCCCCAAGAACATTACTTGTTAAACACTTTTTCTATTATACATAGATTTTCTCATTTATTTTTATTAATTAAGTATCTTCATAAAAATATTTAATTTTGATATATTTCTAAAGGTGTATATATAATAAGTGTTACAAAATTTTGATTTTTCCACAAACACATGCAAACAGATTTTATTGAAACATCATAATATATGTTGAAAAAATTGTTTTTTTTTCCATCTTTAATAAAATGTTATCATGGTTATCCTTTAATATAGACTTTTTAAATTTAATATTCATCAAATATATCTATATTTAGAAAGTATGCATTTTATCAGTTGTTTGTGCTTATCTAGCGGTTGTTCATCATTTTCTACTCATATGATATGTTATGTTTCTTCATCAATACAAGTAGTACTCTTATAGTTTGTGTTTTCTTGAAGATTTGTGATGATGTTATTTTAGTTGTATTTATATATTGGATTATTTCCATCATCTAATATAAGTATTAAATGTGGTTAGAGAATTACCTTAAAATTCAATATTCAAGAATCTAAGGGTCCAGGTTCAATTCTCATGCTAGGCTTGTCACTGGTAAGGCCAGCAACACCTGAAGAAGACCTAATAATACCTCTCAAAATGTTATGCTTATACTAATCTGAGTGTTGTTACTAACAGTTGAATGTATTTGGAATATTTAAATAAAGTCTTTTTTTTTTTCTAATGACATTCCATACTTATATTAGATGATGGAAATAGTTCAATATATAAATGTTAACTAGTGCTCTTATAATTTGAACAAACAGTTGTAGACACTCAAGAAAATATGCTAAAAGCTTCTGTATAGTTTCATTCATGTATGCCATTTTTGTTAATAGAAATATAATTCTTTACATAATAATAAAAAGAGATTCATCAACATTTATGTATTTTTTAAATATAATTATTAGTAATGAATTCTTGCTAAAAATATGCATATGTAAGGTGAATGCAAAGCAAGTTACATAAAATTTAGGACAAGCTATTTTGTGAACTGTTCTATTGAAGAGGCTGGTTTTGGTTGAATAGCAAACTGCAGTTATAATCATTTTTGTAATGATTAAAATGTTAAGAGGTCAAATGTAGATTTTAGAAATATATGTACAATGTGTCTTAGTGAAAAGTAACCAGTTCTTTTTCCAATCTATCTAAAGTACCATTTATCAAACAATACATGCATTATATAGTGATATAGTTAGGCTATTTTTCAGAAAATTTTAACTTGCCATCATATTTGTATTCTAAGTTATGACATGAAATATGACAGTGTGTTTTATATCTTTGACAAACATCTTTTGTGTCCTCCCCATTATGAAATTTTGTAAATCACTTGAAAACATTCTAGTGACTTGTAGCTTCACTGCCATATACAGCCTAAATTATATCAATATGGAGATATGTATGTTAAGAGTAATGAGAAGAGATTGAAAACTGAATACATGGGTAAAAGGACAAGCAGGTGTTATTGACATCATTGAAGAAATTAAAAAACTGAAGAGGAATTGGGCTGGACATATTGCTAAAAGAGATGATGGACAGTTGAAATTTTAAACAATTATTAGAGACCTAGAAAGAGACCATGTGTAAGATGGATGGATGAAATAAGGAAGTGTGCTGGAATGATGTAGAGAAGAGAAGCTAGAGATCACAGAAGATGGAGTGAACATGAGAGAGACCTTCATCCTGTAGTGGATCGATAATGGTTGAAAATAGTGATAATATTATTCCATTGTGGGTTGTGATACTAAACACACAGCCTCATTTCATGTATTAACTCATGATCTACTAACAGCTTAAAATGTGTGTGTTGTAAAGCTAAATTATGCTTTTAGGTATATTGTTTCACAGATGACTTTGCATTACCTATCACACTTTATATATAGGTATTAATAATTTTTATTAGTCATTCATTAGACTAGATATATATATATATGAATTTTTTAAAATGAAAACTGTCACTTTAATAAAAAGTATTCAGATTTACAATTTTTTAAGTGAAATTAAATATTCTTTTAACTTTCAAAAGTATATTAAATTTAGCCCTATTTTTATATTAAAGAAACTTGATAAAGATTTTTTTTTTATCCTTTGTCTCTCTCTTTTTAATCTCTTAGCATCGCAATTACAAGTTTTGATTTATTACTTTAACGATAAAAATTAACCTAATTCTTTGTTATGCATGCACTTGTAGGTGTTATTTTAGTTTTATTGGTTTCAACAAGCACTGAAACTACACCGTTGGCAATTTCTTTCAATAACTGTAATAAAATTTCTAGTTAATTTACTGACTATTGTAGCCTTGAGATTAACATTGATTCTCAGGAAAACTTTGGCTTCAAGGATTCGTGCTAATTTTTAATGTTACTTAATATGTTAAATTGCCTTTTAGATAAAGTGACTCGGGCTGATGACGTTCTAATAATTTTTAAAAAAAACAATAAATCATTAGGTGGAGCAGATTGCTTTAATCTGTGAATGATGGTTAATTGTGGACTGTTGAGTCTGTTAATTAATTAAGAATAATCGATTGGGATTTAGTGATATTGAGTTGATGGGAATTAAACCGTCGTTGAAAACTTCAAGATCTGATTTAGCACCTGTTTAATTGTTTAATAACTAAATAAATAAAAAGTCGGCATGGTTTGGTATCGTGGTAGAGTTGCAAAGCCCAGGGCCCGCGACCTAGCCCTGGTATTTACGCTGAAATGCCATAAATCATTCGTTTTATTTATTTTCCTTAATAAGAGCATACGCTATTCACTTTTTTTTTTTTAAGAATAAAAATACATATTACAGACTTTTTACCCAGATATTTGTACTTCTACCTAACTCTAAAAGACTGTTTGCGTATTAAATCGTTTTTTTTTATAATAATGTAATCATTTACTAATAGAATTTACTCTACTAGAGCTATATAAATTGACACATAATTGTAACTAAAGACAGATTAATAATTATATTGTTCAATTTTGTTTACTTATTTTTTTTACTAATCGTGTTATTGTATTCAATAAAATACTAATAGATTCATGCAAGATAGAAATGATAAGGACGCCGATGCTTCGGACAGTGGTGGGGGGGTGTGGGCGCACAATACTGCCGCATTTAGAATTTATTCGAGCAGTGACCATGAAAAATCGCCAACTTAGTGTGTGGAAATGAATCGATTCTAGCCAGTGTGGTAATAAAGAGAGGTGGAATTCCGTGCGTATGTCTTGCTCTAGTCTAGAGCGTCAAAACAAAGCGAATACAAATGTATATATATATATGTGTGTATAAATTAACCATTCCATTGCAAGGAAATATATACTTGTACGCAATCACAGTGTTTAAATAGAAAGACAGCTATTATTACTGATGGAGGATTCAGGTATTTAAATCCTGGCTTTTGGAATGGAGTTTTTTGAAAAACATATAAATACATAATGAAATGAGTCAATCTGTTGTTTTTTCCATTAGATCAATAGCTTACAAGATCACCGATACAATTCCGGGATACTGTTAAGTAATTTGGTTAGTTATACACATACATATTTTGAATATCAGTATCATTAGCCGTTCACAAATAAGTACAGCCATTCTAACTCCAAGACAAAAAGAACATACAGATAAAAAATAAAAATATTAATGTAGAGAGATGAGCTTTGTTAAAACCATATAAACTAATTTCTCAACTTTATATATATCCACAATAAGACACATTGGTTCATTATTCTATATATTTGATATTTTGATATGGTGTGTGTTATCTTTTCCAGCAACAAGAAAAAAATTGGGGGCAATATTTCAATACCATGTTTAATTTTAGTTTTCCAATGTGTTTTATCTTCTGCTATATTTTTCTAGTGCAAACAATCAACTGTACACTTGTTTAAAATGTTTGAAATAATCTTTATGATGCAAATGAGATATGGCTTTTTCATGGAAATCATGCTCAAGTGTAACCATAAAATAACTATGAAAATCTTGCATCATTGATTTTTCATGTCCATTCTAAGGAAGTTATTAAGTTTATAACAGTGAACTTCTTAGTATCACATCCCAAAAGTTGAATGTGTTGATTGGTTCATGATCTTGCCACTCTATTTAATGAAAGTTTTTTAATGTTCTTTATATTGTATCAAGAGAGTGTCCATGTACTACTTTCATACAAAAAGTTAGATGAAACAACAGATCTATGTGCAGTTAATTTTATTACAGTAATTGCTTCAATGTGACCAAAAATCTTTTGTTTAAAACAGCAGCATATTGGGGTGTGCACTGGGCCTCAATATGTAAGACCCCTTTTCTATTTAAAAGTGATCCAGTGATATTAATTGGTTTACATTCACAAGTTAAGAACAATAGTCACTGGACTATAAGTTTCCAATGCACCATGGAGACCAAGAGGTCTGACATAAGCTACCACAATTCTTGATATGACATAATAACATAATGAACATTCAGAAAATCATCTTTTGAATAGGAAAAATATCCCAATCATCAATATATTGTAAATCTAAATCCCAAGAAGGTGAAGTTTCTGTATTTTCTTTTAATCCATTTAGATTTTAAAAATCCACTCTCAAACCTGTATGCCATCTTAACACTTGATCCATTCAGCCTGTTATAAATAGTTTCAAAGAACACCATCATAAAAATTGAAAATAACATTTGAGCAAATCCATATCCTTATTTAACACCAGTTTTCATTGCAGATATCTCATATTTTCTATCTTTAGTAATAACACTTCCTCTCATTTCAAACAGTATTATGTACTTGTTGAATTAATTCTGTCAAATATCTTGATCATATCAATAAAATTACTATAAATCACTTTTTTTATTCTCCACAGTGTGGCAACAAAAACCATAACTATGAAGATATTCTAAAAAGTACATTGAATTTGTCTTGACCATACAACAAAAATCTTGTCTTTTACTGGATAATAATGATAGTGTCCAATAGTTGTATTTTTATACTGGACTATATGAGAGTATTGAAGGTCTTTAGGAAAATTTAACTTTATTTAAATATTCCAAATACATTAAAGACATATACATAACCAAATCTTGATATGACCCCTGCAATTTTATCTATTGATTGGCAAACAGATACCAGACTGATCTTCATTCCTATAATTATCTTTTTAGAATGATCTCCAATGATCATTATAAGGTTGATATTTAAACCACTGGATTTACCACAAATGAGAGTCTGACTTTATTTAAATATCTTCACTGAAAACACCTTGGCTATTAAAGATTAAATATATTCAAAAACAAATCTGTATATGCAAAGTATTAAGTTAGCATGCAATGTTATAACACTTCTCAATGTAGACATAAATCTTCTATATCCACTGGTAGGTGTCACTGATATATTTTTTTTTTAAAAGTTATTATGTGTGATGTGGACTTGATTGCACTCATACTCAAGCTTCAACAAGTTCACAATTTCAGTACTTCAAGTTGTAAATCATTTTCCCCTCCACTTTTGCCCTGAGATGTAAGCTCAGATAATCATTAGATGTCATACGATAGTATTTAATAAATTCCTATCCTAATAAATCCCTATCCATTATCATTCTATTTATAGTCCCAGACTAGTTTCTATCTTGTGGATTTCATGAGCAAGGAGTTTTAAATCTCTACTTAGTGTGTTTGGATTTGTAGGATTTGATATACCTTTCCTCAACCAGCTATCGTGAATTCCTTTTTTACTATTGTCCTATCAGTCTAGATTCTAAAATGCACTTATCTCATTTTTTAATTAAATTGTGCAACTATTTTTCTGCTGGGGGGGGGGTTGGGAGTTCAGATGTTTAAAATTTTAGTTCATATTATAATCAGAATCTGTTTGAGAAATTCTTGTACTAATGAAGAGATCAGTTAGATATCTTTTTCATTGGTGGGTAGTTTATGTGACTGTCAAAATCATATCATGGATGCTATGGGTCGCTTCAATTTATTATGTGGAGTTTATATTATTTATTATTCATTTAATATGTATTTAAATAAACATTTTTATGTGCAAAAGAGGTAAAATCACTGTTAGAGGTTTTAGCATGTAATTGTTTAATTAGTCATTCTCTACCAAAGCCCTTTCCCATTCACTTATATTTGAAAAAAATAATTAAGCAGTGAAACCTATGATTAATGATTTGCAATACAATTTTGTGTATCACTGTCTCTAGAAATGCCTAAAACCACTGACATGATGTCAGTTTAGATACAGCTCATATATTGCTGCTAGTAGTAGTAGTAGTAGTGGTGGTGGTGGCGGCGGTGGTGGCGGCGGCAGTGGCAGCGGTGGTGGCGGCGGTGGCAGTGGTGGCATCAGTGGTAGTGGCAGCAGTAGCAGTAGCAGCAGCAGCAGTATTAGTAGCAGTAGCAGCAGTAGCAGTAGTGGTGGTGGTGAGGATAATGATGACAACAACAACAATAATAATATTAACAATAATAATAATGATGATGATGATGATGATGATATAATAAAGGGGTGACTGTTTACTAAGAGCATATTATTCTTGAGCATCAGAACTAATTTAGTTAAACTAATTAATCTGGAAATAATTATTTTTTTTGTTTTCACTATATATTATAATATATCACTTAGAACTAGTAATAATAAGCTACTAACAAACTGTCCTGAAATCTATATTGTATATAGATAGATAAATGTGATAATAGGTATTTTTGCAACTCTTCAGGGTGCAATTAGAGAATGGCATATTTTGAAGTTTAAATACCATGGATAATGGCACATTTCTGTTACTTATGACAGTCAAAGCTTCTATGAATCTGCAAGAAATAAACCATTCAATTTTGATTGTGTGAATTAACACAGTTGTCAAGTAACAGATTCTGGAGGTCAAAGTCCCAAATTTTATCTGGACAATAAAATGACTCAATTATTTGATACTATTAATGTTTTTTACTAAAGTAAAAAAAAATGTATGTATTTTGTGCTTAACAAACTCGATGTAACTAATTGTAAACTATTTACTACATTGCTGAATAAAGTTTTTTGTCTGAATGTTTGCATTGATGGCATTTTAAAGATGATAAAATGTTGGACTATTTCCATAATCTATCATTAAAGATTGAATGTCTAGAAAATTGTAAACTGTTCAAATACAAGCAACTGTTAGTAATAACACACAACTTGGCAACATAGGTTAGTAGAATACTCTTCTGGTATTGCTGGCTTGACCAGTTATAATTCTAGCATAGGAATCAAACTTATCCTTTTAGATTTTTGCGTTTGGTAGAATATCTCAGTTAGTTTGAGTTCCTATCCTAGTATTGCCAATGATCAATTCAGGAACACCTGAAGAAAAGTGGAGAATATTACCCCTTGAAACATTATGTAATCTATTAACCATATTATCTGTTTGTGAATTATAAATTAATTAAATTAAAATATATAATAATGTTTT
Source organism: Epiperipatus broadwayi (assembly GCA_028023455.1). Classification (NCBI taxonomy): domain Eukaryota; kingdom Metazoa; phylum Onychophora; class Udeonychophora; order Euonychophora; family Peripatidae; genus Epiperipatus; species Epiperipatus broadwayi. Next base: position 46,922 of record JAQFVV010012805.1, on the reverse strand, counting down.
TTCTGTTTGTGAATTATAAATTAATTAAATTAAAATATATAATAATGTTTTTGATAAAATAAAATAGTTATTTGTATTTCAAAAGTTTACATAAAGGTTGAAATTATCTTGCTATTCAACATTTAATGATATTGAAATAGTCCAACATATTATCAAATGTACTATATATATATATATATATATATTTAAGAGCATGCTAATGAGCTCTAAACAAGCTTTTTTTTTAATATGATAAATGCTATTACAAGCGAAGTCATTCAAATCATCTTTATCTTAGATTGTTCCCATCCCCATACTGGTTTCGACCTATGGGTCTCTTCAGTGGGGATGGGGACAATCTAAGATAAAGTTGATTTGAATGCCTTCTCTTGTAGTAGCATTTATCATAATAAAAAAAAGCTTGTTTAGAGCTCATTAGCATGCTCTTAATTTTACATATTGGTAAATGCAAGCTATATATAAGTCATGTGACATCTGACTTTTTATTATTACTATTATATATATATATATTGTCTGTAAAACTTTTATATATAATATTCATATAATAAATTAATGCATTTTTTAAACGTTTGATTTTTTTCCTAAAAATATTCTGCAAAAAAAAATATTAATTTTAAATGTTTTATAGAAATTAATAAAGATTTTAACTAAATGAAAAGGTTGTGAAAAATTAAATTATTACAACTTAACAATATATTTTATATATACTTTTAATTTCAAATCTAAATTTTGTCTTTTTATAAATGTTTAGGAATTTTTACTAACATTTTTTGTTGTAAAAATCGAAAAATCATTTATGAATGTATGATAAATTATTTAGCAAAATTATTTTAACATATATTTCTGCTTTTTTGAACATAATTTTAATAAATGATTATATGCAATTGTATATATATAAAACACTTTTAGAATTATTTATATGAAGGTTTGGTTGTATTAATTGAATTCTGAATAAAAACTATGTTCAATTGATAAAGTTTTCCGAGTACTGTTTATTTAGTTTTCGATTTACTGTTTAAACTTTCTTTTTGAATACGAATTAATGAATCTTAAGATTATTAATTACGATTATAAATCTAGTTTCGTTTAGCTTTTTTATTACTACTATACTGCTAATTATTAATAAATCAATTTATTTATTTATTTATGGGTAATAACTTATTTCAAATTGGTAATTATTACCTAATAGATTTTTATCCCTAGTTAATTATAAAAAAAAAAAAATTAAAAATGCTTATGTGACAGCCAATCAGATGTAATAATGATTGCACATGGGACTCTTAATTCTAAAACATGTCCGAACTACAAGGACCCATCTTTTTCTCGGAGTTCTAACTTGTGTTTTACAATTAAGAGTTCCACATGCAGCCATTATTACATCTGATTGGCTGTCACATAAGCATTTTTAAAGCGTATCTGTTATAGGTTTTAGCCTTTCACGTTATTACTATCACCTGTTTGTGCTTAATAAATTTAATATATTTAAAAATATATGTGCAAGGGGGGAGGGGACCCCAAAATAACTGTTAGGCACACCTGTTGTAGTACATACTTTGAAGCTAGATACCCATTTCTGGTAGACTTCTACATCAATCTTGCAAATGTTATCATGTGAAAATTGTAATGCCATAAAGGACATTTCTTTGTAAAGTGTGTTTTGCCTATTTGTTGAATTTTGTAATAGCTGAAAATGTATGCAGGATTCAAACTCAGACCTTTATATGATCCTCAACTCTCCATGCCATCTTATATTGCTGACCCACCTGATTACACACATGTTGAAAAGATAAATAATCACCAATATGCATATTTCATGTGAAACCAACCCTCACCAGCCTAGATTACCATCTCCACACATGTATACAATCAGTGCTTAGCCATTTTCAATGAAATGGAATGCCAAAGAGTTGTGGGTTGGAGTAGTTTGAAGCCTGTCCATTAAGGTATGAAGATTGGCTATCTTAATATAAATCTAAAGTGTTAATTGTATAAATGTGTGGAGATGGTAATCTGACCAACTGATGAGTGCTGTTTTAGCACACAAAATTCCAAAATTGGTGATTATTTATCTTTTCAACATGTGTGTGATCAGGTGAGTCAGTAATATGAGATCGCATGGAGAGTTGAGGATCATGTGAAAGTCTGAGTTTGAATTCCAAATACATTATATATATATATATATATATATATATATATATATATATATATATATATATATATATATATATATATATATATATATATATCAGGTTTGAGCTCATATAGTGTAATAATTTAAATAGCTGAAAATGTGGAACAAAGTGAAATTCTGATTTCTTTTAAGGAAAATGGTAGAGGAAACAGTTGTAATGCATGAAGCAGCTTAAAAACAGGTTGATCTGGGAAGAATACAAGTTTGTGAGTGGTTTAATGAAAGTGTTAAATTCACATCCCAAAAACACATGATGAATGAAGTCCAATATTAAGACACAGCTGATTTTTTTTTGGATGCAAATGATATTGTTCACTCAGAATTAATTTATAATGATAAGACCTTTAAAACGTATAAGTTCTGGAACTTTTTCATGATGCAGTAAAAATTTTAAACATTCTATTTTGTGGTAAAGTGAGGTTGCATAGCATGAAAGCATACCAAGCTTTATTAAAACAGGCAAAACTTTCTATATGTATTGCCACTCAGTGCAAGCCACAGTAATCAATGGATGCCACAAGGCTTGTGCATCAATTTCCATCTAGAGCCTACTCATCCAATATCCCCAGACTAGTTTCTGTTTTGTGGCCTTCGTCAGTAAGGAGCCTTGGATCTGAGAGCACTGCAGCTGGATCTTAGGATCTAATGCAACTCTCCAGCAGCCATCTTTTATCTCTACTTAGCTACAAAACTATGAATCTTAAATTGAAAACACAATAATATTAATCCAAGCTCATTAGCTTATCTAGTCATATAGGTCTGAACTCAGTTCAGTACCTATACATTTTGATTTCTTTGGTTCTTTAATAACCATAGTCACCACTATCTTCACTGATGAAGGTCACAAGCCAGAAACCAGTCTGGGGATATTGGATGAGTAGGCACTAGATGGGGATTTTATGCACAAGCCTTCTGGTATAGATTAATTACTCTGGCTTGCACTGAGTCAATATATATAGAGAGTTTTGCCTATTTTAATAACAGTTATAAGCAAGCATAAGAAATGGTGATCATGTAATGTTTATTGGCTTGATATCAAGCCTTAAATGTGAACTAGTTTTTTAATTACATTCTGACACAACTTATCCATCAGCCATATTTGTTTGGTGTCATTCTATGTGGCTTCTTTTTATTCTCTCAAATGAAAATTATCTCTTTTTGTTTGAAGACTTAGAAGTGGTTAAGGGGAGAAAAGCATCATTTTGAAAGTGTTTTCAAGCTGATTTAAAAAGTGAAAAACACATTTACAACAGTGAATTGCATTAAATAGAATATACTTTTAAAAGGATTCAATTTGCAACAATAAAAAATAATTACATTATTTTTTACTACAAAAATTCCAGGTATTTTAGGATCTTCCCTCATATGCATATTAGACATCCTGATACAGTGGTAATGATAATTATCATGTCCTATGATCTGGGTTTGAATATAGTCCAGATAGACTTAAGAATTTTCACATTCTAATTACATAGCTATTTTAAAGATAGATGACTTTTAGTCAGTCCAACTTAGTACTCTACATTGGATAATAAATCTAAAAGACCAATTAGATAATTAGCATTATCAGATATGAGATGGCAAAACAAAATTGGAAAAAAGGAATTCTGTCATACCTAACTATTATTATATTTTATGAACAAAGAATTCTATATTTTTATGAGAGTCTGTTTAAGAATCCATTGGTTTGCCACAAGCTATTTAAATGTTAAAGTAAATATTTCTATGCTTCTCTTTTACTTTCCTTACATATCTTCATATATATAAGACATATTTTGCAGGTTCATCCATGTTAAAAAAATATAACATTTTTGCTATTGGTGGAACTTTAACATTTTTTTCCAAATCAGTGATTGTAGCGCCTCTACAACTGTCTTTCTACATTTTATCACCCAGTGAATGACTTATGTGATCAAGTCGAAACATTGGTATATCAATATTTAAATTTTTTAACATGTATGAACCCGCAAAATATGTCTTTTATATATGCAACCTGTGAAAATCTTCGTATCAACATATATATATATATCTTATAATAACTTCTTTTATATATACTTCAATGCAAACAATTTTTTTAAAAAACTTCTTTATTTTATTTTAAAGCAGAGAAGGTTTGATAAAGCTCTGATGAAAACTGCTGGACAGTTGAAACTGTAAGGAAAATAAAAGATTTTTTTTTAAAGAAAATTGTTTGCATTGAAGTGTATACTAAATAAGTTACTATTTAAATGTTGTTTTATTTTACTTTTTATCTAACTACATGTCTTCAATTATATGCTATCCAAAGAAAATGTAAACAAGCAAACAAAAACCATTAAAAGTTTTAAATTTTATGATATTGAAGTGGTCACTTCTTTGCTCTGAGAACTGTATACAAACAATAAAAAAAAACAAGTAAAGTTTGTATATAAATTTTTATATGCTAGTATCAATCCCAATAGTGATAACAATCAACAAATTCAAACTGTTGTCAAGGCAACCTCCTTTTAACAATGAAAGTGGAATCCCCACTTTTATTAATGGTCTAATATCCTTATATAGACACTATATATTGCAACTTGACAACATAGGTTGAAATTATTGATGCAAAGAAGTTTAAATCAACCTCTTTAAACAGGTAAGCATAACTTATTCTGAATGCAGTCTAATAACAAACTACAATTCTAATTTTCAAATTGTATTCAAGTATTACTTCAATAATAAGTCCAATAATGCTCCATGCTAAATGAATTTATAAGTAATTCTTAGAAACAGTCAACACTTAGATAATCCCAATATCAATAACAACCAACAAATTCAAACTGTTGCCACTTATTATTTAAGTAATACTTTGGATGCAATTTGAAATATATAACTGCAATTTGTAGTGTTATAATTGACTATTTATTAGTCTGCATTCAGAATAGGTTATATTTACTTCTTTAAAGAGGTTATTTCATACGAGTAGTCAAGTTGCAATATTTAGTGTCTATTTAAGGGTATTAGGCCATTAATGAGGGTCAAGATTCCACCTTTATTATTAAAAAGAGGTAATTGTAACAACAATTTGAATTTGTTGGTTGTTATTGATATTGTCTAAGTGTTGACTGGTTTTTAATGATTATTTACAAACCCATTTAGCCTTGAGTACTATTATACCTACAATTATATATATATATATATATATATATATATATATATATATATATATATATATATATATATATATATATATTAATAACATTTTTTTGCTGTATTTGAAAGCACATAATTTTTTTTTATCATCCTTTCCAAATTTGATGCAGAGTATTTTGCATAATAAAGGATTTTCTAAATGTAATGCTAAAAGCTTTGCAAAATAAACATCAACTAATTAGAAAGATTGTAATTTCTTGATAACAAGAGCTTTTTTATAATTCTATAAATGATAAAAATAAAAGAATAGCATCCTGGGGGTACTTAATAATTAATAAAGTCTAGACATTTTGCTATTTACTTTATTTTAAGAATGAAAATACTGTAATTATTTTTTTCCTCATAATTCTTACTGCTCCGATAAATGCACAACTGAACACACACTCTTTAAAATATAAATAAATTTGTCACCATAATATATTATTAATAATCATTATTTTTATATTTTTTTATACTGTAATATTTATATATGCATATTACTTATACCAAAAACTTTATGGTATCAAAGGAATTGGCTTCTCGTAAATTCTTCCATATTTCAAACTCAACTCGGTTTAGTCGATAATATTTTAACATTTGCTTATTCATTTACAATATATATATATATATATATATATATATATTGAATAAGTTTATCATATATATATATATATATATATATATATGATAAACAAAACAAGTTATAAATTCCATAACTTGCTTTTAGCTTGCATTTTATGATCACTAGATAGAGCTTTACCAATAGCTCCTAACAAGCTTGTTTACATCAATGCCGAGAGAGATAGAATTCAATATCTCTTTCGTTGTCTCCCACCACCAGACCATGGTTTTGAGCTAGTAGGCTCGCATCAGTGAAGGGGTGGAAGACTAGAAACTAGATCTAAATACTAACTTTAAAATCAGCATTTATCAAACACGTTTCTATCAGTTTGAAAGCATGAAATTTATCAAACACATAATGTCTTCAAATCCAGCTAAACAAACTAGATAGCTATATGGGTCTGAAAGCACTTCAGTTTCACCATATAGTGAAAGCCTCTGCAACATATATCTTTGCAAAAACCTTCAAGGGTACATTTATGATAAACAAAACAAGTAATAATTTTCGTAACTTGCTTTTAGCTTGCATTTCATGATAAATGATGAATTTAGAGTTAGTATTTAGTTTCTAGTATTCCAACTTTTCACTGATGTGAGCCAACTAGCTCAAAACCATGGTCTGGAGGTGGGAGACAACGAAAGAGATATTGAATACTCTCTCTTTCAACATTTATGTAAACAAGCTTGTTAGGAGTTATAGCGTTTATGTAAACAACCTGTTAGGAGCTATGGGTAAAGCTCCATCTAGTGATCATAAAATGCAAGCTAAAAGCAAGTTACAAAATTTATAACTTGTTTTGTTTATCATAAATGTACCCTTGAAGGTTTTTGCAATGATATATATTGCAGAGGCTTTTACTATATGGTAAAACTGAACTGTTTTCAGACCCATATAGCTATCTAGGTTGTTTAGCTGGATTTGAAGACATTACATGTCTGAGAAATTTCATGTCTTCAAACAGATGGAAACGTGTTTGATAAATGCTGATTTTAGAGTTCGTATTTAGATCTGGTTTCTAGTCTTCCAACCCTTCACTGATGTAAGCCAACTAGCTTGAAACCATGGTCTGGAGGTGGGAGACAATGAAAGAGATATTGATTTCTATCTCTCTCAGCATTTATGTAAACAAGCTTGTTAGGAGCTATTAGTAAAGCTCCATCTAGTGATCATATATATATTCATGCTTGCAAACTGATAGGAAATTGTTTCATAAATGCTGAGAGTTAGTGTTTAGATCTAGTTTCTTGTTCCTACCCTTCACTGATGATAGCAAATTAGCTTGAAATCAGCTGATCTGAAGGTGGAGCCAATGAAAGACATAGTGAATTCTGACTCTTTTGACGTTTATGTAAACAAACATATGCTTGTACAGTGGTTTTGGTAAAGCTCCATCTATTGAACATAAATGCAAGTGATAGCAAGTTATGTGATTTATAACTTGTTTTTGTTTTTCTATATATATATATATATATATATATATATATATATATATATATATATATATATATATATATATATATATATATATATATATATATATAGTCTATCCCAATGAAAATTAGCAAACTCTCCAAACATTAGTAACAGCCAGTTCAAGCCATAGTAATCAACTAATGCAACAAGGTTTGTGCATAAAATCCATATCTAATGCCTATTCATCCAATATTCCTAGATTAATATCTAGCTTGCCTTGGTTGACACTATTGTATGGAGAGTTTGCTACAGTTTTAACAGTTTGTGTAATCATAGGAAATGATGGTCATGTGATGATTATTGGTTTATCCCAATGAAAAGGTGATTGTTTATCTCTTCAAACTTCCTGTAGCACCATTTCTAAATCAATGCTTGTGTTATGTAGTAAATAATTTAGCTACTCATGACAAGTAATTTAAAATACAAAGTATCTGAATTAGGAGTTTTGAATAAAATATGATATGTTTCATACTGTCATATGTTGTTTTTAATGTTCTTCTTGCCTTCAAGAAATCTTTCAAACTACTCAACTTTTTAGTGGCTCATGATCTCAATGCCAATATGTACACAGTCTGAATTATTTCAAATGTTGCAAAAGCAGTTTTGTCTGATCTAAAACAAAATTTAATGTTAATGGAATCTCCATCATGTGTTAATGTATGAAAGACACTGTTACATTTCATGTCATAACTTATGATCCAGGACCTTCATTACCTTTAAATATTTGTGGTAAAAAGTAAACAAAGTTGCTGCATAACATATATACTGATTCAGCAAAGGTGCTGACAGTTTGAAAAAAGACTCAGTAACCTATTACTAATGACTATATATATATATATATATATATATATATATATATATATATATATATATATATATATATATATATATATATATATATATATAAAACCAAAACTGTCTAACACTATACTAGCAAAAATAAAAATGCAAAACCATAAAACAATACAATACTAGATTAAATTTTAAAAATTTTACCAAAATCCTTACACAACCATGGTTTCATCTACTACAAATAGACCTTCTCAAGTGAAAATCAATCTAAAGGAAAACATATATATATATATACAAACAAACCTTCCCATAATTCACTACAAATTCCACCTTCCCTTAATATCAAAAGAAGTCTTCATGAGATTGATAGCCTCAGAATCAAGGAGTTTTATCATCAAAGTCTCCTTTATTCTTCTTTTTAACTCATTCTTTTCATAAAAAATAACCGAAGCATTGTTAAACAATATTCTATGACCTGTATTCAATTCATGAATATATAAAGCTGAGTTAAGATACCTATGTTTAACCCTACTTATATGAACCTTAACCCTTTCATTAAGGCTAAATTTACTCTGACCTACATAAAATTTACCACAACTACATGGAATTTTATAAACAATACCAGGAATAGACCTACTATCAATAGACTGCTTTGAACCATTAAGTAATGAATTCAAATCAGAACCTTTCCTCCATGCAACCTTCATTCCACCTAACAAATGACTATTCCTATAAACCAAATTATAAATTGATGCTTTAAATGGTAAAGACATATAATCATCATCCTTACCAACAAAATTCTTATCATCCAAATCATGACTATAAACATTATAATTAAATACCACATTTTTAATAAAATCATGATTATAACCCAATTCTACATATTCAGCAGCAAATTGACTTCTTTGAATATCAGCATCATTATTAAAATTATTAAGCCTTCTATTCCGACAACAAAAATTCAACAAAGACATTTTTTTATGTATAAAAGGCTGATAACTATCAGGCCTAATCATATTTCTCAAATTTTTAGGTTTTATAAAATGACTACAAAACAAAACATCATTAACCTTCTCAACATTTAAATCTAAAAACTTTAATTTTACAAAATCAAAACCACCCCCCTCAATTGTAAACTTAATACTAGAATCAAAACCATTCAATGCACATAAAAACTCTTCTAATTTCTCTTTCTGAATAACAAACAAACAATCATCAACATACCTAACAAATAATTTAATAGAACATGAAAACATATTAATAATACTACACTCCAAATAATCAATATAGACAGCACACATCAATGGAGAAATGACATAACCAATAACCCAACCTTCTCTAATCTTATAAAACACATCATTAGACATAAAATACATTGAATCCTCTAACAGCAAAAGCAAATCATGAAAAACCTTAATCTTATCTGCAGAAAAACATTCTAATTTTTTTAAAATTGAAAGAAAAACATCAATACTTTTTAATCTATTAACCGATTGATACATATTTTCAATGTCTAAACTACCAAAAACACAATCATCATCCAAAACAAAACCATTTATTTTCTTAAAAGCCTCAAAAGAAGAAGAAACACAAAATTGACCCAATTTTATATAATCCTTAAAATATCTTATAATAAATTTTGATATTTTATCAACAATTCCTCCTGTAAAATCAAAAATACATCTCAAAGGAAAATTATCTTTATGAGACTTCAAATTAAAGAAAACCTTTGGAGCCACAAAATCACTAGGGTAACAATTTAAATAAGTAGCTCTATCAAAAATCTTTTTATTTTCCATAACTTTCATAATCTTAATTAATTTAGATTTTATTTTTTTACCAGGATCAGAATCTAAAATAGCATATTTTCCATTATTTAATTCTAAAGAAACTTTACTTTTAAAATCAATACTATTTAACAATACAAACCGGCCACCTTTATCTTCTTTTAATTTGAAGTCTCATAAAGATAATTTTCCTTTGAGATGTATTTTTGATTTTACAGGAGGAATTGTTGATAAAATATCAAAATTTATTATAAGATATTTTAAGGATTATATAAAATTGGGTCAATTTTGTGTTTCTTCTTCTTTTGAGGCTTTTAAGAAAATAAATGGTTTTGTTTTGGATGATGATTGTGTTTTTGGTAGTTTAGACATTGAAAATATGTATCAATCGGTTAATAGATTAAAAAGTATTGATGTTTTTCTTTCAATTTTAAAAAAATTAGAATGTTTTTCTGCAGATAAGATTAAGGTTTTTCATGATTTGCTTTTGCTGTTAGAGGATTCAATGTATTTTATGTCTAATGATGTGTTTTATAAGATTAGAGAAGGTTGGGTTATTGGTTATGTCATTTCTCCATTGATGTGTGCTGTCTATATTGATTATTTGGAGTGTAGTATTATTAATATGTTTTCATGTTCTATTAAATTATTTGTTAGGTATGTTGATGATTGTTTGTTTGTTATTCAGAAAGAGAAATTAGAAGAGTTTTTATGTGCATTGAATGGTTTTGATTCTAGTATTAAGTTTACAATTGAGGGGGGTGGTTTTGATTTTGTAAAATTAAAGTTTTTAGATTTAAATGTTGAGAAGGTTAATGATGTTTTGTTTTGTAGTCATTTTATAAAACCTAAAAATTTGAGAAATATGATTAGGCCTGATAGTTATCAGCCTTTTATACATAAAAAAATGTCTTTGTTGAATTTTTGTTGTCGGAATAGAAGGCTTAATAATTTTAATAATGATGCTGATATTCAAAGAAGTCAATTTGCTGCTGAATATGTAGAATTGGGTTATAATCATGATTTTATTAAAAAAGTGGTATTTAATAATAATGTTTATAGTCATGATTTGGATGATAAGAATTTTGTTGGTAAGGATGATGATTATATGTCTTTACCATTTAAAGCATCAATTTATAATTTGGTTTATAGGAATAGTCATTTGTTAGGTGGAATGAAGGTTGCATGGAGGAAAGGTTCTGATTTGAATTCATTACTTAATGGTTCAAAGCAGTCTATTGATAGTAGGTCTATTCCTGGTATTGTTTATAAAATTCCATGTAGTTGTGGTAAATTTTATGTAGGTCAGAGTAAATTTAGCCTTAATGAAAGGGTTAAGGTTCATATAAGTAGGGTTAAACATAGGTATCTTAACTCAGCTTTATATATTCATGAATTGAATACAGGTCATAGAATATTGTTTAACAATGCTTCGGTTATTTTTTATGAAAAGAATGAGTTAAAAAGAAGAATAAAGGAGACTTTGATGATAAAACTCCTTGATTCTGAGGCTATCAATCTTATGAAGACTTCTTTTGATATTAAGGGAAGGTGGAATTTGTAGTGAATTATGGGAAGGTTTGTTTGTATATATATATATATGTTTTCCTTTAGATTGATTTTCACTTGAGAAGGTCTATTTGTAGTAGATGAAACCATGGTTGTGTAAGGATTTTGGTAAAAATTTTAAAATTTAATCTAGTATTGTATTGTTTTATGGTTTTGCATATATATATATATATATATATTGTTAAAAGAAGGTTGCCTTGACAATAGTTTGAAATTGTTGATTGTTATTGATATTGGGATTGTCTATGCTGAATGCTTTTTAATGATTACATGTGTGTGTGTGTGTGTGCATGTACATTAATTTGAAAATTTTCACAGATAAAAAATAATTGTTTAGGATTGTTTTATAGAAACTGTATGATGACAATTAAATTTTTTTTTTAATTAATTTTTTTTTTTAATGTATAAACTATTTTATTTGACTGCAATCATGTATTTTGAATTTTACAAAAAAATAATAGTCAGATATAGAAAGCAGAGAAGACCAATGTTTTATGTATTTGTTAAGTCTAATTAAGATGGGTTTAAACTCTATACTTGGACTTTCCTAACCTTGATAGGCTACTGTTCCAGGTAAAGAGCTTTCTAATTAAATAATTATAAATGGATAACTCCATGCATTAAATATTTCTATTTAAACATCTATTAAAATTATATTATATAAATATACTGACATTTTGGATTTTGGTTGGGTCATCCCCAGATATCATCTGAATAAAAAAATGCTATTATAAATATGCATTGTAGAGGTGCTACAAGCATTAATGTATAACAAGATTAAAAGTAAGACCAATAAAAAATAAAAACATAAAATTTTAAAAATAGAAAGGGGCAAAATGTTTTTTTTATCTAACATCATTTCACCGCTACTTTACATTATAAAAGTTTTTCTTTTTGTTTTTTATTAGTTGAATTTTTAATCTTGTTATGTATCATTGCTTATATCATTTCTACAATAGTGTTTTTATAATAGCATTTATTACTCCATTAGTGACTATTGTGGTCCTGCCAAAACATTATTTTATTACTAAGAATCATACATGGGGTGAATCTGGATAATATTTCATTTAATTTGTAACCATAATGTATAATATTTACCAAATCTATTTTAAATAATAATTGAACTGCCTTCTAGCTGTCATTTCAAGAACTTTTTACAGCAAACAATAGACTTTTTACCATATATTAGATCTTTTTATTTAGAATATAACAGCCAGAATGCAAACTTAAATCTGCTTGTGCATTTTAATGCAAATTGACTTTCAAAGAACTGATATTAAGTATACATAGTTGAGATATTTCACTCATTTCTAAAACTCTACAATAAATAAACACATTATATATGTAATTATAAATAATATTTTAATATTGAATAAATATAATGTCATGTGAAATTTAACAAGTCTATTTTAAATACTGATTGAACTGCCCTCTAGTTTTCATGTTCAATACCATTTTACAGTAAGAAAATGTACCATTTCTTACCATATTGTAGATCTTTTTACTTAGAGTTATCAAAAAACAATATTTTAATGGAAATTGATTGTATTTATTTATTATAGAGTTTAAGAATGAGGAAAATATTTCAACTCTACAGACTTAATACCTGTTCCTTGAAAATCAATTTGCATTCAAATATATATGCTAGTTTAAGTTTGCACTCTGTCTGTTATTGTTCTTGATAACTGTAAATATAAATATCTAAATTACTGTAAGAAGTGGTCCAATTTTTACTGTAAAAAGGTTATTGAACATGGCCACTAGAGGGCAGTTCAATTATTATTTAAAATAGACTTGGTCAATTTCACATATTATATTTATTCAATATTAAAATATTATTAATCATTATACACACATATATATGGTATATTGGTCAAGTTTATTCATATATAATTATTTATTTATGAGTAATTATGTATTTAGGTATAACTAATAATGATGATTCAGCTGAATTTGTATTTTGGTGTCAATTTGGTAAAGAATGTTATTTTAGAAAAAAAACTAGAGGGCGCAGAATATATATTTTCTGCCTTATTCTAGGTCTTATAATTAGTGCCAATTTTTTTCTTATTTTTTAGTTATTTTTTAATTTCAAACCCCAGTGGTTTGATTATTATTTGCTGTACAAACTTCACAGTAAATATGTTTAAAGATAGTTCTCTGGCTTCAGAGGAATTATTGAATTCAAGCTCAAGTAAGAAAGAAATAGAAGGAAGTATGGAATCCGTTATTAAATCTAAGTTTAGAACATCTACAAAGAAGAAAAATGGTAAGAAATCTTTTTCTCTCTCTTCCTCAATTGAAAACATGTTTGATAACAAAGATCTACCTTTATTAAATGAATCCCAAAAGTTTGAACAACTTTCATCAAATGATAACAATGTCACAGAGATAGTTTCAAATTTTAAAAATAATCAAGTTAAAAATAGTCGAGTTAAAAAAGTTAGCGATAACAATGCTGAAGTTATAACAATGCTTTTAAGAAATTCAAAGAATAAAAAAAGTTCTGTTTTTAATAAATCATTAAATGAAAATGTTGCTAAAATGAATAAATTTATTTCTAAGAAAGATACTTTTTTATTACAAAATAAATCCAATGATTTTGTGCAAAATGATGACATTATGGAAGGAGAAGATTTCCCACAACTTGATAAAAATAATATTACAAATGCTAAAAATGATTCATTTGTTTATAACAAATGTAATACTATTAAATCTAGTTTTAATTTTGATATATCCAATAAGAAATCAGGTAATGAGATAAATCATTCACTGCTTCAATCACCTTCAGTTATAAGCAACTCTGAAAAAGAATCATATGCTAATATACTCTTAAATCCATGTAATACATCAGGAATTAATCATGATAACAATTCTTTATCTAATAATGATATATTCAATATTTGTGATGAAGATACATCTCCCTCATTGCAAAATATTCTTAATAATGATTCAGCCTCGGTGGATAACTTAGACCAAGATGAAATCAATAGTATTATTTCTCAGTTTAATGAATCTATCCCTGATCAGCTTCTAAGATCTTTCATCAACTACACGAATGAAAAATCAATTGTTCTGGCAGTTACAAACAGAAACAAAGATCTTTTTAGATTTCCTGTTGATCATTTTTGCCAAGAAATTACTGAAAAAAATTATGGTCTCATATTTATCAATTGCTAAATCACCCAAATAATAGGTATCTTATAATTCAATGTCATAATATTCTACAGAAAAGCATTTTACTAAATTCTCTTAAAATCATTAACAACAAAATAGTGGTTAATGTAAACATGAACAGGCCAGTAATCTTATCAGGCCATATAAGAAACTGTTATTTGAATTTCGGGCAACATGATCTCCAAAAATTATTAAAACCTTATGGTTTAATTTCAGAGTTCAAATATATATTGGAAAAAAGGGCAAATACTGAAGTCATTACAAACTCTGCTCTATTTAAATTATCACTGATTAAAGGTGTGTCTCCTACTTCAATTCCTACAATTCATTGTGCAGAGTCAGCTCCTCTTATAATTTCATTTCGGGGTATTCCCCCACAGTGTTTCCTATGCCGTCTAAGAACACATCTCATAAAAGACTGCCCTGCTAGAATTTGCATTAAATGCAAGGGAAGAAACAGCAAATTTCATAACTGTGATAGGTCTTCAAATCAAAATATACTTGCTACATTACAATCACCTTCAGAATTATTCATACAGCCTCAAGCTCATGAAGTTCTGATGCCTATATTTCCTGTAAAGAACCATATTGTAGAAGAACAAAGTCATGAAGTTCTGATGCCTGTACTTCCTGTAAAGAACCATATTGTAGAAGAACAAGCTGACATGCAAGTGATTATAGATAACAAGTCACACTTAATGGACTCTGATTCGGATGGAATTATGACAACAAATTATTCTTATACTCGTCAAAAATCCAAAAGAAAGGCAGGAGGAGGTAATAAGAATTTTATTGAAAAAACACATTCAATGACTTCTGAGGATTTGTCAGACTCAAATAAAAGTTCTTCTGGAAATGAATTGTGCAAAACAAATGTCAAGAGCAAAAAACTTAAAGCTGACAATCTGAAATTTTCATTAATTAAATCTCAGATGTCTGACATCACTTCTAAAGGGAATTCAAACATGGACAAGATTTCTACAAAAAAAGTCACTCCTCAAAAACTTATGGATATTGAACATAATATTAATATTACAGATAACCTTGATAAAAAAACATGATAAGATTGAAGAATCGTCACTCATACTCTAAATGGTTTTTTTTTTTAAATATACACAATATCTAGACTCAAGCTAATTCTTTAATTTTTTTTTTTCTTTATATATATTGAATGAAATTAAAAATATCTGGCTTAAATGTCCGTGGGCTTAACTCTGATAAAAGAGTTGATGCTCTTGCTCACTGGACAAAGAAGTTTTTGCCTCATTTAGTTTGTTTGGGAGAGACAAAATTACATATTAATTCAAATCAAAAGATAATTGACAAATTGCACAGATTAGGCTACTTTCATTATTCTACATCTAATAGCCCATCAGCTGGGGTTGCTCTTCTTATTCCTTTCCAATCTCTGATACAAAATTTCAGAATTAGCTTTTTAAACTCTAATTTAATCTTTATAACCATTTGTATAAACTCTTTCAAATTCAATGTAGTTTTTCTCTACTTAAACAAAGATATTGGGCTCATTCATAATCAAATACATCTCATTAATTTAGGACTTATCTCAAATCCTTTTCCTACAATTCTTCTTGGAGACTTCAACTCTACTTATGACTGTTTCAATTCAAAATTTTTACACCTTCTAAATTCTCATTTCATGTGTGCACAGGGTTTTTTCCCACATGATGCATGTTCATTTTATACAAAGAAATTTTCTTCTCTTATAGACCTATTATATTACTCTCCGGAACTGCACTTCTTCATCAATCCATCTTTACAACCATTACCTTTCTCTGATCATCATGCTATTATGCTTGATCTGACATTAGACTTACCCAATCAAACCTATGTACACCTTAAATCTACAATAAGAATTTTGCTAAAATCTGCTACACCAGAGGCAATTATCTCTGAAGCTTATATTTTTTTCAAGAAAATAGACATCCTAGCTCTTCCACCAGCTGAATCTTGGTTTGCTTTTATAAATATTCTTAGTTCTTTAATTTCTCATTACACCAGAAAGAATAAAGGACCGATTGGGTTACTTAAGAAAGCAGATAGCTTAATTACAACATTAAAAGATATACCTCCAACACCAGCATCTGTACAGGTTATTATTGACCTGAAGCAACAATATGTAGAGACACACCAAATCCTAATAGACTATCTGGCTACTAAAAAGGCAAGGCTTTACCTCTCTAAACCTCATAACTTCTCAAGGGGATATATAAGGTGGGCTTTGGGTTTTCAAAGTAAGTCTAAAATTCCATCAGCAATCACAGTGAATAATATAATTTTCTCGGGTAATAGCATGATTTTACAAATTTTAAATCATTATAAATGCAAGCTAGTAGATGTTTCACAGAATTTGGTGCCTGATACATCTATATATTCTTGTGAGACAATTCATGGTATTAGTAATGATGATATTAGAGCTAAACTTTCATCCATGCCTGATAGAATACACCCTGGAATACATGGAATACCAAAATTCATGTTCAAACATCTTGAAGCCTTCACAGTACCAATAGTGAGTAGAATGGTTGATCTACTTGCCTCAGGTCCCCTTACTATTGATCAACTCTATCCCATTGCAATGGTCCCATTTCTTAAGAGTGCTATTATCCCATCGCCTCTGGAGAACCTTAGACCAATCTCGATGACTCCATTGATTATTAAACTGATTGAAGCAATTATCAAAGATAAAATTCAAAATCTCATTCTGCCTTTTATCTCTAGTTTTCAATTTGCAAAGAAAGATAGTTCCACAGCTGAGGCACTCTGCCTATTCAGGTTAATTACGGATTATACAAGAAAAAATAAAAAGTCAAAGCCAATAGTTGTCCAACTTGATATTTCAGCTGCTTTTGACTCAGTCAGAATTCCTCAAAGTGGTCTGAACATTCCCACAGGTATAATGAACATCATTACTAACCTTCTATTAAACAGACATATTGCAATTTCATTAAATGGAAAAATTTCAAACTCATTCACACCTACCAAGTCGATTCCTTCCGATCGGAGTCCCTTACTCTTCATTCTATATATAAATCCATTCCTTAAATCTTTAGAGATGAATCTTCCTGGATTGTACATTCCTGGTATCAATAAATCCATTCAGCACATATCCTACATGGATGATGTGGCAGTGTTCTTACCCTCTAGAAAATTCATACCGAAACTAATTCAAATTGTGGACAATTTCACCATAGAGTCAGGTCTTGCGTTTAACCTTAGAAAATCTGCTGTATGGAGACTTTCATCTGGAAAATCCATTCCATCCTTTTTCACAGCTATGCCACAAAAATTTTTGGGTTTACCAATGAGTCTCTCTCATGCAGCAATGAGGAAATTAATACAAGACACTATCATGAATTCTGCAAGAAAAATAATTGATTCACTTTCAAAAGTTTATACATCATTATTTGCAAAAACAGCCCTACTCAACATGTTACTGTTCCCCAGAATTGCTTACTACATGCCGTTCATTAAATTTTCATCAAAATTTATCCAGAATATAAACTCTCTTTGCTCTAGATTAATGTGGAAGGGTAAAACTGTTGCTATTAGCTTAAGAAGAGTGCAGAGACCAACAAGACTTAATGGCTTGTCACTGCATTCACTTCATGTTCTTTGTCTACAGAAATCAAATAACCTCATTACAAGACTTAATGGGATTTTTCCTGATGACTCACCTTTTCTATCTATTCATCCTACAGATACTCCACCTCCAATTAATGATGGTTGGCTGACACAAGTCTTAATTGACATTTCAAAAATTCTCACACCTTTAACTCAATTAAAACCAACGAAACTTCGTTATTGGGATGCCTATCTTCTTTTTTTTTCAACAATTATCCCAGATCATAGCATTCTCACCTGTACAAACTTTGCCATTATAAAGAAATATAAAAGATGTAATCTAGAACCAAAATATTTGGACTTTCTTCTAAAGCTAAATCTCAATGCCCTTCCAACAAGCCACTTTCTTGTGATGTATAGAGGTTTTTCATCTTTGGACCCTGTTTGCTCACTCTGCCATAGGGAGGATGATACCATATTTCACATTTTCAACAATTGTTCCTCTCTTCAGGGCTGTAGAATATTGATTAATAAAATTTATACACCAAAACATCCAATTATCAACACACTCATAAAAGGTTTTGCTTATGGGGATTTTGCAATTATAAGAAGTGCAACTTTCATCACTTTCTGTCTATGGTTTGTCAGATACTTCATAATCTTCAAGTCTGTTATACCTGATCCAACATTAATTTTTTTACAAAAAATTAAAAGATATCAAAGAAAGAGATTTGAAGTTAGCTCCTCACCTAATAGCAAATTCCACATGGAATCTTATTAATATTGGACATTAAGTAATTTAATGGTTTATAAATGTATTGCCAAATTTAATGTTATTTTATAATTTTTTTCTTTATTGTAAACATAGTTAAATAAACCTGTTTTTGATACTGAATGTTATTTTAAATCCATTTTAGCCACTTTGTAATCAATAACATATATATTAAGATTGAAAGTTCATATAATAAAAAACAAAAACCTTTTATTTAAATATGAAAATTGAATGAGGAAACAGAAGATGAGAGAATCAATATAAAATCATGTGGTGATTTAATTAATAAATGTTAAAAAAATCTAATTAGAAAGTAATTAACGTCATTATATTAGTTAATGGAATCGGGAGTTCAATGGCTTCTCTGATTTTTTCTTTAATAGGGAATGACACATGGAATGGGATTCCAATATTGAAAAATCAGAAAAGTTATTGAAATATTTAATAATCCAGATAATATCAAAAATGCCAATATATATATATATATAAATTGTCTCCCATTTGGATATTTTTTCAAAGACCATTTGTTGGCTTTATCTTCACTTTTTTTATCTGTTGGCATGCTTAATTTTTTTATTTTATAAAGCTGTATTTTTCTTTTTATCAATTTCATCTTAAATGTTATTATATGTATTATTTCACATGATCACTGTGTCTTATGCTTACACAAGCTGTTAAAACAGTGGCAAACTCACCATACAGTAGTGCCACCCATTGCAAGCCATAACAAAGATGCAAAAAGATTTGTGCATAAAATTCTTATTAAGTGTCCATTCATCCAATATTCCCAGACTAGTTTCTATCTTGTGGCTTTTATCAGTGAGAATCCTTGAATCTAAGAACACTGCATCTTGGATCAAAGCTTTATATTTAACTAAATATGCAAAAGGTGACTTCTGGGGAGTTGAATTATATCTTAAAATCTAGGTGCATTGCTCTCTTATTCAAGTCTCCTCACTGATGAAAGCCACAAGCTGGAATCTATTCTGGACATATGGATGAGTAGTCATCCATAGATCACTAAGGCGTAAACTGGGTGGAACTAATATATGGAAAGTTTGCTACTATATGTATTGTTGCCTAAAATTTCTCAACAATTTTCTTTACCCCATTGATGGCAAACTTGACCTAGCAGTAATATCAGTATAATAGCACTGTTATTTGTTCACAGATAAATTCAAACAATATATTTTTTATATATATTGTCCCTGGAAATTCAATCAACAATTTCAAACTGTTGTCAAGGCAACCTCCTTTTAACAATAAAAATATGGTTAAAAGTAGGTTGCCTTGACAACAGTTTAAAATTTTTGATATATATATATATATATATTGGGATTGTCTAAGTGTTGACAGGTTTCTAATGGTGACTTATAAACCCATTTAGCCATGAACATTATTACACTTTATATATATATATATCATGATCAAAAATATTTTAATATTGAATAAATATAATGTCATGTAAATTTACCATTTTAAATAACTGAACTGCCCTCTAGCTGCCATGTTCAATAACTTTTTACAGTAAGAAAATGGTCTACTTCTTATCATATTTTAGATCTTTTTATTTAGATTTATCCAGAACAGAAACAGCCAGAGAGCAAATTTAAATCAGCATATATATTTTAATGTAAATTGGTTTTTAATGTAGTGGTATTAAGTTTATAGTGTTTGTTCAATGGGTGTTTTTGTTTTGGATAACTCTAAATAAAAAGATCTAAAATACAATAAGAAATGGTCCATTGGGGCATTGGTCCTTATTATTTAAAATAGAATTGGTTACTATGACATTATAGTTATATATAGACATTCAATTAAATATGTTCATATTGGAATTATAATTGTATTTTCCATATGTTAATTTACATTAAAGATCAGCCGTTTCAAGCTATTGTGCATGCGCTTTTTACGAGTGTTAATAATAAATGAATACTTCCATTCCCAACACAAGATATAGTATTTATGAAGGAATAAAATGAATCCACTTATTCCTTCCAACTCAAATGCTTATATATGGGCAAATCTTAAGTACTGGAAATGAAAGCATGAGGATAGACCACTCACTTTAAATTACTGTTTACAATGTCTGAATGAATGACATCGACAAAATTATCTAGAATTTAGAATAAATATACAGCTATAATGCGACCAGATAACAACCAATGAAAATCAATACTCTAAGCTGAATCACATGGTGTGTAAATTAATAATTGTATTTGTCGAATTTTACTTTAAACTAAAACATGGCTGATTTTTAGCACACAATATCCTTTATCATTAGCAAACTAAAACAAGTACACGGAGAACTTACTTTTTCTTTCACCATAACCATGCCACCTATTGTATGTTATAGTAACTATAGATGTTAGATGTTAATGCTTTATACATCCCTAGCCAATGCTGCTCTATCCAATATTGTCAGACTAGTTTTAAATAAGAGGGAAATGTTGGCTGAGAAGAAAAAGGCATTAGATTCTGATGGTTCCAAAATTCAAAGCAACTAACTGGAAAAGCCATAAGTCTGGAGGCATTGGATAGGACAACACTGAATAGGAATTAATGAAGCACTATCACCTATATTTTTATATTGGACTATTTCCATCATCTAATATGTGTGTTGAATGTCTTTAGAAAAGTTTAATTTTAGTTAAATATTCCAAATGCATTCAACTGTTAGTAATATCACAGCAAACAGGTTAGTATATGCAACAACTGTTAATAATATCACAACAAACAAATGTTAGTAATATCACAGCAAACAGGTTAGTATATGCACTAACTGTTAGTAATATCACAGCAAACATATTACTAACAGTTAGTGCATATACTAACCTGCTTGCTGTGATATTGTTAACATTTGTTTGCTGTGATATTACTAATAGTTGGTGCATATACTAACCTGTTTGCTGTGATATTACTAACAGTTGAAAGCATTTGGAATATTTAACTAAAATTAAACTTTTCTAAAGACATTCAACACACATATTAGATGATGGAAATAGTCCAATATAAAAATACAGCTAGAACACCATCATCACAAACCCTCAGAAAAACACTATCACCTGGTATCTGTTAGTTACTAAAATTTACAGTGGCATAACTTGGTGAAAGAAACACAAATATTACTGAAGAAATTGAACAAAACAAGATTAAGAGATCAAATTATAGCTCCTCAATCAAACTATGAGAACACATGGCAACTTATCAATTTGAATAGCTAAAGGCATTAAAAGATTTAAGCCATCAATAATGAAAGAAAAGGAGGTACAATAAAAAGATGGAGAAACTCAGACTGTACTGAAACATGCAAAGAATGAACCAACATTAAGGCTTTAATTTAGCAGCATACAGCACAATATCATAGGAGAA
The DNA here is from genome assembly GCA_028023455.1 of Epiperipatus broadwayi. Classification (NCBI taxonomy): domain Eukaryota; kingdom Metazoa; phylum Onychophora; class Udeonychophora; order Euonychophora; family Peripatidae; genus Epiperipatus; species Epiperipatus broadwayi. The sequence goes on along the minus strand of JAQFVV010012805.1, from coordinate 24,432 downwards.
ACACAGGATATAAGAGAGTCAATAAAGTCTTGATAAAGAAAGAAAACTATAAAATATTCAATTAAATTTCATATCATCTTCAAGTTTGTATTGTTGGTTAAAAAAGACAAAAGTATGCTGCTGAAACAAATATATAAACTGGAGTCATGTGATATTTTACAAGAAAAAATCGCATTATAATGTTGAATCCATGAATATACATGTAACTTTTACAGGGAAGTGCTTATTCAAAATATGTTGATTGGAGTTGTAAATCTTTAAATTCTCACCCGCAATAAAGTAACCCTTCTGATTTGCTTTCTATATAAAAATGATCATATTTTATCTTAATATAAAATCCAAAACATTCAACTCTTAGTTTTCAGATCATGCAGTCTAACTTGGGCAACTGGATTTTAATTGGTGGTTACCCATTTATATCTTAACTTAATGTTCATTCGAGTTTAAATATTTAATTTATTGTAAAATAAAGCAACTTCCTACACTACATATATTTTACCTAAAACCTATTTTTATAATATATTTTACTAGAGGTAGCTCAAATTTGATCGTACTTGTTATAAATAGTTATATATATATTAATTTTTTATTAATTTTTTTATTTTAGAGCCATTTGATTACATGTCATGGCTGTTAATTCTGATCATAAGCATCCAAGGGGTGACCATTTCTATCTTTTTGTTTGAGTGGGCAAGCCCATCTGGATATAATATGCAAACAACACCACCCATAGGTAAGTTATAGTTACTTTATTTTTTCACAATTTATGGCATAACATTTTATAAACAATGAATTTTTTTTAATAATTTACAATGTAACATTTTATAAACAATAAAATTTATAGCCATGCAAAACTATTCATCAAGTATTGATTTAAATGAATGGTTTGCATTTTAGTGACTATAAGTACTAACAACAATAATAATCAATTTATTTAAGATTTTCAAATATAAATTGATTTTGCCTATTCTGCAGTCTCTCAGAGCTTAAATTATGTTTAGTAACAAATTTTATTTAGTTGTGCATTATCCAGTCTACCAAGCTGGCAGCCATTTTTTTTACTTATACAGTTTTAGGGGCACAATAAATATTTAAAACAAAATGGCTGACAAGAAGCAGTCATATTTAATATTTACTGTTTCTTATTGATGTTATTTTAAAAAAAGAAATATTTCTGCAAAAATTGATTATGATATTTTCACTTTATTTATTTATTTATTTTATTAAGACAACTTATTAACATAAAAATCATAAAAATATAAGAAATGTAGAATATCATATCATGCCATTAACATAGATTTTTTATTAGGACAGGATTTTGTACTCTTGGAAGTATTCCAATTTATGTTGTTCTGTCAAAAGAAGATTTCAAACTTACATCATATTGCCAAAGTGGCAGTGATAAAAATAAAAATGCTATTCAAAGCATGTTGGCATTTACACATTATAATAAAAAAAAATTAAAAAAATTGAAATAAACATTCAGAATGGAATTTATAATCAATTTATTAATTTCTTTTAAATTTAAGAACTAGCACATATTCAGAAAAGTAAAATTGGAAAAAAATATAAACAAATATTTGCAGAACCCCTGAAATTGTATAATTAAAAAAAACTGCCAGGTTCAAAACTGCAGTTTACAGAAAATCCAGACATACAGGAAAATATTTTGCATATACACCCAATCACACCAGAAGCACAAAACATGGAGTGATGCTATCACTATGGAATAGAGGGAAAAAATTTGTTCAGAAACCAATGATTTGAAAAAGAAAAAAAATATATAAAACCAACTTTTATGAAAAATGGTTATCCATTAGCTGTTAGTAAGAAAGCCTTAAATAGACAACAAAAAGAACCATCAAAAGAAAAAACAATTATTGGTCTGGTAGTGTATCCATACATACCAAAAATAGCAGACAAATTAAGGGAAATCTGGATCAGTATAACACCAAAACAGCTTTCCAGAGCCATACCATATTATGAGGAATTCTAACATCTACAAAGCTTAAACTTGAAATGCTGAAAAGCAAAAAGCTGCATCTATGAAATACCATATTGGTGAGACCAGTCATCCCATTGAAAATTGCTTGCAAGAACACAATCTGATAGTTAAAGAAGAGAAAACAGAGGTGTCTAAGGTAGCAGATCATGTATGTACCAGTGAACATATGATCAGTTGGAAAAATACAAAAATATTGGATAGAGAAGAAAAGTTACAAATAAGAAAAATCAAAGAAGCTGATCATGTGACCATGGAAAATACATCATATGTCAACCTAGTGTGATTATACATAATGTATGGAAAGACTAAATAACTTTTCTCTTAGGAAAAAGTGGAGAAATCAGAATAAATCTCATAGATAAGTATATGAAATTTCTACTGACTGTTGCCTTTGGCAGGATAGCTCACTTGGTTAGAGTGTTACCTTAGAATTGAATATTCATGAATTTAAGGGTCCAGATTTCCATGCTAGAACTGCCACTACACAGGCCAGCAACACCTGATGAAGAGGGGAGAATAATACCTCTTGAAACGTTGTGCATATACTAACTCGTGTGCTATTATTAACAGATTAATGTAATTGGAATATTTAAATAAAGTTATTTTTTTTAAAAGACATTCAATACATAATATTAGATGATGGAAATAATCCAATATAGTAATACAATTACTATACTATCATCACAAATCTTCAGAAACACGTTTCAAACTATTTGTTTACAAACTTTGTAGTCTCTCGTTTTTGCAAGAGTTGATTCAGTGGTAAGATGGTTTGCTATAGAGTAAAAAGCTCTCATGATTATATTTTTGAGGGAAAAATAAATCTGATATAAGATCAAGATATACTACAATATAGTTTTTTTCAAATGAGATGCATACAATCTCAGAAAAGTATTAACTCAGATGTTACTAATCTTTTGCTTATAAATAAGGGTTGTGAATCATTTAATAAATTAAACACAACTTCTGAAATTACTGAATATGTTTAAAACCACTGATAAATAAAGGAGTAGATATATATTTGTGCAGGTCTTTTTTATTATTTTTTGTGAAAACTATCTCAATCCTTGCCCCTTTCAAAATCATCTGGGAACTCATTTATCTCTCTGATTCTTGTATTATTTTTAAAAATGATGTTTCATAAACATCAACACCTTTCTTCAAAATAAAAAAGATATATGAAAAATTTGTATCACATGATTTGATACTAAAGATGTAAATATGTCTGCTTGATAGATATCCATCACTGACAAAGGCCATAATTTAGAAACTACTACAGAGATATAGACAGAGTAGCATGATTATTGGATATCAATTGATTAATCAAGCTTACAACAGATGGCTCTGAAGTAGACACAAACAAAATGCTTTTAAAAGAATAATTGTATTTGGGAAAGGTGTGTGTTAGATGCATTTACAATGCATATAAGTTCAATTTTTAAATCCTGTATTCTTATTTCTTTTTTGCTATCTTCAATTTTATTTAAATGTTTATTTCAGAAATATATGTGGGGTTAAAGCCTATCTCTAAATGCTGTTATGCCTTACAATTTCAAATATTTATTTTGTTTGTTTTTTTAAACTGTTTTTTTTTTTTATTAATTTACCAAAACTTACTCAAATTATTTTCAAATAGTTTGGGTCTTTATCAATAACAACCTTCATCTTCACTCTACCATATTACAACTATCCACCACTGCCAAAAATTAGACCACCTTTTTTCATTATGCCAGCATTTTGGGAACAATTTTTATACTTCAGATGAGTAGAAACATCAGATAATTAAATCTCCATATTCATGTTGACAGCTTAATAATTTTTCTATATTTTTTTCAGATAAGATAGGCGGTGGTTTTTATACCTTCTTAATATCTTGTGGAACAATCAATATACAATATATATATAAAATTTAATGGTAAATACAATATTATAGTTTAAATTCTTTTGTAGCACTTTCGATAACGTGGTAATCCTCATCAGCTTTAACTGAATTTCAAATTTTTTAAACTTAATGTTATGTATATTTCCATAAGCTGTGTATATTTGCAACTTGCCTATTAATCCTTATATTTATCAATCAAAATTGCCTCTTTAATTTTCCTCTTTTTATGATTTCTTTCTTCCATTAATATTTTTATTTCATTACTATTAAATGTAAACCTATAATTACAAGTTTTTTCATGGTCAAAGAATACTGAAGCTGTATTAAATTGACTATTTACATTATTTTTAATTCAAATATATAATAATTGATGCTCCTTCAATCTTTTTTCCACAGAACATCTCGATTCACCGATATATAATTTCTGACATCCACATGAATTCTGATAAATTATATTACTTCTTTGCAATTTAGGAATTATATTCTTAGAATTATTAATCAATCAATTAACCTTTGGAACAACACAAAATGAAATGTACGTAAGATTTGGTTTTTATCATAACCAACCTTTAAAAGTTCATTAGCAAAGAGTTCAATATTTTAAATTTTATCACTCTTATATTGAATATTATATTAAATATTGAACTCTTTGCTAATGAACTTTTAAAGGTTGGTTATGATAAAAACCAAATCTTATGTACAGTAAATTTATTTAATAATAAAAAGAGAGTTTGCAGTGTTACTTTAAATAATAAAAAATGGATATCTATGCCATTTATAAATAACAAGCAATCTAAATTAATTAGGAATATATTTAAAGAAAAGTATAATATTTCATTTTTTGTTCCTCCGAATGTTAATCGATTGATTAATAATTCTAAAAATATAATTCCTAAATTGCAAAGAAATAATATAATTTATCAGATTTCATGTGGATGTCACAAATTATATATCGGTGAATCGAGATGTTTTGTGGAAAAAAGATTGAAGGAGCATCAATTATTATATAATCAAATTAAAAATAATGTAAATAGTCAATTTAATACAGCTACAGTATTCTTTGATTATAACAAAATTTGTAATTATAGGTTTACATTTAATAGTAATGAAATAAAAATATTAATGGAAGAAAAAAATCATAAAAAGAGGAAATTTAAAGAGGCAATTTTGATTGATAAATATAAGGATGATGTTATTAATAGGCAAGTTGCAAATATGGCCATACACAGCTTATGGAAATATACATAACATTAAGTTTAAAAAATTTGAAATTCAGTTAAAGCTGATGAGGATAACCATGTAATCGAAAGCACTACAAAAGAATTTAAACTATAATATTGTATTTACCGTTAATTTATATATATATATAATATTTTATAATGGGTTTTGTATTTTACATTATATATATATATATCCTGTTTTTATATTGTTATAAAAAGATATTAAACTGTTAATGTGGAGATAGACATTCAGTTGTGTGATATTTTTAGCTTACCTAAAGAACATATATTGTGTGCAAAATATTTGCATCGTGAGAGAGGGTGGTCTTGCTTTCTGCACTCATGGATGCTTCCAATGTAGTGATATTGAGATGAGAGATGAACTAATCACAATAAAATCTTGAAAATTATTTATATTATTTTGAATGCTAATTTCTAACTTTATTACATCGTGCATTGCAAATTTCCCTGTCTCAAATATATTATATAAATCTCCAGCATTCAGTCTCAGTATTTTTCAAATATTTTGCATTTTTGTATTCCAATGTAGGAAACATTATTTTGGACATTTAGACAGTTGTTTAGATTTGAGATTTTTCTAAAACCTAAATATTCCATAATTGTGCTATTATGTCTTTAATTTGTATAATCTATCAATTTAAGCTTTTTGTACATCTTACATTCTATGTTGGAACTCTTTTCTATTTTTAGTTATGTTCTATATGAGTTAGTTTACAAACCTATTATATTTAACAGCATGTAAATGCCATTATACCTATTTTCAAAATATTAATACATATTTTTATGTGAAAGATCTTTGTTATTTTCACATTATACTGAATAGAGTTATGTCTTATAGTGCACAACTAATTTGGCAGAATGATCATGAAAATCAAATATCTTTATATTACATTTATCAAATTAGGTTGATATTTTAGAATGAATACTAATGTATGCTTTTCTAGTTTAAATGTTTTAACATTTATTTAAAAAATTGATACAATCTTCTAAATCTCTTGATGTCTCTTTGATTGATTTTGTAAAATAGTGCCACCTATTGCAAGCCATAATAATCAATGTATACTAGGTTTGCACATTAAAATCCCTATCCAGGGGTTACCCATCCAATATCTCTAGATTATTTTTTAATTTTTGGCTTTAATCAATAAGAAGCCTTAAATTAGAGAGTATTTCATCTAGATATTTGGATCGAATAAAAGTCTCTATCCGTTGCCCTTTTACTAGTTTAGATAACTATAAATTTATGGGGTCAAACTGAAAACTCACTAATATTTTTTAATCCAAGTTATTTTTTTATATAGTCATACAGATCTGAATCTAGTTCAATATCTATACATTTTGGGATCTTTGGGTTTTTAATAACCATAATTACCAATATCCTTTGGCTAGGATTAATATTAAACCATTAAAACATCATATGATCCTTTCTTTTGCTTACACAATCTAATACTGTTATATGTTTCACTGTTTGGAATATTGTTTAAAAATCTACAATTTTAATTATCCTTATATCTCACTTTATTTATATTTCAATTATAATAATTTTATATAATTTTTATTTTTTTTAATATGCATTTGTGTATTTAAAAAAAATGCAAAAATTTTTCTGGAGTTTCGGTTCACTTTATTTGTAGATAAAACTATTGCAAAAAGAAATCCGAGATAAATATTCAATTATATCAAATCATTTTTTAACTTGACTACCAAATTTGATTGGCATTTTTTAAACAAAATGTTTGCAATACAATTTTTAACAATCTATATGTTTTTGTACATAATAAATATATTTATGAAATCAGAAATTATTTATCTATATAACAGTTTAATATTTCAAACCGAGGACAACTAGTGAGCGAAAATTGATAACGACTAAAGTTTCCAAAAAAATAGTTCATAGTATTTTGAACTGGCTGCAAATTTTTTTTTATTAAAAGATTTCATCATTTGTCTATTACTTCTAATGTATCAAAAACTATCATATGTTTTTTTAATAGAAAATTAAAAATTAAAAGTGTTGATATAATCATAATAAATAATCCATAATTTAATCCGGGATAATAATCAATAACCATTCATTAATATTACTCTTAAATAAAGAAAGAAATAAGAAGAATCCTCACAAATAAGTACGGTATATTAATTTTCCATGGACTATAACATAGTTAAAGCATCATTTAAAATTCAGTACCATCAAATCTAAAGATTACCAGATTACGTTACCTCTTTCATTCGACAGGCCAGAAACATTTAAAGAAAATAGGATACTAATACCATATAAAATACCACAATTAAATGTAGTTGAAAAAATGTGAAGTTCAAATTTTTCTAAAACATTCAACAATTCAATATGTTAAACCACTAAACATCACATGATCATCATTTCTTATGCTTACTCATAACTGTTATTAAACAGGCAAAACTCTCCAGTGTTTTCAGATCCAAGGCTCCTCGCTGATGAAAGCCACAAGTTAGAAACTAGTGTGGAGATATTGGATGCATAGGCACTAGTCAGGGATTTTATGCACAAGCCTCCTGGCATCCATTGATTTCTCTGGCTTGCACAGAGTGGCTCTACTGTAGGGAGAGTTTTGCCTATTTTAATTCAATATGTTATGAAATTTTTGAATTCAACATTCTTTAACATATGATTAAAACATGTATAAAAAGTAAATAATTCCCAAGATGCATTTCTGGCAAAAATGTAATTTGTGAATGGATTTCCTTTTGCATGTGTCTTTATTCTAAGTTTAAATGAGACTAATGAATTTAAAAATTTCATCACATATAGTGCTTACGGTCTGCCCATCCCTTGTATATGTATGTAAATGAATTATGTCCTGTACATGAAAGGTCAGAGTGACTTGTGATCAATATGGGTAGGATGAGAAGGTTGGCACTAAAGTGGGCTTTGAGCATTCCATTATCAGATTTTTAATAAAATGGATGGTTGAAGGGTTGTGGGGTGGAGTGTTTGAAATCTGTCCATTAATTAAAGTATAAAGATTGGCTATCTTAATATAAGCTGAGCTTTGATTGTATATATGTGTGGAGATGATAATCTGGACCAACTGGTGAGTGCTGATTTATCATGAAATACATATATTGGTGATTATTTATTTTTTTGACATGTGTGATCAAGTATATTAGTGGTATGAGATATCATGAATGGTTGAGGGTTGTGTGAAAAAATGAGTTCAAACCCCCTATATATTACATATATAAGTGCAGGTATAAAAAAAGCACCTGTACTGTAGGAAAAAAATTCATATTTTATTACATATTGTAAATACAATGTATGATCAGAAAAAAAGGAGGAAATATGTATTTCTTCTGAATTTAATAAGTGATATAATAGTCTTAATGTGGATTTAAAGTTCATATTTGACAAAATTAAATAATAAAGTATAGTCTAATAAAAATGATTAGTTAATAATCATTAATATTTGATCAAAATGCTATCATCAAATGGAGTTCATTTGAACAGTGTTGCACTTATAAATTAAATTATAGTTATTTAACAATTTAACGAAGTGATAGAAAATAGTTTAACATGTAATGGTATTCAATAAACTAGGTTTCAAAAACTTTTTTTAAAAAAAAAATAGAAATTAACTTGATAACTGTTATATTTATTGAGAATCATTGGGTATTTCTCTCTAAAAAAGTATGGTAATTCCACTGCATTAGATTGCTATTTTATTATCAAAACTTGTATTCCCATAAGGGAAAATTTTTATGATACACAAAATGTCATACTGAATTTTATTATTTGTTTAATTGAAAAAAAAATCTGGTCACAGTCATTCTCTTGTTGTTCTCAAAGGAAAGATTTTTTTAAGAGTATTCTTTTTTTTCTTTTTTTTCATGTGTCAAAGCATTGGCTGGGAAGTGAACCCACAAACCCAGGACAACTGCTTGTAAGGCAGCTGTGCTGACCACTTGGCCACCAATGTTCGACATTCTTTTCTTCTTGATGATGCTTTATGTGAAACTTTTCACATAACATCAACACCTGCCCAAATTAATTTGGTATTAGATTTTTTCAAATATTTTAATAATTATAAAAAATATCAGATTTTGAAACAGTATTTTATATATTTATCACAAATCTACATTTGTTCTTTTGCATTTAAAAAATTTAAATAAAAAGAATTAATTTATTTTCTGAAAAAGTGTTTACACTAACATCATTGGTGATGTTTACATTTGCTTACAACTCATTTTTTAAATATTTTTAAAGTTCAAATATTAAAATACAAGTGTAATTTAATATACCTGGAATTTATATGTAATTATAGAGGATTTGAACACAGACTTTCAAGCACCCTTCAGCTATTGACTCTATCTCATACAACTGATACACATATCCACACATATATGAAAAAGATAAATGATCTGCAATATACATATTTCATGCTGAACCAATGCTCATCAGTTGGTCTAGATCATCATTTCCCATACATTTATATAATCAGTGTCTACTTTATATTAAAATTGTTAATCTTCAAACCTTAATGGACAGACTTTAATCTAATCTACTGTTCAACCATTCATACCATTAAAAATATGTCCCAATCCTTTGTTTATGCCAATATTATTATGAGGTCCATGATAACCTTATGTCACTCTAACCCCTTATGTACAGGACTGTGTTCAAATCCTCTACAATTACATATGAACTCCAAATATATTAATTTATACTTCTATTCTAATATTAACATATCCTGTCCATCCCTCTTCTGTGTGTTTAAATAGACAAGTCCTATACATAAGTGGTCAGAATGAATTAAAGTCAACATGGGAATCACCATAATATTGGCATCAATAAAGTATTTGGGAATTCTTTCCTCAGATTTTAATACTACCAATGGCTGAAGAGTTGGAGGGTAGAGTAAATTGAAGCCTGTCCATTAAAGTTTGAAGATTTTCTATCTTAATATAAACTGAACAATGATTATATAAATGTGTGGGGATAGTGATCTGGACAGACTAATGAGTGCTAGTTCAGCACAAAATACACATATTAAAGATTTTTTTTTACATGTGTGTGGTCATGTGTATCAGTTGTATGAGATAAAGTCAGTAGTTAAATGGTGCTTGAAAGTATGTGTTCAAATCTTCTACAAAGTTGGAATGTGATTTTTTTAAATATTTTTGTTTTTAACATTAAATTAAAAAAGAAATCAAGTCCAATTTACTGACTTTTAGTATAAAATAAATCTTTTATACTGGAGTGAAAATTGAGCATTTTAAAAAACTTCCACCAGGTGTAACAATAAAAAATGTCAGGATTTAAAAGAATTAATAAAGAAAGAGCTTTTAATTCACAGTTCAATCAATTCACACTGTAATCACATAATGTCTCACATACGTGACAGTTGCTAACTTTTTAGGGCAACCATAGCATATTGAATTTTCAAATTTGACCCAATTAATTTTTTGCATTTCATCACCTATTTTCCTTCTAATAACAATGAAAAAACAGAATGCAAAAGTACTTGGGTTTTATTTATATATTTTGTAATAAAAAGACAATATTTTAAGTATAGTTTTTAAATAATTTTATAAAGTAAAAATAATCAAATAGTTTGTTGTTCATGAATTTATATGAAGTAGTAGCAGTCAGGGAGCAGAAGAATCTGTGATCTATGGACTTTGAGCTCCAAAGTCTATCAATAGTTCACTGCATTGAACCATACTAATTGATACAAGTAATAATCATCAAATGGTTTATTTCCAAAGTGTGTTTTTAGAAGTTCTAGAAATAAAAGTGAAAATATATTCTATGATCTATGTTGTTTCTGTTCCAAAGTCCACAAGTCTACTATTCTATCACTACACTAAACTACACAAAGTATTATAGGTATTACCAGTAGTAGTAATAATAATAATGATGATGATGATATAATTCAATGGTCTATTGGTGAGACATTTTTAAGTTTTAGCCTTAAAAATGAAGGGTTCTTGAGTTTCAGAGTCCATCTCTCTACCACTATATTAAACCCCACAGTGTAATATAGGAAATACCACCAACAATAATAATCAAATTGTTTACAGCTGAAAGATTCATAAGAAGTTTTAGCAGTAGAGATGTTGGTGTGATGCTATGATCCATGGACTTTGAGCTCCAGAGTACACCAATCTATAACAGCACTTAATTATTCATAGTAGTAGTAGTAGTAGTAGTCATAGTCATAGTAGTAATAGTAGTAGTAGTAGTAGTAGAAGAAAAAGAATAGTAGTAGTAGTAGCAGTAGCAGTGCCAATAACATCAGGAGCAGCAGCAGCAGCAGCAGTAGTAGTAGTAGTAGTAGTAGTAGTAGTAGTAGTAGCAGTAGGAATAATGGTAGCAGCAGTAGTAGCAATAATAAAAAGTTTATTACTATTGATTTATATGACATTTTAAGCACTAGAAGTGATCTTGAATATCCATATCTATCACTCTAACTTTGTGCTAAACCATACATAGAATCAAATGAGTAGTAGTAATAGTAGCAGTATTAGTAGTAATATAATAACAATAACAGCAATAATAATAATAATAACAACAACAGCAGCATCAGCAATAGCAACAATACCAACAACAACAATAACAACAACAATAATAATAATAATAATAATAATAATAATAATAATAATAATAATAATAATAATAATAATAATAATAATAATAATAATAATAATAATAATAATAATAATAATAATAATAATAATAATAATAATAATAATAATAATAATAATAATAATAATAATAATTTTCCCTATATATATAAAGAACTGACAGAAGCAAGTAACGGAAATGACAGAAGTGGGCAATGGAAGTGATGAGTTTATGTAACGTGTTAGTTTGGTATTATTTTAAACTCTTATTTTATAAGTGTTTTTATAGTCCTTGTTAAAATATATAAACATAACTTACAGAGATTTTTTAAAAAAATATTTAAAATAAACGTTCTTCTAAAGACTTTATATTGGTAGAGGAAGTGACAATTTTATAGAATGTATTGGATTGTGGGTAAAAGATGGAAAAAGCTTAAGATGTTTAAATCTTCCAGTGTTGTTATTTCATCTTCTGGATAAAAAAAATATTTTGAAAGCATTGATAATATACTCCTTGTTATTGTATTCCTTCAATCCTTCTTTTCATTGTTAATAAATAATCTGTTTTCAGAAATAGAACTTACAAATGCATGTTTATCCTAAGAAGTTTTGCAAAAATCATAAGTGATAATTTTATGTAACATGGTAGGTAATTAGGCTTATTTTAAATCCTACTTATAAATATGTTGTGTTATTCTTTTCTAATTTTATTTAGCTTTGAGGGAATACTATTGGAATTTCAAAAATCCATATTTATATTATATGGAATGATGTTTTAAAAATAAATTCTATGTCACAAGCTTGGCCATAAGGATGAGGTCAAGATGAGTGAATCCTGAATCATTGACATCAAAGGTACCAGGGAAGCAGAGACCCCCTAGTAGTAGTAATAATAAGAATAAGAGTCAATTTTTTATGCTAAGAATATCATAAGAGGTTCTACCACTTAGAGTGATCTGTTGGGGTTTGTTCCATGTCCAGTGTACTAAACCATACAGTAAAATACAGTAATTGAAATGGAAGAAACTACCACTTATTGAGTTATGTATTGTCAAAAACAATGAAAGATAGAATTGTACCCCTTTTCTTATAAGCTCTTTTATTATCTAAGTTTAGTTTTTGATGTTGTTTTGAAATTATTGGGTGAATTTTGCCTATTGTTTTGAAGAACGAATCTTACTTTTAACTACCTCTGAATATTAAAAGCAACATCAAGAATTAAGCTTATATATCAACAGAACATAAAGAGAGAGAGAGAGAGGTACCAGATCTCTTTTATTGTTTTTGGTAGTACCTACTACCATTTCAATTACTGATATTTTTTAAAAAAAGTTATGATTATTTTTTATTATGTTTTATAAAACTAATGTTTCATCTAATATTCAGAGTTTCTTAAAAGTAAGATTTGTTCTTCAGCCTCTGCATATATTAATGATGATTTCAGCTTATTTAGTTTACACATAAATTAAAACAATAGACAAAATCACCCTATAATTCAAAACAATGTCAAAAACCAAGCTTATATAAAATCACAGGTTAAAGTGATAGTGGCAACATTCTAATGAATAATATTTCTGTAGTGTAATTTTTACTACATGACCCATGCAAGGTAGAGACTATTTTTTCATCCACTTTTAACATTTTCTGGAAGGATGTAATCATAATCATATGACCAAAGATGTGTGGGAAAGATGTATGATTTCCAAGATACACATTTTGTCCTGAATCAGCACTCATCAGTTGACAAGATCACAATCTCTTACACATATCTTTATCATTGTTCAATATTAAAATACATGTATAGTTTCTATACTAAAATTAATGTAATTATAAGGGATTTGAACTCAGGCTTTCAAATTCCCCACAGCTATCTAAGCCATCTTATACAACTGATATACATAACCACATACATGTGAAAAAGATAAATGGTCTCCAATATATGTCTCATTGTTCAGTAAATGTACATACGGAATTACTACAGTTTAATTGATGTGGGATACTTACTGCCCTCACAACTTTGACACAAACCATTTTATGGAAGTATATTAATAAATTTGTTAGTCATTCATTAGAGTAGAGATTATCCAATTAATGAATATCTGTACTGTAATTTTCTCTATACCAATTATCAATTAAACTGTAGCAATTATTATGTATTTATACTGAACAAGGATGAAGATATGTGTATGAGATTGGAATCTGGACTAACTGATGAATATAGGTTCAGCACAAGATGTGCATTTTAAGGTCATATATCTTTTCCCCATGTCCTTGGTCATATGTTTATGATTACAGTCTTCCACATGGTGCTAAAAGCTGGATTTAACCAGTCCTTACCTTCTGTGAGAGTTATGTAGCAAAAATTACACTAGAAAAATATTATTCATTAAGTGGATGGCCTCTACTCTAATAAATGACTAACAATAATTATTAATGGTACCATTCTTCCTTTTGGTGTTTTTGATGATACATAACTCATTAAGAGAAAGTTACTTCACATTCAATGACTGATATTTAAAAAAGTTATGATTATTTCTTAATATAGATAATTATAATAATTAAATGATTTATTGTTGAATTTTTCATAAAAGGTTTTTTTTTCTGTGTCAAAGCATCGGCCGAGAAACGAACCCCGAGACAAGTGCTTGTAAGGCGGCTGTGCTAATCATTCGGCCATTAAAAGTGACAGTGTAGCAATTATTTATAAGCCAATATCTTTAAAATTTGCTTCTTTTATAATCCTAAGCATCACAAAGTAAACAAGAATAATCAAATGATTTATTATTTAGGAATTCATCAAAGATTTGAATATGGAAGTGACATAATTAGAGTCATGATCTATGCATAGCTTTTCAGCTCCAGAATCCTCTGTGTTATTCATGCATTAACTATATCAGGGTCCCAGGCGCGATATTGGATTTTTAAAAAAACTGATTTTTTTCCCCCATGTGTCATAGCATCAGCCGGGAAGCAAACCCACTAACCCGGGATAAGTGCTTGCAAAGCAGCCATTGCTGACCTCTCAACCACCAAAAAACTGATTTGAGACCAATTTTCACAATAACTTCAGTTTCAATAATGTTAGAGCAAAATGCTATATATTGACAGAAAATAGAAAAACTAAGGAATAAAATAAGGCTAATACAAATAATGATTAAAGTAAGGTAAAAAAGAAATTTTAACATCCAAAATAATTATTACTTTATTGTTTATTCATAATTTCTAATTTATCATTAACTAAGTTTAAAATTATATATGCATTGATAATTTCTTTGTATTCTTCACAAAATTCTCATTCAAACCATATTTAATACTTTTTGCCTGAGATAATCCATAGCTTCAGAATCTACAAAAATGGTCACATAAGAATTTTTCATTTTTTATCTTGTATTCCAAAAGTTAACAAATCTCAGAGTGTCTATAAGAAAAAGATTCATCTTAATAAAAGATACAAAATAAATAATTTCCAGAAGGTGGGTATGCATTTATCATCATAGCAATTGGCATCTTGTCTATCTAAACTAGAAATTGAAAGTTACTGTCTGTATCAATGATAAAATGAGATTCATCTCTTCATTTATACTTTTTGTGTAGACCAGTGATGTTTATATTCTTTGTGCACACCAGTGATGCTATCTTGTTATATTTATTGTCCCACAGAGATATAATTTACTTGCATATAGCTCATTTTCTAGCTATAGACTTGAAAATAATGTGATGTGAGATGTGGCAAAACTACAATTCCATGTGGTATACATAATCATACTGACTATTACCACACCCATCACTTGAAACCTATCTTTATTGGTTTTAAGAGTTTATATTTTCACATGGTACTATGACCAGTGAATTTTGTAATTGCTTTATTAACTGCAACCTTTCTGTACATCTGATAATCAGTCTTAAAATTTATATTTCACTGCTCTATAATACATTAATTTTATATATAAAAATCATTACTTGTTATACAAACATGGACATGCAAGTGTAAACACAAGCACACTAATACAATAATAAATTATTAAACTTTTTGAGAATCATTATGCCTCAAACTGAATCAGAACCCCAAAATTATATTGTGCATAAACTACTATGTTATATTTGAATACAAATATAATTTATATACTACAGATTAATACAAATGCAAACACATTAATAAATTATAATTTATCAAATATTAAAAAATTTAAATAATATTATGTAAATAATAAAAAAATTTAAATGCTATTCAAATAATAAAAAAAAATTGAATACTTATGATATTATATTTTTGTGGGATGAAGACCTTAAATTATTGAGACATGTTTAATCCATTTTATTACAGAGTCTTGCTAATATGAAAATTGTGCCTTTGTCTTCTTTATGCAATCTAGTAAACTGAGCAGAAAAGAAAAAAAGTTAAATAAACCTATTAATAAAAATATTAATAGAAAATCCAAATTTTGTCTGATTTTAACACGCGTTATGCCATTTTAAAAAAAACTCAAATAGCAGAGAATGCCAGGATTTTTATAAACATCATGCTTATAGTTTTCCCATAAGTTTAAAAAGAAAACAAAATTTCAATCAATCATCTGACATTAGTGGATATCATGCTACTGACATTAAAGCTGTTTTAAACTACACATGTCCATAATTTTATTACTAATACATTCTTAAGGTATTTTATGCTTGTTGAAAATGTTTGTGCTATACATTTTCCAAATTTATGCAGTTCTCTTTCTTAATTGTTATTGTGATGTCTTAATTTTTATGTTGTAGTTTCTAAGTTAAACTCTGAATCTGCATTAATAATTATGTATGTGAGTGTGTGCATGAAAATGTATATTAAATAAGGTTTATTACTACTCATAAATGTTGGTGTTGCTGGGCATCATTGAACCTAAATAATATAAATGTGGGCGACTTCTGTGAAAAAATGATCCTTAAATTTTAACAATTTTAATCAGATTCAAACAAAGAAAATCAATTTTAACTATTACTGATGTAAAAGATAAGTTCAATTGGTCGTAGGCATTAGAATCCTTTCTGCTGCTATTAAATAATGACTTCTGTTCCCCTTCTAGCAACTTCTAAAAGTGATCTGTAATAGTTATATCAAAGCTTCAGAAATATAGTTTTAAAAATTAGGCAATGTTTTATATGTATATATAATATTTAAATAGAAGCATAGTATGTGTACACAGAAGCAAAACTCTTCATACAGTACCACCATTCAGAGCAAGCCAGAGTAATCAATGGATGCAGGAAGGTTTGTGCATAAAATCACTATCTAGTGCCTACTCATTCAATATTCTCAGACTAGTTTCTAACTTGTTGCTTTCATCAGTGAGGAGCCTTGGATCTGCATCCATTGATTACTTTGGCTTGCACTGAGTGGCACTACATGTGTAAACAGCTTGTGTAAGCATAGAGAATGATGATCATGTAATGTTTAATGGTTATAGTATATACACTTAAGCAAAATGCAATTAAAGCAGTTTAATCCCAGACCTTCAAGATCCTTTCACACATCCACTCTATCTAATATAACTGTTACACATGGCCACATACATGTGAAAACGACAAATGATCTCCAGGATACGTATTATATTTTTTTAAATGTGCACTGTACATGCACGTACACACACATTGACACATTTATTGATTTTGTGTTTTTATATTTCATATAAGAAATTAAAATACACAAAATATATAAATGCAAGAAAGTTTTCGTTTAACTTATAAGCGAAAATAGTTCAGATAACACGATGTGAGTTTAAATCCTGTTATTACCGAGCTAATAAGAAATTACCTCAAGAAACAGATGATGGGCTTAAAACAGATGTATACATCCCATTAAAAAAAGTCAATTATTGTATTATTGCCTAGTCTGTTTCTAGTGACGTTTTACGATTATCCAGCTTTTAGGTCAGGTCACACAAGGAAGATTATCACCAAAACATTGTTAAATCATTATTATATAAAACTTTTCTATAGTCTACTTTATATTATCAACAGGAAAATGATTAATATCAACAAACACACATTTAACATTATCGTATTTTGATAGTACAGATTATTTTGACTAATAATAATAATAAGCAGCCACTGGTAATTTACTATGGCCATTCCAACTCTGGAAGAAGATAAAACTACTCCAGAAATGTTTTTCGCGATGACTACAAACCAATCTATGAACAACATATACATACACATATAGAACATGCTGATTCATTTTCCTGTTTATTTAATATTTTACAATGCTATTTTTTAATTTCTTCAGCGGAAAACTTTTCTTTCAGAAATGGCGCCTCCCTGAGAATTGCCAAATCACGAATCCATGGTCAGAGGTTGGGGGGGGGGGGTTCCTGACAGAGATATTTTAAATGCTTTCTCTGGCTAAGAATTTATCACAAAGCTTGTTAAGCAATTGGCAATGCTCATTATTTATATCTTATAAGCTTAAGAGAATTGGGTCAAGTGATCTATGACTCTTATTTTGACTATTATATCTAATTGTAACTCTTCGGTGTATTCTATTCCCCCAACATATCTTTCCAATAGAAACAACTGATATTACACTTCCTCTGGAATGTGTTTAAGATAACCCTTATAATGTAAACAGGGCCTAACTCTCCCATAAAAAGCATGCTCAAGTTTATACTAAGACACCCTTTTAGAAAATATTTCATAGTTCATTTATTATAAATGACTAATCCAACAAAGGTGTGATTTTATAATTGTGGTCTCAATAATATCATATCTAGTATGCTGCAAACCTATTGGTTGATAGGATCTTCCCATTTTAAAAATTTTACATCCTTAAATAAAACTTTTCTATTGCCTTTATAGTGCACTTATAGGATGTCCATGATTGCCATCCGTATAGTAAACTGCTCCATATGCAGCTTAGTGGCAGCCATTATTATTCTTAATGTGTTAAAAGTCATATCACATTTAAATCTGTGTTGTACCATAATATGTAAATCTTTCTTTCTACTTATAAATCTACAAATTTTTTTTAAACTGGTTTACATTCTCAACTTGATAATCGTCCATTACTGGTTGTTAAGAAATTTGATGTTTTTTAACATTAATCAAAGTCATTATAAGTTGCATTCAAAACATCAAGAATATTCTGTATATCATCTTTGGAAACTGACCAAAATAGCATCATCATCCCCCTATTGTAAATTCAAAGTCCAAGAAGTTCATTTCATATTTAATCAATTCAACTTAAAAATTTCACCAACAAACCTGTATCATATGTTGATTTCTGTTTGCTTAAGCCAACTATACACAAATCCAAAGAATCTTATCATAAAAAATTGAATACAATGTTGGAGAAAGTACACATTCTTATTTAGCACAAGTTTGTTTCCCAAATATCTCAGATTTTCTACCTGCAGTAATAATATTTTATCTCATTATGTCATGTAGAAGCTGTATGAAATGAATAAATTTTGGTGGACACCTAACTAATTTCAAACAATTCCACAGATCTGTCCTATTAACTTCATATGCTTTAATCAAATTAATAAAATCAATATATACTTTATTCCTGTGACTTTTCTTGCATTTGACTGGCAACAAATAACATGTTCATAGTACTTCCTGATTACTGTGAGGAAAAATAATGATATTTCACAATAATTATTGCAATGTTACCAAATCTGTCCCTTCCTTTATTTTGCTATAATATCACATATAAGTGCAATTTACTCACTCTACTTTGAACACTTTTTATCAAACACTTTTAGTGTACATATATGCATATACAATCTTATGTTTCAATTGTCCTGCAGTCTTCTTCAGAACAACATTTTTTTTAATTTTTTTATAAATATAGCTCTGAAGAAGACTGAAGGACAGTCAAAATGTAAGATTGTATATGCATATATGAACACTTTTTATCAAAATCTTTTTAGTGTACATATATGCATATACAATATTATGTTTCAATTGTTCTGCGGTCTTCTTCAGAGCCACATTTTTTTTTTAATTTTTGTAAATATGGCTCAGAAGAAAACTGGAGGACAGTCAAAACATAAGATTGTACATGCACATATGTACATAAAAGGTTTTTGTAATTAATACACTGCTGTGTTGCAGTGAAACTTTTATATAATTTGTAGGCTTTTTTATATTATAATTTCATCAGACCTAAGTGCTTTCAGAGCCCTTGTTCATCCATAATCATAGTCTCTATATTGTTAATGTTATTATATGCAAATGTATGCAAAATTATTTTGTATACTATCCATTTTCTGGAAATGGCAAAACAAGTGTCTTTTTTATTAATTGATTTGACATTACTGGTGATAAAACAAGCTTCCTTAATTTTTCTCTTGATGTCATTCCTTTTTATGCATAATATATCTGCCTTGGAGGTTCAAATGTGTGTTTAAGCTCTTGCTGATGGTCAGTAAATACAAAACTGTCTTCTTTTTTGATAGTTGCTCTTGTGTATGTGTATTTGTGTTGAGCCAATCTATTGCCAACTGTGGCATGAGTTTCTCCATACTAAACAGCATCACATCCAAATTGAGGGCACACAATTCTACATACCACCTGAGGGTTTCTTCAATGTTTCTTTTATCTTTTGTATTATTAATAAGTCTATTGGTGTTTAGAGAGATTCTAAATCCTAGTTTAAATTCTTTCTGTAAAATTTTACTGAAGTTTTTTGCTACTGCAGGTATATATGGTACATGTATGCTAAAAAGTGTTCAAAGTAGAGTAAATAAACTGCTAATTATTGTAATCTTGTCTATTTTCTTTGGTATTTGAAATTTGGAACAATAAAAGCATTCTAAAGATTGGGTCACACAACTTTATGGATCCATATTTTTTAAAAAATTCTAATATTTTGAAGTTAATATATTACCACTGTGTTTCAAAATTTAACATTATTTTTTCAGATCCTACAGCCTTTTTATTTTTAAGATTATAAAAATATATTATGACTTTACTAAGCTAGATATATTTGTCCAAATACAAATGAGATGAAATAAATATATCATTGAAAGTCATGATCTGAATTCTTATTATCATTAATCAAAAGATGATGAAAATGCTCATTCAATAGGTTCAAATATCATTATCATCATATAAGAGAGTGTCATTTCTGGATTTAATGTGAATGGAATACTGTTTCTCAAGTCAATTATGTTACTTTTAATGTATCAAAAGGATTAGAATAACCACTAAACATCACATGATAACTATTTCTTAGATGCTTAGCTCATCAAAACTCTCCTACAGTAGTGCCACTCAGATCCTAAGATCTATGAGCAGTGCTCTCAGACCCAAGGCTCCTCACTGACAAAATCCACAAGCTAGAAACTAGTCTGAGGATATTGGATGAGTAGGCACTAGATCGGTATTTTATGCACAAGTCTTCTGGCATCCATTGATTACTCTGGCTTGCACTGAGTGGAACTACTGTATGTAGAGTTTTCCTGTTTAGGATTAGAATAACTATGATCAGCAAATGTCTACATGTTTTTTGCAGTTTTAATCAACCAATTACTTTTAAACCTTCTTGTCAGTCTATATAATACTAATATCATCTATGTTTTCTATTACTTTTTACAATGCTTTTATTCAACTCACTAATAACAGCTTTATTTCCCCAGAAATCTTCTTACAAAGAAGTTCTGAAGAAGATTGCTGGAGCAATTAAAACTTTTCTGCTGAAGAAGATTGCTGGAGCAATCGAAACTGGCAATAGTGGATTGTAAAAAAGCAATGAAAAGGATAATAAAGAACATAAATGATATTAATATTATGGATTTGGCAATGCAATAAAAAAGATAAAGTTATAACAGTTCATAAAGAAGATAATGAATACTGGAAATACAGCTTCTTGTGAGTCATTGGACTTCTGCCTTTAATTCTGAACAATTGTTATGAAAGTCTACATTTACTCTATTATTCTGCCAAACAGAGGATGTCACATGTTTCTTTTTAATTAAGTTACTAAAATTATAATCACTGAAAAAAACAGGCATGTGTCTTCTTTTTAATGAATCCAAGAATAAACTTACTTATATCCATAAGCCAATCTTTAAAAAAATTCTATGCTTCAGTAATATGATAATCGTAAAGGTCAAAATGGCTGTGATATACAGATCTTGAGAAGAGAATATAATATTTTATTAAGATGCTTTGTACATTTTATTTATTTTGCATATTTATCTATATTCAAATAGCAAAATAAATAGCCAGAGCATGATTCATTCATTAAGACTGTTTTATGGATTTTTAAAAGTTTCTCTGTCCAAAATTGATTCACTGATTGACTCTTTAGTCAACTATTTTACTACTGAGTTTAAAGCAATAGCAATTTTTTCATACAATAGTGCCATCTAGTGTAAACTCTAGTAAAATACATTCTATAAGGCTGTTCATCATAATCTATGTATAATACATTCTCATCCAATATCCACAGACTAGTTTCTAGTTTATGGCTGTTATCAGTGAGAAACCTTGGATCATATGATATGTTACCACTATGCTTATGACAATATACATATTACAAGTTAAAATTACTAAGCCTTTCTGTCAACTATGAAGGACTTAAAAGCATACATTACTCAATAGAAACATGTTTTTGAAGGAGTTTATGTTTTTTGCTGCAGTTCTGCATTTTAAATCATAGCTTCATAATTCAAAAGTGATGAGATTTATATCATTATTTTTCAAATAATAATTCTTTTCTGGAGCCTTAAGGTAACTCCAAGTTTAAATCAACTGTGTTATATCATTCCTAGATGTATACATATTTAAAAAAATATGATTATTTTTTAATGTGTAAAAATGTTTAGTCACCCAATTTTGTATGTGTGTGTGCACACACATGTATAGTAGTCATAAAAAACCAATGTAATTTAAAGTAACATAATAGTAGGAATACAAACTGTTCGACAATGCATTTTGTTAAAACTCTATTATCTTCATTTGAATATGTATGAATAGCACATGATAATCTAAGTCAGACAACACCTGGTAGTTCGATATTTTAGTCTATTTATAAATATCCCATCTTTTATTTTATGCTTTTTTTGTACTTAAAATGTTGAAATTTTAATAAAGAAACAACCAAAAATATATAATAAAGGAGGAAATATTTATCAGCAGAGAAAGTAAACTATCGAAACAAAATGAGGTGAATGTTAAATATTATCAATGTTTTAATATCATATTAATATCATCTATGTTCTTTATTACTTTTTACATGACCCCAGCAATCTTCTTCAGAACTATAAAAAAGAATTGTAAAAAGTAATAAAGAACATAGATGATATTAATATTATATGGAGTTGTCAATGCAATAAGAAAGATAAAGTTATAATACTTCATAAAGAAGATAAACAATTTCTGGTAAGAGTTATGATTTGGAAATATAAGTAGGAGTTCTGAAGAAGATTGCTGGGGCAATCAAAACTGTCAAAAGTGGGTTGCAAAAAAGCACTGTAAAAAGTAATAAAGAACATAGATGATATTAATATTATATGGATTTCGCAACACAATAAGAAAGATAAAGTTTTAATATGACGAGGTTTAACTATGAATATATTCACTTAACGATAATTGTGCAGAGATAATAGAAAATGCATTACTAAATACAGTTTGTATTTAGGGTAGTATCTTAATATAAATTTATTAACATATATAAATCAGATAAAATAATATATAGTAAATAAAAACTCTGAATAAATTGTTTAAAAAGTACCAATCATAATTCAAAGAACAAAATTGATCCATCTCAAACACTGCAAGCCATATATAGCATTTCATGCCCTCAGGCTGGATGCAATGCCACATTACTATGGGGAGACCAAGGCCATTGTATATAACAGCTGCTCAGCATCTGTACACATATAGAAGAAGCAAAAAAAAAACAATGATAACATCTCAATATTTTTTTGAACATGAGAAACAGGCCAGTCATATGTTTGAACCCTCCAACCCCAAAATAGTCTGCACTGAGGCTAAAGATTGTAAGAGAAAGATTAAACAAGCCTATTTTATCATCAACTATAACAATGAGATTAATAGATGTGACATGTTTTTCTATCTCCAAAAAATAGACAAATTTACGTAAGCATTTACATACATTAGCATTTATCAATATCACAACAACGATTTAAAATCTGTTTTAGCCATGAACATGAGAGACAAAACCTTGAAAGCACTAGGCCTGCCTTAATTTATTTTGATTTTATTTTATCATTAACAGCTTCTTCACCCAGCATGTTAAAGCACTTGTATAAACTATTACGTTTATTGCAGAAGTATACTAAAGTATTTTACATACATATATAATAAATAATCGCTATAACCAGCATATAGCATCCCTGCCATCCTGAGTAGGCATTTTTCTGCAACCTCATGTTGGCAATCATGTGTACATCAGCAATAACTATTGTTTATTTTTAAGAAATATTGTATTTTGAATATGGTACAGTTTAGTCCAAAGTTTGTATTATATATATATATTAATCAATGTCTGTATTCCAATTATAATAAAATATATATAATTATTCAAAACAATACAATAATTAATACAGTAAAACAATATTTTAAAAAAAACAAATATATACCAATTTAATAGAAGTACTTTCAACTATCTATGTAGTCGTTGTCAACTAGATTCAAATTGTATTAGAAAAAACCGTTACAAATGTAAACAAAAAGTAATATGTCATACATCAATT